>CM035427.1:31049100-31649100 GCA_020310875.1 Ceratopteris richardii | reverse complement strand
AACTGGTCTTCGAGGACATAGAATTGACGAGGTTTCCCCGGATCATCAGCTAACTGTTAACGTTGTTGCAGAGTGGCTTCATCCATAGCAACATTATCATCTACATCCGTGTCTCCGGTCATGGGAACAACCGTACAGGCTTCCAGACTCCAGTTATTTGTGACAGATTGCAGATCTACAATACCTAAGGAAATCAGATCTTTATTGTTCTTCAGAAACGCTTCTTCTTCGTCGTCAGATAAGCCATCCAACATGTGGACTGGCTCTGCTACATAGGGCCTGACATGAAGCTCACAAGGTTGAATGGCATCTAGTTTGGCAACATATTTACGGTGATTATCTTTAAAAGTCAATTCTTGCACTGACCAATCCTGTATAACTTTGGCCTGTTTCAACCATGGTCGACCAAATAGAAGATTATAGTCAAGGCTGGATTCTGGTAATTCTAAGAGTACGAAAGTCATTTAAACGTGGTGCCCTGCAAAGTAATGGGGATATTCCTTACGAGTCCCACCGGATGAACTCTGGATTGATCTGCCATTCTGACAAAGAATTGAACGGGCTCGATTTGGGTCCACCCTAACTTCTTGCAGAGAGCTACAGTTGCTATGTTCACACCGGAACCACCATCAATTAGCACTTGCGTAATCTTGTGATTTTTATGCCAGATAGTGATTAAGGGGACAGAATGATCCACCGTAGAATCAGTTTTCGGTTGTATTGTTGCGGTCGTCGGAGTACTGGGAGATCCCGGACTAACTTGTTGTTGAAACTGCTGCCTAACTCCGGGCACCAAGGCGAGTAGCTGCCCCAAGGGGAGTGTAATTGAAGCCTTAGAGAGAATATCCCATACCTGCTCTGTTTGAGTTGTACTCTTCACCGATTCTGATGATGATTCTCCTATTACTGGAGTACAGTCTTGTTCATGCGCTCGCTCCTTTGGCAGGGGGACCTGTGTCACCGAAATTGGATCGGGGAACACGATAGGCTCTTTGGTGGTCCATTGGCTCACTTTGGTACACATTCGCTGCTGTTCACGGATGCCAGGTTCAAACACCTCACCTCCGGGTTGCAACTACTTACTTGATCTTGTCTGGACCACTGCTGCTTGCAATTCCACTGGTGAGATATAGACCATGTTGGTCATCGGGTTTTGACGCTCTTTCTTTCTTTTATCATATTCAGCCGCATCCTTGCAAAATCTCCGGATGTGGCCAAGTTCACCACAAAAGTGACATCGAGGTGGTGGTAGAGAAGTACCTTCTGGTGATGTACCTCTCTACTAGCAATTTGTATTAAAGTTGGTATTCTGTTGTCCTCGGTAAGTTCTGTATCCTTGCGACTGATTGTTTGGCATGTGCGGTGGCACGTAGTGGGTTGCCGACTGTCCTGGTTCTTGTATAATGGCATTTATAGCTACTCGTCCATGCACTTTGGCATTATACGCATAATTTTCAGTTGTGTCCGGTGATATTGCAGATGGCGCAATACATCTGATTAAGGGCACAAGTGGCACTGGTGTGCCCGGGATTTTTGCACTTAGTGCAATACATCTGTTTAGCCGGATCATCTATAATGTTTTTACTGGCCTTCAGCCACTCCAGGTCTTTGATGAATCCTCCCACCTTATGCTCTAGTTGCAGGGCCATCGCTATAACAACATCCAGTGTCATAGCACCCACACAGCGGATGATCATGATTTGTCTTAGCTGTGGGGTCAAACCATTAATGAACCACTAGGTTATAACATCATCCAGTAAATTAGCATGTGCCGGAGGCAATTGTCTTAAATGAGTTCTAAATAATGTGGCATATTCTTGAACAGTCTGATGCGGCTTCTGCCTATTGTTCTGCAAGTAATCAAAGATTTTGGTAGGATTTTTCTTCAGTCGGAACCTCTGCAAAAACGCATCCCTTACCGCCTCATAGGTAACAAAATGATTGAAATCATACTATCTTAACCATCGCGCTGCTTCATTGACTAATGTTGACTGAAATACGATGGCCTTGTATGCCGGATCGGGTGGATGGTTTAGCACGGCATAACTTATCTCAAAAGTACGCACATGGGCATCAAGGTCGTCACCTGGAAATCCACCGAACTTTGTGTAAGTTACCCCTATTGGAACTGGTCGCAGTGGAAGGGGCTGTTGCTGTTCCTGCTGTTGTTGTTGCTGTTGCTGCTGTCGTTGACCACTCATGGTGTTAGCCGTGGTACTGTGGTTGTCTCCTGAGTTCTGAGGAGGTGTTTCTGGTCCTTCAGAGTCTGTATGGTCAGACTTCTCACTCTCCGGCTTGAAAATAGCGTTTAATCTCTTACGGATCTGCAAATCGAAGAGCCTATCCTCAACTTGGATATCCCAGGTAGGCAAATTTGCCCCGAACAGTGGTGTCCGAAATGAAGATTCACCAGGAAGTATCACACTCTCACTGGAAAACTGTAAATTCCCTGCAACTGGGACCGAAGTGTCATCGGAATTTGTCGAACTTTCCCCAAAACAGGGTATTCTTCCACCGGCAATGATCTCTCTAGGTAACACCACTTTATCCTCGGAAAAGTTTGAATCCTGACCAGACAATGTCGGGTCAACTGCACACTCTGTCCTTGTACACTCCAAAGTTACTGTACCTTCTGCAGACTGTACCGAAATTACACTGGAATCTATCGGAATTTCCTCCTGTGTCACCGAAATTCTACCGGAATCGCTACTAACAGACTCTGTTCCTTCGACAACTGGACTTAACCGGTCTATGCTTCTGCCGACTGGGGGTGTCCCTAACAAATTTGGTACTATCCAGGGATGCTGGTCTCTCCTGTACTTTGGATACGACTCGCCAGACCGAGTAACCGGCATATATCACCTCTGCACCACTTGCGTACTACTCCACCTTATTGATTATTCACAGTTCTGTGCCACTTTCCCACAGACTGGGCCAGTGTTAAAATGCTCATTTACCTTACAGGCGTTTTAAGTTCTTTTGGGTTCTTGGGAGTGGTATGTTGATATATTTAGGTAGTGATGTGTGTGAACACTCTAGGACCGCCGGGGCACTTTTTTCCCTCTTTAGGAGGTTTTTTTCCCCCGGCTTGTATATACGCCTATTGCCCTAATGGGATACTTATCTTTGTACATTCTCTTGTAATACATTCAGTCTTGTGTGTTGTGCTCCAAGCTTCTTCTTCTTCCTTGTGTTGTTCGCGTGCTTCCGCAGACGTCTATCTCCAACAATTGGTATCACAGCATGTCGTCGCTTCTTCTAGGGCGCCGTCGACACTCCTCCGTTTGCAGTCTCAGATTCGCACGAAATTTGGTGAGCATACTCAGGGTGTTTCCGAGATCAAAACAGCTTTGTTGTGTGGTGCAGAAATCGCAATCTGAGCTCGTTTCGGCCTCCGAACGCACTATCACAGCGCTTGTGCAGGCTATTTCGTCCTTTTGTGCCAAAGGTATATACCAGTTTCTGTTCGTCAGTTTAAGCGTCTCAAAGTCTGCTACAGGTCTAGCAAAACTCTTCTGGGTTGTTCTGTTCAACTTTTTGAGATACAGTTAATTTTCTGCATCAAGGTATTTTAGTCACCGGCCATGGCTGAAACCAGTGATGTATTCCGTATGTTGGCTGTTGAGGATAAGTTGGATGATACCAACTACCCATTATGGGCTTATATGATGCGACATGTACTAGTTGCAAAAGGACTGTGGAACATTGTGCAAGGTGTTGAAAGACGTCCTGTTACACCTGTAACGATAGGTACTGCAAATACAAGTGTTGGAGCTGATGAAGATGGTGTAGAAGATGATATTCCACAGATTCATGTTCGTGCTGCTATTTCTATTGCACCTACTGCAGAGCAGATTCGTTGGGATGGCAGAGATGCCCAGGCACATGCATTGATAGCTTTGTCTGTCAAACGTGCCATTATTCCTCACATTCGCTCTTACAGAACAACAAAGGATGCTTGGGATACACTTACCACTTTGTACCAGGCTAGGAATGAGGCTCATGTTGCTTACCTCTGAAAACAGTTGGAGAGTGAGCACATGAATGAAGTTGATTCTATGGACAGTTTTCTTACAAAGATCAAAGACCTGAAGGAACAATTGATTTCTGTTGATGAGGTTATACCAGATGGCTCACTTGTGCAGACCATTCTGAATGGTCTTCCTGATTCATATCAGAGTTTTTCCTCTACTCTTCGGTTGATGATGAAAGGCAATCCGAATGCCTTGTCATTTGAGGAATTAGTCTCTCTGTTGCAAGAAGATCAGTCCAGGCAGAACAGGTCCATTATGCGTGTTGCAGATCAAGCTTTCCTGGCTAGTCAAAAGGGCAAAGGAAAATGGAGCTCTTCTACTAGTAAGCAGAAATCTACAAACGCTGCACAATCCAAGAACCAGGATAAAGATGAGAAGAAATCAGAAAAGCCATTAGGGGAAAAAATGAACCCTGAATGGGCCTTTTAGATTAAGAGGTGATTAGTGATGGACCAATGAGAAGAGGGTGGTGGCCACAGTCTACTCCTAGACTAGGCATAGGCTTCCCTTGTTTCTTTGTGGTCAAAGGTGGTATCAATGACTAAAAACCATGAGTTCTTCTGTAAAAGTGGTTTGATAGGCCTATAAAAAAGTCGGCATGCAATTCTATCCGTTGGATATAGCAAGGATCTAATGGTGTATCTTGAAACTCAAAAAAAAGGCGCCTTTATGTCTCTGCCGTCAGATGGACCCAAGAAAGAATGGTCCGGATTGATTTCGTTGAAGTTTGGGCGAGTTTCAATCGCATCCGTTCGATCATTGCTTGATCTAATGGGTGTGAAGCCTTACTTTTAAGAGAATCCCACGAATGATTCTAATCCATAAGATGACTGAACGATCGGACGGAGCATACTGAATTGCGCCACGGAACTGCGTGAGAACTTTTGTCTTCTTTTGCCAGTCGAAAGCCTCCCTTAGCTCATTTAATGATTGCTATTTTGTCTTCTTTTGACAGACACTGAGTCACAATCATCGCCGTCCGTGAGCATACCATCCAATGGACAATATTGCATCCGACTACCCATTTTCTAGAAACTTTTTTGTCGTCTTGTGACAGGCAACGGAAGACAATTGTGGCCGTCGATATGATCATATCCAAGGGTAAAAAATGCCCACGAGCCCATTTAGACTGAGCACAAAGTTGAGAAAAAGTATTTTATTCTCAAAACCACTAGTGGTATTTTTTCTAGCCTTTAACCCTCTTTTGCTAATCTTAATCCCTAAAAATTAGGGATCCTTACAAGGCCCATGCAGGGTTCATTTTTTCCCCTAATGGCAGAAATTGTTCTACAAGTATTGTAAAGGAAATGATCATATTATAAAGAACTGTCCAAAACTGGCTGCTAAAAAGGCAAAGAAGAAAGAGGCTTGAATGGTTGTTGCAGAGGCCTCTACACCAAAAACAGAGTCTGCAAATCTTGTGCAGGAAGAAGAATGGGCGTTTACTACTGTCTGCAATTTTGACCCATCTTCTCATGATCATTGCATGTCTGCAGTAGACTCAGATGTTTGGTACTTTGATAGTGGGGCGACCAAACATATTACCTCGCAGCGCAGTTTCTTCTCTTCACTCGAGCCTGCCCCTACAGGGAATACTATCACATGTGCCAATAACTCCTCTTATCCTGTTATGGGAGTTGGTAACATCATTCTGACTACTGTTGATGGTAGTTCTTTCACTTTGTCAGATGCTTTATTTGTGTCAGGGATCAAAAAGAACATGTTATCAGTTTCTGCATTAGCCAAGATTGGCTTGGTTGTGAAATTCGTTGATGATAGGTGTACAGTCCATGATCTCTCAAATGGCGATGTGATTATTGCTTCTGGCATTTTATGTCGTGGGCTGTATAAGATCATAGACTACGAAAGATCTGTGAATGATTCGGCATGTGCAGTTCATGATTCTCAAACTATGTCAGATGCAAAGCTTTGGCATGCACGCTTTGATCATCTGAATTTTGCTAGTTTGTTACGCCTGCAGAAATCTGAAATGGTGTCCTCTTTGCCCAAACTTGAGGCACCTGGAAAACATGTTTGTGAAGGCTGTATTTTGGGCAAAATGCAGCGTTCTTCCTTTCCAAGAGATGGTTCAGTTCGGGCTACGCAGAAATTGCAGCTTGTACATAGTGATGTCTGTGGTCCTATGCAGACACCCTCTTTTGGAAATTACCTTTACTTCGTGACTTTCATTGATGATTTATCCAGGTATGCATGGGTATATCCACTCAAAGCAAAGTTCGAAGTGTTCATGTGCTTCAAACAGTTTTTGGTTTTGGCTAAAAATCTGTCAGCATGTAAAATGGGCACCCTCCGTTCTAATAGAGGGGGGGGATATATGTCTTCAGATTTTAATGCATTTCTTGCTAAACGTGGGATAAAACACCAGTGTACAGTTCCGTATACACCTCAACAGAATGGAGTTGCTGAACGGAAGAATAGGTCTCTCATGGAGATGGCGAGGTGTATGGTCAAGGATCAAACTTTACCTCATACTTTCTGGCTTGAGGCTGTCATGTGTGCAGCATATGTACTGAACAGGTGTCCCACTAAAGCGTTGCAGTCTATCACTCCATATGAGGCTTGGCATGACCCCAAGCCATCTGTTGCTCATCTGTCTGTATTTGGTTGTTTGGCATATGCATTAGTGCCTGAACAACATCGCAAAAAATTGGATGATAAGGCAGTAAAATGTATTTTTGTTGGGTACAGTTCTGAAAGTAAAGGCTATCGTCTGTATCATCCACAGACTAAACACATTCTGGTTAGCTGTGATGTTTTCTTTGTGGAAGATCCTATTCAGCCATTGCTTTCATGTACTAAGGAGACATCTGTTAGCTCCAAAGACATGTATGATACTTTGATGTCTCTTTTTACAGGTGGACAGTCTAGTGCTGGTCCTAATGAGGCAACTTCTCAGCCTTTGCAGGTTTCATATGATGATATAGATCATTCCATTTCTGATGCAGATTTACATGATGCACTTGCTAATGAGAGAGCTGATATTGAGCAGGAAAAAACTATGCCAAAATGGCTGGTGCAGACTTTGCGTGACAACAAATTAGATGCACCTTTGTCATATCGTACTCGTTCAAGCTCTCATAGTGCCTCCTTTGCATCAGATTGCTATGCTATGGCTGCATCTAGTCTCTGTGATGAGAATGAGCCTGTTTCTTTTGATGAAGCACAGAATTCAGAAAATTGGATGGCTGCTATGCAATCTGAATATGATGCTATAATGAAGAATGGTACATGGTCTTTATGTGACTTGCCTCCTGAAAAGAAGGCCATTGGCACTAAGTGGGTATACAAGCTGAAGCGTAAACCTGATGGTACAGTTGACAGGTATAAGGCTAGGCTTGTTGCAAAGGGTTATGCAAAGGAAAGAGGCATTGATTTTGATGAGACCTTTGCACCTACATGCCGTATGACTACTGTTCGGAGCATTTGTGCACTTGCAGCCCATCATGGTTGGAATGTACATCAGTTGGACATTAAAACAACATTTCTGAATGGTGAATTGCATGAAGAAGTGTATGTTTTTCAGCCCTGTGGCTTTGTGCAAAAAGGGCATGAAAACCAGGTTTGCAGGTTAAAGAAGGCATTATATGGTTTAAAGCAAGCACCACGTGCTTGGTATGAGAAGATACATGCCTATCTGATTGCACATGGTTTTGAGAACAGTCCAACTGAAAGCACCTTATATGTTAAGCGTGCTAATGATGTGCTTCTGATCATTGTTGTCTATGTAGACGACATGCTGCTCACTGGTCCTATTGAGAAGCATATTGCTGATTTCAAGGCTGATTTGCATGCCTCATTTGAGATGTCTGATTTGGGGCATTTGCATCACTATTTGGGCATTCAGTTTATGCAAGTTGATGGTGGAATGGCTTTGTGTCAAACGAAATATATTGACACATTATTGCAGCATTTTTGCCTTGAAGACTGTAAGTCTATTGCCACTCCTATGGAGACAGGTTTACGATTGAGTCTTCATGATGCTGGAGATGCATTTGATGCTGTTCTCTATCAGCAGGCTGTTGGATGCTTGATTTACTTATGCATTACTCGGCCAGATATTCAGTTTGCTGTCTCACAGATGAGTAGGTTTATGCATTGCCGAGGAGTCACGCATTGGAAGGCGGTTAAGCGCATCTTTCGCTACTTGAGTGGTACTTGGCTACTTGGGTTGTTTTATCCCAAGGGGGGATCACTACCGCCAGATTTGCATGCTTTTTCTGACTCAGATTGGGCTAGTTGCTATGACACTCGTGTGTCCACCAGTGGCTTTTGCTTCATGCTTGGTAGCTCATGTATATCTTGGTTGAGCAAGAAGCAGCCTACTGTGGCCACTTCGAGTTGTGAGGCTAAGTATAGGGCAGCTTTCACAGCGACTGTTGAGTGTGTGTGGCTCAGATGCCTTATGGCTGATTTGGGTGTTGGCCAATCTTCTGCCACCACCATCTTCACTAACAGTCAGAGCGCATTGGCAGTTGCGAGGAACCCTGTGTTCCATGCTCGCACTAAGCACATTGAGGTGCATTATCACTATGTCAAGGAGAGGTTCTCTGCTGGGGAGATCAGCTTGGCATATGTGCCCACGCAGGAGAACATTGCAGACCTTTTCACGAAGGCTCTGCCTAGGGAGAAATTTGAAGCTTTCCGCAAAGCTTTGGGCTTACTTCCTTTTGTGGAGTGATTTCCACATAGCTTGGCACTTCTTTATACATGAGGGCTAGCTCCTTGTTCACCGCATCACTCCCAGGGGGGATTTGTTGATATATTTAGGTAGTGATGTGTGTGAACACTCTAGGACCGCCGGGGCACTCTTTTCCCTCTTTAGGAGGTTTTTTTCCCCCGGCTTGTATATACGCCTATTGCCCTAATGGGCTACTTATCTTTGTACATTCTCTTGTAATACATTCAGTCTTGTGTTTTGTGCTCCAAGCTTCTTCTTCTTCCTTGTGCTGTTCGCGTGCTTCCGCAGACGTCTATCTCCAACATGGTAGGGGTCTGATAAATTAGAGGCCCTGTAACTTGATTTTCCCAATTAACTTATTCAAATCGCAGTACGTTAACATTAAAAAATCTCTTTAATACAAATCGCTGTCAAGACTCTTGTTAGTCCTCTCACAGGTTTACTGATCATACTCAGGTTAATACTGTTCACAGTGCATCGCATAGCAATTAGTGATTACCATCACACAGACGAATATCGACAACAGAACCTTATGTGTTAATCACAAATTAATGAAATTAAACAAAGGTAAGGACGACAATACTCAGACTTCTCGAATACTGCACTACGGCTTCTCCACAGACCGCAATCGCCCAGACAGACAATCCGGCGGTTCTGCTTGTCATTACCGGAGCGTCACCACAATGTTTTTTCATTAGTTAATAAGCAGATACATCTGTTCACAACGACCTTTCAGTTCATGCGGAATTGGAAAATATAGAAATTATGGAAATACAAAATGCCAATCCGGCGACTTACAGGGGAGTTATCTCTTCATGTGTAATTTGACTTTCTGGTGAGCTCGGAGAACTTGGCTCTTCTTCATGACTTCTTGTAGTTTCTTCTTCATCTATTTGCACTTCATGCTTATACCAAGATTTATCTTCATGAAAAATAACATCTCTCGAAATAATTACCTCTCTCGTATCTGGGTTTACACATCTATATCTTGGTTGCCCTTTTGCCATACCAATAAAACCCATTTTTTGTGACCTTGGATCCAACTTTGACCTTAACTATTGTGGAACATGAACAAAACATATGCTTCCAAGAATTCTACAATTAGAAATCTCTGGTTTTGATCCATAAAATAGTTCATAAGGTGCTTTTTGTACATGACTTTGAGTAGGTGGTAACCTATTCATCACATAAACTGCCATATTGCATGCTTCAACCCAAAAAGTAAGTGGTAAGTCCTTTTCATTTCACATGCACCTACCCATCTCCAAGATAGACATGTTTCTTCTTTCGGCCATACCATTTTGTTGAGGTGTGTATCTATTTGTAGTCTCCCTTTTTATTCCTTCTTCTTCCAAATATGCAATAAACTAGTTAGAAAAATATTCACCTCCTCCATCTGATCTTAACCTTCTTATGCTTCAACCTGTTTGCTTTTCAACCAATGATTTAAAATTCTTGAACATATCAAACACTTCGGATTTGTATTTCATAAAATAAATGAATGTAAACTTTGAGAAGTCATCAATAAATGTTACAAAATATTTACTACCTTCCATGGACTCTTCTTGAGATGGACCCCATACATCAGTATGAATCAAGTCCAAAATACCTCTACTTTGCAATCTTTCTTTTGAAAAAGGACTTTGTACCTGTTTTCCAAACTAACAAGCTTCACAAACAAAATCCAAATCTTGTTTAGGTAGTTGTGGTAGACCTTCAACAAAGGATTTCTTTGCAATATCCTTCAATCTGCCAACACTGATATGTCCTAATATTTTATGCCATAAATCCAATTGAATTACTTGAGCCCCATTGACCATTGTATAACCTACATAATCTGGAACTTCAACTTCATAAGTATAATCTGTTTCCCTTTTGTCCTTTTATAACAAAATTCCCATTCTTCTTCTGATAAGCCTGCCACTGATTATTGTCAAAATTGACCTTCACTCCATTATCCTCGATCTGTCCAACTGAAATCAAAGTTCTTGTAATAGTAGGAACAAACAAAACATCTTTGAGAGTTACATGTTCATTAAGTGGACAATCACCAATGTAAACTACTTCATGCTCAGTACTATCTCCTGTAGCAACTGTGACTCTTGAATTTAGCTTGTGTAAGTTCACAAACATATTCATGTTGTGACTCATGTGGTTTGAGTAACCACTATCTACATACCAAGTTTTGTTGTTTACCTTCCTCTTCTGTATCTCTGTATGCATATCCATAAGAATGTTTTCCTTCTGTGTTTGAGTCTCCTCTTGTACTATGTTGTTGTTTTGATGCATGTGATCTTGACCTCTTCTTGTTTGGCATCCTCTAAAACCACCTCTTCTATTTGGGTTGGAGAAGCGATCCCTGGCATAATGACCAACTTTACCACAATAATTACAGGTAAAATTACCTTTCTGATTTGAATGAGTTTGTTGACTTTGTTGTATTGTTCTTCCTCCTCTAGTAGCATTAAAGCTTCCTCTTCCTCTTGAATTGTTGTTGAATCTTCCTCCTCCTCTCCAATTTTCCTCTACCTCTTGCTCTATTTGATGAAGTATACAAAGCTTGTCCTTGACTACCTCTTTGCGAATGATAAGAGTTCCCACCTTCTATGTTGATCTCTTCAGTCATCATGAGCGTTTGTAAATCTTCAAAGGACGGTAGATTCTCTCGAGTCATGATAGATGTAATGAAAGACTTCCATCTTTCATCTTCTCTCAAGCCATTTAACATGCTATTAAACTTTATATCCTCACTAGGAGATGCATCAATAGAGGATAATGCCCAATAAGAGATTTTACCTCAAGAACATAATCATTAACTGATTGTCGTGGCTTCTTTTTTACCCTTGTCAGCTCACCAGTAATTTGTGTTTGCCTCGCTCTGTTGGTAGTTGCAAATAACCCTTCTAGAGACTCCCAAGCTTCTCTGCTAGTATTTAAACCTCTTATATGTCCAAGCATAGTATTTGAAACTATTTGTGATATAATAAACATAACTCTTCTGTCTCTCTCAATCCATTCTTGCTCTCTTGCTCGGTCTCCTTGTGTAGGAGCTTCTAGTAATACTGGCTTCACTTCTATACCTGTTATCAATCCCCAAAGACCTTTAGACATCAGATAAGATTCCATTCTAAATTGCCACATGGGATAATTTCTCCCATCTGATAACTTCTCAATTGATGCACTCAAGTCTCCCATGTTGAATTGTTGTAAACAAAGAAGATAATTCAGTAAGATTGATGAAGGATCTGATAAAAAAACAAATAGCTCTCATACCACAATGTTATGTTTACAAACTTGTAAACATCAAAGTACACAATGAAACATGATGAGACCTCCCAAGATCTTCAAAAGATCAAACAAATATTTCGAAACTTCAGAAATCAAACTTTCCTCCAAACTTTCAAGAAAACAGAAATGGGTGATTGTAGCAAAATAACCACCAAAAACTCTCTAAGTAGAGTTTATCAAAATTAATAATATATTCTTAAGTAGACTCCATGTAGCATGCCTTAGAAGAAACAAAAAAAGTCAAAAAAAGTGGAGTATAGCTCCCAAACAAATAGTTTGAAGTAAAGCTATGTGGAGGCTTGCAACAAGAAGGTATGACTAACTATTGGAATTGAAAACTGATATAAAACAATAAGAAAACTCAATGATCTATGAAATATTTTGATATACATAGAAAGTATGAGAGATAAGGAAACTCCTCCAAGTGCAATCACTCAAAAAGACCTCATAAGGACTGAGATATGGAAGTTTGAAGAGAGGTATGTCTCTGATGAGACACTGGATACACACAAGAAACTATCTCTACAAAAATGCCTATTTGTTCCATTGCATTTTGTAGAAAAACTGATCTACCTATATAGTAAATCTTGTAAGCTTTGCAAAGCAACAAGAATCACTCAATTTGGCCACCTACACTAAGAGAACCACTCTTTTTATTGAGAGGTTATCAACAGAAGCGCCTTCCTTGTCTAAAAATAGACACCTCTCCTTTCCTTCTTACTTTTATCTACTTTTATCTACTTTTACTCTAAATTTGGAGATGTGAGCGGCTCTGCATGTTATTTATCATAAATAATAAAATCCATAAGCTTAAAAAACAAAGCTCTAGATCTTGTTCTTATGTAACAATTTTGTCCTTGTCCTAGAGTCAATGGGTGGGGAGAATCATGAATGAAATGATCACCTTAGCATCTAAAACATGGTCCTCTAGGGGTTTGTGGTCTTACTTGTCTCAATTGGGCCTAGGATTTGGATTCCTATACATGACATTGCAGTATTTTGGCTCCCAGTTTGGTTTCGTAGGTAGTACCTCGTATTGATACAAATAAGTCTTGCTATTCTCGGGTGACTCTGTGTAATAAGCTTGTGGACCATCTTCATGGGAATAGTCAGAACTTTGAGCATGAGAGTCATTTTTTGAGACCAACGGGGTTATTGGCACCAATGCTCTATTAGGATTCTCCTCAGCCACTGTATACTTTCCTGGGATCACATTGGCAGGAGGTGGTGGTTGGCTTCTTAGGACTCGTTGTGGCTTATATGGTGTCTCATATTGCTGTTGTGGCCTATAATATGGCCCTTGGTATTGATTCTGATACCTACCATGTTGATAAGGTTGCTGATAATTTTGTATAATAGTTTTCCTATTGTAGGGACAATCTTGAGACATGTGGTTCATGTATTTTCTCTCAATAGTGCAATATGGAGCATTAGGGTCATTCATCGGGCACACATTAGCCATGTGGTCTCCTCCACAATTGTAACATCGCTTCAATGAGGTGACCCTTGGTGTTTGTCTATTTTGAACTCCTAGCAGCTTCTTGGCAACCTACTCAGCTATCTCATCTATCTCAATGGAGGTTTTGGAGGTATGATTAGTATAACTGTCAAAATCCTTATAGAGTTTGGACAATTCTAACTTCTCACCCAAATTGTCTTCTATGTCAATGCACATCCGCACACACTTTTTTATGGATCTAGGCTCTTTCAAGTACACATATGATCTTAACTTGGTGCTTAGTAAGACATCCAAAAACAAGGCCACTAGTTTGGATGGTGTGGGTAACTATGGAATAGGGCATCTTTCTAAGTATTGTCTGAATCGTCTTCCTACAAGTTGCACTGTTTTTTGGGGTGTCTGATTGAAGTTGTGGATCAAGGATGATGTATTATGTGTGATGCCACTCTTGGAGAATTCTACAATGAATTCCTCTAGCAGTTGACCTATCTCTCGATAGTTACGACTATTCAAGGGTTGAAACCAAGCTAAGATAGTACCCTTAAGAGTAAAAAAAAATGCCTTGAAATGTGTGAACAAGTCCTCAACTTGTTCAGCTCTTAACACTTGTTTGAACTTGTCCATATGATCATAAGGATATCTTGACCTGTCAAAATAGTTCTTCACTGCCTTAAACACTTGAGAGGGTCTAAGGGTTCTTGAGTATTCTCGTGGTCTAGGAATGGAAAATCATGTTCAGCTTTTTGATGCCTTTGTGCTCGGTGTCTCTCTCTTTCATGTCTTTCACATTCAAGTCGAGATCTCCCTCTGCCCACAATGTGTGCAAAGCTTACCTCAGGTCTCTCTCTACTTCATTCTCATTGGATTTCATGAGCTTGTGATGATCCGGCTCCTTCAAGACCATGGGAAATGTTAGATCTAGGTGGAGGGAAAATTATGTCGCCTTGCCAAATGTATGCATGCTTGCCATGCTCTGTTACCAAGAACATTGTCTCTGATGTGTTATCCAAATAAACAACTTTACCTGGCATCTCAAGATCTTTGAACTCATAGATAATGACTCCACCTGTCTTGCTACATTGATCTAGTTTGAATTTCCAAAAGACTTCCTCCGTCTCTCAAATCAAGAATAGTTCTATGCTTTTGTTGTCTTGGGGGATCCATTCTAGAGTCATTACTCTGGTCAAAACTGACTTACCTCTAGGAGTCTTGGGTTGTCTTCCTACATATCCTATCTCATTCTCGGGAATGATATTTCCAAACTCATATGTCATATCTGGTATGTTGGTGACCACATACATGGTTCCTTACTTATCAATATATGACCCCTCTTCAAACTTAACCACTAGGTGTTCAAGTCCAAAGGGTTGGTCGTGATTTTTGGGTTGGACCACTAATTGCCTCATACCATCATCATAAATGTGTGCACCTAATTGGTTGGTCATGATATACTCCAATTGTTTCTTATAGGGTCCTTTTGATGTCTATAAATAGGTAGCACTTGAACTACGTGCAGGTCTTTCCATGCTAAAAGACATTTCTAAGTCACTTGTTTCAGAACTTAGCATGTAGAAATAACCACTAATTTTTTGTGCCCCTGACTTAGCTATATGGTTAACATTGGCGTCAGATGATCTAATGCTTTGTCTATCCTTGAGTAGGTGTCTACCAGATCTCTAGTTCATAAGCTTTGTCTTCTGTCCCAAATTTCCCTTTGTATTGCTCAAGATCCTTTGGAGCCCCCTTGGCTTCCTAGTCTCACCTGAAGGTCAACTTCAAGTTCAAAACAAGCTTTCTGATGAACCCAAAATCACAACAAATGGATTTTGTATGAAAAAGTTATGCAAATTCAGGGTTCTAGGGATTAAAACAGGGAAATAGGATCTCCTTAGGGTTACTTCTGAACATGCAATACATGATACTTAGGAACTATCAGTATACTTGGGAACAAATGATACACGATACTTGTCTTTGTGCGATACACGATATCTAAACTATACAATGCACGATACCTCAGTGTAGACGATACACAATACTTGGTCTCACGATAGAATACTTGAGGTTGGTGATACTGAGAATTCCACAATACGATACTTGATATCACCATGATACACGATATTGCCCTTCTCCACGATACACGATCCCAAATTTTCATGATATGATACTTGTTCGTAGACGATACACGGTACTGACCTATTGGCAATACATGATACATAGGGAACAATACGATACCTAGGTTGATCATGATACACGATACTTACACTCAGATAATAGGATATTGGAGGTCATGATTGTTGGAGATAGACGTCTGCGGAAGCACGCGAACAACACAAGGAATGAGAAGAAGCTTGGAGCACAACACACAATATTGAATGTATTACTAGAAAATGTACAAAGATAAGTAGCCCATTAGGGCAATAGGTGTATATACAAGTCAGGGGAAAAAAACCTCCTAAAGAGGGAAAAAAGTTCCCCAACGGTCCTAGTGTGTTCACACACATCACTACCTAAATATATCAACAAATCCCCCCTGGGGGTGATGCGGTGAACAAGGAGCTCGCACTCATGTATAAGGAAGTGCCAAGCTATGTGGAAATCACTCCACAAAAGGAAGTAAGCCCAAAGCTTTGCGGAAAGCTTCAAACTTCTCCCTAGGCAGAGCGTTCGTGAAAAGGTCTGCAATGTTCTCCTGCATGGGCACATATGCCAAGCTGATCTCCTAAGCAGAGAACCTCTCCCTGACATAGTGATAATGCACCTCAATGTGCTTAGTGCGAGCATGGAACATAGGGTTCCTCGCGACTGCCAATGCGCTCTGACTGTCAGTGAAGATGGTGGTGGCAAAAGACTGACCAACAACCAAATCAGCCATAAGGCATCTGAGCCACACACACTCAACAGTCGCTGTGAAAGCTGTCCTATACTCAGCCTCACAACTGGAAGTGGCCACAGTAGGTTGCTTCTTGCTCAACCAAGATATACATGAGCTACCAAGCATGAGGCAAAAGCCACTAGTGGACACACAACTGCCATAGCCACCAGCTCAGTCAGAGTCAGAAAAAGCATGCAAATCTGGCAGTAGTGTTCCCACCTTGGGATAAAACAAACCAAGTAGTCAGGTACCACTCAAGTAGCGAAAGATGCGCTCAACTACCTGCCAATGCTTGACTCCTGGGCAATGCATAAACCTGCTCATCTATGAGACAACAAACTAGATATATGGCTGAGTAATGCATAACTAAATCAAGCATCCAATGTCATGCTGATAGAGAACAACATCAAATCTATCTCCACCATCATGAAGACTCAGTCCTAAACCTGTTTCCATAGGAGTGTCAATAGGTTTATGATGGAGAGTGCTAATCTCCAAAAGAACAAGTTACTCTTGTATTTAGAGCACCTCTATAACAAGAATAACTTAGATCTTCACCAATTTTAGAAGATCAATACTCAATTGTCAAATTTTTTGAACAAACTATGAAGAAGGAGAATACACAGAAAGTCTGTTGCACATAAATCACTCATTGCCTTATCAACTGTGTAAAGTTTTTTATAAAACTTTGTATGAGGTGTTGCCTATAGATTGGGCACCTTCTCCAAGTTGAATCACTCCAAAAGATTCAGTAGAACTTGAGAAATGATCTCAACAGCTCACCTATGTCTAAAACTGTTCTTCTGAGAAGACGATTTAGACACCTATAACTTTAAACCTTTGGTTCTCTCAAACTAGAACCCCTTTCTACAAATGCTTTTAGCCACAAGTAGCTTACCTTCCAACTTAAAGATTAAGTACTTGCTTACTCAAAACTTTAAACTGTGGAAGGAGAATTGATCAAAACATTCGTATCGAATGTTGCACCTCCTGTAACTTCACTTCTTCTCATTCATATATGCAAATGTTCCTACACTTAATTCTCTCGGCCCGATCACAATTGGAAGCTAAAAATTTGTACACAGGTCGATTACGTATAGACTTAGACTTGTATAAAAGCATTTCATAAAAGATCTAACACAGAAGGAGAAAACTCAAAAATATCGGGCGCAACATTTTCTTCATTTTTGAGAAAAATTACAACTGAGTGATGCGAGAGTCTTAACTCACTTCTAAGATGTCTAATGACACATAAAATCTCTGATTACTCTATTCTCATGCTCTCTCATGCTTGCCCCAACATTTTCATAGTATATATATACAAAAAATTTACAACCTTATGACTTCTCAAAGATATAAGTGAACTATCTATACATATGTGTACACATCTTCCTCTTCTGAATGTATTCTTCTTCCATGCTTCACAACTTGAATCTTTCCTTCAAACCTTGACTTCAAATCTTCATCAAAACATCAATTGTTGATTGTCCTGCACCAACATCTCCCCCTCAATCATCAATTGAGGTTTTCTTTATCTTCTTATGCTTGCCATGTCTTTGAATCTCTGTAGCTTTGGTCCATCCAAGCTTTTGGTAAGCATATCAACTATCTGATCTTTTGTTGAAGTATGTATGACTTCAATCTCTTTATCCATCACCTTCTCTCTCAGAAAGTGATACTGAATTTCAATGTGTTTAGTCCTTGCATGAAACATAGGATTAGAAGCTAAATACAATGAACTCATGTTATCTCCATAAATGATAGGTGTACTCTCTATGGTGTCAAAACTCTTTATGAGAGTCTTAAGCCATATCACTTCCTTTGTAGCTTCAACCACACCTTTGTACTCAGCTTCTGTAGATGATAAAGCAACTGTGTGTTGCTTCTTTGAACACCAAGAGATTAATTTATCTCCCACATAAGACAAGTATCCATATGTTGATCTTCTATCATCAGGATTACCTGTCCAATCTGCATCACTTTATATTTTGATGTTTGTATCTGATGTAAAACCATAATACAAACCCTCTTTGAGTGTACCCTTAATGTACCTCAACACTCTTTGACCTGCAATTCAATGTTCTTTCCTAGGACAATGCATGAATTGAGACAAAACTCCAACTGCATATGATAAGTGTCACTCTAGCACAATGGTGAGTACCAACGTGAGAAGATTCACCTCATAATTGTCAATCCGTGGAGACGTGAGGATTAGTATGAAGACTATGAGCAAGTGAAGGCACAAGTGTGTGAGTGAGAAGCACACAAGCATGCACACACATACACACACACGCGCACACAAGGCAAGAACAAGGAGAGGAACAATGGAGTTCTTTGCATTAGTCAAAAAGTCTCTTACATACGCTCAATTCACAAACAATCTACCCCAAAAATGAGCTCTCTAGCTCTTTTTATAGTTTTCTCACTAGCTTTGGCCTTGTCCAGACCTAGTGTCCGGCCTAGTTAAAAATTAGGTTCTAGAGCCTATTTGAGGGCTCAAACGAAGTCTAAAAATTATGAAAATTGGTATGTAGCTAATTCTAATACTCCTCAAGCTCGAGGACTCCTCGGCTTGAACAAAATGGAGTCTATTCTACCAAAAATGGAATTTACAATGTTTGTGTAGTGATTAAAATCACTTGAGTTGTGAATGGTCCATGGAAAAAATGATTAGGCCTTGTTGCCGTATTGTGCATGACTGCTCTATTGTACCTGTATGCTCTTCATATGACCTTTATGCCAACATTCTCCCCCCTTCCTAGCGTCTGTCGCCCCTGACAGACCTCTGTTCTACCGGGTGGTGGATATAGTATTGGATGACATTGGTGGCAAGTTCGTGTTCTCCTATCCTTAAGCCTCTTGCTAGATCAGCTTCCAATGCATCCCAATTTATTGCACCGGGGACCTCTGGTTGCCGTGTGGTGTAGTACTCAAAGTACATGGCTTGTTCACAAGCAAAGAGTTGGAGCAGGTGTGTTGGCTTAGGTGCAAACACTTCTGAGTGGTACCCCCAAAATCCGGATCGGAACATTTCTTCGAATGTCTGTTTATAGCATGCAGGGAGGTATTTGATGCGTGCATGCCAGGCATATGCTACCCTAATGTTGGGGGTGGTGCTCATGTCGTACACTAGATCGTAGTTTCCATTAGTAAACCCCGGTAGCCGTATATGTGGGGCTGCGGATTTCGAAAGGTTTTGAGGACTACCTGCATCATATCCAAAATCTTAAGCATCATTTGGGCCGCCACATCTGGCATGGGCTTCAATCGTGGCATCCAATGTCGAATTGTTCCCATCATGTACGCTAGTGACGGTGGTCCCTGTGGTGGCGCAATGTATGGATAATTGAGCCATTCCTTGCATTGTGCGTTATTCTGGACCTTTATGTTGAATGCTTTCCATGAGCGGCATCGTGGAACAGGGCCATAGCATGGATTATAGAGGAGATGTAATGGCGCATTGTTCCAGGTGCGGAGCATTTCAGGATAGGTTTCAATAAGTTTTTGCCGCCATATTGGTTGATGGATCTTGCCTTTTTGCACCTCTGGAGGAAGGTCTTCGGGTTGAAATTGGGTTGCGAAGGTAGGTATCTTCCCTGTGACTCTCTGTATTTCTGCGTTATAATCTGCCAAAATGATATAGTAAGGCCTGTATTGGAGTTCGGATGAGAGGATAAGGCGTCTCGATGATAGGTTTTTGAAGTAATTGGATTGTAATACGGTCTCTTCTATGACTCTCATAGCCTGATTTTGCACGACGGTTCGCTCTTCATGTGAACTCCCGATTTCCTCCACTTGTCGTAGCCATGGGGGTCGTGGTGCTTCAAATGTGTCCTGACCTTCTTCCGTTTGTTGACCTCCTGGGAAGGGTTGTGGGTCGTATTCTTCTTCAAATGTTTGTTCCACATGAATTTGTACTATTTCTTCGTCGGTGGGAGCCTCAGGAGGGGAAGGTGGTCTTTCATATTGTAGTAGGCGTGCTTGCAACTCTGTGACCTGTGTCTGGAGATCTTGTAGGGCCTTTGAGTCTGTGAGAAGTGAAGCCGCTGATGAGGTGGTTTGAGGGGCAGTCGTTGTGTCTTTGCGTTGTTTCTGCTTCAGTTGACTCAGTTCCTCTGATAGCTGGTCATGTGCTTCAACCAACATGGCATAGTCTTCCAATATGATCTTGATATTGTCAGGGGTCACTACTTGGAATTTTGATGGGCTGATGGGTGCCCCTGGTGTGCTTTCGATGGTTGCTTCTAAGTTCTCTTGGTTTTGTTGCTGTAGGCGTCGATTCTCCTCGTGAGCAGCTGCAAGGTGTCTTCTAAGAAGTGCCATATTTTGTTGAAGTCTTGAATTGCGTTCTAGTTGTGTTTCTAGATGGCCTTCTACCACTTGTATTGCTTCTTGGTCTGTATTCTGTAACTGTACTTCCAATACACTATGAGCCTCTTGTAAAGTTTGGAATTGTGTATGGAGGCGAGCATTCTCCTCTTCTACTGTAGCAAGAAAATTTTGTAGCACCTCCGAGTGCTCTTGCAGTCGTGCGTTATGTTGCTGGAGTTGATTGTACTCTGTCCTTAACTGTGAAATACATGCTAGCATGGTGTCCAATGCATTGCCTATGGATGATGGTGTTGTTTGTACAATGGAGGATGCATGGGGAGGGAATTGGGGAATGGGAAGCGTGAATGATGTGTCTAATGGAGATGTGTGTGTGTGTGGGTGAAATTGGTGGAGGGGGAATGGGAGGAGGTGGAAGTGTGGGGGGTGGGGGAGGTGTTGTGGGTGGTGAAATGTCCATGCTTTCAGGAGTGGAATCAAGTGTGGTGTCTACCATATACATTGGAATGGTAGGTGGTGTGTGTGTGAAAGTGGTGAATAGATGAGAAGTGGGGTTGGGAGCTGAAAATAAAGGGAATGGTTGAGACCTGGGTTGAAAAGTTCTAGCAAGAAAGGCATGGAGGGATTGGAGAAGTGGGGGGATGGGGGTTGGGGGTTGAGGTCGTAGAGGCGGGGAGGTCATGAAGGGTGGTGTGGTGGTAGAGAATCCAAGGAATATGGATCTAGAGTCAGGATGACCTATGGTTGAGGGTATGGGGGATGGTTGTCCTAGGGCAGGCTCTATGAGCGGATCGGTGGATTGGGTTGTGATGGTGGTGGCTTGATAGATTGGGTTGTCACTGGTGGAGAACAGGGTTGAACTTGAGGTGGGAGTGCGGAAGATGAAGGTTTGCTCGGTGGGTTGGGTGGTCGAGGTGATCTCCACGGCTTCTGTTCTAGGAGGCGATGGTGGGGGTGTGGGTGGTAGTGGTTCAGTTGACTCTTCATGGATGATTGTATGCTCTTGGCTAGCAGTTTTTGCTGCTTGGGAGGTTGTCTCAATGGGTTCGGATATAATAATCGGCCCTTCTGCCATTGTAATGGGGATCTGGATGTTTTTACCTGACCGTGGTCGTGTTTGGAATCTTCGTGGATCATATTGAACTAGAGACCTCCTAATGGCGGTCCGAACTGCTTCTACTACCCCATATGTTTCTACCATTAATAAGAGACCTTCACTATATTCTGAGTCAACTCTTGATTCTTCCAAAAGCTGAGTCATGAGTACCCTACTGCTCTGTTTGGTGAGCAGTTGTTGCGATCGCACTCGTTCCATGATTTGATACAGCCTTCGGAGTTCTGTTGTATACGCGGGGGCTTCAGTGGTCTCCTCTTCGTCTGCTCCTTCTTCTTCTAGATGTCCTTGTTGTTGACCTTGCTGATCGTCACCCCAATGTACATGGTGACCTTCTCTGGATTTTCTCCTTCTTTGTGAAGATGTGCCTTGTTCTTCTGTATCTGAATAAAACTCTACATCAGAGAGTTGTGTACTTTGTAAGAATGCTTCGAAGTCAAGGGGACCCATCCCTTCAGCATCTCCAGTTGTAGCAAATTCAAATTCAGATGGAGCAGTAGGAGCCGAAGGGGCAGCTTGTGTTGTAGTTTCAGATCCAGACCTGGGTATTCTAATGGTAAAGGGAGGTACAGTGGCCTCACCTCGTGGCGATACTTCAGGAGTAGTCAGAACTTCACGTGTCTGGACACAAGGGATCAAATCCCTCATGCGCTTGGATTGATGTGTGGACGTCTTGAGCCTCTTAAACATTTGTAATTGTGCCCAAGTTAAAGCACGTTCAATGGGTACATCGTATGCTAAGCACCGGTAGATAATGCATGTGATTGCACAGCAACCGTTCACCACTAATTTCCTAGAAGACCTTTTATTTGCTTCATACAACTGCTCTATAATCCATACAGGAAGCTTAATTGGTAACACACTTGTCTCCGCTAAGTAAAGAGCAAACCAAATTCTTTTGTGCGGTTGTGTGAAGCGGTCTTGACTGGGGAAAGCAAAATGTTGCATGCACATACGGAGAGGGATGGACACGTTTGGTGTGAGTGCTGCCATATCTTTAAGCTTCAGTAGTTTCCTATCCTTCATGTTAGTAGGAACGAGAGCATCCTTCTCAGAAGGTACATGTGTGCCGTCCATATTCAAAGCAGAGCTCACCAACTCCAAGGTAAGTTCAAACCTCTTTAACTCGTTGTTGCCCAGCAAGGAAGGAAGAACAAACGATCTTGGTTTGTCCTTTTCTGCATTAGCCTGTAATGTTGAGACCAGATAGTAGCATCGGAGGAGGTCTGGTTTGGGTAATGGTGCCTCGAAGTACTCGGCTAGCCCTGCACGTTGCCATATGGTCTGAAGATCCTGTGTGTTCTGTAGAGTCTCAAACTCCTTGGAGAAGAATTGGAATCTGACCCATGATCTGTCATGCTCGCACTTAGACTCCCATATATACTTGGCCTCTCCTAATGGGCTTGGCATGCCATTGAACCAATGAGAATTGGCATGGACTCTCTCTGTGATCCCTGTGGGTGGATCCGGTATCGGGATCTGCTGAAAGTGTTGCAGCTCCACAGGTCGTTCAGTTGGTGGCACATCAACAGGTAGACTATCCACATCAATTCCTGCAGTACTTATTCCTGCCTGTGAGCTCGGACCTGTTGCTTCTGCCATGAGAGTGCTTGTAGTTGCTGATGCTTATCTGCTAGAAGAAGAGAGAGGCACATTAGCATTGCATTGGAAACAGGATGTTATGGTGTTCCCTCCACAATACCAACATGACATTCCAAGTAGTTAGAGGTTAGTGGGTGAAGTGTTCGTGATGTGTGTACATGTGGGTTAGTAGGTTAGGGTTCACTCTAGATGCATACTTTGGTTGTGCAATGTTCTCAAAATGCACCTACATCAGAGGGGAACGATTTACAGAGGTGGGTCAGGGGGTTTGACATGGGGTTTAGGTCTCCAAACTTTGATGCTGGAATCGTTGCTTTTATTGGCGATGATGTGTGAAGGTTTGTGTACTGGAGTGTGTTGGGTTTGGGACCTTTTGGGTACCCATTTCCAAACATTCCGAGGTGTGACCGAGAATGTGGTGGTGTGGAGTGTAGATGTTTGCCTTTGGATGGGAGCCAATAGGACTCGTGAGTGTTGGTTTGATCTAGTGATTGGAGGTGAAGTTATTTGAGCTAGTAAGCAGGTCTTGGGCACCCATATTTGTCTAGCCTTTGGGATAGCCTTCATTGACTACTTTGGAACCCAAATAGAAATAGTTTGTCTAGATTGATGCCTAGGGTACTCCTTCGCTATAGTCCTCGACACTGTAGCTTGCTTGATGCTTCTTTGGAATCCTGTCTCCAAAGTCGAGGGTTGTTCACCTTTGCATATCCGGATGTGCTTCATGCTATGGGGTATTCTATATTGTACCAGTTGGTGTTCCTCCTTCTTGGTCCTCGAGCTCCTCTGTATCGTGTATTTTTCAGCTTGCTTTCCTCGAATTCTCTTTGGAAAAGAAGGGAACTCCTCGTTGACTTCTGTACCTTCGTCATGAGTGGCACTCTTTTGCACCATAGAACTTTGGTCAAGAGTAGCATGGTTCATTTCAAGTGGACTCCTGGAAGGACCAGGATTCGGTGCCTCTTCTAGCGGCCTATGCACATGATTTTCTAATTCAATCATTATGTGGTTTTGGCCTACCCATGCCTGAAGAAGTCCACTTCTTAGGTTGAGGCTGACTGCATGATCATAGATCCAGTCTTGGCACAGGACAAGAGGTTCGGTAAGATCCTTGTCTTCACACACTAGCACTTTGACTGCCATTAACACCTCTTGAATGTAGAGGGGAAGTTCCACCTCACCAATGCAAGGGGTGTCCACACCTCCCAATCCTATGAGATATGCCTCTATAGGATTGATTTGTAATTGCAGCTCTTGGCAGTAAGAAAGTCGAACTGCACTAGTGGCTGCCCCTGAGTCAATCAAAGCTCTCACTGTTCTTACACTCTCTCCTTGTCCTACTTCTAGGGTTACAAAAGGCCGTCGGTCGATTATTCTATGGGAATGTCCATCTGAAGCCTGGCACATGGCCATGGGATAGCCTAGAGATTCTTGAGTGTCAGGCATAGGCGGGTCTCTGCCTTGTCTCCTCAATTTCATTCGTCGGATGCGTTCTAAAGCTTCTACCCGTGCTTCTTCTCGAATTCGTTTCTCTTCTTCTTTACGTTTCTTGGCAGTGTTGAGTCGATTTAGTATCTCTTTAGTCAGGGGTTCTTGATATAACTTGACTCTACATCCACTTATGTAACTTGGTAGAATATCACCCTCTAGAGTGGCTAGTTGAACTGCTCCACTTGTGGAGATCCTATTGATAATTATTGGCCCATAACCTCTCTTCTCTAACTTCCGTGCATGTTGCTTCAAGGTGTAGACTAGGACTAGGTCTCCTGCTGTCAAGCCCTTATCCTTCACATGTGCATCCAAATATGCCTTTTGCCTCTTCTTGGCTGCATAAATTCCTGCTGCAGCCCTCAATCGTGTTTCACCTAATCGTTCAAGATCAAAGATTCTCGAAGAGAGTTCATGGCCCGTCCACTCATGCTCTTGGGCTACTCTCAATGTGGGAATCAAGAAGTCCAAAGGTAGCACCGCATTTTGGCCAAATACCATCTGAAAGGGTGTGGATTGAAGTACCGTTTTATAGGCCACTCGGTATGCCCAAACAGCATGATGTAGCTGTTTGTCCCAATCAGAGCGTTTATTATTCACCAATTTGGTAAGCACATTGCATAGAATCTTGTTTGTGCTTTCGGCCTGGCCATTAGCTTGTGGGTGATAGGGGGCAGACTTCTTGTGTACTACCAAGAACTCTTGGAGCAGATTTTCAATAACTTCATTCAAGAAGTGAGTGTCTCTATCACTTACCAGCTCTATAGGTAGCCCGTATCTAGTGAACACATTCTCAAATAGGAACTTAGCAGTTGTTTGAGCATCGTTCTTTGTCGTAGCTTTTACCTCAACCCATTTTGTTAGATAATCTGTGGCCACAATGATGTATTCAGCATGTGAACCCTTGGCTGGGGGATTAATAGGACCTACAAAGTCTATTCCCCACTTAGAGAATGCACGTCCACCCATCATAGGTTTCAGTGGCATCTCATCTTTGCGTATAGGGTACTGAGTTCTCTGACACACATCACACCGTTTCACATAGGTGTGAGCATCCATGTGAAGGGTAGGCCACCAGAAGCCGGCAAATAGTATAGCCTTGATCACCCGATCTGGTCCAAAGTGTCCTCCTGCTACACCTTGGTGAGCAGTTTCCAAGATCTTGAGATATTCATTCTCATGGACACATAGTCTCAGGTAACATCTTTACCACGCTTGTATAGATTATCACCAATGAGTGAGTAATCTAGGGCTTCTTGTTCTAAACTTCTTTGTCTGGCTAGTGTCATATCTTGAGGGAATGTTTTCGTCCTCAGCAAGGATACTAGTGGCTCACTCCAATCTGGCACTATGGACACTTGATAAAGAGTGACATGTTCCATAGGTGGTTTAGTGCAGCAGATTGGGCATTCCTTACACAACTTTTGGACATCAACTTCCATAGTCGACCAATGCACTCCGAGTCTCCTTAGTGTCTGTAGGGTTCGTTGCTTTGAGTAGTGTTGGTCTAATGCACCCACATGTGCTAATTGCAACCATTTAGCGTACTCATCCTCTTCCACACAACAAGCCAAGATCTGTTGATCTGTGTGCTTGTACATGCTTCCTGCCATGATGTGATACTTTTGGGCTTTTACTACCTCTTTATCCTGTGTGTTTATTACTGGGTGGTTAGGCCCGTATGTCAATACTGGCACTAGTGGCTTAGCCCACTGAGGTACAACTTCCAAATTAAACAAGTAAGCATCAGGAAGGTCATCTGATACTCCTTGTGCGGCTTCTCCCGATGTGAGCCTAGAGAGATGATCTGCTCTCAGGTGAGTTCTGCCTTTCCTCACTACGACCTCAAAGTCATATTCCATTAATAAGAGAAACCATCTTACTAATCTGCATGTATTACACGGCTTGTTTACTAGGTACAGTAGAGCTTGGTGATCAGTAAAAAATTTGAACTTATTTGCAAGCAAATAATGTCTAAACTTTTTAACTGCATATACCATGCCTAGTCCTTCTCTCTCCGTAGTGGTATAATTTCGTTCAACTGCATTCAATTGTCTACTCGCATAGGCAATTGGAAGATCCATATTACCTTCACCTGTAGGTTGCGCAAGTACACACCCAATAGCATAATTGGATGCATCAACATGAACATGGAAAGGCTTATTCCAATTTGGTGTGGTCAAGATTGGTGCTGAACATAATCGCCGTTTAAGCTCATTGAAGGAATTCTCACATTCCTCAGTCCACTCAAAGTTAGTCAAAAGTCCATACAAAGGCTTGGCAATGATGGCGTACATGTGTATAAAGCGTCGGTAATAGCCACAATGCCCCATGAAAGCTTGTACTTCTTTGACATTCTTTGGCCTAGGTAACTCTGCTATGGCTTTTACTTTCTCTTCATCCGTGGATATGCCATTCTTTGACACTATGTGTCCTAGAATCTTGCCTTGCCTGACCATGAAAACACACTTTTCTAGGTTCAAGCAGACTTGATACTCTCTACATTTGTCAAAGATCTGCCTGAGTTCTGGTATATGTGTCTGTCTAATGTTGGAATGAGCACAGAGATCATCAACATAGACCTCTAAATTATTCCTCAGGAATTCTTTAAACACGTGACACATCAATCTTTGGAAGGTTGCAGGGGCATTGGTCAGCCCGAATGGCATCACCCAAAAGGCAAATATGCCCCACTCTGTGGCAAAAGCCGTCTTATGCTGGTCCTCTGGAGCAATGGCTACTTGATTATAGCCTGAAAACCCATCTAGGAAGTTGTACACTTCCTTGCCTGCTACCCTTTCTAATAGATGCTCAGTGATAGGAAGCGGATAACTATATCTGATGGTGGCTGCGTTAACCTTCTTCAAGTTAATGCATACACGTAATTTACCATTCTTTTTGGGCACCACTACAATGGGGGACACCCATTCAGTGTGCTCGATTTCATAGATAAATCCAGCTTCAACCAAGCGGTCTATCTCTTCTTTGATGTTGGCAGCATAGTTGTCATTGTATGTGTATGGCTTTCGTTTAGAAGGTCTGGCCTCTGAGGTCATGGGGATTGTGTGTGAGCATATGTTCGGGTCTACACCTTTCAAATCCTTATAACTCCAAGCGAATACATCTCTGTATTCTCTTAGCAAGGCTATTAATGCATGCTCTTCTTCCTCTGTTAGGTCATGTCCTATGTAAGTGCATCTCTCCTCTCCTTCTTCTAGGGCTACCACTTTAGGCATCCTTATCATGACTCTTCTATCATCTATCTCATATTTCTTAAAATTTTCCGGGACCTCAAACAAAGATTCCTCCTCTTCTTGTGTGACTTATTTCTTCTTCCTTTTCTTTCCTTCTTCCTTAGGGGTTACATGTGTGGCTAGCCTTACATCATTTGTAAGCTCTCCGTGCCTCTGGGGTTGAAATTCTACTTCATAGAAGTATTCTTCATCTGATGCAAAAGGTGGGTCCATAATGATTGACTCTAGATCGGAGTCACTCGCATCCTCAAATGCATCAGGGATAGGTTCACACTCTTCTAAAACTGCCTCCCCCATGATTGGCTCTATGGAGAAGACTGAAATGTCATAGCCATCCTCATCATAGTGGGGTGTCCATTGTTCTTCATTGATGGCTACATCCATTGTTGCTAGAATTTCTGCCCAGCCGTGAGGTTCAAATTCTTCGTCTGGAAATACTATAGGTGCATAGGCTGGGTCTTGAATTGATCAATGTGTTCCCTTCGCACCTACCTCTCTGGATTTTTCCCTCTTCTCTTCTTCTACTGCTACTTTGCACATCCATAAGTGGGTATCTTCATGCATCCATGAGGATCCTGATCCTATGGAATGCACAGACTGAGTATCATCTTTGGCTCTATGGATGGGATTCCATTGGATGGGGGGTACATCTCTATGAGAGTAATCCTTGAGATTGAATTTGGTTGTAACACCTAGATGTTGTAAATACAAGGAATTGGTTCCCCAATCCTGTACCACTTGCAATTGCCACATAAATGGCCTTCCCAAAATCATCTCGTAGGCTTGGTTTTTGCTAAAGTTGCATATAGGAAAAGTGTGCTCGAACTCAACACCACACGTAGTGAGAGTTATGCCTTCTAGCAATCCCAAGGGCCTCTCAATGTGGCCATCGGCCATTTGCAATTTCATTCTCGTCGGTCGGAGTGCTGGCTTGCCCCAATGCTTCCATAGGGAAGTTGTAGCAATTGCAACTCCTGCACCTGAGTCCAAAATTGCCTTGGTTGTGTATCCCTAATGGGTAACTGGGAGATAGGTATTTCCTTCTTCTCCTTCACTCATGTCTCCTATCTTCTCCAATGGTATTTCAAGCACTATTCTATGAGATCCCACCTGGGAATGCAATTTTGCTATGTCTGGCACTTGTTTGGCTACGTGTTTCCACACTTCTGGCTTAACTTTGAGTAGCTCTTCTAAAGTGAGATTGCACTGCACTTTAGTGTTCTTTACTACCTCTTTATTCCTAGGTATGATTGAATATTCATTCCTTATCATGACTGTGGGTGCTCTCATACAAGTAGACTTGGTTTCCCATGGGCCTGTGAAATGTGGTAACTCTTGCAAGGAATTAGACTCAAAGTCTAACCTCTCATGAGAGTGGGCACTTTCCTGTTCTTCATAAATAGAAGGGATGTCCTGTGGGAACTGATCATGTGCGTCGTCCACAAGTTCAATGGGAGGAGGGACTTCACTCTCCTTTGCCCACTTCTCTTCTTGAATCTCTCTCAGAAATTCTGGTGAATACCTATTCATAGAAGAAGAGGTGTCTGGTTTAGTGGAGTTAGGCACATAAGCTCCCTGGGGAGGAATGCTTATTCTATCACTTGCCTTCTCCTTAGCCTGGGAGTTGGCTCCTCTTTCAGACTTTGCAATTAACATCTCCAATCTGTCTAACAGACCATCAAAATGCAATGGTGTTCTAGTGGAGCTAGAGCAAGTGAAAAGGCGACTGGTCTCAAACATGGCTTGAGCCAATTCCACCATCTTGGCACACAACTTAGTTCGTTCAAGCTCTAGGTCAGCTCTAGGGTAACATTTTTCATGATCCGTTACATTTGGCCCTTCGTGGATCCTAGCCTGATATGCTTTAAGCATCATGTCTATATCTTCTAGAGTGGGATCTGCTAAGACTGATCCTACCCAGGGTGGTGGGTGGGTTACATTTGGTGAATTAGAAAGTTGAGGGATGGAAAGTGGTGGGGGTGGTACTGGGAGTGATGTGTGAGAGTGGGTTTGAGAGGTAATTTCTATGATCTTGGCTTTGGTCTCTCGCAGACTTTCCTCTAGTTCGCTCATCTTTCTTGCCCATTGCCTCTTCATGCGTTCACGACTATCTCTCCAAGCTCTTGTTCTCTTCTTAGTCTAGCTCTCAGTCTCACTAACCTCCGCATTCTTCTCCTGGCCTAAGTCTTGGTTTTGTTTAAGTGCCTAAGCCCTCGTGATGACTTGTACTGGAGCCGTGGAAGTCACACTTCCTGTGGAGTCCACCACTAGCCCGATGACATTGATAGGAGCAATTTTTGGCATATTGGCAGGATTCTTGGGACACTCTCGTAACAAATGCTCCTTTCCACAATCCGGACAAAAGCCTTGAATTGTCACGGATTGGGGTTGTGTAGGTGCAGGTAGAGAGCAATCACGAATGAGGTGATCTCCTTGAAAGCGATGGCATGGCCCTCTAGGAAATGGAGGTCTCATCGGCCTAGGTTTGGATCTCGTGTTGGGGTTTGCGTACATGACATTTGCGTATTCTGGCTCCCAACTAGATTCAGTCGGTTCTTCATAATAATATGACTCACTATGCTCCGGTGATTGCATGCAGTAGGCCTGGGGGCTCTCAACATGGATGGAGTCAAAACTATGATCACTTGGATCACTTACTGAAAGCGAGGATGTCACTGGCACTAAAGCTCTATTTAGATTTTCTTCTGTCGTTGCATACTTCACTGGAATCACGTTGGTGGGGGCAGGGGGCTGCTACGCTAGGACTAGTTGCGGTCTTTGTTGCCCTTGGTAGGGTGGTTGATACGTTTGCTGAGGTCTAGCATACTAGTTTTGTGGGTAGTGATTAGAGTACTTTCCTGGTTGTGGATATGGCTGAGGATAATTTTGTCTAACAGCTTGTTTGTTGTATGGGCAGTCTTGTGCAGTGTGATTGGTGTATCGCCTTTCTATGGTGCAGTATTGGCTGTTAGGGTTCACCTGGGGTTGGGCCATGATAGGACACACATTAGCCGTATGGTCTCCTCCATAGGTATAGCATCGTTTTCTGGGGGCAAATCTAGGAATCTGCTTGCTAGAGACACCTAATTTCAGAGCTACCTTTTCTGCTAGATCCTCAATTGATGTGGATTGTGAGGAAATGAGGCTACTAGAACTATCTGAATCTTTATAGATTTTTGAGAGCTCTAATTCCTCCCCTAGATTATCCTCAATGTCTATGCACATGCGTACACATTCTTCTATGGATCTAGGGTCCTTCAAGTACACATATGATCTCAGTTTGGTGCTTAACAATCCATCTAAAAATAAGGCCACTTGCTTGGCTGGAGTGGGTAACTCTGGGGCCGGGCATCTCTCTAGATATTGCCTAAATCTTCTGCCTGCGAGCCTCACTATCTCTTGAGATGTTTGTTTGAAGTTGTATATCAAGGAGGATGTGTTATGTCTTATGCCACTTTTAGAGAATTCGATAATGAATGCCTCTAGAAGTTGATCTATGCTCCTAAACTGCCTCTCGTTTAGTGGTTGAAACCATGTCAGGGCGGTGTTCCTAAGGGTTAGACCAAAGGCATTGTACTGCATGAACAAATCTTCAACTTGTTCAGCTCTCAAGACTTGCCTAAACTCAGCTACATGATCGTAGGGGTCTCCAGTGCCATCAAAGTAGTTTCTCATGGACTTAACTAGCTGGGTCGGTCTCAAGGTCCTCGTGTGCTCTCTCGGTCTTGGCAAAGGGAAATCATCGGCATTTCTTCGGTTCCCGGGGGCTCTATGTCCCTCAGGTTCCACTCTATTTGTTTCCGTTCTCGTTCTTTCTCTTCCCCAAGAGTTGGCAAAGCTTACAAATTCTCCCTTCCAAGTGTATGCGTGTCTTCCATGCTCAGAGACCACAAAGATTCTCTCAGAAGCATCATCTAAGTAGGTCACCTTGTCTGGGCTATCAGGATCTTTGAATTGGTAGATGGTAAGGGCTCCCACTTTATTAGGCTTCTCAGGCTTGTACCTCCAAAAAGCCTCATCTGTCTCTCGATTCACGAGCAACTCTATGCTCTTATTGTCCTGGAGAACCAACCCTACAGTGATTATTCTCGTTAGAACCGACTTGCCTCGAGGGGTTTTTGGCTCCTTCCCCAAGTTCCCTTGCTCTAGGTCACCTATTTTCGGGTTCAGAGATTATGTTGCCAAACTCATCTCTCCTTTCAGGTTGGCTGGTGACCACATACATTGATCCTTCTTTATCTATGTATGCACCATTTTCAAACTTGACTACAGGGTGTTCTAGTCCAATGGGTTGATCCGGGTTTTTAATTAGGACAACAGATCTTCTTAGTCCATCCTCATAGATGCGTGCACCTAGGCGGTTGGTCTGGATGTATTCCAATTGAGTTTTGTAGGGACCCTCAGGTCTTTCTAGGTATGCCACTCCTGAGCTACCTACATGTCCTTCCATGTTATAAGACATCTCAGAGTCACTACTTCCTGAGTCTAGAGCGTAGGGGTAATCACTCAATTGTTGGACCTAAGATCTGGCTGTATGGTTGACGCTAGCCTCGGATGATCTAACGCTTTGACGGTCTCTCCCTAGGTGTCTTCCCGATCTCAGGTTCATATGCCCTTTGTACATTGCTGATTCTTTGGTACCAATCACTTGTTCCTTTTGAGTTCCTTTGTATGTGTTTTCTTGTTTTTTTTAATTAAGCGTCGTCAGGAGCACTTTAGTGTGTCGTACTTGATGTTCTGTGTCCGCTTAGTTTAAGTTCTTTTCCTTTAAGTTATCCCTTGAGTGCAATTTAGACTATTCTTGGACTTGAGAAGTTAAAGGCCCTTAGAACTTGAGTATTCCTATCGTACCTTGATTCAAACAAGACAACTACTCGCACTTAGCCTATGCTAAGAATGGACTGAGGGGGTTAAGAGATGTTCCAACCTCAAAACGCTCCTCCTTGCTTTGCTTCTCTGCCCAGGAAGCAAGTTCCCAAGCTTGTTCGCCCTAGCACTTACTTTGCTTTCTCCAAAAGCTCTCGATGATCATGTAAGAACCCCAAGTTTTGCTTCAATTTGATCCTTCAATTGACGGACAATTTATTTCAGATACTTTTTAATGACCCTTGTTCCCCCTTTTGTATTGCTAAAAAAATTTTCCTCTAGAGCTCCCTTGGTGTACCTACCCCTCAGTGTGTCAACTTCAAAATATCATATCTGAAAATCAACGCATTATTCTTATAAAAAAGAGTTGAGGGCGTGTAGTATATGCCACGAGCTTTCCTACAAGCCCTAGAGCTCAAAAAATGGATTTTGTATGAAAAAGTTATGACCGTTCAGGGTTTAGGGGGTTAAACAGACAAACAGAACCTTTCAGGAGTTTTAATGCATTTTTCTAAGGCCTTTGTAAGTGTATGAGTATTTGAGTATGCAAATATGCCCAAAATTTAGCCTAAATTTCTAAAAAAATTACCCCTTAATTTTTTGTCGAAAATGTCTGTCTATCGCGATAGACGGTGTCTGTCGCGATAGACACAAGTTGTCGTGGGGGGCTGTCTGTCGCGATAGATGGTGTCTGTCGCGATAGACGGTGTCTGTCGCTATAGAGTGGTCTGTCGCGATAGACGGTGTCTGTCGCGATAGAGTGGTCTATCATGATAGCCGGTGTCTGTCGCGAGAGACTGTGTCTGTCGCGATAGATGGGTCTGTCGCGATAGACGGTGTCTATCGCGATAGACGGTGTCTGTCGCGATAGAGTGGTCTGTCGCGATAGACGGTGTCTGTCGCGATAGAGTGGTCTGACGCGATAGCCGGTGTCTATCGTCTATCGTGGTTTTGGTCTGTCGCGATAGACAGTGTCTGTCGCGATAGACGGGGTCTATCATGGGTCTCTGTCTGTCGCGATAGACGGGTGTCTATCGGGATAGACGAGGTCTATCGTCTGTTGTGGTTTCGGTCTGTCGCGATAGACGGTGTCTATTGCGATAGACGGGGCCTATCGTGGGTCTCTGTCTGTCGCGATAGACGAGTGTCTGTCGCGATAGACGGGGTTTATCGTCTGTCGTGGTTTCGGTCTATCGCGATAGACGGTGTCTATCGCGATAGACTGGGTCTGTCGTTGAATTTGGTCTGTCGCGATAGACCGTGTCTGTCGCGATAGACCGTGTCTTTTGCGAAGGACGGTGTCTGTCGCGATAGACTGAAAAAATGCAAATTTTTGAGAAACTTCTAGTGATTTGGAGTGCTCTAATGGTGTAGGTTACCGTGTCAAACACGCATTCACAAAATATCAAGTTTTTCTGTCTGTCGCGACAGACAGAGGTCGTCCTCCCGGGACCTATGCAGAGTTTGTCGTACCTGTGTAAGCTGTTGGAGAGGGTGGTACAATTAGTTCCTGCAGCAAGAACTCAAAAAACACACAAAAACAGATTGCATGCAAGCTCTCTCTCGCTCCCTCACAAGTGAAATGAGGGAAATGAGGTGGGGAGTGGAATATACTCAAAAACTTGAATTTTTGTGAAGATGGAGATGGAGGTGGGAGATGGTGCGGATGATGATGGTGATGCAAAAACAAGAAAAATAGAAGAAAAATAAGTAAAAGAAAGGATATTACCTGACTCCAATGTCTCAACTCGACGTCTTACCATCCCACGCTCGTCCTTGAAGCTCTCTCCCCGGCAACGGCGCCAAATTTGGTGTCACTCTAGCACAATGGTGAGTACCAATGTGAGAAGATTCACCTCATAATTGTCAATCCGTGGAGACGTGAGGACTAGTATGAAGACTATGAGCAAGTGAAGGCACAAGTGTGTGAGTGAGAAGCACATAAGCATGCACACACATACACACACACGTGCACACAAGGCAAGAACAAGGAGAGGAACAATGGAGTTCTTTGCATTAGTCAAAAAGTCTCTTACATACGCTCAATTCACAAACAATCTACCCCAAAAATGAGCTCTCTAGATCTTCTTATAGTTTTCTCACTAGCTTTGGTCTTGTCCAGACCTAGTGTCCGGCATAGTTAAAAATTAGGTTCTAGAGCCTATTTGAGGGCTCAAATGAAATCTAAAAATTATGAAAATTGGTATGTAGCTAATTCTAATACTCCTCAAGCTCGAGGACTCCTCGGCTTGAACAAAATGGAGTCTATTCTACCAAAAACGGAATTTACAATGTTTGTGTAGTGATTAAAATCACTTGAGTTGTAAATGGTCCATGGAAAAAATGATTAGGCCTTGTTGCCGTATTGTGCATGACTGCTCTATTGTACCTCTATGCTCTTCATATGACCTTTATGCCAACAATAAGTCAGGCCTAGTTAATGTAGCATAGATAAGGCTACCAACCAAACTCTGATATAACTTCATATCCTTGAATTCTTCTCCACCATATCTGCTTAGTTTGTGATTCACCTCCATTGGAGTAGGTGCTACCCTACAATCATTCATTTTAAACTTGATTAACAAGTTTCTCAAATACCTTTCTTGAGTCACATACACTCCATGTTGAGTGTATGAAATCTCCATGCCCAAGAAATATGACAAGTCTCCCAAGTCACTGATTTTGAACTCTTTCTCCATTTGCTTCTTTAGGTTTTGAATGCCTTTCTCATCTGTACCTGTAAGAATTATATCATCAACATATATGCACATGTAAATGAACCCATCATCACTTGCTTTAACAAGCAAGCTACTATCTACCTTAGATACTTGAAATGCAAGTTCTTTCAAGAACTTCACAAGTCTATAATTCCATGCCCTTGGGGCCTGCTTCAAACCATACAAAGCTCTCTTGAGCTTACATACATGATCTGGACACCTTCCATCTCTGAATCCTTGAGGTTGCTCCATGAAAACATCATCTGAAATGTAACCATTCAAAAAAGCATTCTTCTCATCTAATTGACATAATTTCCAACCTTTACATGCAACAATAGCTATGAGTGTCTTGATGGTTGTCATCTTTGCCACAGGACTATAGGTCTCATCATAATCAATACCATATGTTTGAGCAAACCCTTTCACAACAAGTCTAGCTTTATACCTAGAAACACTTCCATCTGCAAACCTCTTAGTCTTATAGACCCATTTGCATCCAATGATCTTTTGACTATTTGGTTTAGGAACCAAATCCCATGTCTGAATATCCATTAATGCATCATATTCTTCCTACATAGCTTTCTCCCAATTTTCCTTACCTTTTGCCTCTTCATATGTGGAAGGGTCTTCATCTGATTTTATCATGTAAGCATAATCCTTGGTGGCCAAAAAAGAAGTGTCATAGCTATACCTTGTAGGTTGCCACTTGTGTCTTGATGACCTTCTGAGTTCTCCACTCCTTGAGGTTTCTGGTTCTTCACACTCAGGATCAAATCTTGGCATTTCTTCAACTTCAACCTGCACTTCATTATTCTCCTCTTCATCAAATATTTGAACCTTTGATTTACCTTTCTTTTGACTCACAACTTCTTCATCACCTGTCATACCCTGCAAAGCTTTACATGGTAACCTATTGACCAAATAAGTAGCTGTATTTACAGCCTCAACCCACAAATAATTTGGGCAATTTTTCTCCTTCATCATTGACCTTGCAAACTCAACAAGAGTTCTATTTCCTCTCTCTGCTACACCATTTTGTTGAGGAGAGTACCTGCAAGTGATTTCCCTTTTTATACCTTCATTCCACAAGTAATCACTGAACTCATTAGAGAAATACTCTCCGCCTCCATCTGACCTTAGTCTCTTCAATTTATGGCCTGTAATTCTTTCTTCATACACATGATAATGTTTGAATGTATTGAATACCTTTGACTTATCTTTGGTCACATAGATAGTGATCCATCTGGTAGCATCATCAACATAAATCACACAGTACCTTGAACCATTGATACTGAAATCCTTTGATGGTCCCCACACATCTGTGTGTACCAACTCAAGCTTCTCTGAATACATAAAACCATGCTTGGAATAAGATTGCTTATGAGCCTTACCTAATTGACATGCCTCACATCTGTATGTCATATGTTGACTTGCATCATTAGGCAATCCAAGCACTGAACCATTGTTAATCATATCTTTGATACCTCTTTCATTGAAGTGTACAAGCCTCTTGTGCCAAAGATCTAACTTAGAGATCTTATGTCCTCGATAAGTGAACAAGGCATGACCAACATTACCTTGAATCTTCAATGTGAACAACCTTCCTTCTTTCTTCCCTGAAACAATTTGTTTATACCCATTGCTAGGGTCTTCCACAAACACTCCTTCATTAGTGAATCTAACTTCATAACCTTTTTCAACAATTTGTCCTACACTTATCAGATTCTTAGGAATTGTAGGAACATACAAGACCTTACTCAAGAGAGTACTTCCATCCTTGGTCTTCACTAATCCAATTGACTTCACATTGTGCTTTGTATTGTCACCTGTTTGAACAACTTGATTAGATACCTTATTTTCCAAATCAGTCATCAATGCTATGTTACCACTCAGGTGATTGCTACACCCTGAATCAATGTAGAAGACTCTTTGGTCTTCACTTTGCCTTTCACAAGTTGCATTCATTATCAATGGTGAATCCTCCTTCTGATCTGAAGCATAATTGTAGTAGGTATTATTGTATTGTTGACTTTGGAATCCTCTACCTGCATTTCTTCCAAAGTAACCCCTACTACCTCTTCCTCTGAAGTTACCTCTTTGATTTCTGCCACCTCTTCCTCTTGAATTAAAATTCTAATTATATCCTCCATTACGTGATTATTATGCCAACAATCATTAGCTAAGTCATTTGTCTTACCACAAATCTAGCAAGCTTTGACTCCATCTTTATTATTCTTGCCTCTTCCTCTACCTTTACCACCTCCTCTTCCTCTTAGGAAGTTGGCTTGACTAGTTGTGCCTTCATCTTCATTTGCTTGCTGCTTCCCTTTGCTATTTTTCTTCTTATCCTTTGAGTACATTGCATGACCTGTACTCTTGTCACTTTCACCTTTGACATCCTGCTCAAAGGTTAACATATGTCCTAGCAACTGATTGAAGTCAGGAGTAAAATGATCAAGTGATAATTCTGTAGACAAAATGAATGGCTTCCATTTGTCATCACCTCTCAAACCTGTGAGGATTTGCCTTACCAATTTATCCTCCTCAATGTCTTCATCAACAGCTGCTAATGCATCTGCAATGTCCTTCATTCTGGTTACATAATCTGAGATGGATTGAGAGGCCTTCTTCTTGAATGTGGTAAATTTTGCCCACAAGGATGCCTTCCTAGACTTTGTGGTATTTTGGAAATGCTCCTCCAAAGCATTCCCTAATGTGAGGTAACAAGTAATCATTGACTGCCATATAGATAATACTCCTAGGTTGAGCATCTCTCTTCATCCAATTCTTCAAATCTGATAATTCCTCCCTAGTTGGAACACTAGGATATCTGAATTGAGGCTTTTCTTCTCCACCTGTAATGTAAGCTATCAAGTCTTTGCTCATTAGATGAGCTTCCATCCTCATTGACCATGCTGGATAGTTCTCTCTATCCAATTTCTCTATCTGAAGAGAATCTCCCATCCTTTCTTCACCTGTATATTGAATTCTTCAATCTTTATGAGTAATAGATGTACCTTTACTTCGAATAATACTCCTTTTGTCTTCCTTGGTGTCATATGACCTTCTTCTCAAGCTTTATCCTCAAGCTTTCACCTTTTGAACCTTCAGATGTTGAATTCTTTGCACCTGCAGTAGTCGAGGTCCTCCTTCCTTCAATTCTGATGCTTCCTACTTTGATACCACTGATGGAGAGTGTTAATCTCCAAAAGAACAAGTTACTCTTGTATTTAGATCACCTCTATAACAAGAATAACTCAGATCTTCACCAATTTTAGAAGATCAATACTCAATTGTCAAATTTTTTGAACAAACTATGAAGAAGAAGAATACACAGAAGGTCTACTGCACATAAATCACTCATTGCCTTATCAATTGTGTAAAGTGTTTTATAAAACTTTGTATGAGGAGTCATCTATAGATTGCGCACCTTCTCCAAGTTGAATCACTCCAAAAGATTCACTATAACTTGAGAAATGATCTCAACAACTCACCTATGTCTAAAACTGTTCTTCTGAGAAGACGATTTAGACACCTATGACTTTAAACCTTTCGTTCTCTCAAATTACATCCCGTTTCTACAAATGCTTTTACCCACAAGTAGCTTACCTTCCAACTTAAAGATTAATTACTTGCTTACTCAAAACTTTAAACTGTGGAAGGAGAATTGATCAAAACATTCGTATCGAATTTCGCACCTCTTGTAACTTCACTTCTTCTCATTCACATATGCAAATGTTCCTACACTTAATTCTCTCAGCCTGATCACAATTGGAAGCTAAACATTTGTACAGAGGTGGATTACCTATAGACTTGGACTTGTACAAAATCATTTCACAAAAGATCTAACACAGAAGGAGAAAACTCAAAAATATCGGGTGCAACATTTTCTTCATTTCTGAGAAGAATTGCATCTGAGTGTGTAGCTCAGTGATGAGTAGCACCTCCTTTAATGTCAATCCGGGAAGACGTGAGGATGGTATGAAGACCACGAGCAAGTGGAAGCACAAGTGCATGAGTGAGAAGCACACAAGCATGCACACACATACACGCACACGCACGCACACGGCAAGAACAAAGAGAGTAAGACAATGGAATCACTTCTATTGCAACAAAGTTCCCATACAAGCTCAAAACTACAAGAAGCTCCCCCCCAAAAAATGAGCTCTCTAGCTCTATTTATAGTTTTTGACTAGCTTTGGCCCTGTCCAGACCTAGTGTCCGGCCTAGTTAAAAATTAGGTTCCAGGGCTTATTTGAGGGCTCAAACGAGATCTAAAAAATACGAAAATTGGTAGGCAACTACTTCTAAGGCTCCTCAAGCTCGAGGACTCCTCGGCTTGTACAAAATGGAGCTACAAAAAGGTGAAAATGGTATTTACAGGGGTTTTTAGTGATGAGAATCACTTTTAAATGGTGTAAGGGTTTTGAAAAAAATAAAGGGTTGCCTTAGTGCTAGATCTGCTTGTATGCTCGTACTTGCATCCTCTCATATGCTGCCAACACTCTCCCCCCCCTAGCGTCTGTCGCCTCTGACAGACCTCTGCTCCAATGTTTGATCAATGTACTTCTGCAGGAGGTCGGTTGCCACTTCTTGTTCCTTGATGCGTAGTCCCCGGATCAAGTCTCTCTGGAGGGTCTCCCAATTGACTGCACCCGGTATGTCCGGTTGTGGCGTTGTGTAGAGCTCTGAGTGCATGGTTTGTTCACACGCGAATAGATGTAGCAGGTGGGTTGGGCGTGGTGCGAACACTTCTGAGTGTGACTCCCAAAACCCCGTGGTGAACATATCATCAAAGGTTTGCTTGTAGCAGGCAGGGAGATATCTTATTCGTGCATGCCATGCGTAAGCTACTCGAATGCTCGGGGTCGTGCTCATGTCATATAGCAAATCATAATTACCGTTGATGAAGCCCGGAATTGAAGGCTGGATGTTACGTACATTTCGAAAGGTCTTTAGGACCACTTGCATCATGTCCAAAATTTTGAGCATCATTTGAGCGGCGACATCCGGCATGGGGTGGAGGCGTGGCATCCAATGCCTGATGGTGGCTATCATGTATGATACTGTCGGTGTGCCGGTTGGGGGTGCGATTGCGGGGTAATTGAGCCATTCTTTACAATTTGCGTTGTTCTGAACCTTGATGGCGAATGCTTTCCATGATCTTCTTCTTTGTACTGGACCAAAGCATGGGTTATATTTCAGATGCATGGGAGCATGATCCCATGTTCGTAACATTTTCGGATAGGTCTCCAGTAACTTTTGCCTCCATATGGGATGGAATATGGCCCCTTTTTTGGCTGCCTCTGGGATGTCCTCGGGTTCGAATTGTGTTGCGAAAGAGGGATACTTGTTGGTTATGCATTTGATCTCAGCATTGTAGTCTGCCAACAATACAAAATAAGGTTTGTATTGTAACTCTGAGCTAGTTATCAGCCGCCTAGGAGCCAAGTTCGAGAAATATTCAGATTTGAGTATGGTCTCCTCTATGGCTTTCATGGCTAGCATCTGAGTTGCAACACGCTCTTCGTGAGTGTGACCCATCTCCTCTACCTGCTTCATCCATGCTGACGGGGGTTCCTCATATGTATCCTGGCCTTCCTCCGTAATTCTGCCTCCTGGAAGGGGTTGAGGCTCATAATTATCTTCAAATGTCTCCTCCATTGGAATGACTACTGTTTCTTCTTCTATGGTTTGATCAGGTGGAGAGGGAGGTCGTTCATACTGTAACAACTTAATTTTTAGTTCTGCAACCTGTTGCCGTAGCTCAAGTACTTCATTGGTTACTGATAATTCCGGCTCCGGTGAGGTTGCAGCGTTGGCCATCTCTTTAGGTTCCTGTTGGTGTAGTGTAGGCACTTGGGCTTTCTGTAGATCTTTGACTTGGTCAGCAAGCTGATCATGTGCTTCCAAGAGATTGGCATAAGCTTCCAATATTTGTTGTATGTTTGCTGAGGGGATGGCTTGGAATTTAGCAGGGTCGATGGGTGCCCCTGGAGTATTTTCCATAGCTGCTTCGAGGTTGTCTTGATTTTGTTGCTGTAGTCTTTTGTTTTCTTCTTGAGCAGCCGCTAAATGGCGTCGGAGTAGAGCCATGTTTCGTTGTAGTCTAGCGTTACGGGCTAGCTGATCTCTAAGTTGTTCTTCCGTTGCCCTACTCTTCTCTGTATGTGTGGACTCGAGCTCCACCTCATATTGTTGGAGGTTAGTCACCTCCTGCTGTAATTCCGTATTAGACAACTCCAGGGCAGTGACACGTGCCTGGAGGTGGGATGACAAAGTACAGATCTCTTTGTTGTTCTCTTCTAATAACCTGTATTCCTGTTTAAGTTGGGCAGCAGCTTCGAGCATGGTGTTGAGTGCATGACTAAATGAGGTGGGTGCAGGGGTAAAGGTGGAAGATGCAAGGGGTCGGGAGATGGGAAAGGGAAAAGTGGATGTTGTGCCTACAGTGTTCGGAAATGGCGACGTGAGTGAAATGACACGTGGTGATGTTGGAATAGCAGTGGTGGTGGGTGATCCTGTGGATGGTGAGATGTCCATGGGATCAGACGTGAGAGTGTGTGATTCGTGCACCGTGAATACAGGAATGGTGGGTGGTGTGATAGTGGTGGCAGTGAATGTGGGGGAGTGGGGTTGGGAAAGGGACTTTTTATTATAATTATCCACCTGTTGGAGTATATTTACAAGGTTTGTCCAGAATGAGGGTTGTGTGACTTGGGTTGAGTGTGAGGCAGTTACTAGGGAGGTGGTGGAGAGGGCTTGGGTGTGGGTGAATGGAAAAGGATGGGATAAGGTCTGGCTAGTGGCAAGTGGTTGTCCAAGGGCGGGGAGATAGGAAGGGTGACCTATTATGGTTTGATTGGTGGCCGGATGACCGGTGTGAGGTTCAGAAATTTGGGTGGAAGTGTTGGATGTGGGTAAAGGGAAGGATGTAAAAACGGAGGTGTGTACAATGGTTTCATGATGGGAGGATATCGGTTGTTCAGAAGGGCTAGTGGAGAAGGGTTCTGAGGGTTGAATGGAAGGTGGCGGTGGAGATGGTACCTGTGTAATTACCTCTTGTTCGTCAGTGGGGCTTGGGCTCGTCATGTGAACATCCTCTGAGATTATAGTAGGCAAGGCAGTAGAGACTTCCATTTGAATCATTTTCCCGCGTCGTGGCTGTGTATCAATCCTTCGTTGATCATAGATAGGGTTTTCCTGATAGACCATTGTCCTCAATGCTTCCCCGATCCCACATGTCTCTGCCAATAGATTCAATGATTCGACAAAATGTGAGTCCACATTCTCGGTTTGAAGCATCTGGTTCACTAGAGCTCTGTTCACCTCTTCTGTCATCTTATGTCTTCTCTGTACCTGCTTGATTGTCTTGTACAGCCGTCTGAGTTGTGCTGTGTAGGCAGGGGCCTCCTCTTCACTGTCTTCTGGTTCATTTCTTTGTGCACCTTTTTGAATTTGAGTGTGTGGGTCATGATGAGGTTGTGCCACTTCTTCCCCATGTACTCTGCTTGTCTCGCCCCGTGGCTATTCTCTTTGGATTGATGTTCCCGGATCAACATTGTCAGGGGAGTCTTCACTGTCTGATAGGGGAACTGTCTGCAGGAATCTTTCAAAATCAAAGTTTGGGTCCTCTGTGAAGGTGGCCATGGATGCAAACTCTGCATCGGTAGGTAGTGGAGGGGCGGATGGAGCGGGTTGTACCACCTCCCCAGCTTGAACTCCTTGAAGATGGATCGTGAAAGGTGCGACCTGAGCTTCTGGTCGAGGAGAAGCTTCGGTCGTGGCTTCTTGAGGGGTCATTACCTGGGAAACCTGGGAAAGCGATCCACGCATTCGTTTTGCCAGCTGGCTCCCTGACTTCCGCCCTTTGAACAGCTCTAGTTGTGCATATTTTAGGGCTCTGGCAACTGGCACATCATATGCAAGACATCTATAGATAATTCTTGTAAGTGCACAACAGCCATGCAAAGTGGGCTTCCTCACACCCCGCTTGCCTGCCTCATACACTTGGTCTAAGATCCATACCGGCATCTTAATGGGCAAGCTTCCAGTCTCTGCTAGATATAGCCCATACCATATTTTCTTGTGAGGTTGGGTGAAACGGTCTTGAGCTGGGAATGCGAAGTGTTGGAGGCACATCCGCAAAGGTATGGCGATGTTGGGGGTGAGGGCGCACATTTCTTTGAGCTTCTTGATTCTATTGCTTTTCATCGACTCAGGTATCAAGGGGTCGCGGTCAGAAGGTACATGCGTGCCATACATCTGAAGTGCTTCCCTGATTAAAGTAACATTCAATTCGAACTTCCTCATTTCCTCCAGATTTGACAAGGAGGGCACCCAGAATGTGCCTGAATGATCTTTATCCCCTGTCGGCTTCAGCGTGGCAATTAGATAGTAGCACTTGAGGAAATCGGGTTTAGGCAGAGCTGCACTAAAATAAGTTTGTAATCCTGCTTTTTGCCAGATATCTTGAAGTGGAGCTGCATTTTGCAATGCTTCGAATTCTCGTGAGAAGAACTGGAAGGTCCACCACACTCCTCCACATTCCATCTTGGACTCCCAGATATGATCCGCGTCCCCTAAATCTCCTGGCATCTCATTGAACCAGTGAGAATGCCCCTTTACTCTTTCGGTTAGGCCATTTGGTGGATCTGGGATAGGAATTCTCCGCACATTCATGAACTGTTCAGGCCGAGCTGTTGGTGGGGCCTCCACCGGCATGGCATCCCAATTGATTGGAGCACCAGAGCCTGCCTGAGAGCTTGTGCCTGCCGCGGTTGCCATGAGAGGAGGTTGCTTATCTGCTAGAAGAAGAAAGGCACATTAGTGTTGCATAGGAAACCAGACGTAATGGTGTTCCCTTCACAATACTAACATGACAATCCGGAGGTCAGTGGTTAGTGGTGAAGTGTTTGTGATAGGTGTGAGTGGTGGTTAGAGGTCAGTGTCATCCTAGATGCATACTTTGGTTACGCAATGGGCTCAGAATGCTCCTGTGATAGAGTAGACGGGTTTATAGAATTGGGTCAGGGGGTTTAATACACAGTTTAATTCTCCAAACTTTGATAGCGGATTCGTAACTCTTAGAGCTAAAGACAGGTGAAGATTTCTGGATGAGAGTGTGATGTATTTGGGACCTTTTGGGTACCCATTTCCAGACAATCCTAGGGTTGATGGGAGTGGAGATAGTGAGTGGTGTATGTATCGTTTCGTTTTCTGAGTTGTTGGCCACGAGTGTTTGTGAATGTTGCTTCATCCTAGTGCCTGAAGGTGAAGTAATTTGAGCTTGTAAGCAGGCCTTGGGCACCCATATTTGTCTAGCATTAGGGATGGCCTTCATTGACCGCTTGGGAACCCAAATAGAAATGGTATGCCTAGGGGTTATCTTAGAGGACTTCTTCACTTTGTTCCTTGATGGTGAGGCTCGTTTCTTGTCTCCTTGAGAGTCTGCTATTAGAGTTGTGGGTCTTCCATCCTTGCGTATCCAGATCTGCTTTGCGCCACGAGATGCTCCATGTTGTACGGGTTGGCGCTCCTGCCTCTTGATCATCAGCCTCCTTTGTGTCGGGTGATGTTCGGTCTACTCGTTTAGAATCTTCTTTGGATCAGTTAGGAACTCCTTATTGGCTCCCATACCTTCAGTACGATTGACAATCCTCTGCACCATAGAAGTTTGTACAAGAACAACATTGTTATCTTCATGTGGATTCCTGGAGGGACCAGGAGTTGGTGCCTGTTCTATTGGTTTGAGTGCTTGATTTTCTAATTCAATCGTGAGACGGCTTTGGCCTACCCAAGCCTGAAGAAGTCCACTTCTTAGGTTGAGGTTGACTGCGTGATCATAGATCCAGTCTTGGCCTAAGACAAGAGGTTCGGTCAGATCCTCGTCTTCACACACTAGCACTTTTGCTGGCATGAGGACCTCTTGTATGTAGAGGGGGAGATCCACTTCTCCCATGCAAGGGGTTTCAACACCTCCTAGTCCTATCAGATATGCTTCTAGGGGTTTTACCTCCAATTGCAGCTGCTTGCAATAAGAAAGCCGAACTGCACTTGTGGCTGCTCCTGAATCAATTAAAGCTCTCACGCTTGTTGTGCTGTCTCTTTGTCCTATTTCTAGGGTCACAAAAGGTCTTCGATCCACTATCTTATGGGTACGTTCACCTGAAGCCTCACACATGGCCATGTGATAGCCTGGAGACGCTTGAGTGTCAGTCATGGGCTGATCCCTCCCTTGTCTCCTCAACTTCATTCGTCTGATACGCTCTAAGGCCTCTGCCTGTGCTTCTTCTCGAATTCGTTTTTCCTCCTCTTTACGTTGCTTAGCAGTATTGAGTCGACTTAGCATTTCCTCCGTGAGGGGTTCCTGATACAGCTTGATTCTGCATCCACTAATATAGTTTGGGAGAACATCACCCTCTAAAGTGGCTAGTTGTACTGATCCACTCGTGGAGATCCTATTGATGATCATAGGTCCGTAGCCTCTCTTTTCTAGCTTTCTTGCATGTTGTTTCAATGTGTAAACTAAAACTAGATCTCCTGCTTTCAAGCCTTTATCCTTCACATGGGCATCAAAGTATGCCTTCTGTCTCTTCTTAGCTGCATATATCCCTGCAGCTGCTCTCAGTCTTGTTTCTCCTAATCGTTCAAGGTCAAAAAGTCTAGAGGAGAGTTCATGACCCATCCATTCGTGCTCTTGTGCTACTTTTAATGTAGGTATTAAGAAGTCCAACGGTAGCACTACGTTTTGGCCAAATACCATCTGAAAGGGGGTGGCTTGGAGTACCGTTTTGTAGGCGACTCGGTATGCCCAAACAGCATGGTGTAGCTGTTTGTCCCAATCAGAGCGTTTATTGTTCACTAATTTTGTCAATACATTGCATAGGATCTTATTGGTGCTTTCGGCTTGTCCATTTGCTTGGGGATGATAGGGGGCAGACTTCTTATGCACTACCAAGAATTCTTGGAGCAGATTTTCAATAACTTCATTCAAGAAGTGAGTGCCTCTATCACTAACTAGTTCTATGGGTAGCCTGTATCTTGTGAATACATTCTCAAACAAGAATTTAGCAGTTGTCTGAGCATCGTTCTTCGTTGTGGCTTTTACCTCTACCCACTTGGTTAGATAATCCGTGGCAACGATGATATACTCAGCATGGGAACCCTTAGCTGGGGGATTGATAGGACCTACAAAGTCTATTCCCCACTTAGAGAATGCACGTCCGTCCATCATAGGCTTCAGTGGCATCTCATCTCTGCGTATAGGATACTGGGTTCGCTGACAAATCTCGCACCTCTTCACATAGGTATGTGCGTCCATGTGAAGGGTGGGCCACCAAAATCCTGCAAATAGAATTGCTTTGATCACCCTATCAGGACCAAAATGTCCTCTTGCTACACCCTGATGAGCTGTTTCCAGGATCTTTAGGTATTCACCTTCATGGACACATAGTCTCCGGTAACCATCCTTACCCCTTCTGTATAAATTATCACCAATGATGGTGTAATCCAAGGCTTCTTGTTCCAAACTTCTTTGTCTGGCCAGAGTCATATCTTGAGGGAATGTTTTCGTCCTCAAGAAGGATACTAGGGGTTGACTCCAATCCGGCACTATGGACACTTGATAAAGTGTGGCATGCTCCACAGTTGGTTTAGTGCAGCAGATTGGGCATTCCTTGCACAACTTCTGGACATCAGCTTCCATAGTCGGCCAATGCACTCCTAGTCTCCTCAGGGTCTGTAGGGTTCGTTGTTTTGAGTAGTGTTGCTCTAATGCACCTTCATGTGCTAATTGCAACCACTTAGCGTACTCGTCCTCTTCTACACAACAAGCCAAGATTCCTTGATCCGTGTGCTTGTACATACTTCCAGCCATGATGTGGTACTTTTGAGCTCTGACTACCTCCCTATCCTGTGTGTTTACTATTGGATGATTAGGTCCATATGTAAGTATTGGCACTAAGGGCTTGGCCCATTGGGGCACCACTTCCAAATTGAACAAGTATGCATCCGGTAAGTCATCTGACACTCCTTGTGGGGCCTCTTCGGATGTGAGCCTAGAGAGATGGTCTGCTCTCAAATGAGTCCTACCTTTCCTCACCACAACCTCAAAGTCATACTCCATTAGTAAGAGAAACCATCTTACTAACCTTCCGGTGTTGCATGGTTTGTTTACCAGGTATAGCAATGCTTGATGATCAGTAAAAAACTTAAACTTATTTGTAAGCAAATAATGTCTAAACTTTTTAACCGCATACACCATGCCTAGTCCTTCTCTCTCAGTGGTGGTATAATTCCGTTCAGCTGCATTTAGTTGTCTACTAGCATAGGCAATAGGGAGATCCATGTTCCCTTCACCCGTAGTTTGTGCAAGTACGCATCCAATAGCATAATTGGAGGCATCCACATGAACATGGAATGGTTTGCTCCAATCTGGTGTGGTCAAGATTGGTGCAGAACACAATCGCTTCTTCAGCTCATTGAAGGAGTTCTCACACTCATTAGTCCACTCAAAATTTGTCAAAAGTCCGTACATGGGTTTTGCAATGACAGCATACATGTGAATGAATCGGCGGTAGTAACCACAATGCCCCATGAAAGCTTGAACTTCTTTGACACTCCTTGGCCTAGGTAGTTCTGCTATGGCTCTCACTTTCTCTTCATCAGTGGATATGCCGTTCTTGGACACTATGTGTCCGAGAATCTTGCCTTGCCTGACCATGAAAACGCACTTTTCTGGGTTCAGGCAGACTTGATATTCTCTGCATTTATAAAAGATCTGTCTGAGTTCGGGTATATGGGTCTGCCTGATGTTGGAATGAGCACAAAGATCATCAACATAGACGTCTAAGTTCTTCCTCAGGAACTCCTTAAATACATGGCACATCAGCCTTTGGAAGGTTGCGGGAGCATTGGTCAGCCCGAATGGCATTACCCTAAAAGCGAATATACCCCACTCTATGGCAAAAGCCGTTTTATGCTGATCTTCTGGTGCAATGGCTACTTGATTGTAGCCCAAAAACCCATCTAGGAAGCTGTACACTTCCTTGCCTGCTACCCTTTCTAATAGATGCTCAGTGATAGGAAGAGGATAGCTATCTCTAATAGTGGCTCCATTAACCTTCTTCAAGTTAATGCAAACTCGTAATTTGCCGTTCTTCTTGGGCACCACTACAATGGGGGATACCCATTCAGTGTGCTCAATTTCATAGATAAATCCGGCTTCCACCAAGCGGTCTATCTCTTCTTTGATCTTAGCAGCATAGTTATCATTATATGTATATGGTTTTTGCTTAGAGGGTTTAGCATCTGAGGTCATGGGAATTGTGTGTGAGCATATGTCTGGGTCAACACCCTTCAAATCCTTGTAGCTCCAAGCGAATACATCTCGATACTCTCTTAGCAAAGCTATCAGCTCTTGTTCTTCCTCTTCTGTTAGGTCATGACCTATGTATGTGCATCTTTCTTCTCCTTCCTCGATGGCGACAACTATTTTCTTGGTAGTTTCCTTGCTATCATAGGCTTCTCCTGCTTGTGCCTCACGTTTAGGCATTCTTATCATGACCCTCCTATCGTCTATCTCATATTTCTTAAAGTTTTCAGGGACCTCAAACAAAGATTCTTCTGCCTCCAGCGTGACTTCCTTCTTCTTTCTTTTCTTTCCTCCGCTTTTAGAAGCTACTTGTGTGGCTAACCTCACCTCATTTGTAAGCTCTCCGTGCCTCTGGGGTTGAAATTCTACTTCATAGAAGTATTCTTCATCTGATGCAAAGGGTGGGTCCATAATGATTGACTCAAGATCAGAGTCACTTGCATCCTCAAATGCATCAGGGATAGGTTCGCATTCTTCTAGAACTGCCTCTCCCATGATTGGCTCTATGAAGAAAACTGAAATGTCATAGCCATCCTCATCACAGTGGGGTGTCCATTGTTCCTCATTGATGGCTACATCCATGGTTGCTAGAATTTCTGCCCAGCCGTGGGGTTCGAATTCTTCGTCAGGAAATACTACAGGTGCATAGGCTGGGTCTTGAATGGGTCTATGTGTTTCGTTTGCGCCTATATCTCTGGCCTTTTCTCTTTTCTCCTCTTCTACTGCTACTTTGCACATCCATAAGTGGGTGTCTTCATGCATCCATGAGGATCCTGATCCTATGGAATGCACAGATTCCGTATCATCTTTGGCTCTATAGATGGGATTCCATTGAATAGGTGGTACGTCTCTATGAGAGTAATCCTTAAGATTGACTTTGGTTGTGACACCTAGATGTTGCAAATACAAGGAATTGGTTCCCCAATCCTGTACCACTTGCAACTGCCGCAGAAAAGGTCTTCCCAAAATCATTCCATAGGCATGGTTTTTGCTGAAGTCACATATAGCAAATGTATGTTCAAACTCGACACCACAGGTGGTGAGAGTTATTCCTTCTAGCAATCCCATGGGTCTCTCTATGTGACCATCAGCCATTTGCAATTTCATCCTTGTGGGTCTGAGTGCGGGCTTGCCCCAACGTTTCCATAGGGATGTGGTGGCAATTGCAACTCCTGCACCTGAGTCCAAAATTGCCTTGGTGGCGTGCCCCTGGTAGGAGATGGGAAGATAGGTGTTCCCTTCTTCACCTTCGCACATGTCTCCTATCTTATCCAAGGGTATCTCTGGCACTGTCCTATGTGATCCTTCCTGGGAATGAGGTTTTGCTACTTCGGGCACTTGATTTGCTACATGTTTCCACACTTCTGGTCTAACCTTGAGCAGCTCTTCCAAAGTGAGATTGCACTGCACTTTGGTGTTCTTCACTACCTCTGTGTTCCTAGGTATGACTGAATCTTCGTTTCTTACCATGACTGTGGGGGTTCTCATACAAGTAGACTTGGCTTCCCATGGGCCCGTGAAGTGGGGTAATTCCTGTAGAGAGTTAGACTCGAAGTCTAATCTTTCTTGAGATTGGGTGCTCTCTTGCTCCCCATAAATGGATGGGATGTCTTGTGGGAATTGGTCATGTGCATCATCCACAAGTTCAATGGGAGGAGGGACTTCACTTTCCTTAGCCCATTTGTCTTCTTGAATCTCGCGTAGGAATTCTGGTGTGAACCGATTCATAGAAGATGGTGTGTCTGGCTCCGTAGAGTTAGGCACATAGGCTTCAGGCACATAGGCTTTCTGGGTAGGAAGACCTGCTCTTCCACTAGCCTCGTCATGGTGTTGAGGGGCGTGTTCCTTTTGTGATTGTGCCATTAGATTCTCTATTCTTTCTAAGGAGGGGGGGTTGTCTGGTTCAGTGGAATTGGGCACATAAGCTTTCGGTGGGGGATGGGTCATGTTTTTGCTTGCTTTATCTCTTTCTTGATTTTTTTCTTCCTTGGCAGATCTTGCAATTATGCCCTCTAACTTCTCTAGAATTCCATCCAAGTGTAATTGTGTCTTGGCTGAGCCCGAGTAATTGAAAAGGCGACTGGCTTCAAACATAGTCTGAGCCAATGCGACCATTTTTGCGCAAAGCTTGGTTCTTTCTATCTCTAGGTCGGCTCTAGGGTAGCACTTGTCATGATCCGTTACATTTGGCCCTTCTTGGATTCTGGCCTGATATGCTTTAAGCATCATGTCTATGTCTTCAGGAGTGGGATCAGCTAATACTGATCCTACTCGGGGTGGTGGGTGGGATACGTGGGGTGTATTAGAGGGTGGAGGGATGGAGGGTGATGGGGATGGTAGCGGTGGGAATGTGTGAGAGTGCGGTTGAGATGTGATCTCTATGATCTTTGCTTTGGTTTCTCTCAAGCTTTCTTCAAGTTCGCTCATCTTTTTTGCCCATTGCCTTTTCATTCTTTCACGACTATCCTTCCAGGCTCTCGTTCTCTTTTTGGTTATGCTCTCTGTTTCACTCACCTCGGGGCTCTTTTCCTGACCAACACCTTGGTTTTGTTGTAGTGCCTGGGCTCTTGTGATCACCTGCATCGGTGCAGTGGAAGTCACACTCCATGTGGAGTCTACAACTAACCCAACAACATTGATAGGAGTGATTTTAGGCATGTTATTAGGGTTCTTTGGGCAATCTCGTAGGAGATGCTCTTTCCCGCAGTCTTGACAGAAACCCTGAACGGTTACTGGTTGAGGTTGTGTAGGGGCAGGCAGTGGACAATCACGTATAAGGTGATCTCCCTGACATCTGAAGCATGGTCCTCTAGGAAATGGGGGTCGTACCTGCTTAGGTTGAGGTCTAGAGTTGGGGTTTGTGTACATGACATTAGCATACTCAGGTTCCCCACTATTTTCACTTGGGTCCTCATAATAGTATGACTCGTTATGCTCGGGTGACTGCATGTAATAAGCCTGTGGGCTATCAATATGTGTGGAGTCAAAACTATGGTCACTTGGATCACTGTCTGATAGCAATGGGGTGATTGGGACTATGGCTCTGTTCGGATTTTCTTCAGCAGATGCATATTTCACTGGGATCATATTGGTTGGAGCAGGGGGTTGCTGTACTAGGACTGGTTGAGGTCTCTGCTGCCCTTGATAAGGTGGCTGATAAGTTTGTTGTGGTGTGTTGTATTGTTGTGGTGGGTACTGATTCTGGTATCTACCCTGTTGTGGATATGGCTGAGGGTAATTTTGCCTAACAGTTTGTTTGTTATATGGGCAGTCTTGTGCAGTGTGGTTTGTGTACCTGCGCTCTATGGTGCAGTACTGGCTACTAGGATTCGCCTGGGGTTGGGCCATAATGGGACATACATTTGCCATATGGTCACCGCCACAAGTGTAACACCGCTTAACTGGGGCAAATCTCGGAATTTGTTTGCTAGAGACACCTAGTTTTTGAGCTACCTTCTCTGCAAGTTCCTCAATGGATGTGGATTGACCGGATGTGAGGCTACTAGAGCTATCAGAATCCTTATAGATTTTTGATAGTTCCAATTCCTCACCTAGATTGTCCTCAATGTCTATGCACATGCGCACGCACTCTTCTATCGTTCTGGAGTCCTTTAAGTACACATATGACCTGAGCTTGGTGCTCAACAATCCATCTAAGAACAAGGCCACTTGTTTGGCTGGTGTGGGTAACTCCGGCATCGGGCATCTCTCCAGGTACTGCCTAAATCTTCTTCCAGCTAATCTGACCGTCTCTTGAGGTGTTTGTTTGAAGCTATGAATTAGTGAGGAAGTGTTGTGCCTGATTCCACTCTTAGAAAACTCAATGATAAATGCCTCTAAGAGCTGGTCTATGTTTCTGAAATGCCTCTCGTTTAGTGGTTGAAACCACGTAAGGGGAGTGTTCCTAAGGGTTAGACCAAAAGCATTATATTGTGTGAATAGGTCCTCTACCTGTTCAGCTTTCAATACTTGCCGAAATTCTGCCACATGGTCATAAGGGTCTCCAGTGCCATCGAAGTAATTCTTCATGGACTTCACTAGTTGAGTTGGTCGCAGGGTCCTAGTGTGTTCTCTCGGCCTTGGCAAAGGAAAATCATCAGCATTCCTTTGATTCCATGGGGTTCTATGTCTCTCAGGTTCCACTCTATTCCTTTCCGTTCCCGTTCTTTCTCTTCCCAGGGAGTTGGCAAAACTTACCTCAGGTTTGTCTCTACTTCTATCTCTTTGAGCTCCATGAGCTTGGGAGGTCCCAGCTCCTTGGTGACCAAAGAACGCATTAGACCTTGGTTGGGGAAAAACAAATTCACCCTTCCATGTGTAGGCATGTCTGCCATGCTCCGTGACCATGAAGATTCTCTCTGATGCATTGTCTAGGTAGGTTACTTGGCCTGGGTTATCAGGGTCTTTAAACTCATAGATTGTGAGGTCACTCACTTCCTGAGGTTGAGCAGATTTATATCTCCAAAAAGCCTCATCGGTTTCTCGATTTAAAAGCACATCTATGCTTTTATTATCCTGTGGAATCCACTCTGGAGTCATGATTCTGGTCAAGACAGATTTACCACGGGGGGTTCTTGGCTCTCTCTCTAAGTTCCCTTGCTCTATATCACCCATGTCGGTCTCAGCAATCACATTTCCAAACTCATCAGTTCTATCAGGAAGAGTGGTGACTACATATATAGTCCCCTCTTTATCTAGGTATGCTCCATTCTCAAACTTGACTACCGGGTGGTCTAATCCATGGGGTTGATCGGGGTTCTTAATCTAGACCATCGATCTTCTCAGGCCATCTTCATAGATGCGAGCACCTACACGATTAGTCCTGATGTATTCCAGTTGAGTCTTGTATGGTCCTTCTGGCTTTTCTAGATAAGCCAACCCTGAACTACCCACTGGTCTCTCCATGTGATAGGACATCTCAGAATCACTTGTTTCTGATCTCGGAGTGTATGGGTAATCACTCAACTGTTGGGCCCAAGACCTGGCAGTGTGATTGACACTAGCTTCAGAAGATCTGAGGCTTTGTCTATCTCGGCCTAAGTGTCTGCCTGATCTAAGGTTCATATGCCTGATTTATCTACCCCCTTGGACCTAAGCACACTCTCGTTGCAGGTTAATTTGCACCAATCACTTTGTTCTTTTGAGTTGAATATTATGTTTATGGTCTTGTCTGAAATCGCATCGTTAAGAGTACTTAAGTGAATTTCCGCACTTGATGAGTGATCGACTCCAGTTTATCTTTTGTCCCTTAGAGTTTTCGCACTTAAGACCTACTTACTTCTTGCACTTGGTTGATTAATACTCTTGGACTTGATTCGTGCCTAACGTTGCCCTAATTAATTACCACACCTAAGTCGTACTTAGCCTATGCTAGGAATTGACAAAGGAGGGTTGAGAGATCTTCCAACCTCAATTAGCTGGTTGACCAGACTGCTACACAAGCCCAGGAAGCCTTCTCCCAAGCTTGGTACTCACCCTTGCTAGCTTGCTTTGGATTGCCTTGAGTGCACACAATGTTCCTGCAAAAGCTCACCAGTCAGTATAGCTCTCTTACCACAAGTAATTGACAGACACACATCAATATTTGTAGTCCCCCTGGAGTAGCTCACTGTACCCCCTCAATCTTAGGACCACCTAGTTTCACCTAAAGGTCAACTTAAAAATACATGTTCTAAAACTCCGCGTATGATTCTTACAAAAACCAGTCGAGGTCCACGTAGGATTCTCAACGAGCTTTCCGACGAGACCAAAATCTCAACAATCGGAGTTCGTATGGTCAAGTTATGACCATTCAGGCACTAAAGGGTCAAAACAGGCTCTCAGGGTTCAGGAGATCCCTCTCTGATTTCTAGGTCTTTTGCTCACTTCCGAGGTTCTAAAGTTATACCAAGGTGCCTAAAATTAAGCTCAACTACCCTTCAATTCACTCAAAAATAATCCTAATTTTTCATGTGTTAAAGGCCGTGTATCGCGATAGGTCGGGTCGAGGTGTCGCGATAGGTCGAGGTGTCGCGATAGGTCGAAGTGTCGCGATAGGTCGTGAGGTCTCGCGATAGGTCGTGAGGTGTCGCGATAGGTCGAAGTGTCGCGATAGGTCGCGAGGTGTCACGATAGGTCGCGAGGTGTCGCGATAGGTTGCGAGGTGTCGCGATAGGTCGCGAGGTGTCGCGATAAGTCGCGAAGAGTCGCGATAGGTCGCGAGGTGTCGCGATAGGTCGCGAGGTGTCGCGATAGGTCGTGAGGTGTCGCGATAGGTCGTGAGGTGTCGCGATAGGTCGTGAGGTGTCGCGATAGCTCGTGATATGGTGAATTTTTCAGTTCTGTCTAGTGATCCTGGGAGCCCTAGGACTGCGCAGTGTCGTGGTGCACTCAGAATCGTGATTGGGTGAAGTTTTCGGAGTGTCGCGATAGCTCGAGCTCAACGCCTCGGGGATTGTGCAGACAGATTCCGTACCTGCTGAGCTTGCTGGAGATGATGATGGAGCTACCACCTGCAAGAAACATGCAAAAAACACACAAAACAAGAACACACACGCTCGCTCTCTCTCAAACTCGCACACAACAAATGAGGGGAATGACAAGGAAGAGGGAATATGTAGTGGAGAAGGAGGTGAAGATGGAGATGGAGATGGAGAAAAATCAGAAATTTACCGACTACTTACCATTCCAACGCGTCCTCTCTACGTCTTACCATCACACGCTCGTCCTCAAAGCTCGAATCCCCGGCAACGGCGCCAAAATTTGGTGTAGCTCAGTGATGAGTAGCACCTCCTTTAATGTCAATCCGGGAAGACGTGAGGATGGTATGAAGACCACGAGCAAGTGGAAGCACAAGTGCGTGAGTGAGAAGCACACAAGCATGCACACACATACACGCACACGCACGCACACGGCAAGAACAAAGAGAGTAAGACAATGGAATCACTTCTATTGCAACAAAGTTCCCATACAAGCTCAAAACTACAAGAAGCTCCCCCCCAAAAAATGAGCTCTCTAGCTCTATTTATAGTTTTTGACTAGCTTTGGCCCTGTCCAGACCTAGTGTCCGGCCTAGTTAAAAATTAGGTTCCAGGGCTTATTTGAGGGCTCAAACGAGATCTAAAAAATACGAAAATTGGTAGGCAACTACTTCTAAGGCTCCTCGGCTTGTACAAAATGGAGCTACAAAAAGGTGAAAATGGTATTTACAGGGGTTTTTAGTGATGAGAATCACTTTTAAATGGTGTAAGGGTTTTGAAAAAAATAAAGGGTTGCCTTAGTGCTAGATCTGCTTGTATGCTCGTACTTGCATCCTCTCGTATGCTGCCAACAGAGTGATGAGAGAGTCTTAACTCACTTTTAAGATTTCTAATCACACATACAATATCTGATTACTCTATTCTCATGCTCTCTCATGCTTGCACCAACATTTTCATAGTATATATATACAAAAAATTTACAACCTTATGACTTCTCAAAGATATAAGTGAACTATCTATACATATGTGTACACATCTTCCTCTTCTGAATGTATTCTTCTTCCATGCTTCACAACTTAAATCTTTCCTTCAAACCTTGACTTCAACTCTTCATCAAAACATCAATTGTTGATTGTCCTGCACCAACAGTTTACACTCTTCAAGGCCAAAACGCTGCAATAATGTGTCAATATATTTTGTTTGACACAAAGCCACTCCAACATCAAATTGCATAAACTGAATGCCCAAATAGTGATGCAAATGCCCCAAATCAAACATCTCAAATGAGGCACACAAATCAACCTTAAAATCAGCAATATGTCTCTCATGAGGACTAGTGAGCAGCATGTCATCAACATAAACCACAATGATTAGAAGTACATCGTTAGCATGCTTAACATATAAGGTGCTTTCAGTTGGATTGTTCTCAAAACCATGTGCAATCATATAGGCATGTATCTTCTCATACCAAGCACGTGGTGCTTGCTTTAAACCATATAATGCCTTCTTTAACCTACACACCTGGTTTTCATGCCCTTTCTACACAAAGCCACAGGGCTGAAAAACATACACTTCTTCATGCAAGTCACCATTCAAAAATGCAGTTTTAATGTCCGACTGATGTACATTCCAACCGTGATGGGTTGCAAGTGCACAAATGCTCCAAACAGAAGTCATACGGCATGTAGGTGCAAAGGTCTCATCAAGATCAATGCCTCTTTCCTATGCATAACCCTTTGCAACAAGCCTAACTTTATACCTGTCAACTATTCCATCAGGGTTACACTTCAGCTTGTAAACCCACTTAGTTCCAATGGCCTTCTTGCCAGGAGGCAACTCACATAAAGACCAAGTAATGTTCTTCATTATAGCATCATATTCAGATTGCATAGCAGCCATCCAATTTTCTGCATTATGTGCTTCATCAAATGAAACAAGCTCATTCTCATCACAGAGACTAGATGCAGCCATAGCATAGCAATCTGATGCAAAAGAGGCACTATGAGAGCCTAATCGAGTATGATATGACAGAGGTGCATCTAACTTGTTGTCATGCAAGGTCTGCACCAGCCATTTTGGCATAGTTTTTACCTCCTCAATATCAGCTCTCTCATCAACAAGTGCATCATGTAAATTTGCGTCCGAAATGGGATGATCTGTATCATCACATGAAACTTGCAAAGGTTGAGAAGTTGCCTCATTAGGACTAGCACTAAACTGTCCACCTGTGAAAAGAGGCAGCAAAGTATCATACATGTCTTTGGAGCTAACACGTGTCTCCTTAGTACATGAAAGCAATGGGTGAATATTATCTTCCACAAAAATAACATCACGTCTAACAAGAATGTGTTTAGTCTGTGGATGATACAGATGATAGCCTTTACTTTCAGAACTATAACCAAGAAAAATACATTTTACTACTTTATCATCTAATTTTCTGCGATGTTGTTCAGGGACTAATGCATATGCCAAACAACCAAAACACGTAGATGAGCAACAGATGGCTTGCAATCATGCCAAGCCTCATATGGAGTGATAGACTGCAGTGCTTTAGTGGGACACTTGTTAAGTACATATGTTGCACACATGATAGCCCCAAGCCAAAAGAACAAGTTATCTCTTGACTCTTGACTCTTGACCATACACCTCTCCATTGAAGGAGAGTGTTAAACTCCAAAAGAACAAGTTATCCTTGAAGTTAGAGCACCTCTATATCAAGAATAACTTAAAACCTTCACCAATTTGGAGGATCAATACTCAACTACCAAAATCTTGAACAAACTGTCAAGAAGATGTCTATACAAAAAGTCTGTTGCACATAACTCATTCATTGACTTATCAAATGTGTAACGTTTTTTATAAAACTTTGTGCACAGTGTTGCCTACAATTTGTGCACCTCCTCCAAGTTAAATCATTCCAAAAGACTTTGTAGATCTTGAGAAATGATCTCAACAAGTCACCTATGTCTAAAACTATAGTTCTTAACAGTCGACTTTGACACCTGTAACTTCTAAAGCTTGCTTCTCCCAAACTAGAACCCGTCTCTACAAATGCTTTTAGCCATAGATGCCTTACCTCCAAACTTAGATTTTTACTCCTCATTTGTGCAAAACATTGTCGGGATGAAATCCCGTAGGGAGTGTGCATTGTTTTTTTTCAAAAGTTCATTGTTTTTGAGTTTTTGTGTGATGTTTTGATCTAAAGAGGATACATTTCATGCATGATTTGACTGATTTGATTGCGTGTGTGATAAGAAACCATGTTAGAGATGTGTATTAGACCCGTGTATATCAACAACAGACATTAGACCCATAAAAACCTAGGTTTGACCCTTCAAAATCCCTAAAAATGTGGTTTTACCCCCTGAAAATCGGACTTGAATCCTTGGAAACCTTTAGAGTTTAGGCCGAATTTATAAATAAACCCATGAATTGGCGAGTTTGAGATAATTGTGATCAAAACCCTAATTTCCCCGACCAAAATCCGTAGTTTAGACCCTTGAAATCGGTGTTTATCCTCGCCTAAACCCTTAGATTAATTAACCCTGTATACAGTGTGAAACCAAAACCATAGTCTAGGAGGAAAATTAAAAAGATGCCAAAAATAGAAAGTTTCATTGAGGAGGTTAGAATGTTCTAGAAGGAAGTCCTAGGGGTGCCTATAAATAAGTGGAAATTCATTTGTTTCTTTCCCACCTCGTGGATCTCCTGTATGGAACTTCTTTCCAGGTATGGGTCCTTACCCTCTTCATGTTCATTCTTTTATTGCTCTTGACTTATTAGTCCGCATGATGTTAGAAAAGAGAGAGAGAGGTTGCGTTCATTCAGGCATGACTGTCTTGTTTTAGACCGTAAGCTATGAAAGTATGATTTTTGTACAGAAAGAGAGAAATTTAGAACGATCATTGAGCACTACAAGTATTTCACAGAAAATTTGGCACCAGAACTACATGGTAATTAATTGATGAATAGCTTGTGACCATAATGGACTCGTAGTACAATTAACGTCCTCATGCGGAGAGAGTTTGGCGGTGTCCGTCAGTAGCTGACGCACAGACAGGGCATGGCCTAAGGGGAGAGACAAAGACGTAGATAGAGAGGGATTCATGTGATCGAGTGCGCGACTGCTTGAGTCACGCAAAGGCAGAAGAGAGTGAGATCCGTAGGACACGTGTAGCTTCCTGTCGGTTTTGCACGATGGCAAAAAGAAGAGACAGTCAGAAGAGATTCAGTGGGCTGTGGATTCGATCGGCAAACTCGGCACCATTCACGTCCGAGGAGAGAAATAGAGGCATGGTCAGGGTGCTGCGCGCAGATCTTAGCAGCAAAACTTCCGGGAGAGATGCGCCGCTGGAGATTGTTGTGGGAGAGAGAGACAGAGAGAGAGGGAATCTCTCCCCCTCCCACAGCGGCAGAGCACATACGCGCAGAGAGAAATAGGTGCTTGCATGCTATGGGGATGTCGACGCGCGTCACAGAGAGAATTAGGCGGTGGCATAATTCGGATCATCGAGAGACAGAGAGACATGGCCTGGCAGTATCCACGCGGCATAGACCACAAAGAGAGAAATAGGAGAGAGAGAGAGAGAGAGAGAGAGAGAGAGAGAGAGAGAGAGAGAGAGAGAGAGAGAACACGTTGCTCTACACCAAAGTTGTGCACACGGATCTTTCGGATGTAGAGAGAGATGCTACGTGGCTGCAACACGTGAAGAGAGAAAAGGGAAGAATTGGCGCATGCAGAGAGAAAGATATGGTGGCCATTGAATAGCGCACAGAGAGAGAGGAAAAATGTAGGCGGTTAATGTGGGTAATTTCGGCAGGAGAGATGCATCCAGAAAACAGGCAATGATTCAGAGATAAAGATCTGTTAACTATGATGCTAAAACACCAAAAGAAAACTCCATAACAAAGATCGAACCTTGGGTTTTGAAAGATATACTTCACAAACATGATACCGCTTGTTGCCACAGAATGTCGAAGACTTCAGGCTATTGTGCAATTAAGAGTTTATAAGATATGATTGACATAAATGCTTTGATTTACTAATGGATTATATAACGCAAAATTGAAATATATTATTGTACAAAAGAAGGAGCAGTTATTGTATTTCGTATGAGGATCATTTCTACATGATTGGCATAAGAGCATAGAGAGAGAAGGAAGAATTTGAGGGGATAAGAGTTGTGATACAAACTTCATGTAGAAAAATTATTCCCGCAAATGACAAGTTTCATGACAAACTTAGAGAATGGTGTAGGGGGTGTACTAAGGGTACACCACCCTGACCAATTTTTTGAATGAAGGAAAAGAGAAATAATAAGAAGAAAAGCAAACAAAATAAGAAGAGAAATCAAAATTGGAAAATTCTGAAAATTAAGGCATAGTTATTCTGAAAATTAAGGCATAGTTATTTTTCCTTTCTACATTGTGTTTTGTTTCAATAAAACTAAACGTACTAATGATCCCCCCACCTCCCACCTCGTGAATCTCCTATATGGAACTTCTTTCCAGGTTCATGCAGGTTTCTGATTATATGAAGAGAAGTGAAAGCATTGAAGACTGAAGATAAAGAGTACCCCACCCTGTGGATCTCCTTGTGGATCGTCTCCTCCAGGTTTTTTATTATATGGAGAGAAGTGAAAGCATTGAAGACTGAAGATAAAGAGTACCCCAACCCCGTGGGTTTTCTTGTGGAACTTTCTTACAGGTTTCTGATTATATGGAGAGAAGTGAAAGCATTGAAGATTGAAGATAAAGAGTACCCCAACCTCGTGGTCTTTCTTGTGGAACCTTCCTACAGGCTCATCCAGGTTTCTGATTATATGAAGAGAAGTGAAAGCATTGAAGACTGAAGATAAAGAGTACCCCATTCTGTGGATTGCCCTTGTGGATCGTCTCCTCCAGGTTTATGCGGTTTCTGATTATCTGAAGTAAAGAGAAGGGAGGCTACTGTTGAGGATACCTGAAGTAAAGAGCGGACCAAAGTGAAGACCTGGAAGAAAAGCTTGGACCGCAAAGACCGAAGCGGAATCCCGAGGGCGGTTTCTCGCACTGTAGCGAGGGATCTATTTTATATACTAGCCGGCCCGCACTGTAGCCGCGGCTTTCATATTGTATCATCGCACCGCACTGTAGCGGTTTTATTGTACCGTCGGCCCGCATTGTAGCGGCCTGTTTTGTATCATTCATTTTATTGGAGGCTTCAGTTTCATTTCCGATTGTATCTTCAAGCTTGATCTACATCACATGTTTCACTGCGGTATCGGATCGTCTCTTTTCGACGCCCACGGTCCCACGTCTCGACACTTCTGAGGGGCAAGGGTCCACACGTCCTTAAAAGAAGAGATACACCTGACTTTGGCCTAGAAAAGAGCGATTAGACTGATTTTACCCTCCTGGCTCGTGACTCATCAAGCCTCTTCTCTGATCTCTACTCTGAGCTTAGAGAGATAGTTGAACCACTTACACTGGACCTTGTGCTACATTCTAGGACAGAGCAGAGAAGAGAGATGGAGGATATATTCAAGGAAATGGTAATAGAGAAACAAGGGGCCCGCGTAGTCCAAGCGGTATTGAGAGAAAAAGGAAAGTTTACAGGCTTGAATGTAACCGAGTACCTAGATGTTTTTGAGGAACAGGCACGGATTTATGGTCTACCCGAGGATGTGTTTACACATTACTTCACACGGGTAGTATCAGGATCCATTTTAGCCCCTATTACAGCACATATAGCAAAGCCTTGGGCCGAATTCAGAAAAGAATTGCATAAGTTGTTTTATTTGGAAGATTTTTCCCAACACAGTAGAGAAGGGTTCTTGCGGTGGATAAGCTCTCCGAAGCCCACTGCATCCCTCACTCAACTTTTGAATGAGTTCTTGAGAAGATATGAACAACTTCCACAGGCCGATTTAGATGCTTTGAAACCTGACCTAGTTATATCTTTCCTTAGGATCTTAATTCTTGAAGACAGGACTGAGGTCGAAAGGAGGATTGAAGAGCCTGGGAAGAGATTTGGATTGACTGAAAATTGCGGTGTAGTGAGGAGAGAGGTAGAAGCGGTTGCCCAAATGAGGCAACGCCAGGCGGTGTTATACGATAGACCTGCAGTGGTAACACCACAACCGCCTAGGGAAGCTCCACTTCCAGCAATTCCGAATGTGCCTGCAATGTCAGCTTTTGCTAATGTTGCATCCACTTCGCGATCGCCAATGGAGCTACAGGTTGAGATTCTCAAACAACAGATAGAGAATCTTATTACAATGCAAGCGTCTATGTCAAAAGAAATGGCGAGTATTCACAATAAAGTTAATTCTATGGGATATCAGGACCCCAGTCCTCCTCAGGCGAGTACGAGTTATGTAGATACATTACAGAGAGGCACTATGCCCCACTTTATACCATCTGTGACTATGCCATTCATTGATGATGTTCCAATAAAGGGATGCGAGGAAAGAGTGAAAGATGTGAGTTTAGATGCTTCAGGATGTAGAAAGTTTGTGAGTGACCATATTGCTGACTGTGAAAAGATCTTTGAGAGGTTTGAAGATGTGGGGCTAACACTTTCTTTAGAGAAATCTGTTTTTGGCGTTGATGAGGTCCTCATTGTAGGACATCTGTGTGGACATTATGGCCGCAAGCCGTACCCGCAGAAAGTTGAGGCCATTAGCAGGATCTCTGAAGTGTGTCGTAATGTCAGTGAGGTGAGAAGGTTTCTAGGAGCCTGTGTATTCTATGTGATATGGATTCCTCACTTTGCTCACGTTGCAAACCCCTTAAATGATCTGCTGAGAAAGAGAAAGAAGTTTGTATGAACAGAGAAACAGTCGAGAGCTATGCGTAAACTGAAGCAGCTGCTAATTGAAGCTCCGATTCTGAAGCGTGTTGACTATTCAGTCAGAGACCTATCATTTTGACCGTTGATACCAGTCCTATTGGCATAGGCTGGGTCATAGGGCAAGATGATGATGAGGGGCAGAGATATGCAGTGCGCTTTGGTGCTAAGATCCTACATGATACCCAAAGAAAATATCCACAGATTAAGAGAGAGTTATGGGGATTATGTGATTGCTTTAAAGAGTGATAAAGAGTATTTCATTGGGGCGAATGTGATAGTTGAGACTGACTGTCTTCCACTGATTGGCATGATTGCAAATTGTTCATCTCCGGATATTGCTATGCTTAGATGGATCTCTTATATAAAGTTTATAAATCCTGCATTTGTACACATAGCTGGGAAGTCGAATACAGTGGCTGATATGCTTTCAAGAGCGAAATTCGATGATGAGTCTGATGATGATGATGAGGTAGAAAAGGATATACATATGATAAGATATGATCCATTGGTGTATGCATATGAGCAGTTCCGAGAGAATGAGTATGATGGCGAGTGGAGAGATATTGGAAGATATCTGAGTACTCTGAAACCTTCCCCCGGTTGGTCCACAAATAAGTATAGATCCATCAGGAAAAAGTCTTACAACTTTTTCTTGAAGGATGGGCTTATTTGGCGACACGCTAAAGGCAAGGTGAAGTGTCCACAGAGAGTATTGAGTTCGAGGAGTCTTCAGGGAAAAGTTATGAGAGAAATGCATGAGACCTTATGGGCAGGTCACAAAGGATTTTATGCTACATATGAGAAGATTAAGGAAGCCTACTGGTGGCCAGGGATTTATGTAAGTGTGAGAGGTTTTGTAGACACTTGTGCTACATGCCAGGTGCATTCATCAGTTAGACATAGAGACCCATTACATCCGACCTACCCTCCTTGTATCCATTACAAGTGGGTGGTCGACCTTGTAACTATGCCCAAAGGGATAGATAAGATGAGATACATTGTACTTGCCAGAGAGGACTTAACCAACCATGTGGAAGGTCGAGCTCTTTGTACAAAGACTACTTATAATGTATGCAAATTCCTTTTAGAAGAAGTGATCTCGAGATTCGGATACGTTGAGAAAGTGGTTGCGGACAGGGGAGAGTTAGATGCGAGAGAGGCAAAAGAGTTCTTTGACCGTCATGGAATTCGATTATCTCTCACCACTGCCTATAACCCATAGGCAAATGGAAAGATCGAGAGAGGTCACCCTTCCATTGTGAAGGCGATCTCTAAGGCTTGCAGCGATGACATCAAGCAATGGCCTAGGTTTCTTCCATTCGCGTTATGGGCTGATAGGATGACTTACACTCGGTCCACAGGTTTTATGCCTGCTGAATTGATGTATTGTCAGAAGCCAATCTTCCCCATCCAGACTCAGATAGTGACATGGTTGACGCTCCCATGGAATGATGGTATGACGAGAGAAGAGTTATTATCATTGAGAATAAAGCAGTTAGAACAAGGAAATGAAAAGTTGAAAGAAGCAGTCCAAAAGTTAAAGGAGTCAAGGCTAAAGAATAAGATCTATTTTGACAAAACCCATCGACTCAGACCACGTAGGATTGAGGTAGATGATTGGGTGTTGGTGTACGACAATACATTCAATACTCAGTATGATGCAAAGAAGAAATTAACCAAACGATGGTTTGGGCCGTATGTGGTTACGTCTGTGTTTGAAAATGGTACGTATGCACTTCGTGAGTTAGACAATACTCCTTTGAGATCTTTGATTGCAGGAAAGAGGATAAAATTATTCAAGAAAAGAAATGAAGCGGATTATGAGATTGAGCAAGAACTTCTGGAGGACGCTGATGACACTGAGACTGATGCTGATGAAGAATGATAGACCATGGAATTAAAGAAAAGCTGGATCAAAATGAAGAAAAATGACCAGGTGAAACGTTTCTGATTTGAGATGTGTTTTCTTTCTGATAGAGCATATGCATTGCATTGATGTGTGTGATAAAGATATGTATGAGTTTATGAAAATCATGTAGAATGAAGATAACAAAGATCTATTATGGGTTTGCATGAAGCATGAATGACTAGGAAATTATATGAGTGAGATCAGTTAGCAGACTAGAAACTTTTGGGAGTGAAAGCTTGGGGATGTGATGGCATGCTTAGACCGAGTGCATGTATATACTGATTGATTTGAACACTTAGTGAGTGGGAAACTTTGGATCCTAGTATTTATTTCTTGCGAGATCTTACCTCCATATGGATCATGATTTATAAAGAAACATTCATACTCATGCCAGCTTATATGTGCGTGTATGTTGTTGGTGCGCTACGATGGGCTAGTAGGTGGGTGGAACCACCTTGGTTGGGTGATCAAGGCCACGAGCCGTAGCTAGTTTCGTCGTAGGCCTGACCTATCTGTTGTCATGCGCCTGTATGGGTCGATAGGCGGGTGGAGTCACTCTGATCGGGTGGTCAGAGCCACGAGCTGACGTCGATTTCATGCAGGGCTGACGTTGTGTATGTCGTGCGCTATGTCGGGTCGGTAGACAGGTGGAACGAAATTGGCCGGGCGGACAAGTCCATGAGTCGCACCCGATTTCGACATAGGCCGATTTGTGAAAAATAAAAGATAAAAAGAAATACTGAGCTGAGATGAAGAGGAAAAGAAAAAGAAAAAGAAAAATGAAAAAGAAAAAGAAAAAGAAAGAAAGATCTAATGGAGAGCTGGACAAGTAAGAGATAAATAGTAGGAATCGAGGTATATTCTACAAACTGAGTTAGTAGAAACATATGTATATGCTAGTACTTAGAATGAGCAGTTGGATCTGAACCAGTTGAATGAACAAAGGATCTAGAAAGCCGACGATTTATTCATGTGATTACTTGTCACATTGCAGACGCAGAAACATAATATGATCTTTGTGAAGCTTGAATCTACCTAATTTTCTAAAATTCATACTAATCTTTAAAAAATATTGCATCATGAGATCATGATTTGAGTTTTGAAAAGAAAAAAGATAAAAAGTGTAAAGAGATTTTAAAAGAACCTCGATACTCTTCTGTTGGATCTTGCAGATTGGCCCATCTAGACGATGTGCAGGTTTAGCGGGGGCGAATGTCGGGATGAAATCCCATAGGGAGTGTGCATTGTTTTTTTTCAAAAGTTCATTGTTTTTTAGTTTTTGTGTGATGTTTTGATCTAAAGAGGATACATTTCATGCATGATTTGACTGATTTGATTGCCTGTGTGATAAGAAACCATGTTAGAGATGCGTGTTAGACCCGTGTATATAAACAACAGACATTAGACCCATAAAAACCTAGGTTTGACCCTTCAAAACCCCTAAAAATGTGGTTTTACCCCCTGAAAATCGGACTTGAATCCTTGGAAACCTTTAGAGTTTAGGCCGAATTTATAAATAAATCCATGAATTGGCGAGTTTGAGATAATTGTGATCAAAACCCTAATTTCCCCGACCAAAATCCGTAGTTTAGACCCTTGAAATCGGTGTTTATCCTCGCCTAAACCCTTAGATTAATTAACCCTGTATACAGTGTGAAACCAAAACCATAGTCTAGGAGGAAAATTAAAAAGATGCCAAAAATAGAAAGTTTCATTGAGGAGGTTAGAATGTTCTAGAAGGAATTCCTAGGGGTGCCTATAAATAAGTGGAAATTCATTTGTTTCTTTCCCACCTCGTGGATCTCCTGTATGGAACTTCTTTCCAGGTATGGGTCCTTACCCTCTTCATGTTCATTCTTTTATTGCTCTTGACTTATTAGTCTGCATGATGTTAGAAAAGAGAGAGAGAGGTTGCGTTCATTCAGGCATGAATGTCTTGTTTTACACCGTAAGCTATGAAAGTATGATTTTTGTACAGAAAGAGAGAAATTTAGAACGATCATTGAGCACCACAAGTATTTCACAGAAAAGTTGGCACCAGAACTACATGGTGATTAATTGATGAATAGCTTGTGACCATAATGGACTCGTAGTACAATTAACGTCCTCATGCGGATAGAAATTGGCGGTGTCCATCAGTAGCTGACGCACAGACAGGGCATGGCCTGAGGGGAGAGACAAAGACGTAGATAGAGAGGGATTCATGTGATCGAGTGCGCGACTGCTTGAGTCACGCAAAGGCAGAAGAGAGTGAGATCCGTAGGGTACGTGTAGCTTCCTATCGGTTTTGCGCGATGGCAAAAAGAAGAGACAGTCAGAAGAGATTCAGTGGGCTGTGGATTCGATCGGCAAACTCGGCACCATTCACATCCCAGGAGAGAAATAGAGGCATGGTCAGGGTGTTGCGCGCAGATCTTAGCAGCAAAACTTCCGGGAGAGATGCGCCGCTGGAGATTGTTGTGGGAGAGAGAGATAGAGAGAGAGGGAATCTCTCCCCCTCCCACAGCGGTAGAGCACATACGCGCAGAGAGAAATAGGTGCTTGCATGCTATGGGGATGTCGACGTGCGTCACAGAGAGAATTAGGCGGCGGCATAATTCGGATCATCGAGAGACAGAGAGACATGGCCTGGCAGTATCCACGCGGCATAGACCACAAAGAGAGAAATAGGAGAGAGAGAGAGAGAGAGAGAGAGAGAACACGTTGCTCTACACCAAGGTTGTGCACACGGATCTTTCGGATGTAGAGAGAGATGCTACGTGGCTACAACACGTGAAGAGAGAAAAGGGAAGAATTGGCGCATGCAGAGAGAAAGATATGGTGGCCATTGAATAGCGCACAGAGAGAGGAAAAATGTAGGCGGTTAATGTGGGTAATTTCGGCAGGAGAGATGCATCCAGAAAACGAGCAATGATTCAGAGTAAAAGATCTGTTAACTATGATGCTAAAACACCAAAAGAAAACTCCATAACAAAGATCGAACCTTGGGTTTTGAAAGATATACTTCACAAACATGATACCGCTTGTTGCCACAGAATGTCGAAGACTTCAGGCTATTGTGCAATTAAGAGTTTATAAGATATGATTGACATAAATGCTTTGATTTACTAATGGATTATATAACGCAAAATTGAAATATATTATTGTACAAGAAGGAGTAGTTATTGTATTTCGTATGAGGATCATTTCTGCATGATTGGCATAAGAGCATAGAGAGAGAAGGAAGAATTTGAGGGGATAAGAGTTGTGATACAAACTTCATGTAGAAAAATTATTTCCGCAAATGACAAGTTTCATGACAAACTTAGAGAATGGTGTAGGGGGTGTACTAAGGGTACACCACCCTGACCAATTTTTTGAATGAAGGAAAAGAGAAATAATAAGAAGAAAAGCAAACAGAAATAAGAAGAGAAATCAAAATTGGAAAATTCTGAAAATTAAGGCATAGTTATTCTGAAAATTAAGGCATAGTTATTTTTCCTTTCTACATTGTGTTTTGTTTCAATAAAACTAAACGTACTAATGATCCCCCCACCTCCCACCTCGTGGATCTCCTGTATGGAACTTCTTTCCAGGTTCATGCAGGTTTCTGATTATATGAAGAGAAGTGAAAGCATTGAAGACTGAAGATAAAGAGTACCCCACCCTGTGGATCTCCTTGTGGATCGTCTCCTCCAAGTTTCTGATTATATGGAGAGAAGTGAAAGCATTGAAGACTGAAGATAAAGAGTACCCCAACCCCGTGGGTTTTCTTGTGGAACTTTCTTACAGGTTTCTGATTATATGGAGAGAAGTGAAAGCATTGAAGACTGAAGATAAAGAGTACCCCAACCCCGTGGTCTTTCTTGTGGAACCTTCCTACAGGCTCATCCAGGTTTCTGATTATATGAAGAGAAGTGAAAGCATTGAAGACTGAAGATAAAGAGTACCCCATTCTATGGATTGCCCTTGTGGATCGTCTCCTCCAGGTTTATGCGGTTTCTGATTATCTGAAGTAAAGAGAAGGGAGGCTACTGTTGAGGATACCTGAAGTAAAGAGCGGACCGAAGTGAAGAACTGGAAGAAAAGCTTGGACCGCGAAGACCAAAGCGGAATCCCGAGGGCGGTTTCTTGCACTGTAGCGAGGGATCTATTTTATATACTAGCCGGCCCGCACTGTAGCGGCGGCTTTCATATTGTATCATCGCACCGCACTATAGCGGTTTTATTGTACCGTCGGCCCGCACTGTAGCGGCCTGTTTTGTATCATTCATTTTATTGGAGGCATCAGTTTCATTTCCGATTGTATCTTCGAGCTTGATCTACATCACGTGTTTCAGTGCGGTATCGGATCGTCTCTTTTTGACGCCCACGGTCCCACGTCTCGACACTTCTGAGGGGCAAGGGTCCCACACGTACGACGATCACGCACGCTCCGGAGAGCACAGGCGAGGCGCCCAGCGCGCAGACGCCACTCGCAGGACAGCAGGAACGGCGCACCAGAGCGGGGCCTGATCCAACCCCACGCGCCGGCTTCCTGCCACGACCTCCTTCTTCCCGACAACGTTACACTGTGCACTGAGAATTAACCATTTCTTTGACCATCGGGATTGCGCCTATTTCAGAAGACACTCAACACTTCCTCACATATGAATGTTCCTACTCATAATTCTCACAGCCTATATACAATTGGGCTCTCAAACTTTAACCATAGACTCATTAATTATGGAATTAGACACCTACAAAAGGATTCTTGAATTGATCAAGCACAGAAGGAGAACACAGAGAAAAATAGGGTGCAACTTTTCTTCATTACTCAAAAGTTTTACATCTAGATGAGGGAGCTATCTTACTCACTTCACAAGTGTCTAATGACTTCTAATTCTCTTTAGTTCTTGTTCTCTCACACTCTCTCATATTTGCCCTGACATTTTTCCTTGTATATATAGGCAAATATGTACAAGCTCATAACCATACAAAAGTATAAGTGAGCTAACTCTAAGTTAATGTACATATGTATACATATCTTCATTCTCTGAACATATACTTTCTTCATGCTTCATGACTTGATCTTTCTTCAATCCTTGACTTCAAAACTTCATCAAAACTTCAATTGTTGATTGTCTTGCACCAACAGCTCCACTTCAATCATCGATTGAGGTTTTCTCTATCTTCTTTATACCTGCCATGTCTTTGAATCTCTGTAGCTTTGGTCCATCCAAGCTTTTGGTTAGCATATCAGCTATCTGATCTTTTGTTGAAGTATGTATAACTTCAATCTCTTTATCCATCACCTTCTCTCTTAGAAAATGATACTGAATCTCAATGTCTTTAGTCCTGGCATGAAAAACAGGATTAGCAGCTAAATACAATGAACTCATGTTATCTCCATGAATAATGGGTGTACTCTAAATAATGTCAAAACTCTTCACAAGAGTCTTAAGCCATATCACTTCCTTTGCAGCTTCAACCATACCTTTGTACTTAGCCTCTGTGGATGATAAAGCAACTCTATGTTGCTTCTTTGAACACCATGAAATTAACTTATCTCCCACATAACACAAGTATCCATAAGTTGATCTCCTATCATCAAGATTACCTGCCCAATCTGTATCACTATATATCTTGATGTTTGTATTTGATGTAAAACCATAATACAAACCTTCTTTGAGTGTACCCTTAATGTACCTCAACACTCTTTGTCCTGCAACCCAATGTTCTCTCATAGGACAATGCATGAATTGAGATAATACTCCAACTGCATATGACAAGTCAGGCCTAGTTAATGTAGCATAGATCATACTACCAACCAAACTTTGATATAGCTTCATGTCCTTGAGTTCTTCTCCTCCATATCTGGTCAATTTGTGATTCACCTCCATTGGAGTAGGTGCTACCCTGGAATCATCCATTTTAAACTTGATCAACAAGTTTTTCAAATACCTTTCTTGAGTTACATACACTCCATGTTGAGTGTATGAGATCTCCATGCCCACGAAATATGACAAATCTCCCAAGTCACTAATCTTGAACTCTTTCTCCATTTGCTTCTTTAGGCTTTGAAATCCTTCCTCATCAGTACCTGTAAGAATTATATCATCAACATATATGCACATGTAAATGAACCCATCATCACTTGCTTTAACAAGCAAGCTACTATCTGCTTTAGATACTTGAAAACCAAGTTCCTTCAAGAACTTCACAAGTCTATAATTCCATGCCCTTGGGGTGTGCTTCAAACCATACAGAGCTCTCTTGAGCTTACATACATGATCTGGATACCTTTCATCTCTGAACCCTTGTGGTTGCTCCATGAAAACATCCTCTGAAATATAACCATTTAGAAAAGCATTATTCACATCTAATTGACATAATTTCCAATCTTTACATGTAGCAATAGCTATGAGTGTCCTGATGGTTATCATATTTGCCACAGGACTATAGGTCTCATCATAATCTATACCGTATGTCTGAGCAAATCATTTCACAACAAGTCTAGCTTTATACCTAGACACACTTCCATCTGCAAATCTCTTTGTCTTGTAGACCCATTTGCATCCAATGATCTTCTGACTATTTGGTTTAGGAACCAAATCCCATGTGTCATTCTCCATCAATGCATCATACTCTTCCTGCATAGCTTTCTCCCAATTTTCCTTACCTTTTGCCTCTTCATATGTAGAAGGGTCTTCATCTGCCTTTACCATATAAGCATAATCTTTAGTAGCCAAAAAAGAAGTGTCATAGCTATACCTTGTAGGTTGCCATTTGTGTCTTGATGACCTTCTGAGTTCTCCACTCCTTGAGGTTTCTGGTTCATCATATTCTGGATCAAACCTTGGCACTTCTTCAACTTCAACATGTACTTCATTGTTCTCTTCTTCATCAAATATCTGAACCTTTGATTTACCTTTCTTTTGATTCACAACTTCCTCATCACCTACATAAATATTGATTGTACCTGCATACCAAGTACTTTGCTCATCAAATGTAACATCCTTTGATACAAGGAATCGTTTTGTGGATGGACTCCACAACCTATATCCCATCTGCTTATCATCATATCCAATGAATACATACTTTTCAGCTTTAGGTTCCAATTTGTGCCTCAATTGAGATGGCACATATGCATATGCCAAACATCCAAATACTTTGAAATGATCTAGAGTAGGTCTCTTACCCCACCATGCTTCATATGGTGTCATACCGTGCAAAGCTTTACATGGTAATCTATTGACCAAATATGTAGCTGTATTTACAGCCTCAACCCATAAATAATTGGGACAATTTTTCTCCTTCATCATGGATCTTGCAAACTCAACAAGAGTTCTATTCCTCCTTTCTGCTACACCATTTTGTTGAGGAGAGTACCTGCAAGTAACCTTTTTATACATGCATTCCACAAGTAATCATTGAACTCATTAGAGAAATACTCTCCCCCTCCATTTGACCTTAGCCTCTTCAACTTTTGACCTGTGATTCTTTCTCCATACACATGATAATGCTTGAATGTATTGAATACCTCTGATTTATCTTTGATCACATAGATAGTGATCCATCTGGTATCATCATCAACATAAATTACATAATACCTTGAACCATTGATACTAAAATCCTTTGATGGTCCCCGCACATCTGTGTGTACCAACTCAAGCTTCTCTGAATACATAAAACCATGCTTGGAATAAGATTGCTTATGAGCCTTACCTAATTGACATGCATCACATTTGTATGTCATATGTTGACCTGCAACATTAGGCAATCCAAGCATTGAACCATTGTACCTGTTTGAACTACATGATTAGTTACCTTATTTTCCAAATCAGTCATCAATGCTATGTTGCCACTCAGGTGGTTGCTACACCCTGAGTCAATGTAGAAGACTCTTTGGTCTTCACTTTGCCTTTCACAAGTTGCATTCATAATCAATGTTGAATCCTCCTTCTTATCTCAAGCATAATTGTAGTAGGTATTGTTGTATTGTTGGATTTGGAATCCTCTACCTGCATTTCTTCCAAAATAACCTCTACTACCTCTACCTCTGAAATTACCTCTTTGATTTCTGTCACCTCTTCCTTTTGAATTAAAGTTCTGATTATATCCACCATTATTTTGAGTATTATGCCAACAATCATGAGCTAAGTGATTTGTCTTACCACAAATCTAGCAAGCTTTGACTCCATCTTTATTACTTCTGCCTCTTCCTGCACCTTTGCCACCTCCTCTTCCTCTTAGGAAGTTAGCTTGGCTAGTTGTACCTTCATCTTCATTTTCTAGTTGCTTCCCTTTGCTATTCTTCTTTTTATCCTTTGAATACATTGCCTGACCTGCACTCTTATCACTTTCACCTTTGACATCCTGCTCAAAGGTTAACATGTGTCCTAGCAACTGATTCAAATCAGGAGTAAAATGATTTAGTGATAATTCAGTAGACAAAAATGAATGGTTTCCATTTGTCATCATCTCTCAAACCTGTGAGGATTTGCCTTACCAATTTATCCTCCTCAATATCTTCATCAACTCCTCCTAATGCATCTGCAATGTCCTTCATCCTTGTTACATAATCTGAAATGGATTCAGAGGCCTTCTTCTTGAATGTGGTAAACTCTACCCACAAGGATGCCTTCCTTGACTTTGTGGTGTTTTGGAAATGCTCCTCCAAAGCATTCCATATATCACTTGCACTTTCAAGACCTCTAATGTGAGGTAGCAAGTAGTCATTAACTCCCATATAGATAATGCTCCTAGCTTGAGCATCTCTCTTCATCCAAGTCTTCAAATCTGACAATTCATCCCTAGTTGGAACACTAGGATCTCTGAACTGAGGCTTTTTTTTCTTCACCTGTGATATAACCTATCAAGTCTTTGCTCATTAGATGAGCTTCCATCCTCTATGACCATGCTGGATAGTTCTCTCTATCCAATTTCCCTATCTGAAGAGAATCTCCCATCCTTTCTTCACTTATGTATTAAATTCTTCAACTTTATAAGAAATAAGTGTACCTTTGCTTCGAATGAAGTTCTTTTTGTCTTCCTTGATATCTTTTGACCTCCTTCTGAGGCTTTACTTTCAAGCTTTCACCTTTTGTATCTTCAAATGTTGAATTCTTTATAACTGCAGCAGTTGGGGTCCTCCTTTCTTCAATTTTGATGCTTCCTGCTCTGATACCACTAAAGAGAGTGTTTATCTCCAAAATAACAAGTTATCCTTGAAGTTAGAGCACCTCTATATCAAGAATAACGTCAAATCTTCACCAATTTGGAGGATCAATACTCAACTACCAAAATCTTGAACAAACTGTGAAGAAGATGTCTACACAAAAAGTCTTCTGCACATAACTCATTCATTGAGTTATCAAATAAGTAACGTTTTCTATAAAACTTTGTACAACATATTGCATATAGTTTGCACACCTCCTCCAAGTTAAATCATTCCAAAAGACTCAGTAGATCTTGAGAAATGATCTCAACAAGTCACCTATGTCTAAAACTATAGTTCTTAACAGTCGACTTTGACACCTATAACTTCTAAAGCTTGGTTCTCCCAAACTAGAACCCATTTATGCAAATTCTTTTAGCCATAGATGGCTTACCTCCCAAATTAGATTTTGACTCCTCGTTTTGTGCAAAAATTTACACTGTGCAGTGAGAACTGACCATTTCTTTGACCATCGAGATTGCGCCTGTTTCAGAAGATACTCAACACTTCCTCACATATGAATGTTCCTACTCATAATTCTCACAGCCTATTTACAATTAGGCTCTCAAACTTTAACCATAGACACATTAACTATGGAGTTAGACACCTACAAAAGGATTCTTGAATTTATCAAGCACAGAAGGAGAACACAGAGAAACATCGGGTGCAACTTTTCTTCATTACTCAAAAGTTTTACAACTGGATGAGAGAGCTATCTTACTCACTTCACAAGTGTCTAATAAACAGTAGTAAACGCCCATTCTTCTTCCTGCACAAGATTAGTAGACTCCGTTTTTGGTGTAGAGGCGTCTGCAACAACCATTCCAGCTTCTTTCTTCTTTGCCATTTAGTAGCAAGTTTTGGACAGTTCTTTATGATATGATCATTCCCTTTACAGTACTTGCAAAACAATTTCTGCTTTTCTGATTTTTTTCTCATATTTATCTTGGTTCTTCGAATGTGCAGTATTTGCAGATTTCTGCTTACTAGTAGAAGAGCTTCATTTTCCTTTGCCCTTTTGACTAGCCAGGAGAGCTTTATCTGCAACATGCATAATGAACATGTTCTACCTGGACTGATCTTCTTGCAACAGAACACATAATAACTCCTCAAATGACAAGGCATTTTGATGGCCTTTCATCATCAACCGAAGAGTAGAAGCAAAACTCTGATATGAATCAAGAAGACCATTCAGAATGGTCTGCACAAGTGAGCTATCTGGTATAACCTCATTAGCAAAAATCAATTGTTCCTTCAAGTCTTTGATCTTAATGCCCATAGAATCACCTTCATTCATGTGCTCAATCTCCAACTGTTTTCGGAGTTAAGCAACACGAGCCTCATTCCTAGCTTGGTACAATGTGGTAAGTGTATCCAAAGAATCCTTAGCTATTCTGCAAGAGTGAATGTGAGGAATAATGGCACGTTTGACAGACAAATCTATCAATGCATGTGCCTCAGCATCTCTGCCATCCATAAAAATTTGCTCTATAGTAGGTGCAACAAAAACCGCGGCACAAACAAGAATATGCAGAATATCATCATCTTTGACACCTTCTGCCTCAGCTTCTATACATGTAGTTATAACAATTACAGGTGTGATAGGACGTTTTTCAACACCCTGCACAATGTTCCACAATCCGTTTGCAACCAATACATGTCGCATCATATAAGCCCATAACGGGTAGTTGGTACCATCCAACTTTTCCTCAACAGCCAACATACGGAATACATCACTGCTTTCAGCCATGGCCGGTGACTAAAGTACCTTGATGCAAAAAATTGAGTATATCTCAAATAGTTGAACAAAGTTGCAGAGATGAATTCCATTAGACCTGTAGCAGACGTCGAGACACTTATACTGGCGAACACAAACTGGTATATACCTTTGGCACAAAAAGACAAAATAGCCTACATAAGTGCTACAATAGTGCGTTCGGAGGCCAAAACGAGCTCAGATCGCGATTTCGACACCACAGAGCGAAGCAATTTTGATCTCAAAAACATGCTTAGTATGCTCACCAAAATTCGTACGATTTTGAGACTACAACCGAAGGAGTGTTGACAATGCCCTAGATGAAGCAACCACTTGCTCTAATACCAATTGTTGGAGATAGACGTCTACGAAAGCATGCAAACAACACAAGGAAGGAGAAGAAGCTTGGATCACAACACACACTAGAGAATGTACAAAGATAAGTAGCCTATTAAGGCAACAGGCGTATATACAAGCCAGGTGAAAAAAACCTCCTAAAGAGGGAAAAAAGTGCATCAGCAGTCCTAGTGTGTTCACACACATCACTACCTAAATATATCAACAATGATACATGATACTCGAGGATGCACGATACATGATACCAAATTTACATGATATGATATTGACCTTCGCGATACACAATACATGTGAGGTATCACAATACACGGGAGACGATACAGGATACACGAGTCTCACGATACTCAACCTGAAAATAAACAATACTTGTAAGGTATCACGATACATGGGGACTAGGTATCGACGATACATGATACTTGCCAAGTATCGCAACACATGGGAGTTCTGGTATCATGATACCTGAATTCAATCGGTCATGATACTTGGAGTTCCAAATTCAAAAACGTATTTGCAAATATGTGTACCTTGTGTGCTCTTTCTCACTCCTATGTGCCTGTAGATACAAAATCTCTCTCCAAACTCAAGATATAGCCCTCGTGATACCTGTTGTAGGTCGTATCATGCTGGGACTGGTCACCTAGATTTTTTATGTTTTAAGAGAGTGAAACTCTATATTTCGTCCACATTTTAACTCTAAGACCTCTTTAGGCACCTCACACAACCAGGAAATGGAAAACAGACTAAAAAGGAGTGAATATACAGTGAAAATATGAAAATATCTGCTAAGGTGAACATGGTGATGATGATGATGATGATGATGAAGGTGGAGAAAAACTCAAAAACTCAACTGAAAATGACTATTCTTTTACCTTCCAACATTTCTACTCTATGTCTTACGGTCAGACGCTCGTCCTCGAAGCTCTCTCCCCAGCAACGACACCAAAATTTGGTGTCACTCTATGTTGCAGAGCAAAGAAGAGCAGAGATGCAGAGAAAAAGAAGGGCCCCAAAATTTTTTTCGATTTGAGCAGAGATGCAGAGAAAAAGAAGGGCCCCAAAAGAAGGGCCCCAAGAAGGACCCGAATCCCACCATAGGTAACAAACCCCATTAATATATTTTCCGACGTAAATGCACTAGAGGAGTCCTCTAGATGCATATCCATAGATATATGTATCATTACCCTTGTAAACTAGTAGGGAATTATTCTTTTAGTCAATAAAGTGTCAGTCTCTTATGTGAAAAGACCATTTTTAGGGCACATGTATATAAGTCATTTTGTAACTCTTTGTAAGGACTTTTTGCCATTGTGAGAATGAAGAGCACAAAATTTCGAATTTGTGTCTTCTCCTCTTTGTATCTTCTTCCTTGTGAGCTTGCATGAATGTCTGATGCTTGAAAAGAGTGCATTGAAGTGTTGTCTATCCATGGTAGTGCTTTTGTACTGTTGGTAACATGTGTGTGAAGTGTAGGAAGTGTTGAAGCATAGGTAGGTCATTCTCGGGGCTCAGTATTTTGCTCATAGATTGAAGCAGAAGTGTCAGAATTAAGTGCAAATACTACCACTGGATGCGTCTTCTCGAGAGCTTTGAAATGAATTTGTTATTCGCTATATTCCAAGTTCGGAGCTGAGAGAAAAACTTGATTTACTGTTGGCGCTGATCTAGGTATCACAACACCATAACCGACCATGAAAGCTTTGAATGTGATAGTTTACACTCGTTTGCACCTTTGTTAGTTCACATTTGCATTGACCATCATTTGAATGCATGTCTGCATACACTCGGCTAGGTTATGATTCTTCTTGGATTGATAATTAAAGCATGAATCCCCACTATATGCACTTGTAGGGGATTGAGGTATAGTCTCTTTCTCCTCAAGTCCCTAAGTCGATACTTACCAATCAACATGACCTACCCATCTACATAGATGGATTTAATAGATCAATGGCAAGGTTGAAGAAAGCCAGGGATGCTCACATAGTGCCTAGACCAGCCGTCAAGTACATGGGAGGGTTCTATATGGATAAAAGGGGGATTATGTATGCAATCATGGAGCATCCAGAGAGCATCAATGAGCAAAGGGAAGAACATGATGCCCAAAACCCTAATAAAGAGGGACAAGAAGAACAAGTGTTAACCCCTAGAGGGAAGTCCATTGTAATTAGGGTTTGGAGAGGAGACCTAATTCCCCAAGATGATTCTTTAATGGATGTCTACATGGTGAATGGAATGGATCATTTACTTAAAAGCAACTCTTCATTGTGGGAAGAAGTGATAAATCCAGCGACCATCTATGAGTTACAAGATCTTGAAAACCCCACTCACATTACTTAGATAAGAATCAGAGAAGATATTGTCCCATGACTGAATTAGAGAGAGCTAGGCTCAGATATGAGAACATTTCTGTATTCCCGCCTAAGGATCAAGCCACTACTTCTCAAAATCCCCAAGGAACTTACCAAAATTCATCTTATGAGCATTCCGATGAGACACAACAACACAACATTCCGATTAGACCCCAAGTCCAGTTTGCTACACCTGGTGTTAATCCCAACTATCGACCTCCTGCAAATGCAGAACTAAGAAATATGATTCTTATTCCTAAGAGACCACGAGTAGGAAGAGATGCAGGTATACCAATAGGACGACTATTTTTCCTTGTAATGCCAAAACCACCCTGAACCAGGAAGAGGATTAAGACCCATTCAAGTGGCCAAATGCATGAGAATCCATTATGATGGTTCTAGTGAGCCATACAATCACATTGTTGAATTCAAGCAAGTGGTGAGAGTAGAACAAGTAGAAGATTTCATGGTCCAATATGAATCATTTGGCCTAACCCTCATAGACACGGCCTTAGCATGGTTCCAGCCCTTAGATCCTAATAATTTTCAAAACATGGAACAAGTATATCAATAATTGATTGAGGAATTCACTAAGACTGGAATAAAAAACAACTTTTCATCATTAATCCATAGTTTCAAGCAGTCGCCTACGGAATCAGTGAGGTTAGCAGTGAGACGATTCAAGCAATATGTGGATAGATGCACCGTAGAAGAGAGACCCACCCAAAATAAAATGTTCTCATTATTTATGGAAGTACTCGTGAATGGGTCATTGAGATCCTTAGTATATGTGAAGAGATTTCAAAGTTTACAAGAATGCATGAAGGAGTATATTGATCTAGAAGACAATCTGGCGGAGGACTTAAAAATACCTCAAGGAAGTGTTAAGAGTGAGGATAGTGCTAGTAGTACTTCCAGTCCCAAGAACAGTGTAGAAGAGATAGTTGATTTAGTGGCAAAGAAGCTAAATGTTCAAGGGTAGAGGAATTATCCTAACCACCCTATGAGAGTGCCTATGCTTAGGAGATGCATTCACTATGGAGGTGACCACCCTTCTCATTTGTGCAATAAGAGAATAGTCCCACCATCTCCATATGCCTATAATAGACCATGTGCCCAGGGCCTAACTCATTACTCTAGCATAGAGCAAAGGTACACAAATCACAGTATGGAGAATTGTCCTTACAATCAACAACCAAGACCTGCACAACCACCACCATTTAAGCCTTATGAATACAACCCAAGGGATCAAGGAGGAGAAGCCTATAGATACCCCCTATACCATCAGCAAGCACCTGCACCATGGCCATATGCATATCAAGGATACAATCAACCTCAATTGGTACTAGGACAACAACCACCTCACCCACAAAATGTTGTCCCAGTGACAATCGCTCAAATTGAAGAGAATCCTAAAAGAGTAATAGTACCAACAACCCCATTGACTAGTATTGAGACTTATGATCAATCTTATGACCTTAGTCAGGGAAGTTATTCCACCTATGAAAATACTATGGCTGATTATGGGAAATCCTATGAGCATTTTCCATATGGATCTGATGGTTATGATAGCTCCTATGGATATGATCAGGACTATGTGTCATTAATGTGCACTACTCCTAGAGCTCCAGTACCATCACGACCAATGAATAGACCACCTGCTCCTAGAGGACCATGTTATAGATGTGGAGGTGATCATTTTATCAAAGAGTGTACATTGCCTAACCCACCACCACCTCAAAGAGTTTGGGAAGGCTACTGCAGTGATTGTGGCAAGGAACACCTTTTTAAGGATTTTCCTAAAAATCCCAATAAAATCAATCCCACTGCACAAATAAATGTTATAGAAGTGGTAGAGTCATCAGGGAGTGATAAGGAATACACTGTCCCATTGAAAGAAATAACTAGGGCAAAAGGAAGAGAAACCTTGGATAAATCCAAAGAAAATGATAACCTAGACAAAGAGTTGAACACCCCAACACCACAAGTAGTTGCAGATTCTGAAGCGTCTGAGAAAAGTACTAAGTCTAAACGAACCCAAAGATGGACGACTTGTAGAGAGAAGATAAAACACAAGAGATTGCAACAAAAGTTAGAGAATGAGAACAACAAGCAGAGCCAGGATGAGGAACAAGAGCCTAAAGGAAAACCTAACAAGGAAACAGAGAAACATCAAAGACAAGAGGCAGGATCAATTTTAGCCGATCCAATGCCCAAAGACTTAGCCATGTGGATTAAAGTATATCAAGCACGAATAAAGGCAGGCCCACCCATCAAGCAACATGCAAGAGAATAACCAAGAGGTGACTTAGAGAAAGAGAGATTGGAAATATGTAAGAAGTTAATTCAAGTGGCTCAACAGACTTTGGAAAAACCTGTTCAGCCACTACCCAGCACAAGGATTCCTGAAAAAGAATTTCAGGAATGTGTAGCACCTAGTCACCCTAGGGAAGGAAAGAAAAACAAGAACTATGAAGATAATTGCCATGAAAGTAAAGAAGAAGTATCTATAATCCATGAAGTAGATGTGGAATGGCCTAGAGACTTATGGGCAAGAGTCCAAGAAGATAGATGGAAGAAAGTAGAAGGAATTGAACCATCTTTTGAGGAGTTAAAAGTAGTGGTTGAGCTTGAGTTGTCAATTCCTGAATTAAACCCAGAAAGATCATCTCAACTAGATGACAACAAAGATGAGGAAGGCAGTGTGAATGCATTACCAAACTACATGGGAGAATATGAACATAACTTAGAGTTGTATCATGTTCCCACCATGAGGAAAAGGGAACCGAATACATCAACCTAAACTTCGGATATAGTACAACACCTTAAAAAGGTTAAAAAAACATGCACTTTGACTTTAGAAGAACTCTTGAAAGTGAAGCCTCAATTAAGAGAGACAATCACCAGCCAACAGGAAATTAAGTCAGACAAAAGCAAAATGAGGGATGAAGTAGCTACTGTTAAAATCTCAGTTGATAAGGTTAGAGATTTCAGTGAGAGAGACGAAGGAAACACATGCCTCCCTATCACTTATAGAGGTTATACCACTAAAGCCATATTAGATTCAGGAGCAGGAGTGGGAATTGCTACCAATGAAATATGGGAGAAATGGGGAAAGCCAGCTTTACGACCTACTAGAATGAAGATTCAAATGGCAGATGGACACACAGAATGACCCTTAGGATTATTAGAAAACGTAGTATTTACCAGTTGTGGAGTCAAATTCAAGCACAACTTAGCAAGTCAATTTGAAAAGGCTAGCAATTATGAGATGATACTTGGAAGGCCTTTCATGAGACAACTCAAGGTAGTGCAAGACTCGAGAAAAGACATAGTGTACTTGTAGCATGGAGGAACAACAACTAGGATAAACATCCATACTTAGACTTATCAAGATGTCCCTCCTCTGCAATGGAACCTGATACACAAGGAAGACGATAATTTATCCATTCATAGTGTTGGATCAAGTAGTCAAACATGGATGAACGAAGATACTCACCTATGGATGTGTAAGGCAGCTAAAAGGGAAGAAGAAAGGAGACAAAGATGGCATCCATGACAAGGAGTGTCTAGACTTATAGAAGACCCTGCTTACATGCCCCAGATATTCTTAAATGAAGAGTTTGAACCCCCTAGTTGGAAGGAGATTTTAGCCATTCTTGACGTGTGTGTGTAAATGAAGAAGTAATAACTATGAATGAATGCATAGATGAAGAAGGATATGATGTAAATCTATACATGGTTGTTCTCCAACAAGTGGATGAAGGAGAGGTAATTGAAAAAGAATGGAATGAAGACTACGAGAGCATAGAAATGGAATTGGAACCTATTGAGGAAGAAAGGACAAAGAAGGGAGAAACTGAAACTAGTCTAGATTTGACTCAAGACATGCTACAACCTGTAATAGATGAATCAAACATGGAAAAAGAAAAAGAATATAGCACACCTCAAGATCAATTCGAGGTACCTGAACATTTCAAGAAATATGAAGTAGAAGAAAGAAAGATTTCTATTCAGATGCCAAAACGAGAAGCACAACCAGGGATAGCATACGACAATAAAGAGCAGACCAAGAAGATTATAGTAGTTATTGAAGAAGGAGAAGCGACATGCACTTTCATAGGACAAGATGTCTCACCGGAGGAAGAACAAGAATTACTACAACTTATAAGAGAGTATCGAGATGTCTTTGCATGGACTTATAAGGATTTAGAAGGTGTAGATTTTTCTATTTGTGCTCATAGAATCCCTATGACAACAGAAGTCAAGCCCTCCAAACAAAGACCATACACCTACAATGATGTTTATTTAGCAAAGATTAAGGAGGAGGTAGACAAATTGTTGGATGCGGGCTTCATTTATGAAATTGAACACAGTTTTAGTGGTAGTACTGCTAATTAAGGGTTGTTACACTCATGTGTTCCTCGAGTAACTTTGATGTGAACCTTTTCCCTATACATGGGCACTTTTTACTCTAGTGTTGGCTAGAGGTTTTTTCCCCATGTTACCACATACTTGATACTCTCATATGTGGTGGTACTTTGTACTTAGGGATATTATTCAACTCTTACTTCAGTTCATCGATCAATAGAGAGAGCTATTCCAGCCATCGTCTTCTCCGTGTGTCTTGCTGCATTTGTGCTCCTTGTGTGTGCTTCTTGTGTGTCTCTCGCACTTCTACACACACCCAACAGTGGTATCAGATCAGGTTCAACTTCTTCTCAAGTTTTGGTTTTTCGTGTCGCGGCGCGCATGCACTTTAACAGTGCAAATCGACTTCGGAGCATAGAACTGTGAATTTCAACAGCCCAGAAACATTTCCATCAGGTGCATTGGGGTTTTACCCCCATTTTGAAGCCATTCATGCAGTCAGAATCACCATTAGAGTGACGATTTGTGAGCTGAAATTTCAGCACTCATTTCAACTTTCATCGAAGTGAAGATTTTGTCACATTCTTGTTCCTTAGTGAAATGGCGGGCAACAATGACTTGTTTGGCATGCTTCAAGCTGAAGATAAGCTTGATGGGACCAACTATCCGATGTGGTCTTACATGATGAAGCATGTTCTTGTTGCAAAACAACTTTGGAACATAGTGGCAGATGTAAATCGAAGACCGGCAGGTGCTTCTACTTCACAGTCTACTGTCACAGATGGAGCTTCTTCTTCGAGTATAGTGGTTTCTCCTTCTCGACCTACACAGGAGCAGCTTAGATGGGATGGAAAAGATGTTGAAGCTCATGCTTTGATTGCGCTTTCGGTGAAGCGTCATATAGTTCCACACATTCGGTCATGTTCTACATCGAGACAGGCATGGGACACTCTTGCTTCTTTGTATGCCATGTGTAATGAAGCACGTGTTGCATACTTGAGGAAGCAACTTGAGGATGTATGTATGGCTGAAAATGAGTTGGTGGATGTGTATGTGACACGCATTAAGGACTTGAAAGAGCAATTGGAAAACATAGATGAGATCATTCCAGATGCATCACTCATTTCTACATTGTTGAAAGGATTACCGGAATCTTTTCAAAGCTTTGCTACTACACTCCGTTTGGTTGCAAAAGGAAATCCTAATATGTATGCATTTGATGAGGTTGTGTCTCTTCTTTTGCAAGAAGAGCAATCTAGAGTGAATAGGAGTGGTTTGATTGAGGGAACGCAAGCACTTGCTATCTCACAAAAGGGGAAAAACAAGTATGGTTTAGCTTTCGGTTCATCAAAACCAAAACCTCAAGCTTCCTCTTCCACCCATTCCTCTAATGATGGTGATTTGCAAAAGAAGAAGAGATGCAAATATTGTTGAAAGGCTGGTCATACTATTGATGAGTGTAGAAAGCTTGCTAACGCAATGAAAAGAAGAAGGAATCCGGCATGTCTATTGCTAAAAATTCAGCAAATGCAAAGAATGATGAAGCTAACATGGCTCAAGATTTTTGGGCATGTGTTGTTACATGTCATTATGATGCTTCTTTACATTCTAAATGTATGGTTGTGAGTGAGGCTGATTCGGATTGGTTCTTTGATAGTTGTTGGAAGCAGTCAGAGGCACAGTCAGAGGCACAGACGACATGGAAGCATGTAAAGACGGAGCAGGGAGCCTGTCGGATCAATTTTCCAAACAAATATGTTTCTTATTAATTCTTCAAACACTCAACAGTGATTATTATCACTAATTGTAACATATGTAATCATAGAAAACCCCATTTTGTAATCCATAGCTCCATTTTGTGCAAGCCGAAGAGTCCTCGAGCTTGAGGAGCTTAGGTAGAATGCTCGTACCAATTTTCGTTATTTTTAGACATCGTTTACCCATCCAAATAGCCTCTAGGACCTATTTTTTAACTATGCCGGTCACTAGATGTGAAACCGGTCAAAACTAGTCTAGAAACTATAAAAAGAGCTAGAGAGCTCATTTTTGAGGTTGGTTCATGTTGGCTAGTGTGAGCTTAGAGCTAGATTGAGCTTGTAATAGTGTTCTTGAGTAATAGAGTTGATTTCTCACCTTCCATTGTGTCTTGCTTGTCTCTTCGTAGTGTGTGTGTATGTGTGTGTGCATTTCTATGCTTCTCACCTTCACTTTCACTTCATCTCACATTCACGATCTTCATATCACTCCTATCTCTTCCGCGGATTGACATTAAGGAGGTGAAGCTTCTTAACGTGGTTCTCACCATTGTGCTAGAGCAACACCAAATTTGGCGCCGTTGCCGGGGATCGAGTCTAGGACGAATGTGTGATGGTAAGAGTATAGCAAGAAGTGGCGTTGGAAGGTAAAAATTTCAGTTTTCGTTGTTGTTTTTACTTAGTTTTTAGTGCTTTTCACCTTCCCCATACTCCATCTTCATCATCGCATCATCATCTCCATTTCCAAAAAAAATCAGAAAATTCACCATATCTCCCCATTCACCTCATTTCCCCTCATTTGTGCATGCGAGAGAGTGAGAGAGAGTATTTGTGCTTGTGTGTGCTTGCATTTTCTTGAGTTTTCTTGCAGGTACAGAGCTTCAGAGCATCAGGAGAGCTTCCAAAAGGTAAAACATGTACTTTCTGTCAGAAATTTCCGAGTAGGGCGGACCATCGCGATGGTCTGCAACTTTCGGACTTTGAGGTAGGCGACCACACCACGAGGTAGGCGAGCCCTGCGCATACACGGAACCATTTTTGCAGTTCAAAAATTCGTTGTTTGGTGGACCATCGCGATTGGCTCGGACCATCGCGATTGTGTCGCACCATCGCGATAGGCTCACGCCATCGCGACGGCTCGGCCGGACCATCGCGACGGTTCATTTTTCGGACCATCGCGACGGTTCACTTGAGCCATCGCGACGGTCCACTTGGACCATCGCGATTGTTCAGTTGACCCCGAACCATCGCGATTGGCTCACGCCATCGCCACGACAGTGCCACGTGTCACGATAGACCATCGCGACGGTTCATTTTTTGGACCATCGCGACACTTCGAAAATTCGGACCATCGCGATTGGCTCAAGCCATCGCATCGCGGACCATCGCGACGGTTCACCTCGGACCATCGCGATTGTTCCCCGTTGACCGTTGACCCGCGCCATCGCGATTGTCCGCTTGATCGAACCATCGCGACGGTTCAACCTTACACCATCGCGACGGTTCACCTTTGACCGTTGACCGCGCCATCGCGACGGTTCATTTTCCGGACCATCGCGACGGTCCATTTCCACGCCATCGCGATTGTTCACTTCGGGCCATCGCGACGGTTCGATTTTTTGGGCCATCGCGACGGTTCGCTCGGACCATCGCGACGGTTCGATTTTTTGGGCCATCGCGACGGTTCGCTCTGACCATCGCGACGGTCCCAGACCATCGCGATTGTGCACCCCCATCGCAAATTTTGGACTTCAATTTTTGACCAATTTTGAGGGAATTTTTGAGAAATTTTTGGACCATTAGACTCATAGGAGACCCCTTAGCTCATATTTAGAGAAAAAACATGTTTGTCAGTTTTTAACCCCCAGGGCCTGAACGCTCATAACTTTTTCATCCGAAGTCCGTTTTTTGAGCTTAATAGCTCATTAGAAAGCTCGTGACGAGTACTACGTGACCTCAACTGTTTTTTTCATAAAGAATACATCTAATTTTGGATAAGCTATTTTGAGGTTCACTCAGTTAGGGACTAGGAAGCCAGGGGGTACACATTGAAAATTTGGGCAAAAAAAGGGAAGGGACTTAAATGGTATATGTACTCAAGTATTTGATCATCCTGTGAATTGGTCTAACATTGGAATTTTCCAGGTCTAGCAAAGGCAATCAAAGGCAAGCAAGCAAGGCAGTGAAGACAGTAGAGCTTGGGAAGCGCGGCTTCTTGGGCAACAGGGCATCAGAGCAACAGAAAAGCCGACTCGAGGTTGGAAGATTACTCAACCCCCTCAGTCAATTCTTAGCTTAGGATAAGCGTTAGCATTGTGGATTAACGACTATAGGAACGCCTCAAGTTCAAGATATTTAATTCTTTCAAGTCCAAGACTAAAGATAAAGGTGTGTGTGACGCGAAAACCCTAAAGGAAAGAACCTAAGTCTGACGGAACGAGAACTCAAAATTATAACGGAAAGTCGAATTCCTGACGCATACATTAAGACAAGAACTTAAAGACCTTTAAAAAGAAACAAAAAGAATAACAAAGAATCAGAGACGATCTAAGTGTGTAATTAAGTGAGTAAGGGAGAAAATTAATGAACCTTAGATCAGGCAAACATATAGGCAAGTCAGACCGACGAAGCCTTAGATCATCAGAGGCGAGTATAAGAACTACTGCTCGATCGTGGGCTCAACAATTGAATACTAGTTACCCTTACGAGAGCTCAGATACTAGCGAATCAGACATGGCATTTAGCACAGATAGACCAGAAGTAGGGTCAAACGTAGCATACTTAGAAAAACCTGAAGGACCCTACAGAACGCAATTAGAGTTTCTCCGCACCAACCGATTAGGTGCTCGCATCTATGAGGATGGTTTGCGAAGGCAAGTGGTGCAACTGCACAACCCCGATCAACCCATTGGATTGGAGAGACCAGTGGTGAAATTTGAGAGAGACGCTTACATAGACAAGGAAGGAACGATGTACATCTTAAGTACGCAGCCAAATGATACTAATGAGTTTGGCACAATTCAATTAGAGACGGAAGCGAAAGTTCAAGGAAAAGAACCGTTAGAAGAACCTAGAACACCTAGAGGGAAATCCGTATTAACGAGAGTACTCATCCCAGAGTGGATCCCTCCAGATAACAGGAGTATCGAGTTGTTGTTAAATAAAGAGACCGATGAAGCCTTTTGGAGGTACAGAAAGGAACACCCTAGTGAGGTAGGTATCATCACAATCTATGAGTTCAAGGACCCGGATACACCTGGAAAGGTTGTATACCTGGATGAAACTTCAGAAAGAGTCTTTGTGGTGCCTGACCACGCTAGAAACACATATACATGGAGAGGTGAATTGGTATTCCCTCCATCCAGAACTAACATGAATACAAGTCAACAAGGGGCAGGAACATCATCAGCCTTTGGAAACCAAAGAGAAAAGAATAAAGAAAGACCCGAAGTAAGCTTCACTCACCCCATAGGGAGAGATAGAACAACCACGGATAGACAAAGAGATCATGGAATACCAGGTGGTAGAGATGATTTTCCTCTACCTAGACCACGTGAACACGCAAGAGTATTGAGACCCACTCAATTGGTAAAATCAATGAAAAATTATTTTGATGGGACAGGAGATCCCTACGACCACGTCGCAGAATTCAAGCAAGTACTAAGAGCAGAACAAGTCGAAGACATGTTCACGCAGTACAACGCATTTGGACTAACGTTAAAGAATACAGCTTTAACTTGGTTCCAACCTTTGCAACAAAGGCAATTTAGAGACATCCATCACTTTTTGGAGTCATTCATCATCGAATTCTCTAAAAGTGGGATTAGACATGACACGTCTTCGTTGATTCATAGCTTTAAACAAACCCCTCAGGAAACAGTTAGACTGGCAGGACGTAGGTTTAGACAATATATTGAACGATGTCCAATGCAAGAGCTACCCTCACAAGCTAAACAAGTGTCATTGTTTTTAGATGGCTTGTTGAGCTCTAAACTACGCTCCTATGTGTACTTAAAAGAACCCCGAACGCTAGAGCAATGTGTAAGAATATGTATAGACATTGAGGACAACTTAGGAGACGAGTTGGAACTCTCAAAGGTCTATAAGGACTCAGACTGTTCATCTCTAGCATCCACGAAATTGTCTAACTCAATAGAGGACCTAGCAGAAAAAGTGGCCCAAAAACTAGGAGTTTCTAGTAAACCGAGGGTGCTTACAAACAAGCGTTGTTACACCTGTGGCGGTGACCATATGGCAAATGTGTGTCCCAATGCACCACAACCACAAGCCAATCCTAGTGGAAAATACTGTACAATTGAGAGAAGATACACGAATCATACGGCTCAGGACTGCCCATACAACAAACAAACCGTGAGACAGAACTATCCGCAAGCATACCAGCAGCCAGGTAGGTATCAAGGCCAATACAATGCTCAGCCTTATTACTATAGGCCTCCTCAGAACTACCCATACCAGGCTCAACAGAGACCTCAACCTGTCTTAGCTCAGCAGCCACCCCCACCAGCGAATGTCATCTCAGTCAAATATGCTGCTGCAGAAGAGAACCTAAGTAGGGCTTTAGTGCCTTCTTCACCTTTGATTACAGAGAGTGACCCACACTCAAACAGTTTTGACTCTACGCATGTCGATAGTCCACCCGCTTATTACCCGGAGTCACCAGAACATGTGGAGACATATCATTATGATAGTCCACCAATGGAACCTAGTTGGGAGCCCGACTATGCTAATGTAATGTACACAAATCCAAATCCACGGCCCCAATTAAGACAACAGAGACCGCAGGGCCCTAGAGGACCATGCTTTAGGTGCCAAGGAGATCACTTCATAAAGGATTGTCCGCATCCCCCAATAGCAAGGCAATCACAGTCCTATAACATACAAGGCTTTTGTGCTGATTGTGGCAAAGAGCACATAATCAAAGATTGTCCTAAGAACCCTGTTAATGCTCCGAATGTGACACCGATCAACGTGATAGGTATTGTAAATAATGCAGATGGATCCAACCCTACATACGTGCCTATCCAAGCTATAACAAGAGCCCAGGCGCTCTTACAGAACCAAAAGCTTAATCAAGAGAAAGTAGCCGAAACCAGTGAAGTTGCAGAATCTAGCTGTAAAAAGACAAAATCTTGGAAAGATTCCAGAGAGAGAATTAAGAGAAAATGGAGTAAAAAGATAACTGAGTTGGAAGGAAGTTTAAAGGAATCTAGAGCCAAAATCCAAGAATTGACCTCACAGGAATTGAATCAAGAGAACCCAGCTCAGAAGTCAGGATCAGTTTTAGCGGAACCCATACCAGAGAATCTAGACATGATGTTTCGTGCATATGAGGCTAGATTAAAAGAGGGACCTCAGGTAGCTGAAATGAGTAAGAACTACCCTCGAGCTGATCTGGAAATTGAGAGAACTAAACTTTGCATGAAGATGGTAGAATTAGCACAAGCTTTGTTCGAAGCCTCTAGATATCTTAATTGGAATAACATGGCAAAACCGGAATTACACTTTCAAGGACTGATGGAGAGGCTAGAATATTTGATCGAGAGCAAAGAGAAAAAGGATCAGCCTAGGAACCCTATTGTCCCAGAGACACAGGAAAGGAATGCACCATCCCTGTCTCAAGTACCCAATACAGAAAGTCAAGACAATTTGTCTTCTATACATAGGTACTCTCATGAATTTTTGAGAGAAATACAAGAAGAGAAATGGAGAAAAGAACAAGGAACTCATCCTCCTATTCAAGAAATAGACGACTTGCAGGAACAATTTCCCCAAGACATCCCCTCTATATACGATGATGTAGAGAAAGAACAACTGAGTGAACACACAAGGTTTGAATCTAATTCTTTACAAGAATTACCTCAGTTCACAGGACCTTGGGAAGCAAAGTCTATTAGTATGAGAGCACCCACGATAATAGTGAGGAATGAAGAATCAGTGATCCCTAGGAACACGGAAGTGATCAAGAACACTAAAGTACAGTGTAATCTCACTCTGGAGGAATTGTTAAAGGTAAAACCAGAATTGTGGAAGCACGTAGCAAATCAATTCCCTGAGTTTGCTACCACACCCTCTCAGATAGGATCACATAAGAAGGTACCAGAGATACCCGTAGAAAAGATCGGAGATGTAAGTGAAGGAGAGGAAGGTAACACTTATCTTCCAATAACCCATCAGGGCTACACCACGAAAGCCATTTTAGATTCAGGAGCCGGAGTAGCCATAGCTACCACCGCTTTATGGAAACGTTGGGGTAAGCCAGCATTAAGACCCACCAGGATGAAGCTACAAATGGCTGATGGACACATAGAAAAACCATTAGGCTTACTAGAAGGTATATCTCTCACCACTTGTGGTGTAGAATTTGAGCATACCTTTGCCATTTGTGACTTTGCAAAAAACCATGCTTATGAGATGATATTGGGACGACCATTCATGCGTCAGTTGCAAATTGTACAAGATTGGGGAACTAATTCTTTGTACTTGCAACATTTAGGAGTGACTACCAAAGTCAATCTTAAAGACTATTCACATAGAGATGTACCCCCAATACAATGGAATACCATCCATAAGACACCAGTAGAGACGGAATCCGTGCACTCATTAGAATCAGATCCTTCTTGGTTGCATGAGGATACCCATTTATGGATGTGTAAAGTAGCCAAACAAGAGGAAGAACGATTAGAAGCAAGGACCTTAGGTGCAGAACAATATCCACGAACCCTTCAAGATCCAGCCTACGCACCTGTAGTATTCCCTGACGAAGAGTTTGAACCCCATGGTTGGGCAGAAATCCTAGCAACCATGGATGTAGCCATCAATGAAGAACAATGGACACCCCACTGTGACGAGGATGGCTATGACATTTCAGCTTTCACGATAGAACCAATCATGTGCGATGCAATTTTAGAAGAGTGTGAACCGAACACTGATGCATTTGAGGATGCAAGCGATTTTGATTTAGAATCAATTATCATGGATTCACCCTTTGCATCAGAGGAAGAATATTTTTTCGAAGTAGAGACTCACACTCAGAGACACGAGGAAGTTATGAAGGACGTGAGAATAGCCACAGAAGTGACTACTAAGAGTGAAGGCAAGAAAAGAAAGAAGAAAGAAACCATGACAGAAAAAGAAGAATCTTTATTTGAAGTACCCGAGAACTTCAAGAAATATGAAATCGAAGATAGAAGAATCATGGTACGAATGCCCAATAGAAAGGTGAATGATGGACAAGTATATGATAACCGAGAGAAAACCAAGAAAATAATAGTAGCCATAGAAGGAGAAGAAGAAAAATGTACATACATAGGGCATGATTTGACGACCGAAGAAGAAGAAGAGTTAGTTGCCCTATTGCGTGAATATAGAGATGTGTTCGCTTGGAGTTACAAAGATTTGAAAGGAGTAGATCCAGATATATGCTCTCATAGAATCCCTATGACTCCAGATGCAAAACCTACGAAACAGAAACCATACACGTACAATGATAACTACGCTGCGAAGATTAAGGAGGAGATAGATCGCTTGATAGAAGCAGGATTCATTTACGAAATTGAGCATACCGAATGGGTATCCCCCATTGTGGTTGTGCCCAAGAAAAATGGAAAATTGCGTGTGGATATTAACCTTAAAAAGGTTAATGCCGCAACGATTAGAGATAGTTATCCTCTTCCTATCACGGAACATTTATTGGAAAGAGTTGCGGGCAAGGAAGTTTACAGCTTTCTTGATGGATTTTCAGGTTATAATCAAGTAGCCATTGCTCCAGAAGACCAACACAAGACGGCTTTTGCCACTGAATGGGGCATATTTGCATTTCGTGTGATGTCATTTGGCTTAACAAATGCACCTGCCACTTTCCAGCGACTCATGTGTCATGTTTTTAAGGAATTTTTACGCAAGAGCTTGGAAGTTTATGTCGATGACCTATGCGCTCATTCTAATGTAAGGCAGACACATATCCCAGAGTTAAGACAAATATTTGACAAATGTCGAGAATATCAGGTTTGCTTGAACCCAGAAAAATGCGTTTTCATGGTTAGACAAGGCAAAATTCTAGGACACATTGTGTCAAAAAATGGGATCTCTACGGATGAAGAAAAGGTGAAGGTAATTGCAGAATTACCTAGACCAACTAATGTGAAAGAGGTACAGGCATTTATGGGCCATTGCGGATATTATAGGAGATTCATACACATGTATGCAATCATAGCCAAGCCTTTGTACTCTCTTTTAACCAATTTTGAATGGACAGAAGAATGTGAGGATTCATTCAACGAACTTAAACGACGTTTGTGCTCAGCACCTATATTGACTACCCCAGATTGGAATAAGCCATTCCATGTACATGTGGATGCATCCAATTACGCCATAGGATGTGTGTTAGCACAACCCACGAGTGAAGGTAGCATAGATCTCCCCATAGCTTACGCGAGCAGACAATTAAATGCAGCAGAAAGGAATTACACCACCACTGAACGAGAAGGATTAGGGATGATCTACGCAGTAAAGAAATTCAGGCACTACTTGTTGGCCAACAAATTCAAGTTCTTTACCGATCATCAAGCCCTATTGTACCTAGTCAACAAACCATGTAACACGGGACGACTGATACGTTGGTTTCTATTACTCATGGAGTACGATTTTGAAGTGGTAGTCAGGAAAGGAAAGACACATCTTAGAGCAGACCACCTTTCAAGACTAACCTCAGGAGAAGCTCCTCAAGGAGTAGTGGATGATCTACCAGATGCATATTTGTTTAACCTTGAGATAGCACCAGAATGGGCTAAGTCTATAGTCCCTATTCTTACATACGGACCCAAGAACCCTAGGATAAAGGTCAAAGAAGGAGAGATTACCAAGTCTCAGAGATACCAAATCTTAGCAGGAAGCATATATAAACAGGATAATCAAAAGATTCTTGCTTGTTGTGTAGATGAATCAGAACATGCGAATTGGTTGCAATTAGCACACATAGGTGCATTAAAGCAACATCATTCAAAACATCGAACACTACAGACTCTGCAAAGACTAGGAGTATATTGGCCTTCAATGGAAGCAGACGTCTACAAGTTGTGTAAAGAATGCCATGTTTGTTGTGAAAGACCACCATTAGCGCATGCTACATTATATCATGTGTCTCTCACACCAGACTGGAGTGAAACTTTAGTGACATACTTGAGGACGAACACATTCCCTCAAGGCATGACCTTAGCTCGACAACGTAGTCTAGAGCAGGAAGCTCACGACTATTCTCTTATTGGCGATAACCTATACAAAAGAGGACGAGATGGATATCTAAGACAATGTGTTCATGAGACCGATTATCTGAGCATACTAGAGACTGCACACCAAGGTGTTGCAGGAGGTCATTTTGGACCCGATAGGATAATAAAAGCCATCCTCTTTGCAGGATTATGGTGGCCCACTCTTCACATGGATGCTCATACCTATGTAAAGAGATGTGACGTGTGCCAAAGAACTCAGTTTCCTACTCGCAGAGATGAAATGCCATTGAAACCCATGATGGGCGGACGTGCATTCTCAAAGTGGGGTATAGACTTTGTAGGACCCATTAACCCCCCTGCAAAAGGTACACATGCGGAATACATTATTGTTGCCACCGATTATCTTACGAAATGGGTAGAGGCCAAAGCTACGAAAAAGAATGATGCACACACAACTGCAAAATTCTTATTTGAAAATGTCTTTACAAGATATGGATTGCCTATAGAGATAGTGAGCGATCGAGGCACTCACTTTCTAAACCAAGTCATTGAATATTTGTTACAGGATTTTATGGTGATCCACAAGAAATCTGCACCATATCATCCTCAGGCCAATGGTCAGGCTGAAAGCACTAATAAGATCCTTTGTAATGTACTGACGAAACTCGTGAACAACAAACGTTCAGATTGGGACAAACAGTTACACCACGCTGTTTGGGCATATCGAGTGGCCTACAAGACCGTACTCAATGCAACTCCCTTTCAGATGGTTTTTGGTCAGAATGCTGTGCTTCCTTTGGACTTCTTGATACCGACCCTTAAGGTGGCACAAGAACATCAGTGGACCGGCCATGAATTATCAGCAAGAATAATGGACTTGGAACGATTAGGAGAAACCAGGCTAAAGGCAGCAGCAGGAATATATGCAGCGAAGAAGCGACAGAAAGCATATTTGATGCACATGTGAAAGATAAACGCCTAAAAGAAGGAGATTTAGTTCTAGTATATACGCTGAAACAACACGCACGGAAGTTAGAAAAGCGAGGTTATGGACCTATGATCATTAACAGACTCTCAACAAGTGGAGCAGTACAGTTAGCCACCTTAGAAGGAGATATAATGCCTAATTACATTAGTGGCTGTAGAGTCAGGTTATATCAGGAACCTCTTACGGAGGATATGCTTAGACGACTCACGTTGGCAAAGAAGCGTAAGGAGGAAGAAAATAGAATACGAGCGGAAGCTCAGGCAGAAGCAATAGAACGCATTAAGCGCATGAAGTTAAGAAGACAAGGACTAGGGAGAGAACAATATGACCATCTGGAACCTACACCCAGATATCCCATGGCTATGTGTGAGGTAAAGCCACGAACTCATCCTCGTATAGTGGACAGGAGACCATTCATTACAGTTAGGCTAGAGCACGGCAACCCTTGCCAAGAGCTCAGGGCTTTAATTGACTCAGGTGCTGCTACTAGTGCGATTAGATGGTCCCACTATAAGGATTCAGGAATAGAAATGCGGCCAATTGAGGCATACCTCATAGGGCTAGGAGGCATGGAAACCCCTTGCATGGGTGAGGTGGACCTTCCTATCCTCATTAAGGATGTGACCATGACAGCGAAGCTACTAGTGTGCCATGATGACGACCTGATAGAACCCCTAATCCTTGGCCAAGATTGGCTATACGATCACTCGGTGGACCTAAATCTTAGACAAGGCTCCTTACAGATTGGAACCTTAGAACAGAGGCGAGTGATACCGCTTGACTTCCCTAACGGCATTCCGCCTGACGGATGTGACCCTAGACCCCACGAAACACATGCGATGGAAGACCGGAAGATCTTGAGTCAGATCAGTCACGTTACGTCTACACCAACCCACTCTGGCTTGGCTATAGACAGTTGTCAATCAGAAGGACGAAAGGAGATCTTCCCTGGGACTTCCTGCAAACTAGAAGGGGCAGCTACCCAACCGCTAGGGCAGATGAACACAATCAGCGGTCAGGTGGGTTGCATCAGCGGCCAAATGAGCACGACACCCTGCGGTGCTCATCCTTCCAAACTTGTTGCGGACTGGCCTAGATTAAAGTTAAATAAGGCATCACTTCCTAATGGGCAGGTCACGCAAGTCTTGGATCTCCCTTCTTTTCCAAAGCAGAGTGTCCATCCGACCTCTCAACCCCAGCAACAACTGAGTCAATCACGACGAAGGAACCCAGACCGACTGCAGTATCGGAGGAAACAACAAGGAAGGCAGTTCAGGCCACCCAAAGGAAGCGGCACCAGACAAATGTGGGTGCCAAAAGGACAAAAAGCACCAAAGAACTCCAACCAAGCAGAGATCAACAAGAAAGAGGCAGGGCAGAAATAGAATCAGTATCCACCATCCCCTCGACCTTCTTCTACAGGTTCGAGCATTCGACAAATTTGGATCGCCAAGAAATACCTTACCCATAGACCCACACCCACGCAGATTTGGGTACCCAAATCATGTATCATAGCTCAACCCTTAAGCCATGTAATATATACTCCTCACAAATCTTTTCATCCCTCAATACCTCCACACCCGATACTACCTTTTGCCCCTCAGCCGAAACCCACCACCCACTCCAAGATCCTTAGGAAATGGATACCGAAACGTGTCCAACCGTCTCCCCCTAACCCCATGTCTGATAAAACTACCCCCCCGACTAACATACAACCTTGTACTAAATCACTAACCTTTAAACCTTGTATAAATTCACCCACCATCATCACACATCACTCGTAATCTCATATCATCAAGAAATGTATGCATGATCTGAAACGTATAGGTGTCTAGAGACCTGCACTAGTGCTGTAAGAAACATTGCATCCATCACATCACAGCACTTGGCTACACGGGTTACGCATCAGTTATGGAAAGGGATTGCGGTCTCACTTTAATGGGATCATAATTAATTTCCATGCTAATGTGTTAATCCTTTGTAGCAGATCTTTCTCATTAGCGCATCAGTCACCATGCAAACCGACGAAGGAACATCAGGAGCAGGCCCCAGTGTAGCGGCTGTGCCCCTCAACGTGCTACGAGCAGAGTCCCACCCGACTGCTCCACCGCCGGAATTTCAGGGATTTCCAGGGCCCATGCCTATCGACAACCCACCCATGGGCTACACTGAAAAGATACACAGGAACTCTCATTGGTTTCAGGGCCTTGCAGGACCCCTTGCGGACGCGGGCTTTATATTTGAATCCTCTTTGACATTTGATGACCGCACGTGGGGAAAATACCAGTTTTTCTCCAGAGAGTTCGAAGCCCTACAGAGCACCCAGGATTTAACTCATGTTTGGGCCAGAGCAGGCTTCACAGAGTATTTCAGTGATCCTCTGCCCAAACCGGATTTTTACAGGTGCTATTACTTAATCACTACCCTACTGGCCTCAGAGAATAAGGACATCCCAGGGACCTTCATATTGCCTACTCTAGTGGATGATCCACCTTACAAAAGGTTTTACCTATCTAAGGATTTAATTAGAGCGGCCATCAAAATTCATGGCACCCACACACCCACAGATCGAGAGAGATTAATTCCAGAACCGATGAAACGTGGGGATGTCACGAAGTGGGAGGAGATTTCGGCAATTACACCTGAGCTGTCGAAGCCACTAAGGATATGCATGCAACATTTTGCATTTCCCGCTCAGGACAGATTTACCATGCCCCATAAACGAATCTGGTTCGGATTGTATTTGGCATGCACGGGACCTCAAACTGTTGATCTGGCAAGCTGGATCATAGATCAAATGTATCTGGCACAGCACAGATGGGAGCGCAAGAAAGTACTTAATGGATGTTGTGCACTCACTAGAATTGTGTATATGTGCTTAGCATATGACTTGCCCATCGAGCGTGCATTAACAGGAGAAGAACTGAAGGCATTCAAAGGCACAACGAAGAAAGCCAGGAAGCCCAGTCGAACACGGGCAGGTAAGCGCATGAGAGGCACCATCCCTTGCCTTCAAGTGCCGGAGTCACCATCACCACAACCCTCTCCAGAGCAATCACCGACAGAAGCCGCTACCACAGTGCAACCTATTCGCATAAGGTTGTCTAGACCAGTGGTCACGGAGGGCACTCCGAGTACAGTTGCACCTCAGGCAGCTGCCACCACAGAACCCACCACCACGACAACAGAAGCTCCCACAACTATTGGTGCGGAAGCCTTTTCTTTCCCAATACCACACATGGAGGCAGAACCATTAAACACAACATTCGATTTTGAGATGCCGGATGCATTCTCAAATGAGTTCCAGTTTTCAGAGGCACAAATGTTCTCGCAAGAATATGAACGCCCCAGTTACCCTACCACACCGCGAGATCTGCCACAGGGACAAGCTGTGTCGAGCTCTGATGATGAACGAACAGCCACAGATGACGATGAAGGTGATGACGAAGCCAGCCAGGGCACGCATGAGTCCCAAGAACAAGGCCAGACAGACGGCCAAGGCCAACAAACCGATGCACACGGTGACACCAGCACGCACGTAGAGGAGACTTTCGAAGCCGCAGCGTACACGCTGGCTATAAAGAAATTATATCGTACCATGGAGAAAGTCTGGGCCCGGAAGAAGTTAACTGAAGAGGAGAGCCAGGCATTAATTGAACAGGAACTCATCTCCGGAGGATTCGAAGACGCATACATCAGAGGGTTCAGGGAGCTAGTCAAATCAGTAGGCTCCCATGAAGCACTCAGGTTTTTACAAAGAAAGCAACTACCACAGTTTGATCCCCGCCGAGTGCGACTACTTTCAAAACCCGGAGAGTATATTCGCGTACCAACAGGAGCTCTGTCTTCAGCACAAGTCAGGGAGGCACGCCTCGTCCCCGAAAGTTCATTGACCGCAGAACCCATCCTTGTAGATTCCCCACCATGTACCACTGTTGTACATACCACTACTATCTTCGAAATAACATCCACGCCCTCTACTCCTCTCTCACCTCATCTTTCACCAACCCATCCTGTATCCCCCGCACACCCACCCACTTCTCCCACATCCACACCAGTTCACGGCAACATAGCCACCACCCTTGCCCCACCCATTCATGCCACCATACCCTTACCCACCCCACCTCATCCACATGTTAACCCCTTCATCCCTTCATCCTTCCCATCCTTTCCCCCACCTTTAAGACACCCTTTCACCTTTCTAACCCCACTAACCTTCTCACCAGTTTCACCTCCTCAACCCACCATAACCCCTATTTCCCCTTTTCACCAAGCTGCTCCAGCCATCCCCCCTGTAAATTACTCTACATTTGTAAATCCCGTCTTCACACCGACACAACCACCCACATTCACACCACTTTTCACAGTCACCGCACTTGACACGTCCACTGGCATGGACATATCACCATCCACCTCACCACCACCCACTCCACTCACAGCACCCTCATATTTAGGCACGTCACAATTTTCCACAATCACCACTGCATCCACCTTCCCAACCCCATTCCCCATCCCCACTGCATCTAATTCCACTGCATCTTCAATTAGCACTCCATTACTATTATCACCCGCCATAGACACCGCATTTCAACACATGTTCACATGCATGACACAAGTCCGCGATGAGTTTGCATCACTCGGCACCAACTATCAACAGCTGCAGAGAACGACGAATGAACTACAAACGCAGCTTAATTTGTTATCAATTGAGAATGTCTCACTGAACAGCCGATACCAAGATTTACGAGAGGCCTATCACAAATTAGAACTAGAAAGTGAGGAGAAAACAAAAGAGGCCACTGCGGATTTGGACAACCTCCTTCGAGCCCAAACCGTCCGCAATGCAACGCTCACTAGAAATATGGGCTTACTAAGAAGACACTTAGCCGCAGCAAAAGAGGAGAACCAGAGACTCCAAGAGCAGAATAGAGAGAATTTGGAAGCGGCTTTGGACCACCCAGACCAACCCTTAAGTCCTAGCAAATTCAAAGCAATCCCATCTGAATCGATGCGGATGTTGCTAGATGATCATGTGCGATTGCTCGAGGACTATGATCGTATGAACGAAGAGCACCAAAAGTTAAAGGAAGATCACAAGCTGCTACAGCTCAGAGAACCGGCAACACAACAAGTACAAGTAGCAGCAGAATTACCAGCACCTGTGGACCCTGCCCCTGAAATTTTAGAGGAACTCAACGCACTCCGGGCCCAGGTAACAAATCTTGAATCTAGAATCGCAGCCTATGAAGCACCACCAAGGCCAGACTCCCCACCTGAGCTACCAGCTGAGGAAGAAACCGTCACTATCCCGGTGGAGGAAACATTTGAAGAGGCATACGAACCGATACCCATCCCAGGCGGACGTGTCACGGCCGAAGGCCAGATGACCTATGAATTACCTACTCCCGCGTGGATGAAGACAGTTGAAGAACTCGGAACGACACACTCGGCCAGAGTAGAGGCACAACTACATGCCATGGCCATGATTGAAGAGAGGATTTTACAGTCACCATTCTTTGCTCAATTGGCCCCGCGACGGTACATATCTGGGCACGAGCTTCAATATAAACCGTACTTCATGTTAATGGCCGAATATCAGTCAGCCATAGAGAAAGAAACAGGCATGAAACCAACGCATGCCACTCAATTCGAACCGGAAGACTTGCCACCAAGGGCGCAGAGAGGTGAAATCCTTCAACCAGACTGGCGCAAAGATCTATTGCAAAACTATCCAGAGATGATGAGCACGTGGGTGAAAGCGCCGCTGCACTTAAAATTTAACCCGTGCTGGGGACCAGTACCACGACGCCGCTCTTGGACTGCATTCGCTATTAAGGTACAAAACAATAAGCAGTGCCAAGACTGGGTGAACTATCCCTACTTCAAGCCACCAATCGAGTTACCCACAGTAGGCTACATGATGGCGACGATCCGCCACTGGCTCCCTAGGTTAAAGCATATGGATGATATTGCCGCGCACATGACTGTCAAAATCTTTGACATGATGCAGATGATCTTTAAAGTCTTCTGACGCGTCAAGGCACCGCATGTAAACACCCCGGGCTTTGAGCATGGCAACTTTGATTTAGTCTATGATATGAGCACAACGCCGTCGCTACGGGTGTGTTATGCCTGGCATTGTAGAATAAAATACCTCCCGGCATGCTACAAACAAACCTTTGAAGAGATGTTCACCACCGGGTTTTGGGAATACCATTCCGAGGTATTCATCAGCAGGCCCACACATTTATTGCAACTTTTTGCCTGTGAGCGAATGGTTTATTCCACGCATTATCAACTCCCGCCACCCGACGAACCGCAACCGATTGACTGGGAGAAGCTCGAGGCTGATCTGGCCCGAGGCATTCGAGTATCTGAGCACACCCTCGCTCACGACCTCCTACAAAACTACATCCGGCAGACCGCACAACAAGGTTCTGTCGCGGACGACAGAAGCGAGAGGGAGGGGGGTGTTGGAAGCAGTCAGAGGCACAGTCAGAGGCACAGACGACATGGAAGCATGTAAAGACGGAGCAGGGAGCCTGTCGGATCAATTTTCCAAACAAATATGTTTCTTATTAATTCTTCAAACACTCAACAGTGATTATTATCACTAATTGTAACATATGTATCATAGAAAACCCCATTTTGTAATCCATAGCTCCATTTTGTGCAAGCCGAAGAGTCCTCGAGCTTGAGGAGCTTAGGTAGAATGCTCGTACCAATTTTCGTTATTTTTAGACATCGTTTACCCATCCAAATAGCCTCTAGGACCTATTTTTTAACTATGCCGGTCACTAGATGTGAAACCGGTCAAAACTAGTCTAGAAACTATAAAAAGAGCTAGAGAGCTCATTTTTGAGGTTGGTTCATGTTGGCTAGTGTGAGCTTAGAGCTAGATTGAGCTTGTAATAGTGTTCTTGAGTAATAGAGTTGATTTCTCACCTTCCATTGTGTCTTGCTTGTCTCTTCGTAGTGTGTGTGTATGTGTGTGTGCATTTCTATGCTTCTCACCTTCACTTTCACTTCATCTCACATTCACGATCTTCATATCACTCCTATCTCTTCCGCGGATTGACATTAAGGAGGTGAAGCTTCTTAACGTGGTTCTCACCATTGTGCTAGAGCAACAATAGTGGTGCTTCATAACATCATGCAAAAGATTTTTTGCCTCTTTGAAAGATGCACCTAAAGGAGGACATGTGGTGTGTGCAAACAATGCCTCTTATCCTATCATTGGAGTAGGAGAAATTGAGCTTATGACTGCAAATGGAGGTGTGATTCTCTTGAAACATGCATTGTATGTGCCCGGTATCAAGAAGAACTTAATTTCAGTTCTGTTGATTGCCAAAGCTGGACTTCATGTACACTTTGTTGATGATAAGTGTATGGTTCATGATTTCAGCAATGGCGATGTTATCGTGACGTCCGGTACATTATGTGATGGTTTGTATCGCATGGATACATACAAGAGGACTGCCTCGAATGCCTTGGTTGCTCATACTTCTTCCATGGCTGAAATGGAGCTTTGGCATGCTCGTTTTGGTCACTTAAACTTCAATAGTTTGCTTTACTTGCAAAAGAAGGACATGGTTATTGGTTTGCCTACACTTGAGTCCATTGAAAAGCATGCATGTGAAGGTTGCATTCGTGGAAAAATGCATCGTGCTTCTTTTCCAAAAGATAGTCATACACACACTACAAGAAAATTGCAACTTGTTCATAGTGATGTATGTGGTCCGGTCAAGACTCCATCTTTTAGGAAGCATGTATATTTTGTTACCTTCATTGATGATGCTACTCGCCATACATGGGTGTATCCTATGAAAGCAAAGAATAAGGTATTTTCTTGCTTCAAAACATTTTTAGATATGGCTGAAAATTTTTCTTCACAAAAGCTTTTGACTCTACGCACGGATCGTGGTGGTGAGTACATGTCACATGAGTTTAATGATTTTCTTCATGAAAGAGGTATTTCACACCAATGTACGGTGCCATATACACCTCAATAAAATGGTGTTGCCGAGCGTAAAAATAGAACTCTACTTGAAATGGCACAATGTATGGTTAAAAGAAAGCATCTTCCTCATAAGTTTTGGATGGAATCGGTCATGTGTGCAAACTATGTGTTGAATCGCTGCCCTACAAAAGCATTGAGAGTCATCACTCCTTATGAGGCTTGGAATGGTCATAAGCCTATGGTTAGTCATATGTGTGTGTTTGGTTGTTTGGCATATCCTCTTGTGCCATCACAACAACGTCACAAACTTGATGACAAGGCAAAGAAATGTATATTTGTTGGTTATAGTGCTGAAAGTAAGGGATATCGGTTGTACCATCCATTGACGAACACAATTATTGTGATTCGAGATGTGATATTTGCTGAAAATTCAGTTTTCCCTCTACTTGAATGCAAAAAACTGCCAACAGTTAGCTCACAAGATGTGTTCGATACACTCATGCCTTTGTTCCAAAATGGTGCGCTTGACTATGGCCATGTACACCAGCCAAATGAGGCTCAAAGGGCTGAAAAATTCCAGCCAAATAGAGCTGAAAATGCAGAGAATTTCCAGCCAAACATGGCTGAAAAAATTCAGTCAAAAAATGTCAAAAATGTTGGAAATTTCTAGCCACATATGGCTGAACATTTGCGTCAAAATATGGCTAAAAATGAGCATGAAATTCAGCCCACACATGATGTACATATTGAAGATGTTTTACATAATGAACGCATGTCTATCAAGAGTGCACAATCTATGCCAAAGTGGCTGAAACAAACTTTGCAGGACAGCAAATTGAGTGCACCTTTACTCGGTAGAACAAGATCAAGCTCTCGCTATGCATCAAATAATTTTGTGGATTATTCTCTTATTGCTACAGCATGTAATGAAGAGCCACTTTCTTTTGAAGATGCATGTGACGATTCACAATGGATAAGTGCTATGCAATCAGAAATGGATTCCATACATAGGAATGGTACTTGGGAGTTATGTGAATTACCAAAAGGAAAGAATGCCATTGGTACAAAGTGGGTTTACAAGATTAAGACAAAATTTGATGGTAGCATTGATTGCTACAAAGCTAGATTGGTTGCCAAAGGATATGCGCAACAATATGGCATTGACTATGAGGAAATTTTTGCACCTACTTCACGCATGACTACCATTCGTACTGTGGTTGCATTGGCTGCCCATCGAGGTTGGAAAGTGCATCAGTTGGACATAAAAACAGCCTTCTTGAATGGAGATTTGCAAGAAGAGGTTTATGTGAAGCAACCTCCTAGATTTGCTATGAAAGGGAAAGAGCATATGGTTTGTCGCTTGCATAAAGCCTTGTATGGTCTCAAGCAAGCTCCACGTGCATGGTATGACAAAATACAGTGCTTGTTCTTTATGTTGATGACATACTCTTGACTCGGTCATGTGATGCAAAACTTGACATTCTTATGGCTGATTTGCAGCATACTTTTGATGTCACTTATCTTGGTCTTTTGAGCTACTATATTGGCATCCAGTTTGTATCCGTTGAGGGGGGAATTGTTATGCATCAAGCAAAGTATGTTGAAAAACTACTTCAGCATTTTGACTTTGCGGATTGCAAGCCAGTTTCCACACCAGTTGAGACAGGATTTAGATTCTCAGTTGAGGATTCCAGTGGTGCATTTGACACTTCTCTTTATCAGCAGGTTGTGGGATGTCTTATATATGCATGCAACACAAGGCCGGATATACAATATGTAGTTTCTCACTTGAGTCGATTCATGCATAGCCCTGGCACTAAGCATTGGCAAGCAGTGAAACGTGTGTTTAGATATCTTCGAGGCACTTTGAGCTTAGGTCTCTTTTATGGCAGAGATGTTCAGCCATGCTTGCATGCTTTTACAGATAGTGTTTGGGCTGGTTGTTATGATACTTGCGTGTCCACTAGTGGTAATTGCTTTTTCCTTGGAGACTCATGCATATCTTGGTTGAGTAAGAAGCAACCTACAGTGGCGACATCAAGTTGTGAAGCTGAGTATAGGGCAGTTTTCACAGCTACAGTGGAGTGTATATGGCTGAGATGCCTATTGATGGATCTTTGCATGGAGATTGATGTTGCTACGCATATTCTCACTGATAGTCAGAGTGCTTTGGCTGTTGCACGAAACCCAGTGTTTCATGCACGGACCAAACATATTGAGGTGCATTATCACTATGTGAGAGAGCGCCTTCATGCAGGAGATATTGATTTGGTATATGTGCCTACACAAGATAATGTGGCAGACATATTCACCAAAGCTCTTCCACGGGAAAAGTTTGAAGCTTTTCACAAAGCTTTAGGCTTGTTACCTTGTGGGGGCTGATCTGTCACTCCCTGTATGTGTTCACATCATTCGCTCCAAGGGGGTTTATTACACTTATGTGTTCCTCGAGTAGCTTTGATATGAACCTTTTCCCTATACATGGGCACTTTTTACTCTAGTGCTGGCTAGAGGTTTTTTCCCCATGTTACCACATACTTGATACTCTCATATGTGGTGGTACTTTGTACTTAGGGATATTATTTAGATCTTACTTCAGTTCATCGATCAATAGAGAGAGCTATTCCAGCCATCGTCTTCTCCGTGTGTATTGCTGCATTTGTGCTCCTTGTGTGTGCTTCTTGTGTGTCTCTCGCACTTCTACACACACCCAACAAGGGTGTGCATCAACCTTAAAAAGGTGAACGCCGCCACCATACGTGATAGTTACCCATTACCCATCACAGATCATTTGTTGGAAAGGGTTGTAGGTAAGGAAGTCAATAGCTTTCTTGATGGCTTCTCAAGATATAATCAAGTAGCCATTGCTCCTGAAGACCAACACCAGCGTTTGCAACTGAATGGGGAGTTTATGCTTTTAGGGTTATGCCATTTGGTCTAACTAATGCCCCAGCCACTTTCCAAAGACTGATGTGCCATGTGTTCAAGGAATTTTTGAGAAAGAGTATGGAGGTGTACATGGATTATTTATGTACCTATTTAGCTATAAGACTAGAGCACATCCCAAAACTAAGAAAAATATTTTCCAAATGTCATCTCTTGTCTCTAGTTCTGTACCTATAGTCGATTTGGTTCCTTCTTAACTGATAGCCTCTTTATAGTTGATCACTGCTAGCTCTTATGGAAGTTGTAATGATATATTTTTACCAGTGGTCAAGGAACTGATCATAACTCGGGACCTGTTGCATTGGTTTTGGCCTATTCCTTTCTTTCCGCTATGTGCACCCAATGGTCGAAGAAGCGATAAGGATTTTCAGACAATTTTTTACCTTATCCAAATTAAATCCTTTGCTTCTATAATCCCCCTGGTATTCCATACATTCATAAATCTGGGTCGTTGTGTTAAGTCTGGCTGCCATGCATGCAACCAATGGAGATGGACTACAATAGATTTGTAGTCTAGCTCTCCAATAGCCTCTTTGTATTTGCACTGCAAGCACCATATGGAAGGTATGAAGGTCTAGATTTCCAGCCTTCGATCTGGACCTCCTAAAGATCAAGAGGTTGAAGCACCTTCGGGGGCTCGGGATCTGTCGGATATCTTCTTGCCTTTCTTCATGGGTAGTTGCTTGCCTTGAACCATCCTTGCTTGGTGCATACTTTCCACTGTTGTGTGCCTCTGGGGGGCTCTGTGCAAAGATTAATGTTGTGTGCCCCTGCAGGGCTTCCTACAAAGATATGTCTTCAGATATATTCTATTTAATGAAGCTTCTATATTGATCTTCTTCATCCTTTCTTTATGCTTGACTCTCCTTCAACACCATGCACTCTTTTGGGAGTAGGAAGTGATTCTTCTCCCTTACTCATTTTTTGGAATCTTTTTGTTCCTCTCATGCGTGGTTGAGAACTGGTCTCTACTTCCTCTACCAACTTTAGTTCTTTATTTTTTCATGGTACAGTGGCCATCTTTGCATACTTGGCCATTTCAAAGGATGTGGGCATCTTGGTCAGGTGCTCTCGGATTCCTAGTTCATGGTAAATGAGGATTGTTAATGCCGTACCATAAAAAACCAAGCTTGAAGATTCAAAGCCTATTACAGAAGCAGAGTTGCAAGAAGCATTAGAAGCAACTCACCAATATGTGGAAGGTCAACTCAATCTGTCAATACAAGGGCATCATTACCATCAGTCCCATAAAGACATTCCTCAAGAAAAGAAAATATCGAAATCTGACACCTATAAAGAGTTGGGATTAACAACCTCAAGTTCATCCTCAGAAGCTAAAGAACATCAAGAGACATCCCTAATGAACGTGGACCTAAAAAGTGATTCAAAGGAGGATGGAAAATGGGATGAAATAAATCAAGTTGAGTATTCTATTGGTATTGAAGGAACAAAACTCGATCAGACCACTGGCAATACAGTCATCGTGCCAACAGAGAAACCATCATCCCGACAAGAAGTTCATGTAATCAAGATGAATGAAGATATGCACATTCATATTACAAAGACACAATTGGATGGGAATAGATCATTGAAGAAACCAAAGAAGGAAAAAGAACTGGAAAAGGTGGAAGAACATGAGCCATTCATTCCAATTAGGGTTGTCGCAGAACCCTCTCCATTAGATGTCATCGTTAAGGGCAATGCTACAAAATCGACCACAAATGAAGAAGAAGAAAGAGAGAGAGAAGTGCACCTTCATATAAGACAACCACACAATGAAACTATACATATGGAACAAGGGAAAGATGTTCGAACAAGGGAAGAACCAAGTATCCCCAAAACATGGTTAAATGTGGATGTAGCTCAATTAAAGCTGGTAGTAAAGCAAATGATACAAACGGCTATGAACACTCAACAACAAATGCTCAAAGCAAATGCAGACTATGACAAAGCTATGAGAGAGAGAAGCCAATTCCATGTGATGAGTGAAAACTTGTCTGCACAATTAATTCAAGCCCCAAAGGCACTTTCGACATAGGAAATAGAAGCTCAAGGATCCAAGGACAAATGCACCACTTCAACAACGGAGAACCAGAAGCTTCGAGATCAACTTAAAGAGCTACAAAGCAAATATGAAGTTGGTGAAGTGGAAAAAGCAAAAATGAATGTTAGAAGTAAGCTACTTGAAACTCAAATCAAAGTATACATGGAGGAAGAAGACAGTTTAAGAATTAGAAATAAAGAACTTATGAATGCCATATTGTGCAACCAACCCATAGAAGCACAAGAAGCGATTGCAAGGGACACAAAGGCATTGGAAGATCAAATTGCGAAGTATGAAGATCAGTTGAAACAAGAACAAGCTATGAGAGAAGAATGGGAAAGAAAGTATATCCATGACACTAACGAACTCAGAATGCGATGGAAATCAATTGAAGACAAACTTCTTGTGGTATATAATGAAGACACCGAACAAATAGCTGCCATAGGAAATGAACTTTTGACTGCCAAAGAAGCACTAACAAAGGCTACCAATAAAATCAAAGAAACGGATGAACTCATTGCACAATTAGAAGCTCAAATAAAACAATAGGCAACAATGTGGACACGAGTAGTTCCAAGCTCCAAAGAGACTACTGTGGAGACTGAGGTACGTCCTCTTTCTCTCTGCATGCATCATTCACCTATAAGGGAGGAAGAAGAGCCAAACACTGAAAGACAAGATCAGGATATTATAGAACTAAGCTGACAAGAGCGGGCACTACTGGTGTCCGAGCTTACAGAACAATTTAAAGATCAAGTGATTAAAGCCATGAAAGAAGCACATATCGAGAATAAAAGCCTCTAGAAAATTTTGAAGCCATTCAATATACCTTACGGCTTGCTAAAAGAAGAAACACGATAATAGATCAAGAAAATGATTAATAAAGAACCAGATCAGGATCTACAATTCAATTTGCAGACATTTTTGTATACACAGGTCGAGTTTGACAAATCAGATCTGATTTGGAGGCACAAATTTTTGGAAATGAATCCAACTTTAAGGGTGCATTGGGAAGCAGCACCATATGTACTTCAAGTGAATCCTACTTTTTGCCCAGTACCTCAAAGACGTACCTTGATGCAATTTTTGGAAGCATATCGCCAAGGTACTTTAAATAATCCATGGCTAAATTATCCATTATTGTCTAGTCCTCCACAAAACTATCTGCCAACAGAAGCATACATGGTAAAGACCATAGAATTTTGGCTATCCAGATATGCCACAGTGCCATATTTAACTATGAAAATGACAAATAAGATATTGAACATGCTCCTCACAGTTCTAAAGGTATTCAAACATGTGCAGTATAGATTTTTACATTTTATTGGAATTAATCAAGGAGCAGATGCTCTAGTTTTTCTATTTATCTACAACTCCAAGCAGACTTACGATTATGGCACTATATTCACACCTCATGTTCCTTCGAGTCCATACATGCACACCTTTGAGGAAGCATTTTTTACAGGGTTTTTTGAGATGGAATCAAAAATTTTTATGAAGATCACTTCCAACTTAAATGCCAGACTGGTAGCCAATGAACTGAGCTTCTTTGTAGATCATAGACAAGCACTAGATGATGGAGTCAAATCATCTCAATGGCATGAACTAATGGTATGTGAAGCTAATTTGCTAAATCATAGAGAACAGAAAGTGATTCAAACGTACTCATGCCACATTCCAAAGACAGTCGGGGATGACAAAGTTCAGGAGGGGGTGGTGTTGAAGGAGAGTCAAGTGAAAGAAAAGACGAAGAAGATCAAGATAGAAGTTTCATTAAATAGAATATATGTGAAGATATATCTTTGTAGGAAGCCCCATAGGGGCACACAACATTCATCTCTGCACAGAGCCCCGCATGGACACACAACACTAGAAAGTACGCAACAGGCAAGGACGGATCAAGGCCGTAAAGGCAAGAAGATATCCACCAGATCTTGAGCCTCGAAAGGTGCTTCAACCTCTTGACCTTCGGGAGGTCCAGATCAAAGGCTAGAAATCCAAACCTTCATACCTTCCGCATGGTGCTTGCAATGCAAATACAAAGAGGTTATTGGAGAGCTAGACTACAAATCTATTGTACTCCATCTCCACTGGTTGCATGCGTGGTAGCCCGACTTAACACAGCAACCCAAATTTATGAATGTACCGAATACCAAGGGGATTATAGAAGCAAAGGATTTAATTCGGATAAAGTAACAAATTGTCTCACAATCCTTATCGCTTCTTTGACCACTGGGTGCATGTAGTGGAAAGAAAAGAATAGGCCAAAACCAATGCAACAGGTCCCGAGTTATGATCAGTTCCTTGATCACTAGTAAAACTATATCATTACGACTTCCACAGGAGCCGGTAGTGGTCAACTATAAAGAGGCTATCAGTTAAGAAGAAACCAGATCGACTACAGGTACAGAACTAGAGACAAGAAGAAAAGCCTGTCAAGGGACGACAGAGACAAAGAGGGGAAGAGTATTGCAGAGCAAAGAAGAGCAAAGATGCAGAGAAAAAGAAGGGCCCTAAAATGTTTTCCAATTTGGACACTTTATTTTTGTAACATAGTTCCTTTGTAATATATTTTCTGATGTAAATGCACTAGAGGAGCCCTCTAGATGCATATCCATAGATATATGTATCATTACCCTTGTAAACTAGTAGGGAATTAGTCTTTTAGTCAATAAAGTGCCGGTCTCTTGTGTGAAAAGACCATTTTTAGGGCACCTGTATATAAGTCATTTTGTAAATCTTTGTAAGGAATTTTTGCCATTGTGAGAATGAAGAGCATAGAATTGCGAATTTGTGTCTTCTCATCTCTGTATCTTCTTCCTTGTGAGCTTGCATGCATGTGTGATGCTTGAAAAGAGTGTATTGAAGTGTTGTCTATCCATGGTAGTGCTTTTTTACTGTTGGTAACGTGTGTGCGAAGTGTAAGAAGTGTTGAAGCATAGGTAGGTCATTCCCGTGGCTTAGTATTTTGCTCATAGCTTGAAGCACCAGTGTCATAATTGAGTGGATAGAATTGCATGCGTCTTCTCGAGAGCTTCAAAATGAACCCGCTATTCACTATCTTTCGAGTTCGGAGCTAAGAGAAAAGCTTGATTTACTGTTGGTTGCTGCTCTAGGTATCACGACACCATAACCGACCATGAAAGCTTTGAATGTGATAGTTTACACTCGTTTGCACCTTTGTTAGTTCACTTCCGTTCGCGCCCCCAAATAAGCCATGGAACCTAATTTTTAACTAGGCCGAATATTAGGTCTGGACAGGGCCAAAACTATTCAAAAAACTATAAAAAGATCTAGAGAGCTCATTTTTGGGGGTAGCTTGTTAGAGATTTGAGCTTTTGTAAGAGATTACTTTGTAATAGAAGCTTTCCATTATTCCTGTCTTTGTTCTTACCTTGTGTGCATGTATGTGTATGTGTGTGCATGCTAGTGTGCTTCTCACTCATGCGCTTGTGCGCTCACTTGCTCACAGTCTTCATACAGTCCTCATGTCTCCATGGATTGACATTTATGAGGTGGATTTCCTCACGTTGGTACTTGTCATTGTGCTAGAGTAACAAGGGTAGAGATCACCCTAGGTCTGATACTCATGATGCTCCACGATATCACATGGCAATGTGCCAAGCATCAAGTGTACGTTCCCATAGAATAGTTGACCGATGACCCTTTGTGACCCCAGAGGTAGGTCAGAGAGAGAGTGCAAGGACCATAAGAGCTTTAATTGACTCAAGAGCAGCCACTAGTGCAGTTCGACTTTCTTACTGTCAAGAATTGCAATTAAAAGTCAATCCTATAGAAGCTGTTTGTTATTGACTTTGGAGTCCTCTCCAATCATGAAGTACAAAAGAATCAACAAATCATCTTTATTTTGTCAATCCTGGGAATATCCATAAGACCACAGCCCCTTCTAGATGATAGATTCATAGAAATAAGAGATTGATGGCTGGAATTCTGAGAAAATGAAAATGAAGAGGAAATATCTAGGGTTTACCTTATCTAGAGCAAATCTTCATCATTTTCTATGATCTTTGTGTCTAATTCATGTTATTTTCTCATCAGAATACAAATATGAAATCAGAATTGGAAAATATCACCTGTATCACAGAGACGAGACAATCGCGATTCTGTACCAGTAGACGATTTTCACATTTCTGCAACATTCTTCAATCCTTCTTCACTCAATACATCAGTAATCATCTCTCTTCATACATCTTACTCAGTATTACACAAATGAACTCACAAATCTCCATGATAAAGCAAGAAACAAGCTCTCACATCAAAGGAAACACACATAATAAGAGAAAACACGATTTCAGCAGAAACTCTCTCTTCTCTATTGATAGCATGTACAAATGACTAACCAACCTCTCAAAAATAGAGAAAATTGACTTATATACATTTTCAAGTGTCCTCTTTCACACTTGAATTTTGGTCCTTTCCTCTATTATTCTAAAAATATGCTATCTAAGAGTTTCCAAAAATTCTAGAAAAAATACATAAGATTCTATCCTTCATAAGGAAGACTCTTCCTTATTTTTACAACAATTGCATAAATATTTCTACAAATTTTTATCATTTTACAATATTTTTCCTTCAAAAAAGGTTTCCAAAAATGCATCTTCCAACATCCTTCCCCTCCTAAGCCTTTCGGCTCCTGACGAAAGATTTTCCTGCTTCTCTGCACTGATCACTTCTCTTCATTTTTTCTTTCTTTGATATACTTGTGACAGCAAATCATGAATTTTTCTTTCTGTTACATTTAGATTGTTGACCATCTCGAATAAAGCCTTTCTCCACTGTACTGCAGCTTCAGGTTTATCTATGACATCCTTTTTCAAATACTCTGTGTAAGCAGCTTCATATGCTGTAAGTCTGGACTTGGTAACGACTGATAGGTTTCCAAAAATCTCTGACTCCCTCTCAAAAAATCCATAATCGAAGGCATCCTCAAAAATCTGTAAATAATGGCTACCCAAAAATATAATTCTGTTGTAGTAGGCCATCAGACAGATTCTATCAGGTGTCTCACTTAGATCAAATAATAAGGCATCTGTAGGAGAATTGAAACCAATGTAATTCAAAACTCTAACATCTGTATCTGTATATGTTTCTATACAAGCTAGAAGTAATCTCATTATTCGTACAAGTAGTATACAAGCAGGGTCATTGACATCTTTGTATGTAGTTATTACAGACTCAACAGTATTCACCATATAACTCTTGGTAGGCCATGTGCCTGCCTTCGGACCTGCTACTTTCGGGAAATTCATCCACTTTGGTGGAATTTGACCTTCTCTTCTTCTATCCCAAAAAGTTGTCCATTCTCTTCGTCGTGCTACTGGACAATAGGCTGGATTGATCTTTAAATGAAGAGGTGCCTCTTTCCAGATTTTCCTACATTCTTTGTTGGCATCCAACCATTTATTTCTCCACTTAGGGTTGGCTCTCTCAAATAGTTCTTTGGTGACATTGATGTCCTCTTCATACTCAAAGTATTTGTTTGGAGGTAGCCCAACTCTGGCCATCTGGTAGTTCTTTACACTCTCCAAAATCATACAAAATGGTATCCCCAATCCATCTGCTGCCCAGTGATGCTGATCTGGATTGATTCCCTTATTCAATGCGAATGTGACAATTTGTTCTTCGTACTCATCATGCATCTTTCTGATGAACTCCATTCTAGAATCTCTACTTGTCAGCAGTTTCTTTACAAAATCCTCTGAATATTCTTCTTCTGATTTTCTATCTGCTGGTTCATTGTCATGTTGTACTCCCTCAATATTGTCTACCCCATGTTCTTCTGCATATGTGGTTTCCACATGTGTCTCTTCCTGGATTTGCGGCTTATTCAACTTCTTCTGCAATTCTTCTATAGTCAACATCAGGCTCCCATTCTGTTGTGCCCATAATTCTCTTTCTTTTTTCCACTCATTCCATTCCTTTTCCCTCTTTGTCTGCCACTCATTTCTTTCCTTTTCCATATCCAGGTGTAGCTTATTATAGCCTCTCATAGATGTAGCAGCATGGGTACTAGCCTGCCTTTCTAATTCTTTGGCTTCTTTCAATTCTCTTTGTAATTCCTGAATCTCTGTGAGTAATCCTTCCTTTTCTCCCTCTGTCATCTGGACTGTCTGACTTTCCTCCTTCAATTGCCCTTCCTCCAATAGTAGCTTATTCATTTCTTCATTATCTTTAGTCAAAATCTGATAGGAAGTTTGTAGAGTTCTATATCTCCCCTTAATCGTTCTTAATTCCTTTTCCAATTTATCGTTCTGCTCTGTTAGTTGCATACTCTTCTCTTCCAAGTATTGAATCTTGTTTTGCTTCTGTACTTCTAGCTCTTCCAAAGCAATTATTTTACTGGAAAACTCCTCATTCTTCTCTTGCACCTTCCTTAGTTGCTCTGCCATATGCTCCTTTTCCCTTTTATGCTCTTTAATAATCATACTGCCTTTTTCAAATTCTGATTCTGCTACCATTCCTGAAATGATCATATTTCGGCTTGAGGGTCTGAACTGCTCAATATTATTCATAATGAGTTGACATGCTGATCTAATACTCTTTGGGATTCTTTCCAGTCCTCCTTCAATTGCTATTTGTTTGGTTTCTAGCTGTTTGTCCTCTTTGCATTCACTCTCCTCTTTCTCTTCTCCTTCATATTCTATAATTTCAGCCTTCTTTTCTTCATGGCTTGGCTGAGTGTCCAATATTTTTAATTCTGCCATGTCTTCTTGAACACCTGAACTCTTTTGCTCCAAAACATCTGAGATTAGTTTTATTTCTTGTACCTTTTCTTTCTCCAACACCTGTTGAGTCTCTTTAGAAAGCTGTCCTTCCTTTGTTTGCATCTCCTTCTCCTGGCTTAGAGTTTCCTGGACCAAATTGTATTCAGTTTCTTCACCAAAATTCCCTGACATTCACCTGCTTGTTCCTCCTGTCTCTCCTTTTCCTGTGCTAAAACTATTTCAGCTATTTCTAAATTTTTTACCTGATCATTGCCTCTATCTTCTTTGCATCCTTCCTCCTGTTCGTCAATGTCCATGATGTCTGCTCCTTCCTCTTGTTCTTGATCATCCTTAGTTGTAAATTCCTCACTACTTTTTATATCATGTAATACATCCTTTATACTTTGAATGATCTCTTCTTCCACAACTCTCCCTGTGACCTTTGGAGCACTCTTTCCCCTTTCTATCTTCTTTATTTCTTGATCCTTATTCACATCCTTCTGTTCTTTAAATGAACTACTCTTCTGTATCTCCTTTGTCAACTCTTCTAGCTTTTCATCCAATTTGAAGTGTGATGGTTTTGTCCATATGGGTTTTATTCCTGTATGCACCCTCCCATAACTGACTTCTTCTCTTATTTCACTTGCTTGTTCTATCATTACTGCTTTTCCCTTCATTATCCTTCTTTCATCCTCCAGACTGAGCTGTTTTTCTGCCTGTTCCTGAATTGGTTCCTCCTGAGACTTCGTCTTCAATTCCTCAGGTGTCTTCATCTTCTCTGTGGTCTGTATGATGACATTAGGAGTATTTGGTATTGATAAATTTAAACTCTTTAACAGGAAACTCTCAATATCACTCTCAGAATCAGATGAGAAGTGTGAAGGTCCTCCTTTTTCTGGTTCTGTGGGTCTTGATACTTCTTCCACCATGGATGGCTTCTGTGTTACTTTCATGACTAATTCCTCCCTTTCTTTGATAACAGTTTCAGCTATGGATTTACCCTTTCCCTTCTTGGTCAATTTCTTCTTTTGTACTGGTTTCCTTGGAACCTTCTTTTTTACCACAACAGTGGTTCTGGTTTCTGGAGGTCCTTGTAATTCCTTAAAATAAGCCAACAATTCCACCTCTTTTCTGACAAACACCTCCTCAGTTTCAGCTGTCATCATTTGGTCATGAAGAGCTTCATAGTGCTCCACCTCCTCCTGAATCCAGTCTGTAGCTTTGCATGAGTAGTCTTCCAACATTTTCTGGTATTGTGCTTCATACATAGCTCTCTTGTTATTCCCTTGGGTTAGATAGGTGTATAGTTGCTCTTTGCTTGTTTGGGGTGGATGTGGTTCACTAGAGGCTTGGACATGTTTCTGTGCCTCTTCATGTTCCTCTTTTGTGGCTTCCTCCATTTCTAGTTCCACCTTCCTTGGGTCCAACCTTCTTTTCTTTACAGGAATTACTTCCTCAGATATCATCTTCCTTTTCATACCTGTTCCCCTCATGCGGGTTTGTCCTTCTGTTTCTCTTTCAGCCATTTTCCTTGGAGAACTCTTGATTCCAGCCATAAAATTCCTGAAATATTGTGCTTCTGGAGCCAATTTTAGTTGATCTTCCATCCCTAGAATATGATAAATGATTCTTGTTAAGAACTGGGCCCCATTCATGAACTTCCTCTGTTCCCAGTGTTTTGCTGCTTCCTTTAGTTGTTCATGGATGTATGGTGAGACATCCATTACTCCAAAAGGTTTGGTTCTGTCCTTGTTGTTGAACATCAATAATGTCACTGACTTATGTGGCATTGTGTATCTCGGTAGTTTTGAAAAACAGAAGAATTGTAAGAACATCCTTACAGCATATTCTTCTTTCTCCTTTCCTTTAAAATCAGTGAACTTTGTATATCCTGTGTAAGTTTCCTTATTCTTTTTGACAAAACTCGGATCAAGTTTGGTTCCCATTGTGTAGAATTGCAGTGCTGCTCTGATATGTTCTCCCTTGATAGTGATACCTACTTCCTGGTTATCCTTGTTTTTGACTTTGCATCTAAAATAGGCATCATTACCTTTCCCAACTTCTTCCAAACTACCCATCACCTGTGCTACTCTTTCAAAGTCAATGAAGAAGATAGGCTCCTCCAATATTCTGTGCAGCCCTACTGCCTTCCATCTTTTCATATTAACTGCCACTCTTTGGAACCTGTGGAACTCCTGGCACAACACTGTATACTTGTATCCTCCTACTCCCACTGTAAATATGTGTTGGCCAATGATGTTTAGGGTCTCCTTAAGTTCCTTCACCACCTTCTCAGCCTCTGGAATTTCTGACTCATCATCTGACTCTAGGTCCACTTGTTCCTCCATAGTTTCACTGTCTAGAAACCAATGTCCTCTTGATAGCACAATTGATTCTGCCTTGAAGTCATGAATTGGCAACTCCTTTGTATTCACCATTTTCTGAGGAAAATAAAATACACAAAAAAAAACTCTACCCACATAAGTCACAAAAATCCAGAAAAATTAATGTTTTCTTTTGGAATATTCTTGTCATGAGAATAAAGAAAGAAAGTCTTCCAAATAAATTTTGCTTCTTCAAAAGACTCAATTAAAGTGATCATTACAGGTGTAGCAAGATGTCTAATGTGCTTGAAGAAAGAAATGATGGAAACAATGATTAATGAAAAAAAACAACTTCAGAAAAAATAGAAATCAAAAGATGATCATAGAAAATTGAAACAAAATAATACAAATTTTCCATAATAATTTACTTTCCTCCTCCCTATATCTTGCTTTGTGCTTTATAAATTTAAAAACAAAATAAAATACACACTGTGTCCAGTTTTTCTTAAGCCTTTTTTTTTTTTTTTTTTTTTGCTCTGTCCTCCTTTTCTTCCCCTCCTAATTCTCTTTTAAGGGAAAAAATGTTTAAAAGAAAAATAATTTTGTCATCCTTCTCTTTTTTTTTTTTTTAATATTTTGTTCTGAAATTCTGAAGATAGGTCAAATGTGGATGATCTTTCTGCCATTGACATAATTCTGATTTTTTTACCCAATAATGTTTAACTGCAATTGTCCTTATGTCATCCAAACATCCACGCTTCCCAGACCAACATTTTGTAGCATTTTTTGGTCTCCATACCCATTTTGCTCTAACTTCCTGTTTTAATGAGTAATATCGATGTATGCCTCCTTTCCATGTCCCTCTTGTTCTGATTTGTTGATGTTTCAAATTAGGCAATAAGTGTCTTCCTCGTTTTGTCTCACCATTCTTCTTTACTCCTGAATTCTCTTGCTGGTTTTGATTGTAAGAAGCTTGATCATTTTGTAGTGGCAATATGTCCCTGTCCTTCATTGCAAAAGTAAATCCTTCCATATCTGGGTCATGAACATCTAGATGAACTTCCTGTTTTTCATTACTCAGAAAAAACATTAAAATTTTTTTGTCATTTATGGTCAAACTGAGCTTCATTTTTTCAAAGTTCAAAATAACTTTACCTTGTTTGAGCCAGGGTTGTCCCAAAATCAATTTTTCAGTCATCAAATGATCTGGCCACTCTTCACAATCTATCTTCATATATTCATTATTAAATTTAACTTTAATAACAAGTGAAGACAAACTCTGAATCATTTTTCCTTCTAATGTTTTAATCAACATTCTGCTTTTATTCTTCTTTATGCTAAATTTCTTTACCAAGTCTGAATTGATCAAGTTTACTTGAGCTCCTGAATCTATCAAAACCCTTATGTTTTCATTTTGATGATCCATTTCTATCACAGGCAAATGTTCTCTTTGTTTTAGAGTGCTTTCACATAAACACACCTCCTTAAGTTCTTTCATTTTTCTTATTCTCTCCTTTGCTTCTTGTTGAGCCTCCTTTCTGATGTTTTCTTCTTCTTTTTTCCTATTTTGAGCCTTTTGCAGTCTTCTCCATTCCTCAGTAGTTAATGGACACTCATACCTCTTAACTCTACATCCACTTATAAAATTTGGCATGATTTCTCCATCAATGTTAGCTAATTGAATGGCTCCACTCTTGCTTATCTTATGTATGATGTATGGCCCATGACCTTTCTTCTGAAATTTTTTCTGATGCTCCTTGACTGTGTATGCCAGAACCAAGTCTCCTTCTTGGAGATCTTTTTCTTTTATATGCACATCATGGTAGGCTTTTTATCTTCTCTTGTCTGTATATATACTCATTACTGCTTGAAGTCGAGAAGCTCCCAGTTTTTCTAAATCTATGACCCTCTCAGATAGTTCATGTCCTGTCCAATTGTATTGACTACCCACTTTTAATGTTGGAATAAGAAATTCCATGGGTAAAACTGCATTTTGTCCATATACCAAATTGAATGGAGTAGTCCCTAAAGCAGTTTTGTATGCCACTCTATAAGCCCAGAGAACATGATTAAGTTGAGAATCCCAATCATTTCTGTTTGTGTTGACTAATTTGGACAATACAGTGCAAAGTACTTTATTAGTACTTTCTGCTAACCCATTAGCTTGTGGGTGATATGGGGCTGACTTACTATGACGAATCATGAAATATTTGGTCATGTTTTCTATGATCTGGTTCAAAAAATGAGTTCCCCTATCACTTACTAATTCAATTGGAAGTCCAAATCTAGTAACAACATTTTCATACAAAAATTTTGCAGTTGTATGAGCATCATTTCTTTTAGTGGCTTTGGCCTCAGCCCATTTTGTCAAATAATCAGTAGCCACTAATATGTATTCTGCATGAGATTGTCTAGCTGGAGGATGTATAGGTCCAATAAAGTCCAATCCCCATTTGCTAAAAGCTCTGGCTGAAATTAATGGGATTAATGGCATGTTATCTCTTTTATTTGGTTGACTCACTCTTTGACAGATGTCACATCTTTTTACATAAGTTCTTGCATCAAGAAATAGAGTTGGCCACCAAAAGCCAAAATACAAAATGAGTTTGGCTGTTCTATCACTAGAAAAGTGTCCTCCTGCCACTCCACAGTGTGCCATTTCCAACATCTCCAAATACTTCTCTTCAGGAACACATATTCTTAAGTAACCATCCATTCCTTTTTTGTATAATTGTTCTCCTATGAGTTGATATTCTTCAGAGATTTCTTGTAAATTTCTTGAATCTGTACCAGCTATAAGTTGCTTCCCTCTCTCCTTTTTCTTTAATTCTTCCACAATGTTCTCACTCCATTCAGGGTTTTTTTTAAACCAATATAGGGTTATTAATTCTGAATTCTGCAAATCTTGACATTCTTGACATTTAGCAACATATCTTTCCACATCTTGAATTTTATTTGGCCAGTGTACTCCCATCCTAGCAAGATTGCTTAAAGTGACTATTTTGGAAGCATGAGTACATGGGTTCCAGCAATGAGCTCTTCTTACATATTCATGTTGCTCCTCTTCTGGAGTACAGTATTCCAATATACCTGACTGATTGAGGTGATACAAATGCCCAGCTAGCAACATAAAATTCCTGCTTTGTAACACCAAATGTGTGTTATTTGCTAATGACTTACAAGGTCCCATGGTTAACAAAGGAACTAATGATATGGACCATTCAGGAACACTTTCTACTTTGAATAGGTATGTATCTGGCAGGTCATCGTCTAAGGGTGAACTAGGTTCTTTGGACTGAATTCTAGACAAATGATCTGCTCTTAAGTGTGTTTTGCCTTGTCTAACCACCACCTCAAATTCAAATTCCATTAGTAAAAGAAACCATCTAACTATTCTTCCTGTATGACATGGTTTATTTACTAAATAAAGTAGAGCTTGGTGATCCACAAAGAATTTAAACTTGTTGGCCAACAGGTAATGTCTGTATTTTTTAACAGCAAATATCATTCCCAACCCTTCTCTCTTAGTGGTTGTATAGTTCTTTTCTGCAATGTTCAATTGTCTACTAGCATATGCTACTGGGAAATCTAATTTACTTCCTTCTATAGGTTGTGCCAACACACATCCCAAAGCATAATTTGAAGCATCTACATGCACATGAAATATTTTATCCCACTGAGGTGTTTTTAAAATTGGTGTTGTCACCAAACAAGTTTTCAATGTTTCAAAGGCTTGGTCACATTCTTTATTCCACTCAAACTTTGTGATGAGGGCATATAAGGGTTTAGCTATATCTGCAAATTTGTGAACAAATTTCCTATAGTACCCACAATGTCCCATAAAAGTTTGGAGTTCCTTCACATTTGTAGGTCTTGGAAGCTCTATTATAGCTTTTATCTTCTTCTCATCAGTAGAAATTCCATTTTTTGAAACTATGTGACCCAACATTCTTCCTTGTCTTACATAGAATACACACTTTTCAGGATTTAAGCATACTCTGTATGTCCTGCATTTCCTGAATATTCTTTCTAAATCTTGTAAATGATCCTATCTTTTTAAAGAGAAAGTGCACAGATCATCTACATAGATTTCCATCACATTTCTCAAGAATTCTTTGAAGATATGACACATCAATCTTTGAAAAGTTGCTGGGGCATTGGTCAATCCAAAGGGCATAACCCTAAAAGCATAAATCCCCCATTCTGTAGAAAAGGCAGTCTTATGTTGGTCTTCCAAGGCTATAGGTACTTGATTGTATCCTGAGAAACCATCTAGAAAGCTATAAACTTCCTTTCCTGCAACTCTCTCAAGAAGATGATCTGTTATTGGCAATGGATAATTATCCCTTATAATTGCTGCATTTACTTTTTTCAAGTTAATGCATACCCTAAGTTTTCCATTCTTTTTTGGTACCACAACTATAGGTGATATCCATTCAGTATACCCAATTTCATAAATGAAGTTAGCAGCCAACAACTTGTCAATTTCTTCCTTTATCTTGGCAAAGTATTTATCATTGAATGTATAATGTCTCTGTTTACTAGGTTTTGCATCTGGAGTCATAGGAATTTTGTGCTCATAGATTCTTGGATCAATTCCTTTTAAATCTTTATAACTGTAAGCAAATACATCCCTAAAATTCTTTGCTAGGTTCTTTAGTGCTTCTTCTTCCTCTATGGTCATATCATCAGCTATTACAATATGTCTTTCCTCTCCTTCTTCCTGAGTAATCATGATCTTTTTAGTTTGTTCTTTATTATCATAAGCTTCTCCTTTCTTTTTTTCTCTCTTTGGTTTCATTTTTAGAAGTAGTCTGTCTTCCACTTCATAGGTTTTAAAATTTGTTGGTACATCAAAGTATTGATCCTTGTTTATTTCCTTCTCTTTCTTCTCAATTTCTTGTTCCTTTTCCATTTCTTTGTGTTTATGTCCCTTGTATTTGCCTGAGATTTTATCTTTGATTGCATCTTCAACTTTTACTATCTCCAAATATTTTGTTTTTCCTTTTTTTAATACCATTTCTGAATCTTGATCCTCCTCTGTTTTTGATACACTTATCATGTTTATACTAATGTGAAAAATATCAAACCCTTCTTCATTTTGAAATTCCACTCCTACATACTCCTCCCTCGCTATGTCCATGGTAGCTAAAATTTGGTTCCAGCCGTAGGGCTCAAACTCTTCATCCTTAAATTGTTGTGGCACATAACTTTCATCTTGCACTTTTCTTCCTTCCACACAATCTTCTCTTTTCAGTCTCCTTTTTCTATTGGTGAGGTTTCTTATTATGTTACACTTCCATATTGCTGATTCACTCTCTTCTTGATCCTCCAACTCTGATTCTTCACTTTCTTCTTGATTTTGATGTATTTTGTACCATTCTTGAGGAGATATGTCACAGTAGTGCCCATTTCTTAAGTTCACTCTTGTTATTCTTCCTTTGCTTTGGAGATATAAACAATCATTACCCCAATCCTGCACAATTTGCATTTGTCTCATGAAAGGTCTTCCTAGGATGATTTCATATGAAGTGGATTGTGGAAATTCTATTATGGCAAAAGTATGTTCTATTTCTGTTCCACATATGTCCACAATTACTTTTTCCCAAATACCTAGAGGTTTTTCTATATGCCCATCTGCAAGTTGCAATCTCATCTTAGTGGGTAGTAATTCATTGCTTCCCCATTTCTCCCAAGTTTGTTTAGTCATTATGGCCACTCCTGATCCACTGTCCAAAATGGCTTTAGCAAAGTTTTTTCCATATTGTAATTTTAGGGTTGAATTTCCTTCTTCCCCTTCACAATACCCTCCTATTTTATCAATAGGTATATACCATAATTCCTCTAATTCTTGTAATGGTGAATGAAGGTTTCCAGGTATTGTTTCCCCTTTGTTCATTTTGTTTTGTAAGTGAGGATTTTGTTTCAACAGTTCTTCCCATGTTGTGTGACATGTAATGCTACATTGTTCATCTATAATCATCTGGAATGTTATTTGTGGATTTTCTTTTTTGTTAGCATTTTCCCGTGTTTTTGTTTTCTCAAGTTGTTCAACTGTTCTTTGTGAGCTACCTCCTTCCCCCATTCTGAGTTGTACTTCCTGAATGATTTGTTTGCACTTTTGCATCCTTTCATGCTCTAATTCTGGTATGGGATAGGCCACTGCATGATCTGTAGGGCTTGGTCCTTCTTGAATCCTTCCCTTATATGCTTTGATTAGGGTGTCTAGACTCTGAGAACTTCCTATTTCAGACTGATTTTGTGTCTTTTGAGAAGAAGTACTTTTGGACTGATCCTGATTGTCTTCTTCCAAATTTTTGCCCATCCTTCTCTTCTTTTCCCATTTTCCTTTTTGTCTATTTCTCTTCACCTTTGAGGCTGAACCTTCATTTTGTTCCTTAATTGTTCCTTGTTGCTTGGCTTGAGCCCTTGTTATAATATTTATTCCTACTTGGTCATTTTCACTCAATTCTTCCTGTTCCATAATGTTAACTGTTTTTAAAGGTATGTTATTAGGTGTGTTCTGTTGTTTTTGGGGATTCTTTGGGCAATCTTTTATCAAATGTTCTCTGCCACAATCCTTACAGTAGGCTCCCTCTATTCTCAATGTAGGAGGTTGCGGACAATCTCTAATGAAATGCTCTCCCCCACACCTATAACAAGTTATCTTTGGTCCCCCTTTGAATTGAGGTTTTTGGTTGGACATGTAATTGTTGGTAATATACATGAATGTTGCTGTGTCCATTTCAATTTTCCCATTTCCCAAGTCTAGTGCTTTTAACTCAAGTTCTCTTATTTCATATTCTTCCCAATCTTCTTGATATCCCTCACTCCATTGATATTCTTCCTTATATGGTGATCTTAGTCTTGAATTCCCCTCCTCTATTGGTGTATACTTGATTGGTACCACATTAGTTGGTATAGGAGGTTGTTGTCCAAGCACAGGTCTTGGTTGTTCAGTATAGCCTGATTCCCTTTGAGCCATATAATCTCTTTCCTTAATGGGTTGTTTGTTATAGAAGCATTCCTCCCTGGTATGGTTTGTCCATTTTCTCTCTAGTGTACAGTACTTAAGTGTCTTCCTATCTTGTAAGTGTGGTGGCTTCTGATATGGGCATTGTTGTGCCAGATGATTTTCTCCACAAATGTAACATTTTTTATTTGCGTTTATCCTAGAGTTTATCAGATTAGTTTTAGTGCTTACCTCTAGGGCTTTAGCAATAGCCTGAGCCAACTCTTCTGCTGGAGGAATTTTGTCTTCATATGATCTAGGTTGATCAAATGCTAGCAGATCTTGACCTCTGTTGTCCTCCAAATCTATTGCTTCCTTTACACAGGCTGCTAAATCAGGACATCTTCTATAATACACTAGGGTTCTTAGTTGGGCACTTCTCAAACCCTCAATGAATAAGGATACTTGTTTCGCCATGGAAGGTACTTCCTCTCTTGGGCATCTATCAATGCATTGTTTAAATCTTCTGGCTGCTTCTCTAACATTTTCATCCTTTTGTTGTTTGAAACTATGTATCAATGTGGCTGTACTATGTTTTATCCCGGTCTTAGAGAATTCCCCAATGAAGGCTTCTAAGAAAGATTCAATATCCTGGTACATTTCCTTTCTCAAGGGAATGAACCAAGATAAGGCTGGTCCTGTTAGGGTTAAACCAAATGCCTCAAATTGTACTTTGTAATCTTCTACCTCTTCAGGTCTAATCAATTGCCTAAATTCTGCAGCATGAGCATGAGGATCTGAATAACCCTCATATTGGTTCTTCATACATTTGGCAACTTGATATGGTCTAAGCATTCTACCCTGAGGCTGCCAATGGAATCTTCTTCTGAGTGGGAAGTCATTATATCCTTCTGGTTCCTTGTCAAAGGGATTAGGGGAAATCTGTGTCCTCCTCCCATGTTGTTGTTCATTACCGGTATAGTTTTCATTTGGCCTAGGTAAATTTGTCTGCTCCATGTTATGTTCCCAAGGTCCTTTATCAGTACATTGCCCTAGATCATTTGAATTTTCTGGGTTTTGAGAGAATATGTACACACATCCTTGCCTATCTTCATATCTCCCATCTTTGAATTGAGCTACAGGAGTTATATTCAGGGGAACTTCTAAATTTCTCAATCTAATGAGAAATTTATGCATTCCATCCTGATATACATAGGTTCCAAACCTATTTGTATACATGTATTTGAGGATATTTCTAAAATCCCCAGTTTCCATAGGCTCATTTGTTTCATTTATGTTTTCCATATTGTTTTCTTGCCCTAAACTTCTCTCTTGCCCTTTGCCTTTTACTGTTTCTGTCTCCTTCCTTGTTAGGTCTTGTTTAAAAAGTTTGTTTCCAGATCTAAGTATCATTCAATTAATTTTCTCAATCTCAAACTCAACAGAGTGTTTGTCACAATTTCCTAACTAAGGTATTACTTTTTCACGATTTTTTGACTTTTTTTGTATTTTTCACGATTTTGTGATCAAAACCATGTTTTTCCACAATTTTCTGCCTAAAGTATTGATTTTCCACGATTTTATGATCAAAATCGTGTTTTCTGATTATCTCTATGTTTTTCGCGATTTTGTGATAAAAATCGTGTTTTTCACGATTTTGTGATGAGAATCATGTTTCCCAAAATTTTGTGATTATTTCTGTGTTTTTTCACGATTTTGTGATCAAAATCGTGTTTTTCACGATTTTGGGTGAAAATCGTGTTTTTCACGATTTTGTGTGAAAATCGTGTTTCTCACGATTTTGGGATGAAAATCGTGTTTTTCACGATTTTGAGTGAAAATCGTGTTTTTCACGATTTTGTGATCAAAATCGTGTTTTTTTACGATTTTGAGTGAAAATCGTGTTTTTCACGATTTTGAGTGAAAATCGTGTTTTTCACGATTTTGTGTTAAAATCGTGTTTTTCTACGATTTTGTGATGAAAATCGTGTTTTTCATGATTTTGGGATGAAAATCGTGTTTTTCACGATTTTGAATGAAAATCGTGTTTTTCACGATTTTGTGATCAAAATCGTGTTTTTTTACGATTTTGTGATGAAAATCGTGTTTTTCACGATTTTGGGTGAAAATCGTGTTTTTCATAATTTTGTGTGAAAATCGTGTTTTTCACGATTTTGTGTGAAAATCGTGTTTTTCACGATTTTGGGATGAAAATCGTGTTTTTCACGATTTTGTGTGAAAATCGTGTTTTTCACGATTTTGTGTGAAAATCGTGTTTTTCACGATTTTGGAATGAAAATCGTGTTTTTCACAATTTTGAGTGAAAATCGTGTTTTTCACGATTTTGTGATCAAAATCGTGTTTTTCTACGATTTTGTGATGAAAATCGTGTTTTTCACGATTTTGGGATGAAAATCGTGTTTTTCACGATTTTGAGTGAAAATCGTGTTTTTCACGATTTTGTGATCAAAATCGTGTTTTTTTACGATTTTGTGATGAAAATCGTGTTTTTCACGATTTTGGGTGAAAATCGTGTTTTTCACGATTTTGTGTGAAAATCGTGTTTTTCACGATTTTGTGTGAAAATCGTGTTTTTCACGATTTTGTGTGAAAATCGTGTTTTTCACGATTTTGTGTGAAAATCGTGTTTTTCACGATTTTGTGTGAAAATCGTGTTTTTTCACGATTTTGATCCCAGACAATCGTGATTGCTCACAAATTGTAAAAACACGATTTTCTTAAGAAAATCGCGTTCTGGAATTCACAATGTTGTCCCCTAATCGTTCAAAATCGCGATTTTGTGTGTGATTTTCAGAATCGCGATTCTGAATGATTTTTTGAATTTTACAAGTTTTGATTTTTCAAAATTTTCTTTCTACACCAGAATCGCCTTACCGGAATTTTGACATGCAATGAAACATTTAAATGCAAATTTAAGGTTTTCCTAATGAAAAAACTCAAAATACAGAAAATCGCGATTCCGTGATTTTTAGTTATTTCTCATTTATTGATGCTATGTGATCACTTAATGCAAAAATGTATATTCCAACTTAATGATAAAGTCTTTACCTTGCTTGCTTGGTAGAAAAATCCTCAAAAATCCACTGGTTGCTGGAAGTCGCGATTTTGCTCTCTCTCTCTCACTCACTCTCACTCAAATGAATTTTTCTTTGAATTTCAGGTTTTTATAGTGTCCTGAAAATCGCGATTTTGTATGATTTCCACTATTCCTCACTCTTTCACTTGTTCAACTTCACTTACTCAATCTTAATGACCTCCTCTACCCTTCCTTATCTCAAAGTACCCAAGTATACTATAATTTCCAAAAATTTTCTTTTACAGACAATCGCGATTTTGTGTAGAGAATCGTATTATGCAATTTTGAGTATTCTTTGTCCTTGTTTTCTTTCAATACCTTCTCTTTTTTGTAATCCACCCAAATCCTGAACTATTACACCAAAACCACAACCTTGCTCAGAAAGTCGCGATTTTGTACAGAAAATCGTGTTTTTGCATACTTTTAATTTTATGCCAATTTGAGTAGTTTCTTCTTCTTAATTTCCTTCAATACCTTTTAACAACTTCAATTCAACAATCTCTTGTAATGTTGCTCCAGAATCAACACTTTTTTCAGAAAATCGCGATTCTGTGCAGAGTATCGTGTTTTCTAATTTTCTGGTTTTTTGACCATTTTTTTTTTTCCTTTTCCACTTTTTCACAATCACTCTTGTCCACAACACCTCACTTCAACTTCCTAACAAGAAAAGAAATTTGTTTGATTGTTTTTTATGAATTTTATGAATTTGTTTGGTATTTTTGCCCTAAAAATAAAGGTGAACACTTTACTTAGGGTTTCTGGTTTTGGTGATCCACTGATCTCATGTTTCTTGATTGATTATGAGTTTCTATGTCCTTAGCTATCACTAAAATGCAACAGAAAATTTCTCAAATGAAAATGTGTTATGGAAGGCAAACAATTTTTGCAAAGATAAACTCAATCACATCTTTCTTTTCAAAATGCAGGACAACTCAAGATTGATGCTTAGATTTGGTCAACAACTGAATCCTTTATACTTACCTCTAGCTACTTTAACTGTCCTTTCCTTAGTATCACCATATTATCTTCCCAAGATCACCCATTGTTGGCATACAAAGCAACAAAGGAGTCATGCACAATACGGCAACAAGGCCAGATCATTTTTTCCCATAGATTATGTACAACCCAAGTGATTTTAATCACTACACAAACATTGTAAATCCCGTTTCTGGTAGATTAGACTCCATCTTGTGCAAGCCGAGGAGTCCTCGAGCTTGAGGAGCATTAGAAGTACCATCGTACCAAATTTCATAATTTTTAGACTTCGTTTGAGCCCTCAAATAAGCCCTGGAACCTAATTTTTAACTAGGCCGGACACTAGGTCTGGACAGAGCCAAAAGCTAGTCAAAAACTATAAAAAGAGCTAGAGAGCTCATTTTTGAGGTTAGATTGTAATTGAAACGAACTTGTAAGAGCTTTTTGAAAGTAATCTAAGAACTCCATTGATTCTCCCTCTTTGTCTTACTGTGTGTGCGCGTGTGTGTGTATGTGTGTGCATGTTTGTGTGCTTCTCACTCACGCACTTGTGCCGCCACTTGCTCGAGGTCTTCATACCATCCTCACGTCTTCCCGGATTGACATTAAAGGAGGTGCTACTCATCACGGAGCTACACCAAATTTTGGCGCCGTTGCCGGGGATCGAGCTTTGAGGACGAGCGTGTGATGGTAAGACGTAGAGTTGACGCGTTGGAGTTGTAGGTATTTTCTTCACTCTCATCGATTTTCTTTTACTTTCTTCACCATCTTCATCACCATCATCATCATCACCATCTCCCACGCCCATCTCCATCATCGCGAAAATTTCAGTTTTTTGACTATATCCCCACCTCCACCTCATTTCCCTCATTTCACTTGTGAGAGAGAGCGAGAGAGCGAATTTGCATGTGCTGTTTTTGCATGTTTTCTGAGCTATTTTGCAGGTTTTTGCTGTATCATCATCCCCAGCAGTGTGCGCAGGTACGACAGGCTCTGCACAGTTCCCGGGACGACAACCTCTGTCTATCGCGACAGACAGAAAATCTTAAAAATTTGTGAATGCATGATTAGCACTGTAACCTACACCTTGAGGGCACTCTAGAACACTAGAAGTTTTCCAAAAATTTGCATTTTTTCAGTCTATCGCGACAGACACTGTCTATCGCGACAGACACCGTCTATCGCGACAGACAGAGACCCACGACAGACAGCGTCTATCGCGACAGACACCGTCTATCGCGACAGACAGAAATTCGCGACAGACACCGTCTATCGCGACAGACAGAAATCCACGATAGACACCGTCTATCGCGACAGACAGAAAATCGCGACAAACACCGTCTATCGCGACAGACACCGTCTATCGCGACAGACAGAAATTCGCGACAGACACCGTCTATCGCGATAGACACCGTCTATCGCGACAGACAGAAATCCGCGACAGATACCGTCTATCGCGACAGACACCGTCTATCGCGACAGACAGAAATCCGCGACAGATACCGTCTATCGCGACAGACACCGTCTATCGCGACAGACAGAAATCCACGATAGACACCGTCTATCGCGACAGACAGAAATTCGCGACAGACACCGTCTATCGCGACAGACACCGTCTATCGCGACAGACAGAAATCCGCGACAGATACCGTCTATCGCGACAGACACCGTCTATCGCGACAGACAGAAATCCACGATAGACACTGTCTATCGCGACAGACACCGTCTATCGCGACAGACAGCCCCCCACGATAGATTGTGTCTATCGCGACAGACACCGTCTATCGCGATAGACAGGCATTTTCGGCAAAAAATTAAGGAGTGAATTTTTGGAAATTTAGGCTAAATTTTGGGCATATTTGCACTCTCAAGTATTCATATGCTTACAAAGGCCTTAGAAAATGCATTAAAATCCCTGATAGTATCTGTTTGTCTAGTTAACCCCCTAAACCCTGAACGGTCATAACTTTTTCATACGAAATCCATTTTCTGAGCTCTAGGGCTTGTCGGAAAGCTCGTGGCATATACTACACGCCCTCAACTGTTTTTTATAAGAATAACGCGTTGATTTTCAGATAGGATATTTGGAAGTTGACACACCGAGGGGTAGAAACACCAAGGGAGCTCTAGAGGAAATTTCTAGCAACACAAAAGGGGGAGCAAGGGTCATTAAAAAAGTGTCTGAAATAAATTGTCTGTCAATTGAAAGGTCAACTTGGAGCTAATCTTGGGATTGATGCAGGTCTATTGAGAAGCAATTGAGAGCGTCCAAGCAAGGGTTTTGTGCAAGCTTGAGAATCAACTTCTTGAGCACTAAAGAGCAAGGTTCAGCAAGAAAGGTTGGAATACTCTCATCTCCTCTTCGTCAATTCCTAGCGTAGGCTAAGAACGATCAGAAGTAGGAGTAAGTTAGGGCGACGATAGACAACTATCAAGTTGAAGCATACCGAAACTTTCAAGCTCAAGCTAAGGGCATAATCCTTGTACTACCGAGAATTTTAAAGGGAAAAGAACTTAACGTGGAACGATCAACTGTAAGTGCGAAACAACATTCAAATATTCCGACGACGTGATATCAGACAAGACCTTAAACACGATAAAATAACTAAAAAGAACCAAGCGACTAATCTAAAGTAACCAGCAACGAGGTTGTACTCTGGGCAAAGAATTGGGCTACTTAGATAGGCATATGAACCTTAGATCAGGACGACATCTAGTAAGGGAGAGACAAAGCCTTAGATCTTCAGAGGCTAGTGTTAACCACACTGCTAGGTCTTGGGCCCAGCAGTTGAGCCACCACTCGTACTACCCTAGCTCTGAGACCAGCGAGTCAGAGATGTCTCAAGGCATGGACAGACCTACTGGGAGTTCAGGTGTGCCATACTTGTACAGGGTAGAAGGCCCTTACAAAACACAGTTGGAGTACCTGAGGACCAACCGATTAGGTGCTAGCATCTATGAGGACGGCTTAGGAAGATCTGTGGTCCAGATTAAAAACCCTGATCAATCCATTGGACTAGAACACCCAGCTGTCAAGTTTGAAAATGGTGCATACCTGGACAAAGAAGGAACTATATATGTAGTCACTAGTCATCCTGATAGGACAGATGACTTTGGGAATGTAATCTCAGAAGCGGACTTAGGTGACCTGGAACAAGGGAACATGGGTGCGGAACCTAGAACCCCTCGAGGTAAATCAGTTCTCACTAGGATTATCACGCCTGAGTGGATCCCCCAAGATAACAAGTGCATAGATTTGCTTCTCAATCGAGAAACGGACGAAGCCTTCTGGAGGTATAAACCGGATCACCCAACTGACATAGGAACAATCATGATCTATGAGTTTAAGGATCCAGATAGCCCAGGTAGAGTGACCTACTTAGACCACACGTCAGAGAGGGTTTTTGTGGTGACAGAAAATGATAGGCATGCTTACACTTGGAAGGGCGAATTCATTCTCCCCCAACCAAGATCAAATGTAGCCTATGGTCACCCTGGAGCTGGAACATCCCAGGCTCATGGTATGCAAAGAGACAGAAGTAAAGATAGACCAGAGGTAAGTTTTGCCAATCCAGTGGGCAGAGAAAGAACGAGAACGGAGAGGAATAGGGTAGAACCTGAGATGCATAGAGCCCACAGGAACCAAAGAAATGTAGATGGATTCCCTCTGCCGAGGCCTAGAGAGCACACAAGAACTTTGAGACCCACCCAGCTAGTTAAGTCCATGAAGAATTACTTTGACGGCACAGGAGATCCCTATGATCATGTGGCAGAGTTCAAGCAAGTCTTGAGAGCTGAACAAGTGGAGGATCTGTTCACGCAGTACAATGCCTTCGGTCTAACCCTTAGGAACACAGCACTTACGTGGTTTCAGCCATTAGATGAACGCCAGTTCAGGAGTATAGATCAACTCCTAGAGGCATTCATTATAGAGTTCTCTAAGAGCGGCATAAGACACAACACCTCCTCACTGATTCACAGCTTCAAGCAAACCCCTCAAGAGACTGTGAGACTTGCAGGAAGAAGATTTAGACAATATCTTGAAAGGTGCCCTATTTCGGAGCTACCCACATCTGCTAAACAAGTAGCCTTATTTCTTGACGGATTGCTGAGCCCAAAATTGAGATCCTATGTGTATCTGAAAGACCCTAGGACTATAGAAGAATGTGTACGTATGTGCATTGACATTGAAGATAACCTAGGAGAAGAGCTAGAGTTGTCCAAAATTTACAAAGATTCAGATAGTGCATCAAGTCAATCTTCCACACAAGCCACATCAATTGAAGAACTTGCCGAAAAAGTAGCTCAGAAACTAGGTGTAACTAGCAAACAAATCCCAAGGTTTGCCCCTGTGAAAAGGTGCTATACATGCGGTGGTGACCATATGGCGAACGTCTGTCCCATTATGGCTCAACCCCAAGTAAACCCTAGTAGCCAGTACTGCACCATAGAACGGAGATACACCAATCACACCGCACAAGACTGCCCATACAACAAGCAGGCAGTTAGGCAACCCTATCCGCAACCCTACCAACAAGGCAGATACCAGAACCAAAATCCACCACCACAATATGCTGGACCCCAACAAACCTACCAACCACAGTATCAGGCCCAACAAAGGCCTCAGCCTGTGCTAGCACAACAACCCCCTGCCCCAGCTAATGTGATTCCGGTAAAGTATACGGCTGCAGAAGAGAACCTGAATAGAGCTATAGTCCCTGTAACATCCTTGATCTCTGAAAATGACCCAAGTGACCATAGCTTTGATTCTACCCATGTGGATAGCCCCCAGGCTTACTACATGCAGTCCCCAGAACATGGAGAGTCCTACTATGGTGAAGAGTCGAACGAACCTAGTTGGGAGTCAGATTACACGAACATCATGTATACAAACCCCAACCCTAGACCTCAACCTAGGCGAGTACGACCACCATTTCCTAGAGGACCGTGCTACAGATGCCAAGGAGATCACCTCATTTGTGATTGTCCCTTGCCTCCACCTACGCAAACCCAGTCGGTGACGATCCAAGGCTTCTGCCAAGATTGCGGAAAAGAGCATCTCTTACGAGATTGCCCAAAGAACCCCAATAGCATGCCAAAAATCACCCCTATCAACGTTGTTGGGTTAGTGGTAGACTCCTCAGGAAGCGTCACTTCCACTGCACCAGTACAGGTAGTCACTAGGGCTCAGGCATTGCAGCAAAACCAAGGGGTAGGCCAGGAAAAGAGCCTAGATGCTAGCGATACTGAGAGCCAAAATAAAAAGAGAACAAGAGCTTGGAAAGATAGCCGCGAACGCATGAAAAGGCAATGGGCAAAGAAGATGAGTGAACTTGAGGAAAGTCTACGAGAAACCAAGGCTAAAATCATAGAGATCACGTCTCAACCGCACTCTCACACATTCCCACCGCTACCATCCCCATCACCCTCCATCCCTTCACCCTCTAAGACACCCCACGTAACCCACCCACCACCCCAAACAGGGTCAGTGTTAGCTGATCCCACTCCTAAAGACATAGACATGATGCTTAAAGCATATCAGGCCAGAATCCAAGAAGGGCCAAATGTAACGGATCATGACAAGTGCTACCCTAGAGCTGACCTAGAGATAGAAAGAACCAAGCTTTGCGCGAAAATGGTCGCATTGGCTCAGACTATGTTTGAAGCTAGTCGCCTTTTCAATTACTCGGGCTCAGCCAAGACACAATTACACTTGGATGGACTTCTAGAGAAGTTAGAGGGCATAATTGCAAGATCTGCCAAGGAAGAAAAAAATCAAGAAAGAAATAAAGCAAGCAAAAACATGACTCATTCCCCATTGGAAGTTTATGTGCCCAATTCCACGGAACCAGACAACCCCTCCTCCTTAGAAAGAATAGAGAGGCTAATTGCACAATCAGAAAAGGAACCTGCCCCTCAAAGAAAGGAAAGGGCAAGAGAACGGATAAGCCAGCCTCTTCAGGAAGCCCAGGTGCCTCCTCAAGAAGCTTATCTTTCCCCCCAAAAGGCAGATGAGCCTCCCTCGAAAGCTCACGTACCTCCACAGGTTGCCTACATTCCTTCTCAGGGAGCATATGAGCCTGTTCGGAAAAGTAATAGAATAAGTAACCCCCCCCAGGAAGCTTGTGCTCCAGCCATCTATGAGAACGAGGAGAGAGTCAACGATAGAATAAGCCCTCCTTCCCAGGTTGCTTATGTGTCTAATTCTACGGAGCCGGACACTTCTTCTTCTATGAATCGATTTGCACCAGACTTCCTACGAGAGATTCAAGAAGACAAATGGGATAACGAAAGCGAGGTCGCCCCTCCTTTTGAACTTGTGGATGATGCACACGACCAATTCCCACAAGACATCCCATCCATTTACGGGGAACAGGAGAGTACTCAGTCTCACGAAAGACTGGACTTTGAGTCTAATTCCATACAAGAGCTACCCCATTTCACAGGCCCCTGGGAAGCCAAGTCTACTTGTATGAGAACCCCCACAGTCATGGTAAGAAACGAAGATTCAGTCATACCTAGGGACACGGAGGTAGTGAAAAACACTAAGGTGCAATGCAATCTCAAGTTAGAAGAGCTACTCAAGGTTAAACCCGAATTATGGAAACATGTAGCCAAACAAGTACCAGAGATAGCAAAACCACGTTCCCAGGTAGGATCCCATAGGACAGTGCCAGAAATTCCCTTGGATAAGATAGGAGATATGTGTGAAGGTGAAGAGGGGAACACCTATCTTCCCATTACCTACCAAGAGTACACCACCAAGGCAATTTTGGACTCTGGTGCAGGAGTTGCAATTGCCACCACTTCCCTATGGAAGCGTTGGGGCAAGCCGGCACTCAGGCCAACGAGAATGAAATTGCAGATGGCCGATGGTCACATAGAGAGACCCTTAGGATTGCTAGAAGGAATAACTCTCACCACTTGTGGTGTAGAGTTTGAGCATACATTTGCTATATGTGACTTTAGCAAGAATCATGCCTATGAGATGATTTTGGGAAGACCATTTATGCGGCAATTGCAAGTGGTACAGGATTGGGGAACCAACTCCTTGTATTTGCAACACTTGGGTGTTACGACCAAAGTCAATCTCAAGGATTATTCTCATAGAGATGTCCCTCCTATCCAATGGAATCCCATCCATAGAGCCAAAGATGATACGGAATCTGTGCATTCCATAGGATCGGGATCCTCATGGATGCATGAAGACACCCACTTATGGATGTGTAAAGTAGCAGTAGAAGAAGAGAAGAGAGAAAAAGCCAGAGAGGTAGGTGCGAAAGAAACCCATAGATCAATCCAAGACCCAGCCTATGCACCTGTAGTTTTTCCAGACGAAGAATTTGAACCTCACGGTTGGGCAGAAATTTTAGCAACAATGGACGTAGCCATCAATGAAGAACAATGGACACCTCACTGTGATGAGGATGGCTATGACATTTCAGTCTTCTCCATAGAGCCAATCATGGGAGAGGCAGTTCTAGAAGAATGCGAACCTAGCCCTGACGCATTTGAGGAGGCAAGTGACTCCGATCTAGAGTCAATCATTATGGACCCACCATTTGCATCAGATGAAGAATACCTCCATGAAGTAGAATTTCAACCCCAGAGGCATGGAGAGGTTACAAATGATGTAAGATTAGCAACACATGTGACCCCGAAAGAAGAAGGAAAGAAACGAAAGAAGAGAGAAGCCCCACCAGAAGAGGAAGAATCTTTGTTTGAGGTCCCAGAAAATTTTAAGAAGTATGAGATAGATGACAGGAGAGTCATGATAAGAATGCCTAAACGAGAGGCACAATCAGGAGAGGCCTATGATAACAAAGAAACCACCAAGAAAATAGTAGTGGCCCTAGAAGAAGGAGAGGAGAGATGCACGTACATAGGTCATGACCTAACAGAGGAAGAAGAGCATGCGTTGATAGCCTTGCTAAGAGAATACAGAGATGTATTCGCTTGGAGTTACAAGGATTTGAAAGGTGTTGACCCCGATATATGCTCACACACTATCCCCATGACCTCAGATGCTAAACCCTCTAAGCAAAAACCCTACACATATAACGATAATTACGCTGCTAAGATCAAAGAAGAGATAGATAGACTGGTTGAAGCTGGATTTATCTATGAAATTGAGCACACTGAATGGGTATCCCCCATCGTAGTGGTGCCCAAGAAGAATGGCAAGCTTCGTGTGTGCATTAACTTGAAAAAAGTTAATGCAGCCACGATTCGAGATAACTATCCGCTTCCCATCACAGAACACCTCTTAGAAAGAGTGGCAGGCAAGGAAGTGTACAGCTTCCTTGATGGATTTTCAGGCTACAATCAAGTAGCCATAGCCCCAGAGGATCAGCATAAGACAGCCTTTGCTACAGAATGGGGCATTTTTGCTTTTAGAGTAATGCCATTTGGGCTTACCAATGCTCCAGCTACCTTCCAGAGGCTGATGTGCCATGTGTTTAAGGAGTTCCTGAGGAAGAATTTAGAAGTCTACGTTGATGATCTTTGTGCTCATTCCAACATTAGACAAACCCATATCCCTGAACTCAGACAAATCTTTGACAAATGTAGAGAATATCAAGTTTGCCTGAACCCAGAAAAGTGCGTTTTTATGGTCAGGCAAGGCAAGATTCTAGGACACATAGTGTCAAAGAATGGCATATCTACCGATGAAGAAAAAGTGAGAGCCATAGCAGAGCTACCTAGGCCAAAGAATGTCAAGGAAGTACAAGCTTTCATGGGGCATTGTGGTTATTACCGACGATTTATACACATGTATGCTGTCATTGCAAAGCCCATGTACGGGCTTTTGACTAACTTTGAGTGGACGGATGAATGTGAGAATTCCTTCCAGGAGCTTAAACGAAGATTATGTTCAGCACCAATCTTGACCACACCAGATTGGAATAAGCCATTCCATGTTCACGTGGATGCATCCAATTATGCTATTGGATGTGTACTTGCACAACCTACTGGTGAAGGTAATAGGGATCTCCCAATTGCCTATGCCAGTAGACAGTTGAATGCGGCTGAACGAAATTACACCACTACGGAGAGAGAAGGTTTAGGCATGGTATATGCAGTTAAGAAATTTAGACACTATTTGCTTGCAAACAAGTTTAAAATTTTTACTGACCATCAGGCATTGCTGTACCTTGTAAACAAGCCATGCAATACAGGAAGATTAGTGAGATGGTTTCTCTTGCTAATGGAATATGATTTTGAGGTTGTGGTAAGAAAAGGTAGGACTCATTTAAGAGCAGATCATCTCTCTAGGCTCACATCGGGAGAAGCCCCACAAGGAGTGTCAGATGACCTTCCTGATGCTTACTTGTTTAATTTGGAAGTGGTGCCGCAGTGGGCCAAGCCAATAGTACCAGTATTGACATACGGGCCTAATCATCCAGTGGTGAACACACGGAATAGAGAGATCGTAAAAGCCCAAAAGTACCATATCATGGCAGGAAGCATGTACAAGCACACAGATCAAGGGATCTTGGCTTGTTGTGTAGAAGAGGATGAGTACGCTAAATGGTTGCAATTAGCACATGTAGGTGCGTTAGAGCAACACCATTCAAAGCAACGAACTTTACAGACTCTAAAGAGATTCGGAGTGCACTGGCCAACTATGGAAGCGGATGTCCAAAAGTTGTGCAAGGAATGCCCAATCTGTTGCACTAAACCACCAGTGGAACATGCCACTCTTTATCAAGTATCCATTGTGCCAGATTGGAGTGAACCTCTAGTATCATTCTTGAGAACAAACACATTCCCTCCAGACATGACTCTAGCTAGGAAAAGGAGCTTAGAACAAGAAGCTTTGGATTACTCACTCATAGGTGATAATCTATATAAGCGCGGTAAAGATGGTTACCTGAGGTTATGTGTCCATGAAAGTGAATATCTCAAAATCTTGGAGACTGCTCACCAAGGTGTAGCAGGAGGACACTTTGGACCAGATCGGGTAATCAAGGCAATATTGTTTGCGGGCTTCTGGTGGCCTACCCTTCACATGGATGCACATACTTATGTGAAACGGTGTGATGTCTATCAGAGGACTCAGTATCCTATACGCAAAGATGAGATGCCACTGAAACCTATGATGGGTGGACGTGCATTCTCTAAGTGGGGAATAGACTTCGTAGGTCCTATTAATCCCCCAGCGAAAGGTTCTCATGCGGAATACATCATTGTTGCAACAGATTATCTCACCAAGTGGGTAGAGGTAAAGGCTACAACCAAGAACGATGCTCAAACAACTGCCAAATTCTTGTTTGAGAATGTATTCACGAGATACGGGCTACCTATAGAGCTTGTAAGTGATAGAGGCACTCATTTCTTGAACGAAGTGATTGAAAATCTACTCCAAGAATTCTTGGTAATACACAAGAAGTCTGCCCCTTATCACCCTCAAGCTAATGGACAAGCTGAGAGCACTAATAAGATCTTATGTAATGTATTGACGAAATTAGTAAACACTAAACGCTCGGATTGGGACAAACAGCTACACCATGCTGTCTGGGCATACCGAGTTGCCTACAAAACGGTACTTCAAGCCACCCCCTTTCAGATGGTATTCGGCCAAAACGCTGTGCTACCCTTGGATTTCTTGATTCCTACATTGAGAGTAGCACAGGAGCACGAATGGACAGGTCATGAGCTCTCCTCTAGGATCTTTGACCTTGAACGATTAGGGGAAACAAGACTGAGAGCCGCTGCAGGAATATATGCAGCTAAGAAGAGGCAGAAGGCATACTTTGATGCCCATGTGAAGGATAAAGGCTTGAAAGCAGGAGATCTAGTCCTGGTCTATACACTGAAACAACACGCGAGGAAGCTAGAAAAGAGAGGCTACGGACCTATGATCATTAATAGGATCTCCACAAGTGGAGCTGTGCAATTAGCCACATTAGAAGGTGATGTTCTCCCTAACTATATTAGCGGTTGCAGAGTCAAGTTGTATCAGGAACCCCTCACGGAGGAAATGCTCAGCCGACTCAACACTGCTAAGAAACGCAAAGAGGAAGAAAAGCGAGTTCGCGAAGAAGCTCAAGCAGAAGCTTTAGAACGCATCAGAAGGATGAAGTTACGAAGGCAAGGTAGAGATCAGCCTAGAACGAATGACTATGCAGATCAAGGATATCCGATGGCCATGTGTGAAGTCGCAGGAACAAGCTCACATAGAATAATTGATCGACGTCCTTTCATAACCCTAGATATAGGACAAGGAAAGGGTGCAAGGACCGTAAGAGCCTTGATTGACTCAGGAGCAGCCACTAGTGCTGTTAAAGTATCTTACTGTCAAGAGTTGCAGTTAACTATCAACCCTGTGGAAGCGTATCTCATAGGATTGGGAGGCGTGGAAACCCCTTGCATGGGCGAGGTGGAACTTCCCCTCTACATTCATGATGAGGCAATGACAGTTAAAGTACTAGTGTGTCAAGATGATGATCTCACTGAACCTCTTGTCCTAGGTCAAGACTGGATTTATGACCAAGCAGTCAACTTAAACCTAAGAAGTGGACTTCTTCAGGTATGGGTCAATCATAATCGAATTTCAGTAGAATTAGATAACGGAGCACTCAAGGAATTAGGAACGGCACAGACTCCTGGTCCCTCCAGGGGCGCACATAAAGTTGACCATGCTATTCTTGTCCAAAACTATGTGTTGCAGAGGAATGAGGTTCTCAAAAAAGGAGTCAGGGATGCAACGGAACTCCCTTCTTTTCCAAAAGCCAGAAGGAGGCAGCAATCAAAGGTGGATCAATGGCAAAAGAAGCAGCATACTACCTATGCCGGAAATCAAAAGTACCTGCACAGCAAAATATCTCAGCAAGGAAACCAAGTGTGGGTGCGGAAAGGCGAACACCCGGCTGCACTCAAGCCAACCACACGGTCAAAGCCTCTTATTAGTAACCGAAAACACGTCACTAATAAGAAGTCTTTCGGAAATTCTGCTGCTAATGTGAAATCTATTTGGGTGCCCAAGAAGTCGATGAAGGCTAGCCCACAATCAAGACAAATTTGGGTGCCTAAGGCTTGCTTGAGGGCGCAAGTAGCTATGCCGGGGCCACAACCTATACAACATAACCCACCTACGCGTACAGCCAGTATTCAATCGTTCTCAACACTCAGGAACACACCAAGACCCAAGAGCACGCATGTAATCACTTGTAAATGGGTCCCTAAAAAGCCTCATTTTCAAGCCACTACAACTGTAAAGATCTCTAAAGCCTCTACGACACCAAGAAAAAGACCCATCCACTGCAATTGGCAGCCAAAGACCTGTAAAAAAACCCCAACCCCCAATTTGTAAATTCATCCCCACTTACTAACTGCATTAGTCTCTTAGGACTACCTACGAACTAACTACACACACTGTCTTCGTGCACTTACTAACCACTAACTCACCATCTACCTCATGTTAATGTTGTAACGGGGACAACAACGGATTTATTCTGTCCATTACGATGTTAACACATGATTCTATATTCTCACAGAAGCAGAAGGCAAGAAGTAAAATGGCAGAAGCGACAGGATCGGGCTCACAAGTAGGGATACTTACTGCAGGAATTGATGTGGATAGTCTACCTGTGGACGTGCCCCCGACGGAACGACCAGTGGAGATGCAACACCTTCAGCAACTCCCGGTGCCGGACCCACCCACAGGGATCACAGAAAGAGTCCATGCCAATTCTCATTGGTTCAATGGCATGCCAGGTCCATTAGGTGAGGCCAAGTATATCTGGGAGTCTAAATGCGAATATGACAGATCATGGGTGCGATTCCAATTTTTCTCCAAGGAGTTCGAGACTTTACAGAACACCGAAGATCTACAAACCATATGGCAACGAGCAGGATTGGCGGAATATTTTCAAGCCCCACTACCTAAACCCGATCTCCTCCGATGTTATTATCTGGTCTCCACATTACAAGCTCATGAAGATAAGGACCAACCCGGATCATTTGTTCTCCCCTCACTGCTGGGCAACAACGAGTTGAAGAGGTTTGAACTTACTGTGGAGCTGGTGAGTGATGCTTTAAATATGCATGGCACGCATGTGCCCTCAGAAAAGGATGCTCTCGTTCCCAACAACATGAAGGACAGGAAAGTAGTGAAGCTGAAAGACATGGCAGCCCTCACCCCAAATGTGTCCATCCCTCTCCGCATGTGCATGCAACATTTCGCCTTCCCCGGTCAAGACCGATTCACGCAACCACACAAGAAGATCTGGTTTGCTCTCTACTTGGCGGAAGCAGGTGCGCTACCTATTAAGCTACCAGTGTGGATTATAGATCAGTTGTATGAAGCGAACAAACGGGCTTCTAGGAAATTAGTGGTGAACGGATGCTGTGCACTCACACGCATCATTTACCGATGCTTAGCATATGATGTCCCCATTGAGCGTGCCTTAACTTGGGCACAATTACAAATGTTTAAAAGGCTCAAGACATCCACACATCAGTCCAAGCGCATGAGGGGCGCGATTCCGTGTGTCCAGACAAGGGAAGTCCTGACTACTCCTGAGGCATCACCATTAAGAGAGGGCACTGTACCTCCTTTTACCATTAGGATACCCAGGTCGGAATCTGACACTACGACACAACCCACCCCATCGGCTCCTCCGGTTACACCTGAATTCGAGTTTGCTGCCACTGGAGAGGCTGAAGGACTGGACCCCCAGGATTTCGAAGCATTCCTACAAAGCACACAATTCTCTGATGTGGAGTTTTATTCAGAGGCAGAGGAGCAAGGCACATCCTCACAAAGAAGACGGAAGTCTACAGACGGTCGACATGTACATTGGAGTGACGCTCAGCAAGGTCAACAACAAGGACACCTAGAAGAAGAAGGAGCGTATGAAGAGGAGACCACTGAAGCCCCAGCCTATACAGCAGAACTCCGAAGGCTGTATCAGATTATGGAAAGAGTGCGATCGCAACAACTACTCACCGAACAGAGTAGCAGAGTACTCATGACTCAGTTGTTGGAAGAAGCAGGAGTTGACTCAGAGTATAGAGAAGGTCTCTTATTGATGGCAGAAACATATGGGGTAGTAGAAGCAGTGCGCACTGCCATTCGGAAGTCTCCAGTTCAATATGATCCACGAAGGTTCCAGACACGACGACGCTCAGGTAAGAATATCCAGATTCCCATCACAATTGCAGAAGGGGCAACTATTACATCTGAACCCATCAGGACAGCCTCCCAAACAACCGAAACGACTAGCCAACAGCACCCAGTCACCCATGAGGGGTCCGCTGAGCCACTACCACCCCCACCCCCACCATCACCTCCTAGAGCAGAAACAGTGGAAGTCACCTCAACCACTCAACCCACCGACCCAACCTTCATTTTCCGTACTCCCATCTCTAGTTCCACCCTATTCTCTACCACTGATAACCCCATCTTTGAAGCAAACCCCATCACCACACAATCCACCGAACCGCTTCTAGAGCCTGCCCTAGGGCAACCATCCCCCATGCCCTCAGCCATAGGTCATCCTGACCCTAGATCCACATTCATGGGCTTCCCTGCTACCACGCAACCCTTCGCGCCCTCCTCCAATTTACGACCTCAACCCCCGACCACTCTCTCTCCATTTCTACAATCCCTCCATGACCTCCTTGCTAGAACTTTTCAACCAGGGTCTCAACCATTTCCTTTCTTTTCAGCTCCCCACCCCACTTCGCATCTATTCACCACTTCCACACACACACCACCTACCATCCCAATGTACATGGCTGACCCCACACTCACACCAACTCCGGAAGGTATGGACATTTCACCACCCACGGCACCTCCCCCCACGATTTCACCCCCTCCCATTCCCCCTCCACCAATTTCACTCACACACACGACTTCCATAGACACATCATTCACTGTTCCCCTTCCCCAATTCCCTTCCCATGCATCTCCTACTGTAAACACCACCCACTCATCTATAGGAAATGCATTGGACACCATGCTGGCTTGTATATCAAATTTAAGGACAGATTACATTCAGCTCCAGCAACAAAACGAACGCCTGCACAAGCACTCAGAGACACTACAGCACCGCCTCGCGGCACTAGAGGAGGAAAATGCTCGCCTCCACACACAGTTCCAAACTCTCCAAGAAGCTCATGGCATATTGGAAGTACAGTTACAGAATACAGATCCGGAAGCGATACAGGTGGTAGAAGGTCACCTACGGACACAGCTGGAACGCAACTCAAAACTTCAGAGAAATATGGCTCTACTCAAACGCCATCTTGCGGCCGCTCAGGAAGAGAATAGGCGCCTACAAATACAAAATCAAGAGAACTTGGAGGCAGCTATTGAGAGCACACCGGGGGCACCCATCAGCCCATCCAAGTTTCAAGCAGTGACCCCCGATAATATCAAGATCATACTGGAAGACTATGCCATGCTGCTTGAAGCACATGATAAGCTATCTGAGGAACTGGGACTATTGAAGCCGAAACACCAAAAAGGACCAACAGCAGCCGCTCCAACCACCCCCTCCGCGGCTTCACTCATCACAGACGCAGAGGCCATAAAAGATCTCCAGAAACAGGTTACTGAATTGCAAACACGTCTTCTACAATATGAGAGGCCACCTTCCCCTCCAGAGGCTCCCACGGACGAAGAAGTTGTGCAAATTCCTGTGGAACAAACGTTTGACGAAGAATACGATCCACAACCATTCCCAGGAGGCCAACAAACAGAAGAAGCTCAGGACACATTCGAGGCACCACGGCCCCCATGGCTACGTCAAGTGGAGGAAATCGGGAGTTCGCACGAAGAGCGCACAGTAGTGCAAAATCAGGCCATGAGGGTCATAGAGGAAACTGTGCTACACTCGGCTTACTTCAAGAACCTGTCATCGAGACGCCTGATCCTCTCATCCGAACTCCAATACAGGCCGTATTATATTATCTTGGCGGATTATAACGCAGAAATACAAAGAGTCACGGGTCAGATTCCTACCTTTGCGACCCAATTTCAACCCGAAGACCTTCCTCCAGAGGTGCGAAAAGGCAAAATTCGTCAACCCACCTGGCGGCAGAAACTTTTAGAGACTTATCCAGAAATGCTACGCACATGGAACAACGCGCCGCTACACCTGCTGTACAACCCATGCTACGGTCCAGTCCCCCGCCGTAGGTCGTGGAAGGCATTTAATATCAAGGTACAGAACAATGCGCAATGCAAGGAATGGCTGAACTACCCGTACATCGCGCCACCACAAGGACCACCATCGGTAGCATATATGATGGGAACCATTCGCCACTGGATGCCGCGCTTGAAGCCCATGCCAGATGTAGCAGCGCAAATGATGCTTAAAATCTTAGATATGATGCAAGTAGTGCTGAAGACCTTTAGAAATGCAGCCGCACCACAGGTACGTCTTCCGGGGTTTAGCAATGGAAATTACGACTTGGTGTATGACATGAGCACCACCCCCAGTATCCGTGTGGCTTACGCTTGGCATGCACGCATCAAGTACCTCCCCGCCTGCTACAAACAGACCTTCGAAGAAATGTTCAGATCAGGTTTCTGGGAGTACCACTCGGAGATTTTCGCACCAAAGCCGACACATCTGCTTCAACTGTTTGCTTGTGAACAAGCAATGTATTCAGAGTACTACACCACCCCGCAACCAGAAACCCCCGGTGCAATAAATTGGGAGGCATTGGAAGCCGATCTAGCAAGAGGCTTAAGGATAGGAGAACATGAACTGGCCACCAATGTCATCCAATATTACATCGACCACCCGCGCGAACAAAGGTCTGTCAGGGGCGACAGACGCTAGGAAGGGGGGAGTGTTGGCATACAAAGCAACAAAGGAGTCATGCACAATACGGCAACAAGGCCAGATCATTTTTTCCCATAGATTATGTACAACCCAAGTGATTTTAATCACTACACAAACATTGTAAATCCCGTTTCTGGTAGATTAGACTCCATCTTGTGCAAGCCGAGGAGTCCTCGAGCTTGAGGAGCATTAGAAGTACCATCGTACCAAATTTCATAATTTTTAGACTTCGTTTGAGCCCTCAAATAAGCCCTGGAACCTAATTTTTAACTAGGCCGGACACTAGGTCTGGACAGAGCCAAAAGCTAGTCAAAAACTATAAAAAGAGCTAGAGAGCTCATTTTTGAGGTTAGATTGTAATTGAAACGAACTTGTAAGAGCTTTTTGAAAGTAATCTAAGAACTCCATTGATTCTCCCTCTTTGTCTTACTGTGTGTGCGCGTGTGTGTGTATGTGTGTGCATGTTTGTGTGCTTCTCACTCACGCACTTGTGCCGCCACTTGCTCGAGGTCTTCATACCATCCTCACGTCTTCCCGGATTGACATTAAAGGAGGTGCTACTCATCACGGAGCTACACCCATGGTGCCTACTACTTGGGCAAAAAGAAATCTAGAAATGCAAGAATAGACTCTGTAAGAAAATAACAGCACAGCGGAATAGAACTGTAGACAGAGTTGAGAGAAAAATGCAGACAAAGATAGACGCAGACTGAGAGGTAGAGAACTCAAATTCTCAGATTGCAAAGCATAATGCAGTTACAATGATGGTGCTGTCCACCCGTGCGCTCCCACTGTGGAGCTTAGATGGCGATCTAGACAGACTCTAGATGAAGGGCTTACTAGTGCGCAATGCTATATAAAGCTCAACCTGGGCTGTGCTTATATAGATTTTACAAGGCGGTTCGGTATAGATAAACGTAGTCGGGAGATACAAATTAGTCGGTAAAATATATGATCCGACAATATCTCCACGACCAGAAGTCCTACCGTCTCGGCCCTACGGGCCGGGGGGATAGGCCCCCCGGACCCCGTAGAAGGGGGCAAGCCCCCCTCTGCACTCCCCCCATTAAGGTTCTATGGGGAAACCGCGCGACGCCACAGGGCCTTTATTTTCACCTTAAATGATAACCCAATGGCCTGGAAGTTTATGCCCTACCTAACGTGACGGCTAGGCTCACAAAGATCATCTATAACCATCAACGGTCACACATAGACCTCATCTAACTTGGAAGTTAGGGTTCCACAAATGTCCGGGCTCTCATAATGGCTTCTCCTCATAATGGGGGCCTTACAACTTAGAGCACCATGGATCATTTGTGGTCACATGAGGGTGGAGTATTGAGCATATCTAACACCCCCCCTCAATGTCCACCCAATGGTGAACTACCTCCTTGGTCCAATCCCAAGCTTTGGAAAGTGTCGAAGAAGTTGCTCTCTCCCAAGAGCCTTGGTGAAGATGTCTGCTCCATTTTCTTCAGTAGGGCAATAGGTTATCTCCACGACCCCGTCCTCAATCAACTCACGCACATAGTGATACTGGATTTCTATGTGCTTCGTACGTGCATGGAAAACAGGATTTTTGGCGATGGCCATGCAACTTTGGTTGTCACACTTCAACTCTGTAGCCTCTTGTCCTTGTATTCCTATGTGCCATAGGATCCTCCTCAACCATACTGCTTCACATGCTGCAACGCATGCAGCTTTGTACTCAGCGTCAGTAGAAGATAATGCTACAGTCGGTTGCTTCTTACTGATCCAAGAGAAAATCCCTGATCCTAAAGAAAAGGAATATCCAGAAACTGATTTTCTGGTATCAATATCTCCTGCCCAATCTGAGTCACAGTATCCGGCAAGAGATGATCCTTCTTCATAAAGAATACCATAATCAGTGGTTCCTTTCACATACCTGAGTATCCGCATGCTTGCCTTCCAATGAGTTTGGCAAGGTTTATTAGAGAACCTGCTTACTACTCCAACAACATAAGAGATGTCTGGTCTGCTATTGCACAAGTAGATGAGACTTCCAACTAATTTCCTGTATCTTCCAATATCCACTGGAGGTGAAGTATCTTCAATAGATAATTTTGTGTTGACCTCCATGGGTGTAGAAATTTCCTTGCAATCCTCCATGTCGAATGCCTTCAATATCTGCCTTGCATACTTTTGTTGAGAGATGAAAATCTTCCCTGGTTCCTGCCAAACTTCAAGACCTAAGCAATAATGCATTAAGCCCAAGTCTGTCATTTCAAATTCTGAACTCAGGGCATCTTTTGTTTGTTGAAGAAGAGCATCATCATTTCCTGTAATCACAAGGTCATCTACATAGAGTAAAAGCACAATTGTCTTCCCTCCTTTCTTTAGAACATACAAGTTAGTATCAGAAGCACATCTTTTGAACCCTAGATTCAAGAGATACTTATCTATCCGTTGGTACCATGCTCTAGGGGCTTGTTTTAGCCCATATAATGTCTTCTTCAGCTTACATACCTTGTTCTGTGAATGGGGAGCCTCAAACCCTGGTGGTTGAGACACATATACCTCCTCCTTGAGGTCTCCATTCAGGAACGCTGATTTAACATCCATGTGATAGACTGGCCAACGCTTATGTGCAGCCACAGCTAGTACTACTCGGATAGTAGTCATTCTTGCAGTCGGGGCAAATGATTCACAAAAGTCAATGCCTTCAACTTGTGAGTAGCCCTGTGCAACAAGTCTTGCTTTATATTTTTCTAGAGTACCATCAGCCTTGTACTTTAGCTTCCAAACCCACTTGGTGCCAATGACTTTACGCTTAGGGGGTCGATCCACTAGCTCCCAAGTTCCATTCTTCATGATATTGTTGTATTCTGTTTGCATGGCAGCCCTCCAATTCGGATCATGGAGTGCCTCTTCCACATTGCTTGGTTCCTTCGCTTCTTCTTGAATGAGATCAGCCATCAAGGTTGTGTTTACAATATGGGTGCTTGCCCGTCTCTGTTCCTCTATTCTCTGTGATCGCCTCGGTCCATCTGCAACCTGTTCTAGTGACTGTGGGATGGGGTTTGCAGAATCATAGAGCTGCCTCACCCAACGTGGCAATGGCTTTTCCACTTGGGTGTCGGCAGGTTGGTGACTTTTAGACTCATCATCTGAAGATGATGCTTCCTTCTCTTGTGTAGAAGGGATAGCTCTTGGGCCAGGTTCATAGTGGATTGCCCCTTCGCCTGATGATAAAGTGGAAGCTCTCTTATCCTCCTCCACTGCATGTGGCTGCTCCTCCTTGAACACCACATCACGACTCGCCATGATCTTCTTAGCCTCAGGGTCGTAAAGCTTATAAGCCTTCTTATCTTCACTGTACCCCAGGAAGATACATTTGATGCTTTTTGGTTGAAGCTTGTTTCTCTCCCTATCTGGAACATGTACATAACATTCACTTCCAAATACTTTGAAATGGGAAACAAAAGGCTTCTTACCCGTGTAGGCTTCTTGTGGAGTCTTTCCATCAAGTGCCTTGGTGTAGCTTCGATTCAAGATGTAGACAGCAGTGTTGACAGCCTCTGCCCAAAACTGATTAGGCAAACCCTTTCCTTTCAACATGCACCTTGCCATCTCCATGATGGTTCGATTCCGGCGTTCTGCAACACCGTTCTGTTGAGGACTATGTGCCACTGTGAGTTGATGCTTGATTCCCTTACTCTTGCAGAAATCTTCAAACTCTATTGATGTGAACTCACCACCACCGTCTGTCCTGAATTTCTTCATCTTCTTCCCTGTTTCAATTTCAACAAGCTGAAGCCATTCTTTAAACTTACCAAAAGCTTGAGCCTTATCGCGAAGGAAGTACACCCACATCTTCCTGCTATAGTCGTCGACAAGTAACATGAAGTAGGAAGATCCGCCCAAGGCCTGTGTAGGCATTTTTCCGCACAAGTCAGCATGCACCAACTCTAGAGGATAGCTTGCCCTGTTCTTGCTTTCTTGTGGAAATGCCTTCCTCTGTTGCTTGCCCATCATGCAAGCTTCACATGGTTCCTTCATTTCTGCAATCGATGGTAGGTGTGCAACCATACCTCTGCGATGCATCTCCTTCAGTACAGGGTATCCAATGTGGCCGAATCTCTCATGCCATAGCTTACTTGTGCCCACATTTGTAGTGGCTGTAAGAGCACACAACTCATATAGGTTGTTCCTCCTTATGCCAGTCCCAACAATGTTGTTGTTACCGTCCATAATCTTAGCTCCTGTCTTACTGAAAGATACTTGATGACCTTGATCAGTTATAGAAGCTACTGAAAGTAGATTTCGTTTTATTTGTGGAACATATAGCACATTTGAAAGCTTTCTGATATCGCCATTAGAGTTAATGAAAGAAACCGTACCTTCGCCCTCTGCAGGACATCTTGCATTGTTTCCTACCTTTACTGTGATGGGTTCCTTTAGAGGCTGTAAGGAACTGTAAAGGTCTTTTCTACTCGTCATGTGACGAGATGCACCGCTGTCCAACACCCATGAGTCATCTGTTCCTGAATCTTCAGCCGAGGAGCACACCTCCTCTATCGTAACAAATAACTCAAGCTCTGTTTCTGCTGTGTTGGCAGACTCCTTGCCCTTGCCACCTTTTGAAGAGCCACTCTTCTCTTCTGCCTTCTTGATGCGACAGTCTTGGATTCTGTGTCCCTTCTTCTTGCAGTGGAAACACTCTCCCTTGAACTTCTTTTTGTCGTTCTTCTTTTTGTCTCCATCTTTTGAAGAGTCTGTTTTGCCTCCTTTGGCATTTGCTGTGAATGCAGCATCTCCTTTGCTACCACCACTCCTTGCCTTGAGCCGCAACTCCTCCTCCATGAGTAAGGCACTGAATTCTTCAAAAGTTAGTGGTTGAGGTCTGATTTGAGTGTTAAGAGCAGTTACCAGACCATCAAACTTAGGTGGACAAATTCGAAGACAACGTCGAGCTAGCTCTTCACTTGACTTTTGAACACCTGCTCCCGCCATTTGATCTCGTAGATTCTTTATGCGAGTGATAAACACCTCTGCAGTCTCCCCATCAGCAAACCGTTCTGCTGCAAGCTGATTCTCCAAGTTCTAAATCCGTGTCTGATTATGAGTTTCATATTGATTTCTCAATATGTTCCATGCTTCACATGCCTTCGTAGTATGCTGAATGAGAGTCAGAACACTATCAGAAGTACTTGTAACAAGAGCACAGAGTGCATCTGCATTTCTACGTTTCCAAGCACGTAGAAGATCAGCATCAGGAGGAATCATTCGACCAGGAGTATTTGGATCAGGTCTTTCTTGGGGCTCATGATCAGTCCCAAGAACAGTCTCCAAAAGCTCATATGAATCAAGAATAGAAGTGATTTTGAACTTCCACAGGGTGTAGTTCGTACCATCAAGTTTACCTTCTGTGAAGGTTGGTGGCCGTATCCGCAATGTTGGGATGATCGGCATCATTGATGCTCCTGCTTGTGCGCCACCTACTCCTGTTGATGAACCACCTTGGCCCCCAGTCGTAGATGATGACGCACCACTTGACATCTTCTCTCTTTTGTTGTTCAGAACTCTGCAACCTCTGCATTTCTGCTTCTGCACCACTCAGAGCCTCCTGAGCTCTGATACCATGTAAGAAAATAACAGCACAGCGGAATAGACCTGTAGACAGAGTTGAGAGAAAAACGCAGACAAAGATAGACGCAGACTGAGAGGTAGAGAACTCAAATTCTCAGATTGCAAAGCATAATGCAGTTACAATGATGGTGTTGTCCACCCGTGCGCTCCCACTGTGGAGCTTAGATGGCGATCTAGACAGACTCTAGATGAAGGGCTTACTAGTGCGCAATGCTATATAAAGCTCAACCTGGGCTGTGCTTATATAGCTTTTACAAGGCGGTTCGGTATAGATAAACGTAGTCGGGAGATACAAATTAGTCGGTAAAATATATGATCCGACAATATCTCCACGACCAGAAGTCCTACCGTCTCGGCCCTACGGGCCGGGGGGATAGGCCCCCCGGACCCCGCAGAAGGGGGCAAGCCCCCCTCTGCACTCCCCCCATTAAGGTTCTATGGGGAAACCGCGCGACGCCACAGGGCCTTTATTTTCACCTTAAATGATAACCCAATGGCCTGGAAGTTTATGCCCTACCTAACCTGACGGCTAGGCTCACAAAGATCATCTATAACCATCAACGGTCACACATAGACCTCATCTAACTTGGAAGTTAGGGTTCCACAAATGTCCGGGCTCTCATAATGGCTTCTCCTCATAATGGGGGCCTTACAACTTAGAGCACCATGGATCATTTGTGGTCACATGAGGGTGGAGTATTGAGCATATCTAACAGACTCAAGTTACCTCATCTTCAGCTTTCTTGGCTCAAATCTTCCATACACCTGCACTTTTACTTCAACAATATGATGAGCAACTATCAATTTACAAAGATTTCAGCACTTCCAATTCTACAAGATATCAATTGCTTTCTTTTTTTTTTCCAAAGACAAACAATGACATCTACCTATTCATGTGCACATTTCTTGATTGATGAGTTTTACCTTTTTCTTGTGTTGGTTACTATCATCAACAGAAGATCCAGCAAAGGTCCAACTTCAATGAAGTTCTTGGAATTTTCCCCGGCAACGGCGCCAAAAAATGTTTGTTATTGACTTTGGAGTTGTCCTCTCCAATCATGAAGTACAAAAGAATCAACAAATCATCTTTATTTTGTCAATCCTGGGAATATCCATAAGACCACAGCCCCTTCTAGATGATAGATTCATAGAAATAAGAGATTGATGGCTGGAATTCTGAGAAAATGAAAATGAAGAGGAAATATCTAGGGTTTACCTTATCTAGAGCAAATCTTCATCATTTTCTATGATCTTTGTGTCTAATTCATGTTATTTTCTCATCAGAATACAAATATGAAATCAGAATTGGAAAATATCACCTGTATCACAGAGACGAGACAATCGCGATTCTGTACCAGTAGACAATTTTCACATTTCTGCAACATTCTTCAATCCTTCTTCACTCAATACATCAGTAATCATCTCTCTTCATACATCTTACTCAGTATTACACAAATGAACTCACAAATCTCCATGATAAAGCAAGAAACAAGCTCTCACATCAAAGGAAACACACATAATAAGAGAAAACACGATTTCAGCAGAAACTCTCTCTTCTCTATTGATAGCATGTACAAATGACTAACCAACCTCTCAAAAATAGAGAAAATTGACTTATATACATTTTCAAGTGTCCTCTTTCACACTTGAATTTTGGTCCTTTCCTCTATTATTCTAAAAATATGCTATCTAAGAGTTTCCAAAAATTCTAGAAAAAATACATAAGATTCTATCCTTCATAAGGAAGACTCTTCCTTATTTTTACAACAATTGCATAAATATTTCTACAAATTTTTATCATTTTACAATATTTTTCCTTCAAAAAAGGTTTCCAAAAATGCATCTTCCAACAGAAGCATATCTCATAGGATTGGGAGCTGTGGAAACCCCTTGCATGGGTGAGCTGGAACTTCCCCTCTACATTCAAGATGTTCTAATGATAGTCAAAGTGCTAGTGTGTGAAGACAAGGATCTCATAGAACCTCTTGTCTTGGGGCAAGACTAGATCTATGATCATGCAGTGAACCTGAACCTAAGAAATGGACTTCTTTAGGTCTAGGTGGATCAAAATTGCATCACAACTGAGCTAGAAATTTATGCACCCAAGGAGCTAGGAAAGGCACCAAATCTCAGTCCTTCTAGGAGTACACATGAAGATAAAGATGTTTTTCTTGTCCAAAGTTCTATAGTGCAGAAGAATGTCACTCAGGAAGGAGGTGTAGAAGCCAATGGGGAACTCCCTTCTTTCCAAAGATGGCCAAAGAACGACAACCAGGGCAACCTAAGAAGCAAACAAAGAGGCATGCTCAACGACTGGTGAAACATAAAGTACCTCATGGAAGGAAGCAGATCTAGATACGCAAGGGTGAACAACCCTCTGCTCTGGAGATAGGATCCCAAAGATGCACCAAATGCACCACTCAATGGAGGACTACAATGAAGGAGTATCCTAGGCATCATGCTATCCGGAGCATTTCTATTTGGGTCCCAAGAATGAAGATTGACCCCAATGCTACACAGATATGGGTGCCCAAGACCTACTTACGAGATCAAATAGCTTCACCTCAACTCACAAGCTTGAATCAACACTCGCATGCACTCACCACACAAATCCCAGGTAAAACATCCACTCACATCTCTGATCAAACCTGGGGATATCTAGAAATGGGTACCCAAAAAGTCCAAATCCAGAGACCTTTACATGTCATAACTACCAAAAGTTATAATCCCATGATAAAAGCTTGGAGAATTAAACCTTGTATCAAACCCCATGACCCAATTTTGTAAATGAATCTGCATCAAAGTAGATACATGTTGAGTACAGTGCACATCCAAAGTATGCATCTACGGGAATCACTAACCTACTAACCGACATTCACAAACATCACGAAAACTTCACCCACTAACCCCTAAACACTTTTGGCATCATGTTGGTATTGTAGAGGGAACACAATAATATCATGTTTCCTATGCAATGCTAATATGCTTCTCTTCTTCCAGCATATAAGCATCAAGAACTACGAGCAATATCATGGCAAAGATAGCAAGCCCCATCTCGCAGACATGAGGAGTCAAGCAGGTGTTAATATGGAAAATCTACCTATTGAAGTGCCACCAACCGAACGACCTATAAAGATGTGGCAGCTACAACAAATACCTATGTCGGACCCTCCCATAGGAATAGCAGAGAGATTTCATGCAAACTCTCACTGGTTCAGTGGATCTTCTTCAAGAATCTTTTCCTTTTCTTTATCTTCATACCATGGTCTTAGTTCATCAAAGACCACACCTCGGGAGAATCTTACTTCCTTTGTTTTAGGGTTGTAACACTTGTATCCTTTTTGCTCCATCAAGTAGCTGATGAAAATGCATTTTTCTAACCTTGGTTCCGTCTTTGTTCTAACTTCTTGTGGAATGTGAACAAAGCAAACACATCCAAACACTTTGAGGTGTGTAAGATCAGGTTTATTACCAGAATATACCTCCTCTTGAGTCAAGTGATGTATTCCTGATGTTGTGCACTTATTCATCAAGTAAATGGCGGTTGTGCTAGCTTCAGCCCAATGGTATAATGGTACCTTCATCGCATTGAGCATGCATCTTGCAATTTCATCGATTTGCCTATTTTTCCTCTTAGCTAGTCCATTTTGTTGTGGTGTATATCTACAAGTAAACTACCTTTTGATCCCATTCTCTTGTAGAAAATCTGAAAATTCTTTGGAGAAGTATTCTCCTCTACCACCCGACCTTAAGGTTTTGAGAGACCTTCCTGTTTCTTTTTCAACTTCAACTTTGAAACTTTTGAATATAGAAACTCCTCTGATTTTTCCTTCATACAAAACAACCATACCTTTCTTGAGTGATCATCAATGAAGGTGACAAAAAATCTATTACCAGCCATTGATGCCTCTTGGGTTGGTCCCCATACATCCATATGTATCAAGTCCAACACATTTGGGGCCACGTAATTGCTCCTCTTGAATGGCTGCCTCGTTTGCTTTCCTAGTTGACAAGCTTCACATCACTCATGGTCCAATGCTATTAAACTTTGGAAGACCTCTTACAACTTCATATTTTCCCATGTCCTTTAGCTTTGGAATGTTGATATTCCTATTCTTTTGTGCCATAAGTCCAGCTCTGAAATCTTCTTGTTCCCACGTTGAACGTACATGACCTTTCCGTATGGATGTTGGACGCCCAAAGTGAACATCCTTCCTTCTCTTCTACCTTGAGCAATGACCTTGAAGCCTTCCTTTGGATTCGTTATAAAGCACCCATTCTCATTGAATATGACATGATAACCCTTTTCTACCATTTGTCCTACTGAAATCAAGTTCTTTGAAATTGTAGGAACATGAAGAACGTTAGATAGAACCTTTGCTCTACTTGTATCTCCAAGCCTTATATCTCCAATATGTTCAATTATGTGTTGAGTATCATCACTTGTTTCAACACATCCTTTTCCACTTGGTACCTGTAGATTAGTGAACAAACTTCCTTGGCATGACATATGGTTGCTACAACCTGAATCAATGTACCATTTTACGTCATCTTCACAAGAGCTTCTATACTCATGTCTCATTGCAAGTAGTGTGTCCTTTCTTCCTTCACTTGAGGTGCTTGCATAGTTGCTTTGGCTCCTTTGATTGCCTCCATTTGATCTTCCATTCTTTATCCAACAATCACTAGCATAATGTCCTACTTTACCACAATGATAGCATGTTATACCTTTATGATAATTGTAGGAGCCTTGGCCTCTTCCTCTACTTCTACCTTGACCTCTTCCTTGTGTGTTGGCATCTGATGCATCCTTGTTGTCTTCCGAATTGTTTTGATTGTAGTTGGAGTTGTTGTGACCTCTTCCTTTTCCTCTTGAGCCTCCTCTTGAGTTCCTTCCTTTAGCTCGACGTGCATATAACATTTGGTTGTGGTTGTCATTTCCTTTTGGGCCACCAAAGCTAAGCTCTTCTATGACAAGATGAGGGATTATATGTTCAAAACCTCGATATGCATCTTTCAAGTTAATGGAAGTTATAAAAGGCTTCCATCTTTCATCTTCTCTCAATCCATTGAGAGTATAACACACAAGACCTTCGTCTTCAACCGTTGTGCCAATAGAAGCTAAAGCATCACTTAGCTCCTTAATCTTCAAAGTATATTTAGTTATGGATTGACTCGAACTTTTCTTGATTGTGTTCAACTCATTCTTGAGTTGAAGTTTCCTAGCTTTGGTATTTGTTGAATACATCTTTTCAAGAGCTTCCCAAGCATCTTTAGCTTTCTCTAGATGTTGAATATGCCCTACCATGGCATTAGTAATCACTTGTGAAATGAGGAACATGACTCTCCTATTCCTCTCTTCCCATTCTTTTTCTTGCCTCCTTTGGACTTTGGTGGTCGTAGCTTGATTGATTTGAGGTTGAGCATCATCGCCGCTCACAATACCCCACAAGCCTTGTAGTTGGTCATTCTAAACTTCCACACGGGATAGTTATCCTTATCCAATTTCTCTACTTGACCCAATTCAACCATTGAAGACTGTCAAAAACTTTGAGAGTTACCTTGAATAGTTATATTGTCCTTTTCTCTTGCGTTTGTGAAGCTCCCCCCTTGTTTTGTAGCTCCTCTTTTGCTTTGCTTTAACTCCAACTCTGTTCATGAAGCTTCAACACCAAGGCTGCTCTGATACCAACTACAGAGAATGAGTTCTCCTATGTGCAATGAAAACATGTAGTGAGCCCTTGTATGTCCAGCACTTGGACAAACAACTGCACCTTAGATAGCTTTCTTCTCTCAATACAAAACTCAAATGGACCTGTGCCTGTCCACACAAGTATGCTGAAGAATTAAACTTTGGTCTCAGATTGATAACTCCCTGAATATATATCCTTTGAGGAGACAAAAAAAATGCACACAAATAGCTTTTGGAAAAGCTAAAAATCAAGTAATTTGGATGAGTTTTGGTCAGGAGACTCAACTGACCAAAATAGAGCACCTATGCACACAAGTATATTGAAAATATGAACTTCACTCTCTGATAGATATCTCACAACATATAACTCCTTTGAATGACATATTTGGGATAGAGAAATTGCATGAAACAAGCTTTCCAATAAGCTAAAAATCAAGCAATTTGGATACGTTTTGGTTGGGAAAGTTAACCAACCAAAATAGACTACCTATCTAAACAGGTATGCTAAAACACTAGACTTCAATCTTTGACTAATATCTCACAGAATATATAAGCTTTGAAGAAGATATTTGAGACAAAGAAATTACAAAAGATAAGCTTTTCAATGAGTGTTTAAATGCAAGAAATGGCTACATATACACTGAGACATGAGCTTCACAACATAGCTATGTACAAAATGACATGCAACTGGAACGAGTCTATGGGAAAACAAAATGACAAAATGACCAGATCCGACTATTGGGATCTCTTTCCTCTTTCTCTCCTTGTTTATAACATGCTCCCAATCCACTTTTATAACCAATGAGCATGTGAAGAAGTTTGTGCCTCCTTCTTAACTCACCACTTTCATTTGATTGCCCACTACATGCCACTTACCACAAGGCCAATATTCTATCTTTTACTCATCATGAATTTTGACTAGACTTTTTTTTTCTCTTTTTCTCCTTTATCTTTATATTTGGTAAATTTATACAAGCATAGCTCATGTGAAAATGATCTTGTACAGTTATCTTCAACATTTCTACGCTATTACTATTTGTTATCAGCATTACAAGCGAGTGATCTAAAGGAACAACCTAGAACCTTCATCATTCCTTTTCTATCGGGAAAAAATGAGTTGAAAAAGTCAAAGATCACCCTAGAATTGGTAAGAGATGCTATGAACATGCATGACATGTATGTTCCCTCCGAGAAGGATGCTTTGATAATCGATAACATGAAGAATAGGAAACTACAAAAGTTAAAAGATATAGTGGCACTCACACCAAATGTTTCCATCCGTCACCGAATGTGCATCCAGCAATTTGCATTTCTTGGCCAAGATAGATTCACTCAGCCACACAAACAAATCTCGTTCAGTCTTTACTTGGCAGAGATAGGATCACTAACCATTAAGCTTCCTGTGTGGTGTAGATTATAGAGCAACTATACGAAGCTAATAAAAGGTACTCTAGGAAACTAGTGGTGAATGGATGTTGTGCAATAACGTGCATCATTTACAGATGTGTATCATATGATGTACCCATCAAGCACGCATTGACATGGTCACAACTACAGTTGTTTAAAGGATGCAAAGCTTCCACACATCAATCCAAGTTAATGAGGGGCACTATTCCATGTGTCCAGACAATACAAGTTCTTATGACCTCAAAGGTCTCACCACGAGGGGATGCCACAATGCCTCCCTTTATGATTCGAATTCCCAGATCTAGATCTAAAAGCACACCATGAGCTGCCCCATTTGCTCCTCTTGTCCCACTGGAATTTGAATTTTCTACCATGAGAGACATTGAAGGGATGAACAATTTTAAATCTTTTTTGCAGAACATGCAACTATTGGATGTAGAATTCTTTTTGGATATAGAATGACCTAGCACATCCTCCCAAAGAAGGGGTAAATCAATAGAGGGCCGCCATGTACACTGGGATGATGATCAACACAGGACCCTATCCCAACAACTAGAACGACCAAAGGGTGAAGACAAGGAACAAAAAGAAGGAGAAGAAGAAGAAACGGCTGAAGCCCCAACCTACATTGCAGAACTCCGTAGATAATACCAAATCATGGAAAGGGTGTGGGGACAACAATTACTCTTTGAACAGAGCATCAGAATGCTAATGGTCCACCTCTTCGAAGAGGCTGGTGTTGACTCGAAATTCAGTGAAACTCTAATATTGCTCGCCAAAACCTATGGTGTTGTGGAAGCCATAATATCATCTCTACAAAGGCCTCCCGCCCAATACAATCCTCATAGATTCCAAACACGACCAAACTCAGGCAAAAACATTCAGATCTCCATCACAACTGTCGAGGCAGCCACTACGACAACTGAACGGATAGATACAACCTCCCAAGCAACTAGAACTCTTGGCCATGAACCGATGGTCATCCATGAAGAATCAATAGAGCCACTACGTCCAACAACTCCACCATCAACTCCTCGAACAGAAGCTGTAAATCTTCCATAGTCCCACTTCTAGTTCAACCTTGTTTTCCTCCTTTGACAACCCTTTATATCATACCACCACAGGACATCCAGCCTCCACAACCTCAGTCATAGGCCACCTAGACATTACACCTACTTTGCAATTATTCACCACGATCACACACACACCACCTACCATTCCGATGTATATAGTAGACACCATTCTCACCTCCACATCTGACAACATGGAGAGTTTGCCACCCACAACAACCCCCCCCCCCCCAACACTTCCACCATCCCCCATTCCCCCACCATCAACTTCACATGCACACACATCTGTAGTAGACACAACATTCACACTCCCCATTCCCCATTCCCTCTCCCTTGCATCGACCAGTACATACCGCATATTCATCTATAAATAATGCATTTGATATTATGATTCAATGTATGTCACAACAAAGGATAGAGTACACTCAACTAGAGGAACATAACAAGAGATTCCAAGAACACTCTGTAGAATTACAACAATGCAGATGGAACATAATTCTAAAAACTACTACGAAGCCACCTTGTCGCAGCTCAGGAAGAAAACCGACGACTACATATACAAAATCAAGAAAATCTAGCAGCAGACATAGAGAGTACAATAGGGGCACACATTAGTCCCTCAAAATTTCAAGTTGTGCCCCTAGAGAACATTAAAATCATACTGGAAGACTATGCTAACTTGTTCGAAGCCCACGACAAATTATCGAAAGAATTGGATCAATTGCAGGAGCAACAAACATCAGATGCTACAATTGTCCCCCCAACCATTGTATCAACCTCTTCAAACATTACTGACTCAGAAGCACTACAGGAACTCAAACAAAAACTCAAAGAATTACAAACATGACTCCTACAATACGAAAGGCCACCATCCCCATCGGAGGCCCCCATAGAAGAAGAAACCATCTCAATTCTAGTAGAACATACATTTGAAGACAATTATGATCCTGTTGCTCTAGCACAATGGTGAGTACCAACGTGAGGAGATACACCTCATAAATGTCAATCCGTGGAGACGTGAGGACCGGTATGAAGACCGTGAGCAAGTGATGGCACAAGTGCGTGAGTGAAAGCACACAAGCATGCACACACATACACACACACGCGCACAAGGTAAGAGCAAAGAGTGGAACAATGGAAAGCTTCGATTACCAAGAGCTCTCTTACAAAGCTGAAATCTACAACAAGCTAACCCCAAAAATGAGCTCTCCAGCCCTTTTTATAGTTTTTGAGTGGTTTTGGCCCTGTCCAGACCTAGTGTCCGGCCTAGTTAAAAAATAGGTTCCAGGGCTTATTTGGGGGCTCAAACGGAGTCTAAAAATCATGAAAATTGGTAGGATGGTAGTTCTAATACTCCTCAAGCTCGAGGAATCCTCGGCTTGAACAAAATGGAGTTACAAAAATGGAAAATGGTATTTACAATGGTTTTTAGTGATAAAAATCACTATTTTTGTAGGGATTTCTTCTGAAAATTTGACAGGTGCTTCTTGGAGCTCCCTACTTGCTCCTTCTTCTTGTGTGTCCACTTCCTTGATGCACTTCCATTCTTTGTCCTTGATCTTGAGCTTCAACACTCCCCCCCCTCTTGAGTCTGTCGTCCCTGACAGACCCTTGTTGTAGTGGTCGTTCCATGTAGTACGTTGAGAGGTAGTGTCCTTGTGTCCAACATGGGCGATCCTTCTTCCCAAGGTGTCCTGGTCGTTTGTCTGGTTCTTCACTTTGCCACTGTCATCTCTTGCAGTTTGTGGTCCCTTTGTACGTACTTCTGCCTTGTATTCCATTTGGATGGTGCATTTGTGAGTTTTCCAAAACTACTAGTTGCTCAAAGGAGGTGTTCAATGTTGATTATGAGCAACTCTCAATGGTGGATGGCTCCCTTGTTCTTGTAGTGGTCACCGTGATGTCCTCTGATTCTTACAAAGATGGCCTTCATAATTTTCATGCCAAGTACTTGTAACCCGTAGTGAATGGTGGGTCAGTGCATTAGTGCATGGGTTGAACAAAATATGTGCCTTGTGCATGGCCTTGTAATGTGGCCCTACATATGCGTACTTGGAAAATGCATGGCAAGAAGTATGGTGCAAGAGATTGGGTCTTGAGCTAAGTGCTCAAGGGTATGCTGACGAAGAGGTTTCCTAATCTATCATGGTTATAGTGTTGTTGAAACATACACGTCTTACCATGGTGAAGGGTCCGTTGATCTGCATCTCTTCGTGTTGTAGTTCCATCATGGGGTTTGACCATCGGCTTGTCCTTTTTGTTGATGGATGTCCTTGCTGAAAGTTCGCGGATGAGCGTTTTCAAGCACAGTCCTTTTCTTTGCCCCTTTTTTTTTTTTTTTTTTGCACACGATGGCATCAAACAAGAAGAAAGGGGTTAGTATCAATAACATATTTTGCATGTGAAAATTGTGTCTCATGTGCCTGGGATTTCTCAATTGTGTCTATGCACGGCCATGTAATGTGGCCCTATGTTGATGCATACTTTGGAAGTGCATGACCTCAATGGTGCAAAAGACAAGGTTATGCCAAAGGCACATGGTTGCTGCACGTCGAGGCTTTTGATGTTACTCGCATAGTTGATGCATTCTTTGTTTGCAGGTGTCGATTGGATCTCGAAATGATGTAATCCTCCTAATGGGAACCCATTTCCGAATAGTATTTGGCCCTGTAGAGATCACCTCAGGCCAGGTCTTCTTTGGAAGCTGTCCAAACTTTGGTATCCAGTGTGGTTGGCCCCTTGGTTCTGTGGATGATGCTTGTGCTTTTGGCTTCCAAACCCATATCCTGGGTGAGTGCCTGCTTATTTTTGTAGAAGGGTTGAGTTTATCTTTTTTTGGTCTTTGTGCTCTGTTCTTACCCTTTGCTTTCCTTGGCTTCTTTGTTGAGGCCTTTTGCATGGTGGGGAGCATAGGCCTTTGTACGTGTAAGAGCTTCTTGGGTACCCACATCGGTAATCGCCCTTGTTGAGCTGTAGCTAATTTTTTAGGCACCCAAATTTGTACCTGATTGTGGTCGGCCTTCTTTGATAGCTTCGGTACCCAAATTTGTTGGATTCGTCGTGCTAGAGCCTGTCGTAGGTGCTTGGCCCTTCTTTTTCCATGGTCGATCTGGTTGGGTGGAAATCTTTGAGGCCACATCGATGGTGGCACTCCTTTCTTTACCCAGATCTGCTTCATGCCCATAACTTCTTTCTGCTTGAAGGCTCTTTGTCTATTTGATAGACTGGCTGTTTTCCACTGTTTTGCTTGCTTCTGAGGTTGAACTACTGTGGATGCTTTACTCTTTGAAAAACAAGAAGAAGGTTCATCTTGCCTTTGCGACTGTCCTTCCGTGATTGCGTCCGTCTGGATCATAGAGCTTTTGACATCTACAACATCTTGTTCGAGAAGATTAGCCGTAGAGGAACAAAGAGAGTGTGTGGTGTCAGTGTCAGTGGGCATGCGATTCTCCAATTCTACTGTAATGCATTGATTATATACCCAAACTTGAAGAAGTTGACTTCTTAGGTTCAAGTTGACAGCATGGTCGTAAATCCAATCTTGACCCAAGACAAGTGGCTGTGTGAGGTCCTCATCATGACACACTAGCATTTTGACTTGCATTGGAACATCATGAAGGTAGATGGGAAGTTCTACCTCTCCTAAACAAGGGGTTTCCACGCCACCTAAACCTATGAGATAGGCTTCTATGGGCTTGATGTTCAATTGCAGGTCTTGGCAGTATGAAAGTCTAACTGCACTAGTTGCTGCTCCTGAGTCAACCAATGCTCTCACAGTCCTTACACTCTTTCCTTGTCCTACCTCTATAGTCACAAAGGGCCGTCGATCAATTATTCGAGAAGTAGTTATGCCCGATTTCTGGCACATGTCCATGTGATATTTTGGAGTTTTTGTGTTGACATCTAGGCCTAGCCGCCATAACTTATTTCTTCTGATGCGCTCTTTAGCCTCTGCTTGTGCTTCTTCTCTAACCCTTAACTCCTCTTCTTTTTGCTTCTTAGCAGTGTTGAGTCGCATGAGCATTTCCTCTGTAAGAGGTTCTTGATATAACTTGACTCGGCATCCACTAATATAGTTTGGTAGGATATCACCTTCTAAAGTGGCCAATTGAACTGCACTGCTAGTGGAGAGTCTATTAATGATCATGGGTCCATATCCTCGTTTCTCCAATTTGCGGGCATGGTGCTTTAGTGTATAAACCAGCACTAGATCTCCTTCTTTCAACCCTTTATCCTTCACATGGGCATCAAAGTATGCCTTTTGCCGTTTCTTTGCAGCATAGATGCCTGCTGCTGCTCGTAGCCTCGTCTCACCTAAACGTTCTAGATCAAAGATCCTAGAGGACAACTCATGTCCATTCCACTCATGCTCTTGTGCTACTCTTAAAGCTGGAATTAGGAAATCTAATGGTAGCACCGCATTCTGTCCGAAGACCATCTGAAATGGGGTGGCATTGAGTACCGTTTTGTAGGCAACTCGGTATGCCCAAACAGCATGATGAAGTTGTTTGTCCCAATCAGAGCGTTTATTATTTACAAGTTTCGTCAATACGTTACATAGGATCTTATTTGTGCTCTCGGCTTGTCCGTTAGCTTGTGGGTGATAGGGGGCAGACTTTTTATGTATCACCATGAATTCTTGAAGGAGATTTTCAATGACCTCATTCAAGAAGTGCGTGCCTCTATCACTAACCAACTCTATTGGTAGCCCATATCTAGTGAACACATTTTCGAATAAGAACTTAGCCGTCGTTTGAGCATCATTCTTCGTTGTGGCTTTTACTTCCACCCACTTTGTAAGGTAATCTGTGGCTACAATAATGTATTCTGCATGAGAGTTTCTAGCTGGGGGGTTGATGGGACCTACAAAGTCTATACCCCACTTTGAAAATGCACGTCCTCCCATCATCGGCCTTAAAGGCATTTCATCTTTTCTTATCGGATATTGGGCACGTTGGCATGTGTCACATTTCTTCACATAAGTATGTGCATCCATATGAAGAGTGGGCCACCAAAGTCCTGAGAATAGTATGGTCTTAATTACTCTGTCAGGCCCAAAGTGTCCACCTGCAGCACCGTTGTGTGCAGTTTCTAAGACTTTCAAATAGTCTGATTCATGAACGCATAGTCTTAAGTATCCATCTTTGCCTCTCCGATATAAGTTGTCTCCTACTAATGCATAGTCTTGAGCCTCTTGCTCCATGCTTCTTCTTCTTGACAGACTAGCCTCGTTCGTTAGTGTTCCTGATCTCATAAATTCTACCAGTGGAGCGCTCCAATCTGGAATTAGTGACACGTGATAAAGAGTGGCATGCTCCACTGGGGGTCTCTTGTGGCACACTGGACAATTCTGGATCCACTCTTGTATTTCTTTGTCCATGCTAGGCCAATACACTCCTAAACGTTTTAGATTCTGCAATGTTCGTTGTTTAGAGTAGTGATTTCCTAGCAATCCCTCATGGGCTTGTTGCAACCAACTAGTATGTTCATCGTCCTCGACACAACAAGCTAATACGCCCTCGGTATCTTGCTTGTACATACTTCCGGCCAATATTTGATACTTTTGTGATTTTACAATTTCTTCTTTGCTTGTCTTCACATTTTTATTTGCAGGCCCGAAGGTTAGGACTGGTACCAACTTATTTGCCCATTTAGGAATAACTTCTAAATTGAACAGATAAGCATCGGGCAATTCATGAGACACTCCTTGCGGTGGCTCTCCTGAAGTGATGCGAGAAAGATGGTCTGCCCTAAGGTGGGTTCTACCTTTCCTGACAACAACTTCAAAGTCGTATTCCATTAGTAAGAGGAACCATCTTACTAAGCGGCCTGTATTGCAAGGTTTATTGACCAAATATAGTAAAGCTTGATGATCAGTGAAAAACTTGAACTTATTGGCCAATAGATAGTGTCTAAACTTTTTCACAGCGTATACCATGCCTAAGCCTTCTCTCTCCGTTGTGGTGTAATTTCGTTCAGCTGCATTTAATTGCCTACTAGCATATGCTATCGGCAAATCTAGGTTTCCTTCACCTGTGGGTTGTGCTAGCACACATCCTATTGCATGATTGGAAGCATCTACATGGACATGAAAGGGTTTGCTCCAATCCGGAGTAGTCAATATTGGTGCTGTGCACAAACGTCTTTTCAGCTCGTTGAAGGACTTCTCGCATTCCTCGTTCCACTCAAAATTTGTTAACAGGCCATAAAGAGGTTTAGCTATGATGGCATACATGTGGATAAACCTACAGTAATATCCACAATGGCCCATAAAGGCTTGTACCTCTTTAACATTCCTCGGCCTGGGCAGCTCTGTTATTGCTCTTACTTTGTCCTCATCTGTTGAAATTCCATTCTTAGAAACAATGTGACCTAAGATTTTACCTTGTCGTACCATGAACACACACTTCTCTGGGTTCAGACACACTCGATAATCTCTACACTTGTTGAAGATTTGTCTGAGCTCAGGGATGTGGTATCTTCTTTGTTGGGAATGAGCACATAATTCATCCACATATACTTCTAAATTCTTTCGCAAGAACTCTTTGAAGACATGACACATGAGCCTTTGAAATGTTGCAGGTGCATTGGTGAGACCGAATGGCATCACACGAAATGCAAAGATTCCCCATTCTGTGGCGAAAGCCGTTTTGTGTTGATCTTCTGGGGCAATGGCTACTTGATTGTAGCCCGAAAATCCATCAAGGAAGCTATAAACTTCCTTGCCTGCAACACGCTCCAATAAATGTTCAGTGATTGGAAGTGGATAACTATCTCGAATCGTAGCAGCATTAACTTTTTTAAGGTTAATACACACTCGCAATTTTCCATTCTTCTTGGGCACCACTACAATGGGGGTCACCCATTCAGTATGCTCAATCTCATAGATGAATCCAGCTTCAATCAATCTATCAATTTCCTCCTTTATTTTGGCTGCATAATTGTCATTATATGTGTAGGGCTTTTGTTTGGTGGGCTTGGCATCAGCGGTCATCGGAATCGTATGAGAGCAAATCTTTGGATCTACTCCTTTCAAGTCTCTATAGTGCCATGCGAACACATCCCTATATTCCCTTAATAGAGCTACAAGCTCTGCTTCTTCTTTTGCACTTAGGTCATCTCCTATGTACGTACATCGTTCTTCGTTCCCTTCAATGGTCACTACAATTTTTTTGGTCTTTTCCTTATTGTCATATGCTTCTCCTATAATGGCCTCTCTCTTAGGCATCCGTACCAAAATTTTTCGGTCTTCCACTTCATATTTCTTGAAATTTTCTGGTACTTCAAACAATGATTCTTCCTCTTCTTGTTTCACTGCTTTTCTTTTCTTTTTCTTTTGACCTCCTTCACTTTTTTCCTTTGAATTTATTGTTTTAATACTCGTGAGGGGTTCTTCTTCTTTTTGGGTTAACACTCCTATGTCTTCTAAATAGTGTTCCTCTGAGTCAAAGTAAGTATCCATCACAATGGATTCTAGATCATCATCATTCTCTTCTTCTTCTATGAACTCACTAGGATCACACTCTTCCAACAGGGGCTGACACATGAACACTGAAATATCATAACCCTCCTCATCACAATGAGGTGTCCATTGTTCTTCATTGACTGCAATGTCCATGGTAGCTAAGATTTCTGCCCAACCATGAGGCTCAAATTCCTCATCTGTAAATATCATTGGTGTATAGGTTGGGTCTTTAACTGGTCTATCTCCTGGGGGAGCTCCTTCTTCTCTTGCTTTTAGGCGCTTTTCCTCTTCCTGTGCGACCTTGCACATCCACAAGTGAGTATCTTCATGCAGCCAGGATGGATCAGGTGAACTTCCAGAATGCACAGAGATAGAATCTTCTTTCGCTTTGTGGATAGGATTCCACTGTAGGATTGGTACATCTCTGAAGGTGTAATCCTTCAAATTGACCTTGGTGGTGACCCCTAAGTGCTGTAAGTATAAGGAGTTGGTTCCCCAATCCTGTACTATTTGCAATTGTCGTAGGAAGGGTCTTCCTAGGATCATCTCGTAGACGTTATTTTTCTCAAAGTCACATATAGCAAATGTATGTTCAAACTCTACACCACAAGTGGTTAGAGTTATCCCTTCGAGCAATCCTAGAGGTCTTTCAAAATGACCATCTGCCATTTGAAGCTTCATTCTTGTTGGTCTTAATGTGGGTTTGCCCCATCGCTTCCACAAGGAGGTGGTCGCAATAGCAACACCAGCACCTGAATCTACGATTGCTTTGGTTGTGTAACCTTGATAGGTGATCGGAAGATAAGTATTACCTTCTTCACCTTCGCTCATGTCTCCTATCTTGTCTAGAGGTATCTCTGGTACTTTCTGCTTAGAGCCTACCTTTGGCATATTGGAATCAAGTTCTGGAACCTGATCCTTCACATGATTCCAGAGCTCAGGAATAGGAGGGGAATTACCCTTCTCCTTGGCCCATGAAGATCATCAATCTCAGGAATAGGAGGGGAATTACCCTTCTCCTTGGCCCATAGCTCTTCTTGTATTTCCCGCAAGAACTCTTGAGAGTACTGTTGAATTGAAGGAGGTATTCCAGCATCCATGGAATTAGGAACATAAGCTCCCATTGGTGGTGAGCTTCCTCTTTCAATAACTGGTTGAGCCTGTGGAGGTAAAGAAACTTATGGTTTGTTTACCAACTGCTCTAATCTTTCTAGTAAGCCTTGGAAATGCAAATCCGGTTTGACAGAGTTTGTCTGATTGAACTTTTGACTAGTCTCAAGTATAGCTTGAGCTTGTTCTACCATTTTCATGCACATTTTCATGCACATTTTCATCCGTTCAATCTCTAAATCTGCTCTCGGGTAACTCTTGTCTATGTTTGCAGCTATTGGCCCTTCTTGAAGACGAGCCTGGTAGGCCTTGAACATCATGTCCAAGCCTTCTGGGGTTGGATCTGCAAGAACAGACCCTGGTTGTGGGTTATTTACAATGGGTGGTGGGGTGGGATGAAGCGAAGTGGATGGAGCTTCAGCGTGCGAGGGGCTTTGAGATGCAATATCTTCTATTTTTGTTTTGGCATCTTTTAGACTTTCTTCTATTTCGGATAGCTTTTTGTTCCATTTGCGATTAGCCTTCTCTCTGGTATCCTTCCATGTTCTTGGTTTCCTCTTACTAGGCTCTCCTGACTCACTTGACTCCGATTGTTCAGATGGTTTTGCTTGTTGTGTAGCCTGTGCCCTAGTAACTGCCTGTACAGGAGCCACATTACTGCTACTTGAACTTGAATCTGCCACAAAGCCTACCACGTTGATGGGTGTTAAACGATAATCCTTCTATCCAATTTTCGGAAGAGTATTATCGGGTCCTCGGGTTCTTGGGAGTGGTAGGGGTCTGTTAGACAGAGGCCCTGTACTATTTTCCCAGTTCTTCACACAATTATAAATACTCCATCACGTATTAGCACAGCGGATGATTCTGAATACTAATCATTCTTCGACCCGATGAATATTAAGTCTTTTAGACTGAATCTACTATGGTATTGGAGCAGAGGTCCTATTGTGACTTATAAATATTGGAATACGTACTTTTCTGTAATTGAATACTACTCAATATGACAATTCCATGTGACAGGTAAATACACCGAACAATAATACACAGACAACTATAATCGGGATTCCGCCAAACTGATCGTATACTGACTCAAGTCACAAAGTCCTAACCGCAATTGCTAAACTTCCCAATACTTCTGTTCACATCCAGATCTTTACCGCATTCTCAGTGAACGCAGACTATGGTATCGAGTCTGGTCACTTAATCGAAAAGATACTAATTGTAGATGATTAACTTTGACCTTACACAGTCTCTCGCAGGATAACAAACACACTATTTCACGACGGAAAAGATCCAGAATCGTATATAACTGATCATCAAACAGACTCACAATACAAGATTACCGGATGGACATCGGTTCAACAAGGAAAATAACAGAATAGTTAGATACGAATAGAATAGAACAGAATTCACTGTATCAATATCTCATACACAGTCTCAAAATATGATGCGCGCCATCTCCCAAATTGATTCAACATAATAGACAGACAGAATATAATACAATACTTGCAATTTCCAAACACTTCAGTTCGAGATGTGACCAATCCTATTCGCTACAAGGCCAAACAGAATAGAGACTTCTTCCGAAAGGAAAAACTACTACTATTCTCTATCTCTTTGTCTCACACAATAATTTCTGCTCCCACCAGCCAGCGGAGCAGCGGACATTCTCCTCCTACTTTTTATTGCTTTCGCATCCTTCATTTACCGACTCTTGCGTAATTTCCTGCATCTCCGTCATTTCAGCCAAAATTCTTGTTTGTCCTTTTTCTGTGATTGCGGTTGTCTCGCTCCGTCGGCCTTGTAACACTGGCACACACGGTGGACTCGAACCCGCAGGTACAGTACTGTTGGTAATATCCTTTTGCCTGGGGTAACTGTCTTAAATGTGTTCTGAAAAGGGTAGCATACTCTTGTACAGTTTGATTTGGTTTCTGTCTGTTATTCTGTAAATACTCAAAGATCTCTGCAGGATTCTTTTTCAGCCTGAATCGCTGCAAAAAAGCGTCTCGTACTGCTTCATAAGTACCGAAATGATTAATATCGTATTCAGTAAGCCATCTTGCTGCTTCATTCACAAGTGTAGATTGAAAAACAAATGCTTTGTATGCCGGATCCGGTGGATGGTTGAGGACAGCGTAACTGATTTCAAAGGTGCGTACGTGAGCATCTGGATCATCTCCTGGAAATCCACTAAACTTTGTGTATGTTACTCCCGTTGGGGCCAATCTGGGTTGACCTAACTGTCGTTGCGGTTGTTCATTCATCGTAAATGTATTATACACTCCTGTATTTCTGTTTTGAGTTTCTGAACTACCGGAATTTGTTTCACCAAATGGCACACTTTCCGGTGCAATTAGCTTACTTACTATATTGCGAATTTCTGTTTCAAATAGTCTTCCTTCCTCCTTGATATCCAGTGTAGGAGGACTTGCTTCCAAACGTTGTAGTTGAGCTGAAGATTCAGCCGAAACTGCTGAATCGTCACCAAAAAACTGGGTTTTTCTTACCGAAATTCCATCGGAAGGATTCGAAATTGTGACTGGATACGGTGTTGATTCGCCTGTGTTAATTTCCTTCCCTAAAGTGTTTCTAATCGTATCTGAATCTATTCCGAAAACTTTTAGACTAGATTCCAACTGCGTCTTGGTGGATTCCAAAATTGCTGTATTTTCGACAGTCTGCACCGTAGTGATACCAGACAGCTCTAGAGATGTACTACGTTCTACCGTAATCTCACCGGAATCGGTGTTATCGTTTGTCACTTTTTCTACAACTGGGTCAGGTCTAATTGCACTAGTACCTCCCAGAGTTGTTCTTAATACCCCTAACTGATGATTCTTGGGATACTTTTCACCTGATCGAGTAATCGGCATGTAGCATTTCCGTACTAATCATATAGTATTACGAACAAAACAGTCTTGCAACAATCTGATTCTGTTGCTATTGTCTATCCAACAAAATTTAATTCGAACAAAATACCAGGCAATCTTAATGCCACTTCCCCAGTAGGATCGCCAATGTTAAACGATAATCCTTCTATCCAATTTTCGGAAGAGTATTATCGGGTCCTCGGGTTCTTGGGAGTGGTAGGGGTCTGTTAGACAAAGGCCCTGTACTATTTTCCCAGTTCTTCACACAATTATAAATACTCCATCACGTATTAGCACAGCGGATGATTCTGAATACTAATCATTCTTCGACCCGGTGAATATTAAGTCTTTTAGACTGAATCTGCTATGGTATTGGAGCAGAGGTCCTATTGTGACTTATAAATATTGGAATACGTACTTTTCTGTAATTGAATACTACTCAATATGACAATTCCATGTGACAGGTAAATACACCGAACAATAATACACAGACAACTATAATCGGGATTCCGCCAAACTGATCGTATACTGACTCAAGTCACAAAGTCCTAACCGCAATTGCTAAACTTCCCAATACTTCTGTTCACATCCAGATCTTTACTGCATTCTCAGTGAACGCAGACTATGGTATCGAGTCTGGTCACTTAATCGAAAAGATACTAATTGTAGATGATTAACTTTGACCTTACACAGTCTCTCGCAGGATAACAAACACACTATTTCATGACGGAAAAGATCCAGAATCGTATATAACTGATCATCAAACAGACTCACAATACAAGATTACCGGATGGACATCGGTTCAACAAGGAAAATAACAGAATAGTTAGATACGAATAGAATAGAACAGAATTCACTGTATCAATATCTCATACACAGTCTCAAAATATGATGCGCGCCATCTCCCAAATTGATTCAACATAATAGACAGACAGAATATAATACAATACTTGCAATTTCCAAACACTTCAGTTCGAGATGTGACCAATCCTATTCGCTACAAGGCCAAACAGAATAGAGACTTCTTTCGAAAGGAAAAACTACTACTATTCTCTATCTCTTTGTCTCACACAATAATTTCTGCTCCCACCAGCCAGCGGAGCAGCGGACATTCTCCTCCTACTTTTTATTGCTTTCGCATCCTTCATTTACCGACTCTTGCGTAATTTCCTGCATCTCCGTCATTTCAGCCAAAATTCTTGTTTGTCCTTTTTCTGTGATTGCGGTTGTCTCGCTCCGTCGGCCTTGTAACAATGGGTGTGACCTTGGGTGCACTAGAGGGATTCCTGGGACACTCTCTAGGAAGATGTTCCTTGCCGCACTCAGGACAAAATCCTTGTATCGTAATGTTTTTCCCTTGCCCCAGAGCTGGTTGGTGGGGGCATTCACGAATGAAATGGTCGCCCTGACATCTAAAGCATGGTCCTCTAGGGGCTTGTGGTCTTACTTGTCTCAATTGGGGCCTAGGATTTGGATTCGTATACATGACGTTGGAGTATTCTGGCTCCCAATTTTTTTCCATAGGTGGTGTCTCATATTGATACTGAGAAGTCTCGCTTTGCTCAGGTGAATCTATATAATAAGCATGTGGACTATCTTCATGGAAGTAGTCTGAACCATGAGCGTGAGAATCATTTTCTGAGACCAATGGGGTTAGTGGCACCAATGCTCTATTAGGGTTCTCCTCCGCCATCGTATATTTAACTGGGATCACATTGGCAGGAGCTGGCGGTTGGTTTCCTAGGACTGGTTGTGGCCTATATGGTGCCTGATATTGCTGCTGGTATTGAGGTTGATATTGTTGTGACCTATAATATGGCTGTTGGTACTGATTCTGATACCTACCCTGCTGGTAAGGTTGCTGATAATTTTGTCTAACAGCCTGCCTATTAAAGGGACAATCTTGGGTCGTATGATTTGTATATTTCCTCTCAATGGTGCAATATAGAGCATTAGGGTTTCCTTGGGGTTGAGTCGTCAACGGGCAAACATTAGCCATGTGATCTCCTCCACATGTATAACATCGCTTCACTGAAGTGACCCTTGGCATTTGTCTATTTTGAACTCCTAGCTTTTTGGCCACTTGCTCAGCTATCTCATCTATCTCAGTGGAGGTTCTAGAAGTATGACTTGTAGAACTATCAGAGTCCTTATAGAGTTTGGATAGTCCTAACTCCTCACCCAAGTTGTCTTCTATGTCAATGCATATCCGTACACACTCTTCTATGGATCTAGGCTCTTTCAAGTATACATATGACCTTAATTTTGTGCTCAATAGGCCATCTAAAAATAGTGCCACCTGTTTGGCTGATGTGGGTAATTCTGGTACAGGGCATCTTTCCAAGTACTGTCTAAACCTTCTTCCTGCAAGTCGCACTGTTTCTTGGGGTGTCTGCTTGAAGTTGTGGATCAAGGATGATGTGTTATGCCTGATACCACTTTTGGAAAATTCCACAATGAATTCTTCTAGCAGCTGACCTATCTCTCTATAGTTGCGACTGTTTAGAGGTTGGAACCAAGCTAAGGCAGTACCCTTAAGAGACAAACCAAATGCCTCGAACTGGGTGAATAAGTCTTCAACCTGTTCAGCTCTTAGCACTTGTTTGAACTCCGCCACATGATCATAAGGATCTCCAAATCCATCAAAGTAGTTCTTCATTGTCTTAACCACTTGAGAGGGTCTAAGGGTTCTTGAGTGCTCTCGTGGTCTAGGCAATGGGAAATCATGATCATCTCTTTGATGCCTATAAACTCTATGTCTCTCCCTTTCAGGTCTTTCCGTTCCATATCCTGATCTGTCTCTGCCTACAGTGTCTGCAAAGCTTACCTCCGGTCTCTCTCTAGTTCTTTCCCTCTGGGTTTCATGAGCCTTGGATGATCCGGCTCCTTGGAGGCCCTGGGAAACATTAGATCTTGGTGGAGGGAAAATTGATTCACCTTGCCAAGTGTAAGCATGTCTGTCATGATCTGATACCAAGAATAATTTCTGAGATGTGTGATCTAGATAGACAGCTTTCCCTGGTGTCTTTGGGTCCTTGAATTCATAGATGGTGACTATTGGGCTGGGTTGATCTAGCCTAAATCTCCAAAAGGCTTCCTCCGTTTCTCTATTCACGAATAGTTCTATGCTTTTGTTATCTTGAGGAATCCATTCTGGAGTGATCACTCTAGTCAAGACTGACTTACCTCTAGGGGTCTTGGGTTCTCCTCCTAGGTTCCCTTTCTCTAGGTCTCCTATCTCATTCTCAGGAATGATATTTCCAAACTCATCTGTCCTATCTGGTAAGTTGGTAACCACATACATTGTTCCTTCCTTATCAATGTAAGCACCCTCTTCAAACTTGACCACTGGGTGTTCAAGTCCAAAGGGTTGGTCAGGATTCTTGAGTTGAACCACTGATCGTCTTAGACCATCCTCATAGATGCGAGCACCTAATTGGTTGGTCCTGATATACTCCAATTGGGTCTTATAGGGACCTTCTGGTGTCTGTAAATAGGCAGTGCCTGAGCTACGTGTGGGTCTTTCCATGCTAAAAGACATTTCCGAGTCACTGGTTTCTGAACTTAGCGTGTAAGGACAACCACTAAGCTGTTGAGCCCAAGACTTGGATGTATGGTTGACACTAGCCTCAGATGACCTAATGCTTTGTCTATCCTTGCCTAAGTGTCTGCCAGATCTCAGGTTCATAAGCCTTGGCTTCTAGTCCCAAAGTTCTCTTATATTGCTCAAAATCCCCACGAGCTTTCCAACAAAACCAAAATCACAGCAAACGGATTTCGTATGAGGAAGTTATGCCAGTTCAGGGTTTTGGGGGTTAAAACAGGGAAACAGGGTCTCTTAGGAAATGCTCCAAAGTAGGCGATACACGATATTTGTAGGACACGATACTTGATACTTCAGGAACTCAATACACGATACTTGGTATGTATCGCGATACTTGAAGTAGGCGATACACGATCTTCAACAAGTGTCGCGAGTAAATTCCACGATACACGATCTTTGATAGGTATCGCGATGGCTGTATAACGATACACGATACTTGGCTATCACGATACTCGGGCAAAACGATACTTAACTCAAGATGATACTCGATATTTGGAAGAAAACGTTACCGATCTCTGACTTAGGCGATACCCGATCTCTGATAAATATCGCGATCTCTGATAAACGATGCCGATCTCTCATGCAAACGATACACGACCTATGAACCAAACGATACACGATCGCTGGTGACTATCGCGATCTTTGATTGAAACGATCTTTGGCACCAACGATACTCGATACTTGGCTCAAAACGATCGACGATACCTGAATCAAAACGATACGCGATCTTTGGTAAGTATCGCGATCTCTGAGAAGCGATACACGATACTTAAGCCAAACGATACACGATCTTTGATCGAGGCGATACACGATCGCTGGTGAATATCGCGATCTTTGATTGAAACGATCTCTGGACCAAACGATACCGAAAGGAGGGAAATATCGCGATACTTGACCACAGGAGTAAAACGATACTTGCTAAGTATCGCGATACTCGACCGCGGGAGCAAAACGATACTTGACCCTTAGACAAATTTTGGGAAAGATTTTTTCTAAGTTTTGGTTGTACACCTGCTCTACTCTTTCCTCTCTCCTCTCCTCACTCTCTGTATCACCCCAAATCACTCCTTTTCACCTCTGTCAGTACCAAACGATACCTGACGCAGATCGTTTCCCTTTCCAAACTTAATTTACTGAGAAATTATAGATTAAATAGGTGTTTGCTCACCTTGAGAGCCTCTCTAACTTCTTTGTCACTTCCCCTTGCTCTATGTAACCCAGGTTGCCCGATTTCTCACTCACGATCTCTGGCGCAGCTCTCACGATACTTGGCGCAGGTTTCGTCTTGTCCGGGGCTGTTCACTCAGATTTTTAGCTATTTTGGTGCTACTTCTTCAGCGCCTCTGTTCTGCACCCTCTCTAAGCTTCTTGCTCACAACCACAAGTAAAAGTAAGGTGAATGTACTCTAAAAAATGGGAAAAAACTGATAAGATGAAGGCGGGTGGAGATGGTGATGATGATGAAGATGAAGAAGAAGGAAAATTCAGAAATTGAACTGAAAATGATGATTTTTTTACCTTCCAACGTCACTACTCTACGTCTTACCGTCACACGCTCGTCCTCCAAGCTCTCTCCCCGGCAACGGTGCCAAATTTGGTGTTGCTCTAGCACAATGGTGAGTACCAACGTGAGGAGATACACCTCATAAATGTCAATCCGTGGAGACGTGAGGACCGGTATGAAGACCGTGAGCAAGTGATGGCACAAGTGCGTGAGTGAAAGCACACAAGCATGCACACACATACACACACACGCGCACAAGGTAAGAGCAAAGAGTGGAACAATGGAAAGCTTCGATTACCAAGAGCTCTCTTACAAAGCTGAAATCTACAAATAGCTAACCCCAAAAATGAGCTCTCCAGCCCTTTTTATAGTTTTTGAGTGGTTTTGGCCCTGTCCAGACCTAGTGTCCGGCCTAGTTAAAAAATAGGTTCCAGGGCTTATTTGGGGGCTCAAACGGAGTCTAAAAATCATGAAAATTGGTAGGATGGTAGTTCTAATACTCCTCAAGCTCGAGGACTCCTCGGCTTGAACAAAATGGAGTTACAAAAATGGAAAATGGTATTTACAATGGTTTTTAGTGATAAAAATCACTATTTTTGTAGGGATTTCTTCTGAAAATTTGACAGGTGCTTCTTGGAGCTCCCTACTTGCTCCTTCTTCTTGTGTGTCCACTTCCTTGATGCACTTCCATTCTTTGTCCTTGATCTTGAGCTTCAACAGATCCTCAACCCATCTTGGGTGGATGCATAACAAAAGAGGGCCATGACGCATTTGAAGTTCCACAATCCCCATGGTTAAGACAAGTGGAAGAAATCGGACGTACTCATGAAGACCGCACAATGGTGCAAAATCAAGCAATGCAAATCATAGAAGAAACAATGTTGCAGTCCAGTTATTTCCAAAACTTGGTACCCAAGGACCTCATCACTCATTAGAACTTCAGTACCAGCCTTAACTTGTCATTCTTGTAGATTATAATGCGGAAACACAGAGAGTCACGGGGAAGATCTACACCTTCGTAACCCAGTTTCGACTCGAGGACCTACCACTAGAGGCACAAAAATACAAAATATATCAAAGTACATGGTGGCAAAAGCTCATAGAAACTTACCCCGAAACGCTACGTACGTGGAACCATGCACCTCCACATTTTATCTACAATCCATGCTATGGTCCAATTCCATGACGCAGATCATGGAAAGTGTTTAATATTAAAGTACAAAATAATGCACAGTGTAAGGAATGGCTTAATTATCCATACATTGCGCCATTGTAGGGACCACCCTCCATTTCTTACATGATGGATACAATCCACCATTGGATCCCTCTCTTGAAGCCAATGCTAGATGTCATGGCACAAATGATGCTCAAAATTTTGGATATGATGCAGATCATGCTCAAAACTTTCCAAAATACAGAAGGACCACAAGTAGCTCTACAGGCTTCACCAACAGAAACTACGACTTAGTGTATGACATGAGCACTACCCCAAGCATTAGATTCACCTATGCTTGGAACACATGTGTAAACTACCTTCCCACTTGTTACAAACAGACCTTTGAAGATATGTTCACAATAGGATTCTGGGAATATCACTCGGAGGTGTTCACACCAAAGCCAACACACCTACTTCAGTTATTTGCATGTGTGAAAGCCATGTACTTAGAGTACTACACGACATCTCAACCCAATATCCCAAGTGCCATTGATTGGTATGCACTACAGTTTGATATGGCAAAGGGATTACGAATACGCGAACATGAACTGGCCACTGATGTCATCCAATACTATATTGACCACCCTCCAACATAGAGGTCTGTGAGGGGTGATAAACGCTATAGAGGGGATATGTTAACCTAGAAGCAATGAGGAGACAAGGCAGTTAAGTACAATCCAGCATAGCAGAGGCCTAATCAAAATTTTTCATAATTTATTTTCAATCAAAGTGATTTTTATCACTACACAAACATTATAAATACCATTTTTGGTAGATTATACTCTTTTTGTTCAAGCAGAGGAGTTCTTGAGCTTAAGGAGTATTAGAGGCACTTACATATCAATTTTCATAATTTTTAGACTTCATTTGAGTCCTCAAATAAGCCCTGGAACCTAATTTTTAACTAGGCCGGACATTAGGTTTAGATATGGCCAAAAGTTAGTCAAAAACTATAAAAAGAGCTAGAGAGCTCATTTTGAGGTTAGCTTGTTAGAGTTTTGAGCTATTGTAAGAGATTTCTTGAGTAATAGAAAGCACTCCATCGTTCCTCTCTTTGTTCTTGCCTTGTGTGTGTATGTGTGTGTATGTGTATGCATGCTTGTGTGCTTCTCACTCACGCACTTGTGCCTTCACTTGCTCATAGTCGTCATACTAGTCCTCACGTCTCCATGGATTGACATTTATGAGGTAGATCTCCTCACATTGGTACTTGCCATTGTGCTAGAGTGGTAGAAGACCATAAACAATGAAGTGCAGGTTTCTTTTATTGGAACAAAGGATCAAGTTGCAGATATCTTCACCAAATCCTTGGATGAACCAAAGCTTCAGAGATTCAATTATATTCTTGGCATGAAACTTGAGGTGGAGAATGTTGACAACATTGTTTTTATGTTTAGGTTAAGGCACAAGTTCAAAAAGATCTACATACCTGTTGGAACTCAAGGTCAAGCACAAGCATGGAAGCACATAAAAAAGGTGGACACACACAGGAAGAAGGAGCAAGTAGGGATCCAAGAAGTACATGTCAAATTTTTAGAAGAATCCCCTACAAAAATAGTGATTTCCATCACTAAAAACCATTGTAAATACCATTTTCTATTTTTGTAATTCCATTTTGCTCAAGCCGAGTAGTCCTCGAGCTTGAGGAGTATTAGAAGTATCATCCTATCAATTTTCATAATTTTTAGACTTCATTTGAGCCCTCAAATAAGCCCTGGAACCTAATTTTTAACTAGGCTGGACACTAGGTCTGGACAGGGCCAAAACTAGTCAAAAAACTATAAAAAGAGCTAGAGAGCTCATTTTTGAGGTTAGCTTGATAGAGAATAGAGCTTTTGTAAGAGAACTCTTTTGCAATCTAAGCTTTCCATTGTTCCTCTCTTTGATCTTACCTTGTGCGCGTGTGTGTGCATGTTTGTGTGCTTTCACTCACGCACTTGTGCCTTCACTTGCTCGTGATCTTCACACCGGTCCTCACATCTCCGCGGATTGACAAGTAAAGGAGGTGGTGCTTACGCTTGAGCTACACCAAATTTTGGCGCCGTTGCCGGGGAGAGAGCTTCGAGGACGAGCGTTGTGATGGTGAGATTGTAGATTTGCAACGTTGGAAGGTAAAAAAACTGTCATTTTGTTCATTTTCTGATTTTTCTTCTTCATCTTCACCATCATCACTGTCTCCATCTTCTTCCATCTTCTTCTTCATAGAAATTTCTTGTTTTTTAGTGCATTTTCACCATTTTCATACCATCTTTCATGCATTATTGTGCGAGGAGTTAGGAAGTGCAAGAGAGTGCAAGCGCTGTGTTTTTTCATGATTTTCTACACATACAGAGCTCGCCATTGCTCGGCGCTCAAAAATTTGAAGTTCCCACCAAAAAACACGATTCTATGATGAAAACCGTGATTTTGTGAAAATTCTTTTTTTTTTTAAATCGTGATTCTCTGTTTCCCGCCTAAAAGCCTTTTGAAAAGAACACGATTCTGTGGTCATTCTCAGAATTGTGATTCTGTGGTTGTGCTCAAAATCGCGATTCTCATAAATCACGATTTTCAGCCAAAAAAACACGATTATGAGTAAACACGATTTTGTGGTTGTGCTCAAAATCGCGATTCTCTAAATTTTTGGAAACTACGATTCTCTGAGACAAAATCGCAATTCTCTAGAACTCAAGGGGACTCCAAAGGATTTGTGAACCATACCAAGGGGAAATTTTGGACTCTTAGCCAAATCTTATGAACTTGAGATCTGGTAGACACCTAGGCAAGGATAGACAAAGCATTAGATCTTCTCAGTCCAGTGTCAACCATACAGCTAAGTCCTGGGCACAACAACTAAGTGGTTGTCCTTACGTACTAAACTTTGAGACAAGTGACTCAGAAATGTCTTTTAGCATGGGGAAACCTGCAGGTGGCTCAGGAACTGCCCATCTACAAACACCAGAAGGACCCTATAAAACACAATTGGAATATATTTTGACCAACCGATTAGGTGCTCGCATCTATGAGGATGGCTTGAGGCGATTAGTGGTCCAACTGAAAAATCCAGATCAACCCTTTGGACTTGAACACCCAGTGGTCAAGTTTGAAGAGGGTTCATACATTGATAAGGAAGGAACCATGTATGTGGTCACCAACCTACCAGATAGGACTGATGAGTTTGGAAATATCATTCTTGAGAATGAGATAGGAGACCTAGAACAAGGAAATGTAGGACAAGGACCCCAGACTCCTAGAGGCAAGTCAGTTTTGACCAGAGTGATCACTCCATATTGGATTCCTCAAGATAACAAAAGCATAGAACTATTCTTGAATAGAGAAACAGAGGAAGCCTTTTGGAGATTCAAGCCAGATCAACCTAGCCAATTGGGCATAGTCATCATCTACGAGTTCAAGGACCCAGAGATACCAGGAAAAGTTGTCTACTTGGATAACACATCAGAGAAAGTGTTCTCGGTAATAGAACATGATAGACATGCATATACTTGGAAGAGTGAATTGATTTTCCCTCCACCAAGATCCAATGTTTCTCATGGCCTCCAAGGAGTAGGATCATCCCAAGCTCATGAAGCTCAGAGAAAAAGATCTAGACAGAGACCTGAGGTAAGTTTTGCACACACGGTGGGCAGAAATAGAGCAGGATTTGAAAATGAAAGACCTGAAAGAGAGAGACATCAAGCACATAGGCAAAAAAGAGATGAACATGATTTTCCATTGCGTAGACCCCGAGAGCACACAAGAACCCTTAGACCCACTCAAGTGATCAAGGCAATGAAGAATTATTTTGACGGGACAGGAGATCCTTATGATCATGTGGCCGAGTTCAAACAAGTGTTAAGAGCTGAACAGGTTGAGGATTTGTTCACTCTGTACGAGGCATTTGGTTTGACTCTTAAGGGCACTACCTTAGCTTGGTTTCAACCACTGAGTAGTCACAACTATCACGATATAGGTCAGCTGCTAAACGAATTCATTGTAGAATTTTCCAAGAGTGGTATCAGGCATAACACATCATCTTTGATTCAGAGTTTCAAGCAGACACCCCAAGAAACAGTGCGACTAGCAAGTAGAAGGTTTAGACAATACCTAGAAAGATGCCCTGCTCCAGAGTTACCCACACGAGCTAAACAAGTGGCTTTGTTCTTAGATGGCTTACTGAGCACAAAGTTGAGATCATATGTGTACTTGAAAGAGCCCAGATCCATAGAAGAGTGTGTGCGGACGTGCATTGACATAGAAGATAACTTGGGTGAGGAGTTAGGATTGTCCAAACTCTATAAGGTTTCTGATAGTTCTACTAGTCATACTTCAAAAATATCCACGGAAATAGATGAGATAGCTGAGCAAGTTGCTAAGAAACTCGGTATCCAAAATAGACAAACACAAAGACTCACCTCATTGAACCCATGTTATACATGCGGAGAGGACCACATGGCTAACATATGCCCAATGCAAAACCAAAACATTAGAGAAAGGAATGCTCCATATTGCACTATTGAGAGAAAATACACGAACCACATGGCTCAAGATTGTCCCTATAATAGGCAGGCTGTTAGACAAACTTATCAGCAACCTTACCAACAAGGTAGGTATCAGAACCAATTCCAACAACCATATTATCGACCACAACAGCAATATCAGGCACAATATAGGCCACAACCAGTATTGGGAAACCAACCATCAGCTCCTGCCAACATGATTCCAGTCAAGTATGCTGTGGGAGAGGAAAATCCAAATAGAGCATTGGTGCCACTGACCCCACTTATCTCAGAGAATGACTCTCATGCTCATAGTTCAGACTACTCCCATGAAGGTAGTCCACATGCTTATTACACAGAGTCACCTGAACATAGTGAGATTTACTCGTATCAATATGAGGCACCACCTATGGAGCAAAATTGGGAGCCAGAATACTCCAATGTCATGTACACAAATCCTAACTCGAGGCCCCAATTGAGACAAATGAGACCACAAGCCCCTAGAGGATCTTGTTTCAGATGTCAAGGTGACCATTTCATTCGTGATTGTCCCCACCCACCAGCTCCGAGTCAAGGTCAGGCTATCACAATACAAGATTTTTGTCTTGAATGTGGCAAAGACCATCTCCCCAAAGATTGTCCAAGAAACCCCTCGAGTGCACCCAAGATTACACCCATTAATGTGGTAGGCTTAGTGGCGGATTCAAGTTCAAGTAGCAGTAATGTGGCACCTGTACATGCAGTTACTAGGGCACAAGCATTAAAACAAGATAAACCAGCAGAACAATCGGAGTCGAGTGAATCAGGAGAGTCTAGTAAGAGGAAAACAAGAACATGGAAGGATACCAGAGAAAAGGCCAATCGCAAGTGGAATAAAAAGTTGTCGGAACTAGAAGAAAGCTTGAAAGACGCAAAAACAAAAATAGAAGACATTGCATCTCAAAACCCCTCGCATGCTCAAACTCCATCCACTCCACCTCATCCCAACCCACCACCCATTGTAAATAGACCGCAATCAGGGTCTGTTCTTGCAGATCTAACCCCAGAAGGCTTGGGCATGATGTTCAAGGCTTACTAGGCTCGACTTCAAGAAGGGCCTACAGCTGCAAACCTAGACAAGAGTTACCCTAGAGCAGATTTAGAGATTGAACGGATGAAAATATGCATGAAAATGGTAGAACAAGCTCAAGCTATACTTGAGACTAGTCAAAAGTTCAATCAGACAAACTCTATCAAACCGGATTTGCATTTCCAGGGCTTACTAGAAAGATTAGAGCAATTGGTAAACAAACCACAAGTTTCTTTACCACCACAGGCTCAACCTGTTATTGAAAGAGGAAGCTCACCACAAATGGGAGCTTCTGTTCCTAACTCCACGGATGTTGGAATACCTCCTTCAATTCAACAGTACTCTCAAGAGTTCTTGCGGGAAATACAAGAAGAGAAATGGACCAAGGAGAAGGGTAATTCCCCTCCTATTCGTGAGATTGATGATCTTCATGATCAATTTCCCAAAGACATTCCATCTATTTACGGAGATGAAGTAGAACAACAAGAAGACGAAAGATTAGATTTTGAATCTAATACCTTAGAAGAACTGCCTCAGTTTCCAGGCCCATGGGAATCTGAATCTCTTCAGATCAGAGCTCCCACAATACTGGTCAGACATGAAGACTCAGTGATCCCAAGGAACACTGATGTCGTGAAAAACACTAAGGTTCAATGTCATCTCATTGTAGAAGAGCTTCTCAAAGCAAAACCCGAGCTATGGAATCATGTGAAGGATCAAGTCCCAGAACTTGAGTCCAATATGCCAAAAGCAGGCTCTAAGCAGAAAGTACCGGAGATACCTCTAGACAAAATAGGGGACGTGTGAGGGTTAAGAAGGTAACACATCTTCCAATCACCTACCAAGGTTACACAACCAAAGCAATCATAGATTCAGGTGCCGGTGTTGCTATTGCGACCACCTCCTTATGGAAGCAATGGGGCAAACCCACATTAAGACCAACTAGAATGAAGCTTCAAATGGCCGACGGTCATTTTGAAAGACCTCTAGGATTGCTAGAAGGGATAACTCTAACCACTTGTGGTGTAGAGTTTGAACATACATTTGCTACTTTGAGAAAAATAATGTCTATGAGATGATCCTAGGAAGACCCTTCCTACGACAATTGCAAATAGTACAGGGTTGGGGAACCAACTCCTTGTACTTACAACACTTAGGGGTCACCACCAAGGTCAATTTGAAGGATTACTCCTTCAAAGATGTACCACCCCTACAGTGGAACCCTATTCATAAAGCAACAGAAGATTCAATCTCTGTGCATTCTGGAAGTTCTCCTGACCCATCCTGGTTGCATGAAGATACTCATTTGTGGATGTGCAAGGTCGCAGAGGCAGAGGAAAAATGCTTGAAGGCGAGGGAAGAAGGAATTTCTCAAGAAGATAGACCAATTAAAGATCCAGCCTATACACCAATGATCTTTCCAGATGAGGAATTTGAGCCTCATGGCTGGCCAGAAGTCTTAGCTACCATGGACATTGCTGTCAATGAGGAACAGTGGACACCTCATTGTGATGAGGAGGGTTATGATATCTCAGTGTTCATGTGTCAGCCCTTGCTAGAAGAATGTGACCCTAGTGATGTCATAGAAGAAGAAGAGAATGACGATGATATAGAGTCCATTGTGATGGATAGTTGCTTCAACTGAGAACAGCACTATCTAGAAGATATAGGAGTGTTCACCCAGAAAGAAGAAGAACCTCTCACAAGTATTAAAACGGTAAATTCAAAGGATGGACATGAGAGCAGTCAAAAGAAAAAGAAAAGAAAAGCAATGAAACAAGAAGAGGAGGAATCATTGTTTGAAGTACCAGAAAACTTCAAGAAATATGAAGTTGACGACTGCAAAATTTTGGTACGAATGCCTAAGAGAGAGGCCATCATAGGAGAATCATATGATAATAAAGAAAAGACCAAGAAAATTGCAGTGACCATTGAAGAGAACGAAGAGAGATGCACATATATAGGAGATGACCTAAGTGCAAGAGAAGAAATGGAGCTCGTAGCTCTATTAAGGGAATATAGGGATGTGTTTGTGTGGCACTATAGAGACTTGAAAGGGGTAGATCCGAGGATATGCTCTCATACAATCCCCATGACTGCATACGCTAGGCCCACCAAACAAAAACCCTACACATATAATGACACTTATGCAACTAAAATAAAAGAAGAAATTGATAGGTTGATTGAAGCTGGATTCATCTATGAGATTGAGCATACTGAATGGGTGTCCCCCACTGTAGTGGTGCCCAAGAAGAACGGGAAGTTGTGAGTGTGTATTAACCTTAAAAAAGTTAATGCCGCTACGATCAGAGATATTTATCCACTTCCAATCACGGAGCACCTATTGGAGCGTGTTGCAGGCAAGGAAGTTTATAGCTTCCTTGATGGGTTTTCAGGTTACAATCAAGTAGCCATTGCCCCAGAAGATCAACACAAAACACCTTTTGCCACAGAGTGGGGAATCTTTGCATTTTGTGTGATGCCATTTGGGCTCACCAATGCACCTGCAACATTCCAAAGGCTCATGTGTCATGTCTTCAAAGAGTTCTTGCGAAAGAGCTTAGAAGTATATGTGGACGATTTATGTGCTCATTCCCAAGAATGAAGATACCACATCCCTGAGCTCAGACAGATCTTCAACAAGTGTAGAGAATATCGAGTGTGTCTGAACCTAGAAAAGTGTGTGTTCATGGTGCGTCAAGGTAAAATCTTAGGTCATATTGTTTCTAAGAATGGAATCTCAACAGATGAAGATAAGGTACGAGCCATAGCGGAGCTGCCAAAGCCAAGGAATGTTAAAGAGGTACAAGCCTTTATGGGCCATTGTGGATATTACAGTACGTTTATCCACATGTACGCGATCATAGCCAGACCCCTTTATGCCTTGTTGTCCAATTTTGAGTGGAACAACGAATGTGAGAATTCTTTCAATGAACTGAAGAAACGTCTGTGCACAGCACCAATACTGACCACTCCTAATTGGAATAAGCCATTCCATGTCCATGTGGATGCATCCAATCATGCCATAGGATGTGTGCTAGCACAACCCACAGGTGAAGGAAACTTAGATTTGCCCATAGCATATGCTAGTAGACAGCTCACCACAGCTGAACAAAACTATACCACAACTTAGCGAGAGGGCTTAGGCATGGTATATGCTGTGAAGAAGTTTAGACACTATTTATTGGCCAACAAGTTCAAGTTTTTCACTGATCATCAAGCTTTGTTATATTTGGTCAATAAACCTTGCAATACTGGATGCTTAGTAAGATGGTTCCTCTTACTAATGGAATATGACTTTGAAGTTGTTGTCAGGAAAGGTAGAACCCACCTTCGGGCAGATCACCTTTCTCATATCACTTCAAGGGAGTCACCTCAAGGAGTGTCTAATGAACTACCTGATGCTTATCTGTTCAATTTGGAAGTTGTTCCTAAATGGGCAAATAATTTGGTACCAGTCCTCACCTTCGGACCCGCAAATAAGAATGTGAAAACCTCACAAGAAGAAATTGTAAAGTCACAAAAATATCACATATTGGCAGGAAGCATGTACAAACAAGATACGGAGGGTGTACTCGCTTGTTGTGTCGAGGATGATGAACATACTAGCTGGTTGCAACAAGCCCATGAAGGATTGCTAGGAAATCACTATTCTAAACAACGAACATTGTAGAATCTAAAACGTTTAGGAGTGTATTGGCCTAGCATGGACAAAGAAATTCATGAGTGGATTAAGAATTGTCCTGTGTGCCAGGAAAAACCCCCAGTGGAGCATGCAACCCTTTATCAAGTGTCATTAATTCCGGATTGGAGTGCTCCATTGGTAGAATTTATGAGATCGGGAAGATTACCCAAAGAGGCTAGTCTAGCAAGAAGACGAAGCATGGAGCAAGAAGCTCAAGGCTATGCCTTAGTAGGAGACAACCTATACCGAAGAGGCAAAGATGGTTACTTAAGACTACGTGTTCATGAATCAGACTATTTAAAGGTCTTAGAGACTGCACACAGTAGTGTTGCAGGTGGACACTTTGATCTTGATCGAGTAATCAAGACCATTCTATTCTCAGGACTTTGGTGGCCCACTCTTCATATGGATGCTCATACCTATGTGAAGAAATGTGACACGTGCCAACGTGCACAATATCCAGTTAGAAAAGACGAGATGCCTTTGAGGCCAATGATGGGAGGGCGTGCATTTTCGAAGTGGGGCATAGACTTCATAGGTCCTATTAACCCCCCAGCTAGAAACTCCCATGCAGAGTATATTATTGTAGCCACAGATTACTTTACAAAGTGGGTAGAAGTGAAAGCCACAACAAAGAATGATGCTCAGACTACGGCTAAGTTCTTATTCGAGAATGTGTTCATGAGATATGGGCTACCAATAGAGTTAGTGAGCGATAGAGGCACACACTTCTTGAATGATGTCATTGAAAATCTTCTCCAAGAATTCTTGGTGATACATAAGAAGTCTGCCCCCTATCATCCACAAGCTAACGGACAAGCCGAGAGCACCAATAAGATCCTCTATAATGTATTGACAAAACTGGTAAATAATAAACGCTCTGATTGGGACAAACAACTACATCATGCTATTTGGGCTTATCGAGTTGCCTATAAAACGGTACTGAATGCCACCCCATTTCAAATGGTCTTTGGACAGAATGTAGTACTACCATTGGAGTTCCTCATCCCAGCCTTAAAAGTAGCACAAGAGCATGAGTGGAAGGGACATGAATTGTCCTCTAGGATCTTTGATCTCGAACGCTTAGGTGAGATGAGGCTACGAGCGGCAGCAGGCATCTACGCTGCAAAGAAGAGGCAAAAGGCATACTTTGATGCACACATCAAGGATAAGGGATTGAAAGAGGGAGATCTAGTGTTGGTTTATACACTAAAACAACATGCCCGTAAGTTGGAAAAAAGAGGATACGGACCCATGATCATTAATAGAATTTCCACTAGTGGTGTAGTTCAGTTGGCCACTCTAGAAGGAGATATCTTGCCAAACTATATTAGTGGATGTAGAGTCAAGTTATACCAAGAACCTATTACAGAGGATATGCTTATGAGACTCAACACTGCTAACAAGCGAAAAGAAGAGGAGTTAAGGGTGAGGGAAGAAGCACAGGCAGAGGCCAGAGAGCGTATTAGGCGAAATAAGCTAAGGCGACTAGGCCTAGATGTCAACTCAAAACCCCTAAAATATCACATGGATATGTGCCAAAAATCGGGCATAACTACTTCTCAAGTCATTGACCAACGTCCCTTTGTGACCATAGAGATAGGACAAGGAAAGGGTGGAAAGACTGTGAAAGCATTGATTGACTCAGGCGCAGCAAGTAGTGTAGTTAAACTATCCTACTGCCAAAACTTGCAGTTGAACATCAATCCCATAGAAGCTTATCTCATAGGATTGGGAGGTGTGGAAACCCCTTGTTTGGGCGAGGTGGAACTTCCCATCTACCTGCAAGATGTTCCAATGAAAGTCAAAGTGCTAGTGTGTCAAGATGAGAACCTTACAGAACCACTTGTCTTAGGACAAGATTGGATTTATGACAATGCAGTCAACTTAAACCTAAGGAGTCAACTTCTTCAAGTTTGGGTCTAGGGACAATGCTTTACATTAGAACTAGAAAATGGCATGCTCACAAATCCAGATGTCACATCTTGTAGTTCTTCTAAGACTAATCATATGGAAGAAGATGTTGTATGTGTCAAAAGCCCTATGATGCAAAAGGAGTCAATCATGGAAGAACGGGTTCGAAGGCGGGTGGATCTTTCTTCTTCTCCAAAGAATCAAGTAGCCACAGTAGTGAGTCCACCACACAGGCAAACACAACCCTTCACAACAACTGCTACATCAAATAGAAAGACACCATTCGACAAGAAAGCAGTTCCGAGCATGAAACAGATCTGGGTATGCAAAGGAGAGCAACCACCAGCCTTGCCCCCACAAAGCCCATCTAGGCAAGCCAACCAGGCCAGTAGATGAAGGAAGCAGCTCGGACAAGCTCAATCACAAGGTATCCAACAAGTTTGGGTGCCTAAGAAATTAGCTGCAACTCAACAAGGGCGATTACAGATGTGGGTACCTAAGAAGCTCTTACATCCACAACAACCTATGTTCTCCCACATGTGAAAGGTCTCAACAAAGAAGCCAAAAAGAGAAAAGGGTAAGAACCACATACAGAGACCCAAAGGAGATCAAATCAGCTCTTCAACAATAGTAGGAAGACGTGCAAAAAAATATATGGGTTTGGAAGCCAAAGGTACAAGTAGCCTCCACCGAACCAAAGTGCCAACCACACTAGATACCACAATTCAGAAAGCATCCAAAGAGGAAGATGCCTGAAGTGATCTTTACAGTGCCAAATATTGTTCTAAAATGGACCTCAATAAGGAGGATTACATCATTTCGAGATCCAATGGATAACTCCACCAAAACTGGCATCAACATCGACAAGTAACTTCAAAAGCCTCGCCGAGCGACAACCATGTGCTTCTTGCACCACCCTGTCTTTTGCACCATTCAGGTCATGCACTTCCAAAGTATGCATTAATATAGGGCCCTATTACATGGCCGTGCATAGACACATTTGAGAGTCCCATGCACAAGAGCACATTGACACATGTCAACTATTTTTTCTGCTACTAACATCTTTCTTCTTGTTTGGTGACATTGTTCCTCAAAAAAAAAAAAAAAAAGAAAAGAAAAGAAGAAGAGAAAGAACTTGTTCCAAGGTTTCGCTCATGGAACATGAATGAGTCTTGCTTAGTGAAGATTGAACCATCGATTACTAGGCATTTATCAGTTTGTGTAGAAGTGTGTCTCGGCTAGCAGATGATGTAATTGTTACCTTATCTGGTAGATGTCAAGAACTTGGCATGAACATGGTATCCACAACTATGGTTTCCCCTTACCAGGGTAGGAGTGAAGAGCTTGAAGGTCCACAACTTGAGAGATGCTTAACTACCATATGTACAAGAGCATCCAAGGAGATATCTACAAGGGATAGTTTTGGTACCATGCAAATCCTTGTATGTATACTGAAATATAAAGAAATTCAATTCTCAGTATTTGGCAAATGATGCATTGAAAAGAGGAGACACGATCAGCCACTCAAAAGATCTCATCAGTGGACCATCAAGATGGACATTCATCAACAATGTTCCATCCCAAAGGCCGAGTGTACAACACGAAAAGATGAACATCGATCGACCTTCTCCATGGTAAGTATCTTTACTTTGGAAACATCATAACCATGATAGCTTAGGAAACCTCTCCGTCGGCATACCCTTGAGAACTTAGCTCACGACCCCCAATTTTTGCACCATACTTCTTCCCATGCATTTTCCAAGTAAGCATGCATAGGGCTACATTACAAGGCCATGCACAAGGCACATATTTTCCTCAACCCATGCACGAACACACTTACCCATCATCCATTATGGGTTATGAGTACTTGGCATGACTACTATGAACATCATCTTTGGACAATCTGAGGTCATCAATGGAGACTCACAACGACACAATCATGTTGGAATCCAACGAAGAAGTACATACCAAGGCACTACAACTTACAAAGGCTCGCATTGACAGATGAAGAACTGGACAACCAACCCTGCCACATCTGGGCAGCCAGTCGACTTTTGTTCATACAGAAGGGACACTCTCTCTCAAAGCACTACTTGGAACAACCACTACAACAAGGGTCTGTCAGGGACGACAGACTCGAGAGGGGGGGAGCGTTGGAACTCAAGGTCAAGCACAAGCATGGAAGCACATCAAAAATGTGGACACACACAAGAAGAAGGAGCAAGTAGGGAGCTCCAAGAAGTACATGTCCAAATTTTAGAAGAATCCCCTACAAAAATAGTGATTTCCATCACTAAAAACCATTGTAAATACCATTTTCTATTTTTGTAACTCCATTTTGTTCAAGCTAAGGAGTCCTCAAGCTTGAGGAGTATTAGAAGTATCATCCTATCAATTTTCATAGTTTTTAGACTTCATTTGAGCCCTCAAATAAGCCCTGGAACCTAATTTTTAACTAGGCCGGACACTAGGTCTGGACACTGCCAAAACTAGTAAAAAAAACTATAAAAAGAGCTAGAGAGCTCATTTTTTAGGTTAGCTTGATAGAGAATAGAGCTTTTGTAAGAGAACTCTTTTGCAATCTAAGCCTTTCCATTGTTCCTCTCTTTGATCTTACCTTGTGCGTGTGTGTGTGTGTGTGTTTATGTGTGTGCATGTTTGTGTGCTTTCACTCATGCACTTGTGCCTTCACTTGCTCGTGGTCTTCATACCGGTCCTCACGTCTGTGCGGATTGACAAGTAAAGGAGGTGGTGCTTACGGTTGAGCTACAATACCTTTGGGAGGTCTTCAACCACTTCAAGGAGGCTCAATAAATGATTAAAGATGGTTAAAATACCATGTGGGGTCTAAAACATGGTGACTCAAATGAGTGAGTACAAGGGAGCTACAGTGGTGTCCTAGTGGAAGGTTTCTTATTGTTAGTGTCCATGTGAAAGGCCAAATGACCACCAGACACTTCTTTGTATATGTTCTTTAATAAAACATATAGTGTCTTTGTCAATCACTGACTATAAGTTCAACCACATTTGTAACACCTAAGAAGTCTGTGTTGGTGCTCCCTATGTATTGTGTTTTTCTGCGTATTCTACAGCCTATGTGTAGAATACCATGTGCGGCGCATGGAGCTCGGTTTTCTACTCTAAGGATATCATCCTGGAGCTCTCGAGAAGGAGAGTGCACTATGGTGCATCACCATCAAAATACTTCATTGATATCACAACATTTCATGCAAAATTTGTTACTTTTGTGCGAGCGAAGTGAGCAACCACCTGCCCACCCAGGGCTTTCTCGAAGGCAATGATTGTTGATATATTTAGGTAGTGATGTGTGTGAACACTCTAGGACTGTCGGGGCACTTTTTTCCCACTTTAGGAGGTTTTTTTCCTCGACTTGTATATATGCTTATTTCCTTGATGGGCTACTTATCTTTTTACATTCTAGTGGTAATACATTCGGTATTGTGTGTTGTGCTCCAATCTTCTTCTTCTTCCTTGTGTTGTTTGCATGCTTCCGCAGACCTCTAACTCCAACAATTGGTATCAGAGCAGGTCGCCGCTTCATCTAGGGTGTTGTCTACACCTCTCCGGTTGTAGACTTAGAATCGCACAAAATTTGGTAAGCATACTCAAGCTATATCAGAGATCAAAACCGCTTCGCTTTGTGGTGTCGAAATCACAATCTGAGCTCATTTCGACCTCCGAACACACTATCGTAGTGCTTGTGCAGGCTATTTTTTCTTTTTGTGTCAAAGGTATATACCAGTTTCGGTTCACCAGTATAAGCATCTCAAAGTCTGCTATAGGTTTAGCAGAACTCCTATGGGCAGTTCTGTTCAACTTTTTGAGATATAGTCAATTTTCTGCATCAAGGTATTTTAGCCACTAGCCATGGTTGAAAGTAGTGATGTATTCTGTATGTTAGCTGTTGAGGATAAGCTGGATGGTACCAACTACCCATCGTGGGCTTATATAATGTGGCATGTATTGGTCGCAAAAGGATTGTGGAATATTGTGCAGAGTGTTGAAAGACGTCCTGTTACACCTGTGAATACAGGTACTGTAAATATAGGTGCTAGAGCTGATGGAGATAGTGTTGAAGATGATGATATTTTGCAGATTCCTATTCGTGCTACTACTGTAGAGCAAATTTGTTGGGATGGTAGAGATGCTCAGGCACATGCATTGATATCTTTGTTTGTCAAACATGCTATTATTCCTCACATTCGCTCTTGTAGGACAACTAAGGATGCTTGGGATACACTTACCACATTGTACCAGGCTAGGAATGAGGCTCGCATTGCTTACCTCCGAAAACAATTGGAGAGTGAGCACATGAATGAAGGTGATTCTATGGACAATTTTCTCATAAAGATCAAGGATTTGAAAGAACAATTGATTTCTACCGATGAAGTTATACCAGATAGCTCACTTGTCCAGATCGTTCTGAATGGTCTTCTCGACTCATATCTGAGTTTTGCTTCTACTCTTCGTTTGATGATGAAAGGAAATCCAAATGCATTGTCATTTGAGGAGTTAGTCTCTATTTTGTTGTAGGAAGGCATGTCTAGGCAGAACAGGTCTACTATGCGTGTTGTAGATCAAGCTTTTCTGGCTAGTCAAAAGGGCAAAGGTAAATGGAGCTCGTCTACTAGTAAGCAGAAATCTGCAAATGTTGCACATTCGAAGAAGGAAGACAAAGATTAGAAGAAATCAGAAAAGCAGAAATTGTTTTGCAAATACTGTAAAGCAAATGATCATGTCATCAAGAGTATCCAAAGCTGGTTGCTAAAGAGGCAAAGAAGAAAGAGACTGGAATGGTTGTTGTAGATTCCTCTACACCAAAAACACAGTTTGCTAATCTTGTGCACGAAGAAGAATGGGCATTTACTACTATTTGCATTTTTGACCCATCTTCTAATGAGCAGTGCATGTCTGGAGTAGACTCAGATGTTTGGTACTTTGATAGTGGGGCGATCAAACATATTATATCGCAGTGCAGTTTCTTCTCTTCACTCGTGCCTGCCTCTATAAGGAATAATGTTACATGCGCCAACAACTCCTCTTATCCTATTATGGGAGTTGGTAAGATCATTTTGACTACTGTTGATGGTAGTTCTTTCACTTTGTCAGATGTTTTGTTTGTGCCAGGGATCAAGAAAAATCTTTTATCAGTTTCTGCATTAATGAAGATTGGCTTGGTTGTGAAAGTTGTTGATGACAGATGCAGAGTTCATGATATGTCAAATGGCGACATCATTATTGCTTCTAGCATTTTATGTCCTGGGTTGTAGGCATATCCATTGAAGGCAAAGTCCAAAGTGTTTACGTGCTTCAAACAGTTTCTAATTTTGGCTAAAAATTTGTCAGCATGTAAAATGGGCACCCTTTGTTTTGATCGAGGGGGGGGATATATGTCTTCTGACTTCAATGCATTTGTGGTTGAACGTGGGATAAAACATCAGTGTACAATGCCGTATACACCTCAACAGAATGGAGTTGCTAAACGAAAGAACTGGTCAAGGAGACATATGTTAGCTCCAAAGACATGTATGATACTTTGCTGCCTCTTTTTACAGGTGGACAGTCTAGTGCTGGTCCTAATGAGGCAACTTCTCAACCTTTGCAGGTTTCATGTGATGATGCAGATCATCCCATTTTTTATGCAGATTTACATGATGCACTTGATGATGAGAGAGCTGATATTGAGCATGCAAAAACTATGCCAAAATGGCTGGTGCAGACCTTGCGTGATAGCAAATTAGATGCACCTCTGTCATATCGTACTCGATTAGGCTCTCATAGTGCCTCTTTTGCATCAGATTGCTATGCTATGGTTGCATCTAGTCTTTGTGATGAGAATGAGCATGTTTCATTTGAAGAAGCATAAAATTCAAATTGGATGGCTGCTATGCAATCTGAATATGATGTTATAATGAAGAATGGTACTTGGTCTTTATGTGACTTGCCTCCTAGCAAGAAGGCCATTGGCACAAAGTGGGAAGCTGAAGTGTAAACATGATGGAACAATTGACATGCATAAGGCTAGGCTTGTTGCAAAGGGTTATGTGCAGCAAAGAGGCATTGATTTTAATGGAACCTTTGCTCCTGCTTGGCGAATGACTACTATTCATAGCATATGTGCACTTGCAGCTCATCGTGGTTAGAATGTATATCAGTTGGACATTAAAACAACATTTCTGAATGGTGACTTGCATGAAGAAGTGTATGTTTTTTAGCCCCGTGGCTTTGTGTAGAAAGGGCATGAAAACCAGGTGTGCAGGTTAAAGAAGGCATTCTATGGTTTAAAGCAAGCAGCAAGTGCTTGGTATGAAAAGATACACGCCTATCTAATTGCACATGGTTTTGAGAACAGTCCAACTGAAAGCATCTTATATGTTAAGTGTGCTAATGATGTGCTTCTGATCATTGTGGTATATGTTGATGACCTGTTGCTCACTGGTCCTCATGACATGCATATTGCTGATTTTAAGGCTGATTTGCATGCCTCAATTGAGATGTCTGATTTGGGGCATTTGCATCACTATTTGGGCATTCAGTTTATGCAAGTTGATCGTGGAATGGCTTTTTGTCAAACGAAATATATTGACACATTATTGCAGCATTTTGGCCTTGAAGACTGTAAGCCTATTGCCATTTCTATGGAGACAGGTTTACAATTGAGTCTTCATGATGCTGGAGATGCATTTGATGTTGTTCTCTATCAGCAAATTGTTGGATGCTTGATTTATTTATGCATTACTCGACCAGATATTCAGTTTGCTGACTCACAGATGAGCAGGTTTATGCACTACCTAGGTGTCTGAGACGTACCCACAAAATGCACAAGCCAACACAAGGGACACCAAGAAGATTGCCAGAACACGTTTATATTCGATTAGCAACTCGTGTTGAAGAAGGCAATGAGAGCTTGGTATGAGGAGTACTAGTACCCCTCATAGTTGCGCACAATTTGGCGCCACAGGGCATACCCCCCAAGCACTGAAAAGGGCTGGATAGAAAAACAAGCTGTGACATCCTCCCCCGGCTTGAAGAGCTTGGTGTCCTCAACAAGCGGGTTCGGGTCTTACAAAAGTTGGTGTGATTACAAAATTTGGGAACATTACATGGGGCTCATAGCCAAAGGGGCTTAAGTGTGGCGATAATACTTTCGAACTAATGGATGGTCGGGCCCAAAGGTGTTGGCCGGAAGCCATTCCGCATCGACTAAGGGGCGTCCTTTGAATTTAACGAGGAACTGGGGACCTTCGCGAGTGATCCGGTCCCGTAAGATAGCTTCTGCCTCGAACTGGTTCTCTCCGTCGTGCAGCACCGGAATCTCGCGTTCGTACTTGGAGTCGGGTTTGAACCGCTTTAGGAGGCTGACGTGAAAGGCGTTGTGAAATTGCACGTTGTCGGGAAGCTCCAAGCTATAAGTGACTTCATTGATCCGCCTCTCCACTTTGTATGGTCCGTAGTAGCGATGGTTGAACTTCTGCGTGATGTTCTTTGGGAGAGTGATATTTCGTGCGCTGACGAGGACAAGGTCGCCGACTTGAAATTCTTCGCCGGGTCGTCGTTTCTTGTTTGCGTAGCGAGCCATGCGTTCTTTGCTTCTTTGCAAGCTGGACTTTGCTTCTTCTAACTTTGTTTTCCACTGATCCAAGAAGGCACCGCAATCGGGGTCGTTTGTTGCAAGTGTGGAGTCTTGCGTGAGAGCCAAGGGCGTGATTACCTCCTTGCCGGTTGCCAACTCGAATGGGGTCATCTTCGTGCTTGAGTGGACGGAAGCATTGTAGTGAAACTCCAAAATGTCTAAGTGCTTCGCCCAATCCTTTTGGTCCGTTCTGACATAGTTCCGGATGTAATATTCGATCGTCTGGTTGACCCGTTCGGTTTGCCCATCTGTTTGTGGGTGATATGATGAGGAGAACCTAAGTTGCGTCCCCAAGATGCGGAAAAGCTCGGTCCATAGCCGACTTAGGAAACGGCCCTCCCGGTCTGACACTATGGCGAGAGGCAACCCGTGATACTTCACGATGTGAGTGAAGAAAAGCTGAGCCACGGCCTTGGCGTTGAGCGGGGGTTTGGCCGGGATAAAGTGTGCTTGTTTGGTGAAGTAGTCCACCACAACGAAGATGGTGTTGAACCCAATAGATGGTGGGAGTTCCGTGATGAAGTCCATGCTAATCATGTCCCACGGTCGATTGGGAATCGGGAGTGGTTGCAGAAGGCCGGCGGGCTTTACCCGATCTTGACGGACTAACTGACAATGTTGGGCATGTTTCTACATATTCCTGGACTTGTGCCTTCATGCGGGGCCAATAAAAGTATTTGTGGAGTGTCTCATAGCTGCGGTTTTGACCTCTATGGCCGGCCACTTTGCAATCATGTGCCTTCCACAGTAGCTCTTTGCGTAGCTCTAAGTCGTTCGGGACATAAATTTTCCCTTTGCGGTGGAGAAGGCCTTCTTGTAGTGTATAGCGTTGCGGGGCTTGAGCCGATTGCATTTCCTGAAGTATTTCTTGAACTTGGGCATCCTGTGCTTGTGCTCGTTGAATTCTGCCTCTGAGATCTGAAGATACGGTGGATATCGCCTGGAGCTCGGGTCTTCGACTAAGTGCATCTGGCATCACGTTCTGTTTGCCCGGCTTGTGAATGATTTCGATATCGAATTCGGCAAGAAAATCCTGCCATCTTGCTTGTTTTGGGCTTAACTTGGGTTGAGATGTAAAGTACTTCAAGGAGATGTTGTCTGTGAAGACCTTTGTGTGCTTGTCCAGAATGTAGTGCCGCCACTTGCATAGGCAATGGATAACAGCTAACATTTCTTGCTCATGTGTGCTCCATCTGAGCTCGGGGCCGGTGAGTTTATGCGACTCGTATGCAATGGGTTGTTCGTCTTGTACGAGGACGCCGCCGATGGCTGAGCCTGATGCATCTGTGTGAACTTCAAAAGGTTTGTCGAACTCTGGAAGTTTGAGAACCGGGGCATTGCACATAGCGACCTTCAATGCTTCGAAGGCGTCTTCTTCGTCTGCTCCCCACTTGAAGGGCTCCTTTTCTTTGACCAACTCCAAGAGCGGGGCCGCGATCTTGCTAAAACCTTGGATGAAACGGCGGAGAAATTGGCAAAAGCCGATGAATTCTCGCACCTCTTTGATGGTCTTCGGGGGTGCCCACTTGAGGACTGCTTCTACTTTCTGGGGGTCGGCGTGGAGGCCCAGTTCAGAAACGATGAACCCCAAGAATTCCACCTTCTTCATGCAGAACTTGCACTTGCTTGGTTTGGCGAAGAGCCGACGTTGCCATAGTCGTAATAAGACCGCCCGAACGTGCTCATAATGTTCCTCTAGTGTCCGGCTATAGATCAGTAGGTCATCAATGTAGATGATGAGGAAGAGGTCGAGCATGTCCCGGAAGCCATCATTCATCTCTCGACAGAAGGTAGCCGGTGCACCTGTAAGCCCGAATGGCATGACGAGCCACTCATAGCTGCCGTAGCGTGTGCGGAAGGCCGTCTTCTCGATGTGTTCCTGTGCCACCCTGATTTGATGGTACCCGGATCGGAGGTCTATGCGCGTGAAGTATCGTGCCTTGCCCAGGCGATCTAGAAGTTCCTCCATCACGGGCACGGGGTATTTGCTCTTGATTGTGCCTTTGTTGAGTGCTCGGTAGTCGATGCATAGGCGTAGGGAGCCGTCTTTCTTCTTCACAAATAGGACCGGGGCTCCATATGGGGAGCTACTTGGTCGGATGTATCCTTGCACTTCAAGTTCATGTAATTGCCTCTTCAGCTCCTGAAGGTCGGTCTCATTCATCCTGTATGGCACTCGCGACGGTGGTGGGTGGTCCGGGAGCGTGTCGATCCGATGCTGGACATTACGTAAGGGGGGAAGACCGGGTGGAAGAGTATCCGTGAGAACATCGGAAAATTCTTCCATTAGCATCTGGAAACTTGGGTGCCCAATCTTTGAGACGTCGATCGGTCGTGGTCCCGTCTCCTCTGCGACCGGTCTGAGAACGCATAAGTGTGCGATCCCACCTTGATAGACTGCCCGTCGAAATTGCTTGTGTGATAATGGTGATGGCGTGTGTGTGGAGGTTGACATTCGAGCCTGTGCTTTCTCTTTGCGCGTATGTTTCTGCTTAGATTCTCTTGGTTCACGGTCAGAAAGCTCGTCCGTACGAGGAGCCTGGACTCGATTGCAGTCGACGACGATGGCCTGCCCACTCTGATCGAGAAGTACTTTGTCTACCCCTTTGCCGAAAAAGGAGATCATGTGTTTATCCATAAACTCGAGGCCTAGAATGACTTCGAATGTTTCCATCGGTATAATCAGGAAGTTCAGGTGTCCAAACCATTGGCCTAACATGACCGGGACACCGTTAGCGTAACGCACATGACTGGCCTCTCCCTGAGCAAATACCACGGACATGCGGAGCCGTTTATTGAGCTTGAGTCCAAGGCGTTGAGCACATTGCAGAGTCATGAAGTTGTGGGTTGCACCCGTGTCCAGCATCACCGGCATGCGTTCGCCTGTGACTTCTCCCATAATGAACACTTGGTGTATGATGGGTAATGCAACTGAATGGCACTGAGCCTTGCCCTTTGATGTGGATGGTCTGCGGGGGGAGGAGTCGTCTGATTCGTCACTGTGAATCTCGGTGATTTTCGGGCCGGAGGTGGATGCCTCTTCAGTCTTCGGTGCTTGCACTCTAGTGTCGGTTCGTTTCCGCCAGCATTTCTCAGTGGGGTGACTGCCTTGGCAATGTTTGCATACCGGACGGGGTCGCGCCGGGTTTGGTTGCTTCGGTTAGGGGATCCTGAACGGTTGTCTGTTGGGGCCGGTAGGGCTTTGAAACCTTGACCACGCTGTTGTTCGGTTGATCTTCGGTATGTGGAGGTTTGCTCTTTGTTAGAGGTTGAGTCTTTGCGAGGAGCTTGGCTTCCGTCGGTTGAACGAGCCAGCCGGTTGGAGTAAGCGTCATTGAGCCGTTCTGCGATGCGGACTGCGTCCTCCCAGGTTTGGGGGTCTTGCTTCTCCACTTCTTTGCGGTAGTATGGGGAGCACCCGTAAAGGAAGCCGTGTAGGCGATCAATTTCAGCAATGTCGTTGATGCGAAGCATGAGCCTGCGATATTGTGATACATAAGGCCCGATGAACTTGTCTTGACGGAGGTTGCGCCATTCGTCACGAGCTTGGAACGCTTCGTTGCGAGGTACAAAGTAGTCGACGATGGCCGCCGTAAAATGATCCCATGAGGGCCAAGCTTGCTTCTTATGTTCCACCATGTACCATGCTGAGGCTTCGTCCTGTAAGAATTGGCCGGCGATGCGCGTCCAATGGTTGCGGCCAACCCAGAGCATCTGGAGGTAGCTTTCCATACCTTCGATCCATCGGTTGACGACAATGGAGCTTCGGCCGCCTCGGTACTTGTCGGGGGGGTTCAGTTTGAAGAAGCCGAAGGAGTCGGGGTCATCGATGTCCACCGGTTGCATTTGAATGATCGGGGTTGGGTTTAAAGGAGTTGGTGGTTGTTGGGATGTATGTGTCGGAGTGGGTTGGGGTGCCGGTTGGGTGCTTGACTGCGGTTGTGGTTGGGGTTGAGATTGGTCCTTGGCTAAGAGATGGGATTCTACTAGGGTAGTTAATCTAGAGAGGGTGTCTTCGAGTCTATCTATGCGATCATGGACGGGATCAGGTTGTGGTGGAGCTTGGTCGGATTCGGGTTGGGTGTGGATCTCGGCGTTGAGTTCGTCCTCCTGGAGCCGTTCATGTAGCTCGGCGTTCACCAAGAGAAGGCGGTTGAGTTCCTCTTCTAGGGCAGCCCGTTGGGCCTTGTGACGGCGGCGCCGTTCAGTCACGTTCTTGGCGCGTTCCGTCCCCGAAGTTAGACCGGCCGTGCCAACGTCGTGTTCGCTGGCCATGGTGGCGTGGAGCCAACCGGCGGCAACTCGGGAGGGAGAAAGAGCCTAGGAGGAGGGAGTCTAGGGCACGCGGGCACCTAGCAGCGAGGGGAGAGGTTCACCGGTTAAACGGGGGTTCGGAGTTGCTTGATGGGTAAGGGTGGGGCCGACGGCGGATAGCGCGAAGGCGACGGCGGATAGCGCGGGGACGGCGGCGGGTAGCGTGGAGCCAACGGTGGATAGCGCGGGGAGGGCGGGAGGGCAAGGGGGTGCCTTGCTTGAGGGGGGGGGGCAAGGGGGTGCCTTGCTTGCGGGGGGGGGGAGGGGGGGGGGGGGGCAAGGGGGTGCCTTGCTTGAGGGGGGGGGGTGCAAGGAGGGCCTTGCTTGAGTGGGGGGGGGGGGGGGGGGGTGCAAGGGGTTGCCTTGCTTGAGGGAGGGAGGGAGGGCAAAATACCTCTTGCGACGTCAAAGAACTTCCCACGGATGGGCCCGGGACGTTAGATGGCGCTGCCAGCACTGGTGTGACAGTCCGCCCGTCCAAAGGCTTCCCCTAGGGTCGTTGCTCTGATACCACTTGAGACGTTCAAACCCACAAAATGCACAAGCCAACACAAGGGACACCAAGAAGATTGCCAGAACACGTTTATATTTGATTAGCAACTCGTGTTGAAGAAGGCAATGAGAGCTTGGTGTGAGGAGTACTAGTACCCCTCATAGTTGCGCACAATTTGGCGCCACAGGGCATACCCCCCAAGCACTGAAAAGGGCTCGATAGAAAAACAGGCTGTGACAGTGTCAAGCATTGGCAGGTGGTTAAGCGCATCTTTTGCTACTGCATCCTATTCCTTTTGCAAGCAAGAAGAAAATGTGAGTTGTGCATAAAAACATTCTTTTGAAAGGAGAGATACACCAACAATCTTTCATAGATGCATGCCTATGCTTGTGTTTAATGAGTGTTTCAATATCTTTATGCTCTTTCATGTAGGTCTCCATAATTTGCATCAAGATTATCAAGAATGAAGTTCACTACCATACTTCAATGATAAAAAAGCGTCCTACATGAAAGGAGAGAGCAAAAAAAAAAAACAAATATTGAAACCAATCATTAACTTTGGAAAATACTTATCTCCCAATTAGCTACATCCTTCCATTGATCCTCTGGAAGAGCCATTCTTCACCCTTGAGATATCCATGAGGAAGAATTACCTATTCCTCTTTGAAGATCGTTGCTTCTACTTGTCCTCTTCTTTGAAGATATGAAGCCTTCCTTGGACTATGCTTGTCTAAGGTCATCTTTTGTCTTCGGAGGATGTATGGGTGATGAAGCAAAGATCTCTTTAGAGGTCAAATCGTTGAGAAGTAATCGGCTCCACTTGGTTCATCAAATCAAGTTCACTTTTGAGGAGAAAAAAAATGATGCGCACAGAAGAAAACACAAAAAAATTGTTTTCTTCTTAGGGAAATAATGATGCATTCTCAATGCAAATGACCACTTAACTTAAATTGGGTATAGCAATGCAAGAGAGCATGCAACCAGGATGTACACCGAATGCCGTTATTAAGGTTCTTGAATGTTGAAAATAAAAACTTGAAAGAGCAGCTCTTCAGCCTCTGGTTAGAGCAACATGCAATGATCATGTGGTCACAGGCTTGAATTCTCACAACCATTAAGGCGACAAATTTTTCAACAGAATACATGGCACCGTAGGCATTGCTAGCTTGGCTGCCTTCCTAATGCTAGGTCTTTGGTTCAATCCTGGTTGGCCCTAGGCTTGTTCTTGTCGTTAGAAGGCCATGCTCCCAAACCACAAGTAGGCTCAAAACAGTGCTCCTTTTTATTTAGCTCCTTCAACTTCATTATGTGCATGCCCGTGATATCTGAGGATGTAGGACTAAAGATTCGAACTGACGACATTGCTAGATAGGCAAGACTTAATCCAATAAGCTACGATTGGAGACGCATTTTTCATAGCGAGAGAATACTAATATATAAATATACAAAAATACAGTCCACCAATGATCGGTAAGATCAGAATCTGGTGTGTGTTGTAGCTACAGCAGCGAGGAGGGCAACTGTAGGGAGTGCGTTCAACTACCATCGATCGCGCTCTGACGACGTGATCCATAGCAGTTGCTGCTGAAGAGCTTCCAGAGTCTAATTATATTAATAGGAATCAATGATTCTAATCATCTACGCCACAAATAGCGTTATGGGTAACAATTTTGCTTGCTGACATCCCGCGTTCGAATCTATATTCGACCATTTATTAACATGTGTTGATAATCTCTTTTGCTTGTGATTTGGTAGTTTTGGTTGCGTGTAAAAATCTACAAAAAAAAATCCTCCAGTATTTGAGCATCACAAATACGATTAGATTTCCTGGATAGAATGTAATGCCCTGGATGACAGAATCTTGAGTTCGATCCCTGAAGGTCATCGACTTGCATGGTCAAAGATCTTCTGTCTGATTGTTTAGGAGAACTACACAAATCGATATCCATCTGTATACACAACCACCCAATGAACTCCTTTTGCTTGATAGATGTTGCGCTTCTATGCATCTCTACGTTCCCAAGCCTTGTATGAGAAAAGTGATATGATTATCCACACAAAGATCGTGAGATTGCTGCTCCAAATGGCCAAGCTATTGCCCTAGGGAGTATCCCCAATGTTGCAGCATGTCGCACAAAGAATTCAACAGCAAGAGAAAAGAATGATATAAGACCATCATAAAATTTATGGTCTTGTGGATAAAGCGAAATTCTCATAATCGTCCGATCAGGGTTCAAATCTTGGTAGCGATAGTAGTTTGGGTTTCTGTTAGTGAGAAACAGATATACTTTTTCTTCTCTGAGCATAGCCAATGAAAAGACATTCACATGGACGTAAAAACCGGTGCGAGAAACTGATTTCCACGAACAAAAGTATAATATGAATGCTCAAGGAAGATGATGAGAGCAAGGTCTCCATGAAAACTTCTCCAAGCTCTAATACCAATGCAAGATTACAAGGATTACGACCACCATGTGCTAGAGAGATGAATCTCCTCCCAACAAGATCCCTCTATATATAGCTCTCTCTAGGGGACTGCCTTCTTGGGCAGGTGGATACTTGTAAGGAATTGAACTCACAACCTCTTAGTTAGGAATGTGATGGGCTAACCACTTGCCCCAAAAGCCATGGTTGAGGATTACTTCCTAATCCTCTCTCTTAGGGTGTAGTTCAACCATCTCCTACCAGGATTATGTTACATTCTTCCCCCCTTGGTCGATCATTGTCCTCAATGATCTACTCTTGTATCCCTCTAGCCTCGGTGATCAGTCCCTTGAACCCCTAGGTGCCCTTGAATTGATGTCCCTCAACCTCGCACAGTTTCTTGAACCTTGTTCGCAACCTTGGTCTCTTGAACCCTTGCTCTCAACCTTGGTGTCTTGAACCTTCTTGTTCGCAACCTTGGTGTCTCGAGCCCTTGTTCTCAACCTTAGTCTTGAACCTTGTTCTCACCCATGCTTGGTATCTTGAACACTCAATCAAGTGCCACCCAAAGATTCCCAAGGAATTCACACTTCCAAGCTAGCTCATTGGAAAGTTCGTTCCGAGAGCTTTCCAATGGTATATTACACGCCTCAATCCGACCTACGGATTGAGAGATACACCCCAATCATTGTAAGGTCCATCCTTGAAACCGACGCGCGCGCCTTCCACAATTCCTACCCTTTCACATAGAGGATGCCCAAGTGCCTTTTTTAGAGGCCATTGGATCATTCCACCTTGCCCAAGCCTACTTCCTAGGCTCTGATACCAATGTAAGGAATTGAACTCACAACCTCGTGGTTAGGAATGTGATGGGCTAACCACTTGCCCCAAAAGCCATGGTTGAGGATTACTTCCTAATCCTCTCTCTTAGGGTGTAGTTCAACCATCTCCTACCAGGATTATGTTACAATACTAGCCAGCCATGTGTCGGCCATGTAATTGCATGTGCGCCAAGTTTCCCAGTCCACTCGAGATAACTCAAGTGGATGATTCTAGAAGGTTCTAGATCTCTTTGGGCAAAATACTCTCCCATGTCCCCCATGGGGATTGAAGCCAAGACCTCCTACTTCACATCCTTGAGATTTAACCACTAAGCTAAGTGGATCACTTGTTCACAAGAGCACAAGACCTCCTAGTAAGTCTAAACTCAAGATCTTTGGTCATACACACAGATGACCAAACAATATCCGATTTCAGATCCATCTGAACCGGCTGGACCCTTGGATCATAGACTTACTTTATTACAGTCATGGTGAGGTTTTCTTAAATGGGAGACACCCAGATGTCGGGATCTCTTCGGTGATGCATGTGGAAGACTTACCCAACCTCGCCATAGGAGATGCATGCTAGTTGTTCATAGGTGCTCGATAAGCCTAGTTGGCTCCTTTCGGCTAACTGATTATATGTAGTGGAGTCGGTGATTCACTATGCAGATTTTCTGGTTTCGTCAACTATATAGTGGTCAATTTACTCCTTGATGCACTTATTGGTGTGAGCATATTTATTCTCACATAATCCTTTTGGTTGGTCATTACTATTCATTAATTCATTTTTGTGGGAAGATTGCTAAATTCTCTCCCAAAATCTGACACTTGGTCATCCTTTTTTGAGCCTTGGTGGTGTTTGGACTCTTCTAGCTCCATGATCATTCTATTTAGTTGTCTATCATCATGGCATCAAAGGTCTCAGGCACATCTAGTAGATCAGGGTCTAGTGCTGATGTTCCAAGGAGGAGCTATAACTTGCAAGGCAAAGACCATTTTGAGATCCAAAAATTTGATGGCACAAACTTTGCTCTATGGAAGAATCAGATTAAAGATTGGCTGATTCAAAGGAGGCAATGGAAGGTAGTAAATGGAATCTCAAAGAAGCCTGCTGACATGGATGAAGATGATTGGGATGAGTTAGATGAAATGGCCAGGTCTACCATTCGATTGCACCTAGCAGATAATGTTTACTTTACTTTATTAGACTATGAAAGTGGAGAAGAGCTTTGGAAGAATTTATGCAATACATATGAAAAAGAGACGGCATCAAATAAAGTGTATCTAATGAGAAAGTTATATGACATTCACATGAAGGACACAGAGTATTGTTGCTCATCTAAATGAGTTTGATGCTATATTCTCCCAGTTACAGGCTCAAAAAATGGATGCAGATAATGAAATGAAAGTAGTCTTGTTGTTATGCACCTTGCCATCATCATGGGATATGTTTTGCATAGCTATTGGCAATAGTGCACCTGGTGGTAACTGGTCTATGATGACATATGTGGAGCACTCTTGAGTGAGGAGATTCATAGAAAATCTATGGTTGGCACTCAGACTAGAGATGCATATAATCTTCGTGATTCTTACCAAGGAAAGAATCAACAATGTGGCAGGAGCAAGAACAAGGGAAAAGAATGGTCAATGGAATAAGAGTAGAAGTAAATCGAGGAAGAGGGATATCGAATGCCAATATTTTCATAACAAAGGACACATGAAGAAACACTGTTATGTACTAAAGAATGCTAAAGGTAAAGGACAGAATGTTGATGGGCATGTTAAACAGTTACCTACACCACCTACTTCAATTATGAAGATTGAAGAAATTATTTCTATTTTTGATGATGTTGATGTGTTGACACTTGATAGTACTGTGCCACTGAGGATCTTATGATTGATTCTCTTTCCCACATGTGGCTGATAGATTCTAGTGCTTCTTTCCATGTGACACCACATAGAGAATTGTTCTCTAATTATGCAGCAAAGTCTCTTGGTACCATGAGACTTGCTGACTCTTACCAATGTGACATTGTGGGGGATTGGAGATGTGGTTGTGTAGTTCATTGATGGTTCAAAATTTACTATGCATAATGTATGCCATGTACCTCAGTTATCACACAGTTTGATGTCAATTGATCAACTTGATGACCTTGGTCACAAGGTGGTCTTCTATGCTCAGTCTTTTCGCATATCAAAGGGCAATACGGTTATTGAAAAAGGTTGCAAAGTTGGCTCACTTTATCCTTTATTTGTATCACAAAAAGAACACTAACCTATTTTCTTTTAAAAAAGAACTTCCAATGCTGCACCCAATAGGACTTGAACCCGGATTGATTGTATAGGAGGGCTTCATTCTATCCACTCCACCCACAATGGCTTCTTGTAGAGGAAATAGAAAGAACAATTCAAATGGCCATAGAATGTGAACAATTTGACATTATTTCCAGTATTCCCCCCTTCAATGTCAAAATGGTACATGGTTCAATAACCTACAAAACTTTTGATGTCTGCAAATATCTCTTAATTGATTTCCGATGAATCTTGAACTGACTGTGCATGAACCTAGATACTTGAGAAACTGCAAACTAAATGTCTTGACATGTATTACATAGATATATCAAGCAACCAACTGCTTGACTGTATAATGTAGCATCAAATGGTTCTAAATCTGCTTCCAACTGTAATGACAAATTGACATCCATAGGTGTCTGCATAGGCTTGGAATTTGTCATCTCAAACCTTTCCAATAATTTCTCAATGTATTTGTACTTTGTCATGTACATATACTTATCTCTCTCAATGAATTCAATCCCAATATAATAACATAAAATACCAAATCCATTTACATCAAATGTATGCTTAAGTTGTCCCTTAAACAACTGAAGATCTGAAACTTTGGGACATGTTATAATCATATCACTTTGTAGTGCATCTTGAACACTAGTCGGTTCATTCTAAAGTGAAGTAAGAGCTAAAATATTATGACTCTCAAAATGTTCTGCATAATTTACCTGGTCTTCTTGTTGTCTCCTTGTTTTAGTTCTTCCAATGTATTCCTTTATACCACTCTCCTTCCAGGTTTGATATAACTACTTTGGCGTATTCTTGAAAAGTTGTGGAATCCTATCTAGTTCTTCAATACCTCTTTCTTCTAGGAATTTGGAAACTTCTCCAACTTCATAAGTTGGAACATCAAGAGGTATTGATGATGGACTAGGTATTGATGTAGATAATGTAACTTTCTCTTCACCTGCATCTCTTCGGGTTTGAGAAGGTTTGCTGGTAGTAGCCAGAGGCATAGAAGATGCGGAAGCATGTAAAGGCAGAGCAAGGAGTCAATAGGATCTTTTTTCAAAAGAATTATGTTTTAAAAATACTTTTCAAAAACCTCCAACAGTGATTTTTATCACTATTGTAACATATGTAACATAGAAAAACCCTTTTCTTAATTTCTAGCTCCATTTTGTGCAAGCCGAGGAGTCCTCGAGCTTGAGGAGCTTAGGTAGAATGAGCGTATCAATTTTGGTTATTTTTAGACACCGTTTACCCCTTCAAATAGCACTTAGGACCTATTTTTTAACTATGCCGGTCACTAGATGTGAAACCGGTCAAAACTAGTCTAGAATCTATAAAAAGAGCTATAGAGCTCATTTTTGAGGTTGGTTAGTGTGAGCTTAGAGCTATTTTGAGCTTGTAAGAGTGTTCTTGAGCAATAGAGTTGATTTCTCACCTTCCATTGTGTCTTGCTTGTCTCTTCGTAGTGTGTGTGTATGTGTGTGTGCATCTCTATGCTTCTCACCTTCACTCTCACTTCATCTCACATTCACGATCTTCATATCACTCCTATCTCTTCCGCGGATTGACATTAAGGAGGTGGAGCTTCTTAACGTGGTTCTCACCATTGTGCTAGAGCAACACCAAATTTGGTGCCATTGCCGGGGATCGAGTCTAGGACGAATGTGTGATGGTAAGAGTATAGCAAGAAGTGGCGTTGGAAGGTAAAAATTTCAGTTTTTGTTGTTGTTTTTAGTTAGTTTTTAGTGTTTTTCACCTCCCCCACACTCCATCTTCATCACCGCATCATCATCTCCAACTCCAAAAAAAATCAAAAAATTCACCATATCCACCCATTCTCCTCATTTCCCCTCATTTGTGCATGTGCAAGAGAGAGAGAGCTTTTGTGCTTGTGTGTACTTGTGTGTTTCTGAGTTTTCTTGCAGGTACAGAGCTCTAGTGCATCAAGAAAGCTTGGAAAAGGTAAAAATTCACTTTCTGTCAGAAATCTGCCGAGTGTGTCAGACCATCGCGATGGTCTGCCAAGTTCGGTAATTTTGGTAAGCGACCACACCACGAGGTAGGCGACACAAGCGTATGCATTAATCCACAGATGCATTTCAAAAATTCACACTTTAGTGGACCATCGCGATTGGCTCAGACCATCGCGATTGGCTCAGACCATCGCGATTGTGTCACACCATCGCGATTGGCTCACACCATCGCGACGGCTCGGCCGGACCATCACGACGGTCTCACGCCATCGCCTTGATAGTGCCACGTGGCAAGCTAGACCATCGCGATTGCTCACTAGCCACGCCATCACGACGAGACCCTTACACCATCTCGACAATTCAAAATTTGGACCATCGCGATTGGCTCACGCCATCGCATATGTGACCATCGCGACGGTTCACTTCAGACCATCGCGACGGTTCACGTTGACCGTTGACTGACGCCATCGCGATTGTTCACTCAATCAGACCATCGCAATGCCTCACCCCGACCATCGTGATTGCTCACATTTAGACCATCGCGACCGTGCACTTCATACCATCGCGACGGTTCGCGCACACACCATCGCGACGGTTCACCTAGACCATCGCGACGGTCCCAGACCATCGCGATCATCTCAGACCATCACGATTGCCCACCCAAACACAAATTTTAGGGTTTGATTTTTTGGCCAATTTTGGGGCTATTTTTGGGAAATTTTTGGGTGATTAAACTCATAGGAGACCCCTTAGCTCATATTTGAAGAAAAACCTATTTGTGAGTTTTTACCCCCGAGGGCCTGAACGCTCATATCTTTCTCATCCGAAGTCCGTTTTTGGAGCTTAATAGCTCGTTAGAAAGCTCTTGACGAGTACTACGTGACCTCAATTGTATTTTTCATAAAGAATACGTTGATTTTTAGATAAGCTAATTTGAGGTTGACCATCTGTGTGATTAGGAAAGAAAGGGGGCCTTGGGAAGAAATTTTTTGCCAAAAGTTAAGGGACTTTAAAAGTGTATAAACTCAAGTGCTTGATCATCCATTGTGATATTGGTCTAATATTGGATTTTTTCAGGTCTAGCAAAGGGAATCAAAGGCAACCAAAGCAAGGCAATGAAGGGCATAAAACTTGGGAAGCGTGGCTTCTTGGGCATCAGAGCAACCAGAAAAGTTGACTCGAGGTTGGAAGATTACTCAACCCCCTCAGTCAATTCTTAGCTTAGGATAAACATTAGCATTGTGGATTCAAGACGATAGGAACACCTCAAGTTCAAGAGAATTGAATTTATCAAGTTCAAGACTAAAGTAAAGGTGTGTAATATGAAAACCTAAAGGAAAGAACATAGGTCTGACGGAACGAGAACTCAAAGTACCACAGAAAGTCAAATTCCTGACGCATACATCAAGACAAGAATATAAACAAAATTTAAAAAGAATCAAGAAAGTAATAACAAAGAATCATTGACAATCTGAGCGTGTACTGAGCGTGCAACGAAGAAAGTTCATGAACCTTAGATCGGGCAAACACATAGGTAAGTCAGACCGACAAAGCCTTAGATCATCAGAGGCAAGTGTAAGAACTACTGCACGATCACGGGCTCAACAATTGAACACTAGTTATCCCTACGAGATCTCAGATACTAGCAAATCAGAAATGGCATTTAGCACAGACAAACCAGAAGGAGGGTCAAATGTAGCATACTTAGAAAGACCAGAAGGACCCTATAGGACTCAATTAGAGTTTCTGTGAACCAACCGATTAGGTGCCCGCATCTATGAGGATGGTTTGAGAAGACAAGTGGTGCAAATGCACAACTCCGATCAACCCATTGGATTGGAACGTCCAGTGGTGAAATTCGAGAGAGACGCGTACATAGACAAGGAAGGAACGATGTACATCTTAAGTACGCAGCCAAACAATACGAATGAGTTTGGCGTGATTCAGTTAGAGACGGAAGCGAGATCTCAAGGAAAAGAACCATTAGAAGAACCTAGAACACCTAGAGGGAAATTTGTACTGACACGGGTACTAGTTCCAGATTGGACCCCTTAGGACAACAAAAGCATAGAGCTGTTTGTAAATAAAGAAACAGACGAAGCATTTTGGAGATACAGAATGGAACAACCTAGTGAGGTAGGTTCCATTATAATCTACGAGTTCAAGGACCCGGATACACCTGGAAAGGTTGTATACCTAGATGAGACTTCAGAAAGAGTATTTGTGGTGTCAGACCATGCTAGAAATACGTACACACGGAGAGGCGAATTAGTATTCCCTCCATCTAGAACAAACGTAAACGTGAGCCAACAAGGGGCAAGAACATCCTCAGCCCATGGCATGCAAAGAGAGAAAAACAAAGATAGACCCGAAGTAAGCTTCAATCATCCCATAGGAAGAGATCGAACCACCATAGATACAGATAGAGTGGAAAGACAAAGAATGCCAGGTGGTAGAGATGATTTTCCTCTACCTAGACCACGAGAACACGCAAGAATACCAAGACCCACTCAGTTAGTAAAATCCATGAAAAATTACTTTGATGGGACAGGAGATCCCTATGATCATGTCGCGGAATTTAAGCAAGTTCTAAGAGCCGAGCAAGTCGAAGACATGTTCACGCAATATAATGCATTTGGACTAACGTTAAAGAATACTGCTTTAACTTGGTTCCAACCATTGCAACAAAGGCAATTTAGAGACATCCATCACTTTTTAGAGTCATTCATCACTGAATTCTCTAAAAGTGGGATTAGACATGACATGTCTTCACTGATTCATAGTTTCAAACAGACCCCTCAAGAAACAGTTAGACTCGCAGGACGTAGGTTTAGACAATATGTTGAGAGATGTCCAATGCAAGAGCTACCCTCACAGGCCAAACAAGTGTCATTGTTTCTAGATGGCCTGTTGAGCTCTAAACTACGCTCCTATGTGTACTTAAAAGAACCCAGAACGCTAGAGCAGTGTGTAAGAATATGTATAGACATTGAGGGCAACTTAGGAGATGAGTTGGAACTCTCAAAGGTCTACAAGGACTCAGACTGTTCTTCTCTAGCATCCACAAAATTGTTTAACTCGATATAGGACCTAGCAGAAAAAATGGCCCAGAAATTAGGAGTTTCTAGTAAACAGGTGCCCAAGTTAACTACTAACGTACGTTGTTACACTTGTGGTGGAAGTCATTTGACAAATGTGTGTCCCAACGCGACACAACCACAAGCCAACCCTAGTGGCCAATACTATACTATTGAGAGAAGATACACTAATCATACGGCTCAAGAATGCCCATACAACAAACAAGCAATAAGACAGAACTACCCGCAAGCATACCAGCAGCCAGGTAGGTATTAAGGCCAATACAATGCTCAGCCTTATTATCATAGGCCTCCTCAGAACTACCCATACTATGCTCAACAGAGACCTCAACCTGTCTTAGCTCAGCAGCCACCCCCACCAGCGAATGTCATCTTAGTTAAATATGCTGCTGTAGAAGAAAACTTAAGTAGGGCTTTAGTGCCTTCTTCACCCTTGATCACAAAGAGTGACCCGAACTCAAACAGTTTTGACTCTACTCATGTAGATAGTCCACCCGCATATTACACAGACTCACCAGAACATGTGGAGACGTATCACTATGATAGTCCACCAGTGGAACCTAGTTGGGAGCCAGACTATGCTAATGTGATGTACACAAACCCAAACCCACGGCCCCAATTGAGACAACAAAGACCACAGGGCCCTAGAGGACCATGTTTTAGGTGCCAAGGAGATCATTTCATAAAGGATTGTCCACATCCTCCGATAGCAGGACAATCACAATACTATAACATACAAGGCTTTTGTGCCGATTGTGGCAAAGAGCATATAATCAAAGATTGTCCTAAGAACCCAGTTAACGCTTCAAGTGTGACACCGATCAACGTGATAGGTATTGTAAATAACGCAGATGGATCCAACCCTACATACGTGCCTATCCAAGCTATAACCAGAGCCCAGGCGCTCTTACAGAACCAACAGCTTAATCAGGAGAAAATAGTCGGAACTAGTGAAGTTGCAGAATCTAGCAGAAAAAAAACGAAATCTTGGAAAGATTCTAGAGAGAGGATCAAGAGAAAATGGAGTAAAAGGATAATTGAGTTGGAAGGAAGTCTCAAGGAATCTAGAGCCAAAATTCTAGAATTGACTTCACAGGAATTGAATCAAGAGAACCCAGCTCAAAAATCAGGATCAGTTTTAGCGGAACCCATACCAAAAAATCTAGAAATGATGTTTCGTGCATATCAGGCTAGATTAAAAGAGGGACCTCAAGTAGCTGAAATGAGTAAGAACTACCCACGAGCTGATCTAGAAATTGAGAGAACTAAACTTTGCATGAAGATGGTAGTGTGCTACCAGGAAAAGAATGTACCATCCCTGTCTCGAGTACCCAACACAGAAAGTCAAGACAACCTGTCTTCCATACATAGATATTCACATGAATTTTTGAGAGAAATCCAAGAAGAGAAATGGAGAAAAGAACAAGGAACCCATCCTTCTATTCAAGAAATAGACGACTTGTAGGAGCAATTTCCCCAAGATATCCCCTCTATTTACGATGATGTAGAGGAAGAACAACTGAGTGAACACACATGCTTTGAATCCAATTCTTTACAAGAATTACCTCAGTTCAAAGGACCTTGGGAAGCAAAGTCTATTAGTATGAGAGCACCCATGATAATAGTGAGGAATGACGAATCAGTGATCCCTAGAAACATGAAAGTGATCAAGAACACTAAAGTACAGTGTAATCTCACTATAGAGGAATTGTTAAAGGTAAACCCAGAATTGTGGAAACATGTAGCAAATCAATTCCCTGAGCTTGCTACAACTTCCTCTCAGATAGGATCACATAAGAAGGTACCAGAGATACCCGTAGAAAAGATAGGAGATGTAAGTGAAGGAGAGGAAGGTAATACTTATCTTCCAATAACCCATCAGGGCTACACCACGAAAGCCATCTTAGATTCAGGAGCCGGAGTAGCCATCGCTACCACCGCTTTATGGAAACGTTGGGGTAAGCCAGCACTCAGACCTACCAGGATGAAACTACAAATGGTTGATGGACACATAGAAAAACCATTAGGCTTACTAGAAGGCATATCTCTCACCACTTGTGGTGTGGAGTTTGAGCATACTTTTGCCATTTGTGACTTTGCGAAAAATCATGCTTATGAGATGATATTGGGACAACCATTCATGCGTCAGTTGCAAATTGTACAAGATTGGGGAACTAATTCTTTGTACTTGCAACATTTAGGAGTGACTACTAAAGTCAATCTTAAAGACTATTATTCACATCGAGATGTACCCCCAATACAATGGAATACCATCCATAAGACACCAGTACAAACAGAATCAGTACACTCATTAGAATCAGATCCCTCATGGTTGCACGAGGACACTCATTTATGGATGTGTAAGGTAGCAAAACAAGAGGAAGAACGGTTAGAAGCCAGGACCTTAGGTGCAGAACAACATCCACGAACCCTTCAAGACCCAGCGTACGCACCAATAGTATTTTCAGACAAAGAATTTGAACCCCATGGTTGGGCAGAAATCCTAGCAACCATGGATGTAGCCATCAATGAAGAACAATGGAGACCCCACTGTGACGAGGATGGCTATGGCATCTCAGTTTTCACGATAGAGCCAATCGTGTGTGATTCAGTTTTAGAAGAATGTGAACCTAACACTGATGCATTTGAGGATGCGAGTGATTTCGATTTAGAATCAATTATTATGGACCCACCCTTTGCATAAGAGGAAGAATATTTTTACAAAGTAGAAACTCATCCTCAGAACTAGGAAGAAGTTATGAATGATGTGAGAATAGCCACTCAAGTGACTAGCAAGAGAGAAGGAAAGAAAAGAAAGAAGAAAGGAACCATGTCAGAAAAAGAAGAATCTTTGTTTGAGGTTCCCGAGAACTTCAAGAAATATGAAATAGAAGATACAAGAATCATGGTACGAATGCTTAACAGAAAAGCTGACATTGGAGAAGTATATGATAACCGAGAGAAAACCAAAAAAATCATAGTTGCCATAGAAGGAGAAGAAGAGAAGTGTACATACATTGGGCATGATTCGACAAAGGAAGAAGAAGAAGAGTTAGTTGCACTATTGCGTGAATATAAATATGTGTTTGCTTGGAGTTACAAAGACTTGAAAGGAGTAGATCGAGACATATGTTCCCATAGAATCCCGATGACTCCAGATGCAAAACCCACGAAAGAGAAACCATACACGTATAATGATAACTATGTTGCGAAGATTAAAGAGGAGATAGATCGATTGATAGAAGCAGGATTCATTTACGAAATTGAGCATACCAAATGGGTATCCCCCATTGTGGTTGTGCCCAAGAAAAATGGAAAATTGTGTGTGTGTATTAACCTTAAAAAAGTTAATGCAGCCACGATTAGGGACAGTTACCCTCTTCCTATCACAGAACACTTATTGGAAAGAGTTGCGAGCAAGGAAGTTTACAGCTTTCTTGATGGTTTTTCAGGCTATAATCAAGTAGCCATTGCTCCAAAAGATCAACACAAGATGGCTTTTGCCACAGAATGGGGCATATTTGCATTTCGTGTAATGCCATTTGGCTTAACAAATGCACCCGCCACTTTCCAACGACTCATGTGTCATGTTTTTTAAGGAATTCTTATGCAAGAATTTGGAAGTTTATGTCGATGACCTATGTGCTCATTCGAATATAAGACAGACACATATCCCTGAGTTAAGACAAATATTTGACAAATGTTGAGAAAATCAGGTTTGTTTGAACCCAAAAAAATGTGTTTTCATGGTCAGACAAGGCAAAATTCTAGGACACATTGTGTCAAAGAATGGGATTTCTACGGATGAAGAAAAGGTAAAGGTGATTGCAGATCTACCTAGACCAACTAACGTAAAAGAAGTACAGGCATTTATGGGCCATTGCGGATATTATAGGAGATTCATACACATGTATGCAATCATAGCCAAGCCTTTGTACTCTCTTTTGACCCATTTTGAATGGATAGATGAATGTGAGAATTCATTCAATGAACTTAAACGACGTTTGTGCTCAGCACCTATATTGACAACCCTAGATTGGAGTAAGCCATTCCATGTACATGTGGATGCATCCAATTATGCCATAGGATGTGTGTTAGCACAACCCACGAGTGAAGGTAACATAGATCTCCCCATAGCTTACGCTAGCAGACAATTGAACACAGCAGAAAGAAATTACACCACTACGAAACGAGAAGGATTAGGGATGATCTACGCAGTAAAGAAGTTCAGGCACTACTTGTTGGCCAACAAATTCAAGTTCTTTATAGATCATCCAGCCCTATTGTATTTAGTCAACAAGCCATGTAACACAGGACGACTAATACGTTGGTTTCTATTACTAATGGAGTATGACTTTGAAGTAGTAGTCAGGAAAGGAAAGACACATCTCAGAGCTGACCACCTTTCAAGATTAACCTCAAGAGAAGCTCCTCAAGGAATAGTGGATGAATTACCAGATGCATATTTATTTAACCTTGAGATAGCACCAGAATGGGCTAAATCGATAGTCCCTATTCTCACATATGGACCCAAGAATCCTAGGATAAGGATCAAGGAAGGAGAGATTACCAAGTCTCAGAGATACCAAATCATAGCAAGAAGCATATATAAATAGGATAATCAAAAGATTCTTGCTTGTTGTGTAGATGAATCAGAACATGCGAATTGGTTGCAATTAGCACACATAGGTGCATTAAAGCAACATCATTCGAAACATCAAACATTACAGACTCTACATAGACTAGGAGTATATTGGCCTACGATGGAAGCAGATGTCTACATATTGTGTAAAGAATGCCATGTTTGTTGTGGAAGACCACCAGTAGAACATGCTACATTATATCACGTGTCTCTCACACTAGACTCGAGTGAACCTTTAGTGACATACTTGAGGACAAACACATTCCCTCAAGGAATGACCTTAGCACGGCAACGGAGTCTAGAGCAGGAAGCTCAAGACTCTTCACTTATTGGCGATAATCTATACAAAAGAGGAAGAGACAGATACCTAAGACAATGTGTTCATGAAAGCGATTATCTGAGCATACTAGAGACTGCACACCAAGGTGTTGCAGGCGGTCACTTTGGACCAGATAGGATAATCAAAGCCATCCTCTTTGCAGGATTATGGTGGCCCACTCTTCACATGGATGCACATACCTATGTAAAGAGATGTGATGTGTGCCAAAGAACTCAATTTCCTACTCGCTGAGATGAAATGCCATTGAAACCGATGATGGGCGGACGTGCATTTTCTAATTGGGGCATAGACTTTGTAGGACCCATTAACCCCCCTGCAAAAGGTACACATGCTGAATACATTATTTTTGCAATAGATTATCTCACCAAATGGGTAGAGGAAAAAGCCACGAAAAAGAATGATGCACACACGACTACAAAATTCTTATTTGAAAATGTCTTTACGAGATATGGATTGCCTATAGAGTTAGTGAGCGATCGAGGAACACTTTCTAAACCAAGTCATTGAATATTTGTTACAGGATTTTATGGTGATTCACAAGAAATCCGCACCATATCATCCTCAGGCCAATGGTCAGGCTGAAAGCACTAACAAGATCCTTTGTAACGTACTGACGAAACTCGTGAACAACAAACGTTCAAATTGGGACAAACAGTTACACCACGCTGTTTGGGTATATCGAGTGGCCTACAAGACCGTACTCAATGCAACTCCCTTTCAGATGGTTTTTGGTCAGAATGTTGTGCTTCCTTTGGACTTCTTGATACCGACCCTTAAGGTTGCACAAGAACATCAGTGGACCGGCCATGAATTATCAACAAGAATAATGGACTTGGAACGATTAGGAGAAACCAGGCTGAAAGCAGCAGCAGGAATATACGCGGCAAAGAAGCGATAGAAAGCATATTTTGATGCACATGTGAAAGATAAAGGCTTGAAAGAAGGAGATTTAGTTCTAGTATATACGCTGAAACAACATGCACGGAAGTTAGAAAAGCGAGGTTATGGACCTATGATCATTAACAGACTCTCGACAAGTGGAGCAGTACAATTAGCCACCTTAGAAGGAGACATAATGCCTAACTATATTAGTGGCTGTAGAGTCAAGTTATATCAAGAACCTCTTACTGAGGATATGCTTAGACGACTCACGTTGGCAAAGAAGCGTAAGGAGGAAGAAAATAGAATACGAGTTGAAGCTCAGGCAGAAGCTATAGAACGCATTAAGCGCATGAAGTTAAGAAGACAAGGACTAGGGAGAGAACATTATAATCATCTGGAAACATCACCCAGATATCCCATGGCCATGTGTCAAGTAAAGTCAACCACTCATCCTAGCATAGTGGACAGGAGACCATTCATTACAGTCAGGCTAGAGCATGGCAACCCTTTCCAAGAGCTCAGGGCTTTAATTGATTCAGGTGCTACGACTAGTGCGATTAGATGGTCCCACTATAAGGATTCAAGAATAGAAATGCGGCCAATTGAGGCATACCTCATAGGGCTAGGAGGCATCGAAACCCCTTGCATGGGTGAGGTGGACCTTCCTATCCTCATTAACGAAGTGACTATGACAGCAAAGCTACTAGTGTGCCATGACAAGGACCTGATAGAACCCCTAATCCTTGGCCAAGATTGGCTATACGATCACTCAGTGGACCTAAATCTTAGACAAGGCTCCTTGCAGATTGGAACCTTAGATCAGAAGCGAGTGATACCGCTTGACTTCCCTAATGGCCTTCCGACTGAGGTTTATAGCCATAGACCCTATGAAATGCATGCGATGGAAGACCGGAAGATCTTTGGTCAGATCAGTCACGTTACGTCTACACCAACCCACTCGGGCTTGGCTATAGATAGTTGTCAATCAGAAGGACGTCAGGAGATTTTCCCTGGGGCTTCCTGCAAACTAGAAGGGGTAACCACCCAACAGATGGGCCAGGAGGGTTACATCAGCGGACACATGGGCAAAACACCCTGCGGTGCCCATCCTTCCACACTTACTGCAGACTGGCCTAGATTAAAAGTACGAAACGGGGCACTTCCTAATGGGCAGGTTTCGCAAGTGTTGGACCTCCCTTCTTTTCCAAAGCAGAGTGTCCATCCGACCTCTCAACCTCAACCACAAAGGAGTCAACCACTACGAAGGAACCCAGACCGACGGCAATATCAGACGACGCAAAGAGGAAAGCAGTCTCAGCAACACAAAGCAAGCGGCACAAGACAAATATGGGTGCCAAAAGAACAGAAAGCACCAACTAATTTCAACAACGTAGACATTGATAAGAAGAAGTCAAGGCAGAAGCAGAATCAGTATCCAACATCCCCTCGACCTTCTTCTACAAGTTTGACCATTCGACAAATTTGGATCGCCAAGAAGTACCTTATGAATCGACCCACACCCACGCAGATTTGGGTACCCAAACCATGTATTATAGCTCAACCCTCAAGCCATGTAAAATACACCCCTCGGAAATCGTTCCAACCCTCCATACCACCAAATCTGATATCATCTTTTGTCCCTCCGCAGAGACCTATCACCCAATCACAAACTCTTAGGAAGTGGATACCGAAATGTATCCAGAAGTCTTCTCCTAACCCCTTGTCTAACATAACTACCACCCCGACTAACCTACAACCTTGTAATAACTCACTCATGACTGAACCTTGTATAAATCCACACACTATAACCCAACATCACCTGTAATAACATCTCATCAAAGAACTGCATGTCTAGAGGCCTGCATTAGTTCTGCAAGAAGCATTGCATCAATCACATCACAACACTTGGCTACACGGGTTACACATCGGCTATGGAAAGGGATTGCGGTCTCACCTTAATGGGATCATAATTAATTTCCATACTAATGTGCTAATCTTTTGTAGTAGATCTTTTCCATTAGCACGACAAGCATCATGCAAACCCAAGAAGGACCATCAGAAGCAGGCCCCAGCACACTTGTAGCACCTATCGGTGTTTTACTCGCAGAGTCCCACCCGACGGCTCCACCGCCAGAATTTCAAGGTTTCCCAGGACCCATGCCTATTGACGATCCTCCTCGAGGCTATACTAAGAAGATTCATCACAATTCTCACTGGTTTCAAGGGCTGGCAGGACCATTGGCGGATGCTGAGTTTATATTTGAGGCTAATTTAAGTTTTGATGACCGTACATGGGGAAAATATCAGTTCTTCTCAAGAGAGTTCGAAGGGCTACAGAACACACAAGACTTAACACATGTTTGGGCAAGAGCCGGCTTCACAGATTATTTCAGTGACCCTTTGCCTAAACCTGACTTCTATAGATGCTATTATTTAATCACCACTTTGATGGCTTCAAAGAACAAGGATCTGCCAGGAACTTTTATTTTGCCATCTTTAGTGAACGATCCACCATATAAAAGATTTTATCTTTTGAAAGATCTGATCCGAGCTGCCATCAAGATTCATGGAACCCACACGCCCACAGAGCGAGAAACGTTAGTTCCAGACCCTATGAAACGTGGGGACGTCACTAAGTGGGAGGAGATTTCAGCGATCACACCTGAGCTTTCAAAGTAACTACGGATATGCATGCAGCATTTTGCTTTCCCCGCTCAAGACAGATTCACAATGCGTCACAAACGAATATGGTTCGGTTTGTATTTATCTTGTATGGGACCCCAGACAGTTGATCTAGCTAGCTGGATCATTAATCAGATGTATTTAGCACAACATAGATGGGAAAGAAAGAAGGTCATCAATGGATGTTGCACCCTCACGCACATTGTATATATGTGTTTGGCCTACGATTTACCTATTGAGCGAGCAATGACAAATGAGGAGCTGAAAGCATTTAAAGGAACAACGAAGAAAGCTAGGAAGCCTAGCAAAGGAAGAGCAGGAAAGCGAATGAGAGGAACTATCCCCTGCCTTCAGGTGCCAGAATCACCCTCACCACAACCATCTCCAGAGCAGTCACCGACAGAAGCCACTCCCACAGTACAACCTATTCGCATAAGGTTATCAAGAACAGTTGTAACGGAGGGCACTACCAGCACACTCACTACTCAAGCAACCACAGTCCCAGGACCTACCACCACTACGGCAGAAGTTCCCACCACTATCGGTGCGGAAGCTTTCTCTTTCCCGATACCCCATTTAGAAACAAAAGAAGCAAGCACCACATTTGATTTTGAGATGCATAATGTATTTTCAAGTGAATTTCAGTTTTCAGAAGGCCAGATCTTCTCTCAGGAATATGAAAGGCCCAGCTACCCTACCACACCCCGAGATCAACCACAAGGACAAATCGTATCGAGCTCAGATGACGAAAGAACAGCAATAGATGAAGACGAAGGAGACGATGAAGCCAGCCAGGGTACACATGACTCCCAAGAACATGTACAGACTGATGAACAAGGACACCAAACCGACACCCAAGGTGACACGAGCACACACGAAGAAGAAACCTTCGAAGCTGCAGCTTATACGTTAGCCATAAAAAAATTATATCGTACTATGGAAAAATTTTGGGCACGCAAGGAGTTGACTGACGAAGAAAGCCAAATACTCATCGAACAAGAACTCGTCTCAGGAGGGTTCGAAGAAGTCTACATCAGAGGTTTCAGAGAGCTTGCCAAATCAGTCGGACCTACCGAAGCCTTAAGATATTTATAGAGGAAACCATTACCGCAGTATGACCCCCGACGCGTACGGCTATTATCAAAACCGGGTGAATACATTCGTGTCCCAACAGGAGCACAATCTTTAGAATAGGCCAAGGAAGCACGTCTTGTCCCTGAAGGCTCTTTGGCAGAAAACACCATTATCGTCGACTCCCCACCCCGTACTACCCTTGTACATACCACCATAGTCGTCGAAGTACCGACCACCCCAACCGCTCCCCCATCACCTCCCATCCATCCAGTCTCCCCCATACACCCCACTTCTCCCAGAACAACATCTTCTTTCTCCGGTGGAGTAGCAGAAGTCGTCTTTACTCCCACCCAGCCCACAATTCCCGCACCCACTCAACCTAGTCTACCCCCTAACACATCCACCTTTCTATCCAACCCATTTCTCCATCCATCTTTTCCATTCGACCCCACACCTCCAAGACACCTTTTCCCATTCCCACCGCCATTAACCTTCTCCCCAGTCTCACCTCCCTGACCCACCGTAACCCCTCTTTCCCCTCTCCATCAAGCCGTCCAAGACGACCCCTCTGTAAATTTTTCTTCGACCTTTGTAAACCCTATATTTACACCCACACACTTACCCACGATCACACCACTATTCACAGTCACCGCACTCGACACTACATCCAGCGATATGGATATATCACCACCCACCACACCACCACTCACTTCAATTGTGGCACTACAATATTTAAGCACACCACAATTTTCAACAATCACCACAGCATCCACTTTCCCACCCCCATTCCCCGTTCCCTTTGCATCTACACCCACTACATCTTCACTTAGAACACCATTAATATTATCACCCACCATAGACACAACATTTCGACAAATGTTCACGTGTATGACGCAAGTAAGAGATGAGTTCACATCTCTTGGAAATAATTATCAGCAGCTGCAGAGGACAACCAACGATTCGCAGTCGCAGCTTAACTCATTGTCTATTGAGAATGCCTCATTGAATACTCGATATCAAGAACTACGCGAGGCTTACCACAAGCTTGAACTAGAAAGTGAAGAGAAAGCCAAAGAGGCCACTGTTGATCTTGATAATTTGCTAAGGGCCTAGACAGTTCGCAATGCGACGCTTACATGGAACATGGGCTTACTCAGAAGACACCTAGCAGCAACAAAGGAAGAGAACTAGCGGCTACAAGAGCAAAACAGAGAAAATTTAGAAGCTGCTCTCGATAACCCAAACCAACCATTAAGTCCTAGCCGGTTCAAAGTAGTGCCCTCCGAATCAATGAAAATGTTGCTCGATGATCACATCAGATTGCTCGACGAATACGATCGAATGAACGAAGAATATCAGAAGCTAAAGGAAGATAATAAACTACTCCAGCTCAGAGCACCTGCAACACAAGGACTACCAGCAACCCAAGGATTACCAGCTCCTGCGGACCCTTCTCCTCACATCCTAGAGGAACTGTTGGCAGCAGTCAGGGAACCGAAGGAGCCACAAGACGAAGAGAGTCAGAGCGAAGGGACAGCACAAGCAGACATGGCAGTCAAAGAAGATCTAGCAAGTAGGCCATATAATTTTTCAAGACATCAAGGAGTTGAGCACACAAGAAGAAAGAGCAAGTAGGGAGCTCAAAGAGGTGTATGACAAATCAGTAGAGGAAATCCCTACACAAATAGTGAATTTCATCACTAAAAACCATTGTAAATATCATTTCGTATTTTTGTAGCTCCATTTTGTGCAAGCCAATGAGTCCTTGAGCTTGAGGAGCTTTAGAAGTATCTACCTGCCAATTTTCATATTTTTTAGATCTCGTTTGAGCCCTCTAATAAGTCCTGGAACCTAATTTTTAACTAGGCCGGACACTAGGTCTGAACAGGGCCAAAGCTAGTAAAAAACTATAAAAGGAGCTAGAGAGCTCATTTTTGAGGTTAGATTGTAATTGAAACGAACTTGTAAGAGCTCTTTGAAAGTAATCTAAGAACTCTATTGCTTCTCACTCTTTGTCTTGCCGTGTGTGCACGTGTGTGTGTATGTGTGTGCATGTTTGTGTGCTTCTCACTCACGCACTTGTGCCTCCACTTGCTCGAGGTCTTCATACCATCCTCACGTCTTCCCGGATTGACATTAAAGGAGGTGCTACTCATCACTGAGCTACACCAAATTTTGGCGCCGTTGCCGGGGATCGAGCTTTGAGGACGAGCGTGTGATGGTAAGACGTAGATTGGAGACGTTGGCGTTGTAGGTAATTTCGTTACTTTTCCTATTTTTCTCCTTCTTACCTTACCACCATCATCACCATCATCATCATCACCATTTTCCACCTCCATCTCCATCATCGCAAAAAATTCAGTTTTCTGATCATATCACCTTCTCCACCTCATTTCCCTCATTTCACTTGTGAGAGAGAGCGAGAGAGCGAAATTGTGTGTGCTGTTTTTGCATGTTTCTTGAGCTGTCTTGCAGGTACAGGCCGCATCATCATCCCCAGCACTCTGCGCAGGTACGGAATTCGCCATAACTGTCTGTGTGTCGCCGACCTCTGTCAATCGCGACCGACAGAAAAAATGCTCAAATTGCCAAACAAAGTGCAAAACCATGATCTACAGGCCTAGAGCTTCCCAAAAATGTGTTTAGTTTTTTGAAATTCATCAGATTTCTGTCAATCGCGATCGCTCTGTCAATCGTGATCGACAAACCACGACGGACAGACCTGTCAATCGCGATCGACACGTCAATCGCGACTGACAGCCCACGACGGCTCTGTCAATCGCGACAGACAGAGTCAACGACCCTTTGACCACGATTGACTGAATTTTTGGCCACGTGTCAATCGCGACTGACCAGTCAATCGCGACTGACAGCCACGACGGCTCTGTCAATCGCGACCGACACAGTCAACGATTGTTTGACCACGACGGACAGACCCTCGCGACCAACCTGTCAATCGCGATCGACAAATCAATCGCGACCGACAGAGTCAACGACCCTTTGACCACGATTGACTGAATTTTTGGCCACGTGTCAATCGCGACTGACCAGTCAATCGCGATTGACAGCCACGACGGACCTGTCAATCACGATCGACACGTCGATTGCGACTGACCTGTCAATCGCGACCGACAGACTTTGCGAACACGTTAGAAGGGCAAATTAGGTCAAATTTTTGAGGCAAAAATAATGGTCTAAATTTTGGCCAAGTGTGGGACAAACACTACGGTGTAGTATTGCATTACGAGGGCATGACCCAAGTAACCCGAGAATTCCTGTTTGCTTGTTAACCTAGTTTAATCCTGTTTTAGCCCCAAAACCCTGAACGGGCATAACTTTCTCATACGAAATCCGTTTGCCGTGATTTTTGTTTTGTTGGAAAGCTCGCGGGGAGTACAACAAAAACATCGATTGGTTACGGTTAAATTAAGATCAGGAATATTAGATAGGGTATTTTGAAGCTGACCATACCCAGGGGGAACAAAATTCAGGGATCTTTAGAGTTGTGTCCAAAAAGTCATAGTGCAAATTGGTGAAGTGTTACATGAATGAAAGTGATTGGTTCTGTCTTTTGAATTTAAGTCTTGAGCTAACAGTGGGCCTTTTACAGGTCCTTTGAGAGCATCGAAGGGTACGCAAAGCAAGAGTAAGTGCAGGCTTGGGAACACTCGTCCTGGGCACGCCAGGGCAACAACACAAGGAAAGGAACTCAAGGTTGGAAAACCCGCAACACCCTCTGTCAATTCTTAGTTTGGGCTAAGTGCGGGTAGTGATAGAAGTAATTCTAGGCAACGATAGGCACGAGATAAATCAAAGACTATCTAAGAAATCAAGTTCAAGTCAAGAGATAACCTGTGTGTGTGAACGACAACCTTAAAGGAAAAGAAGCTAATGTGAAACGACCAAACTAAAGTGCGAAATTAAACTCAAGTATTCCTAATGACGTGATATCAGACAAGAGTATAAACACGATATTCAACATAAAAAGGGAATTAAGTAATTGATACAAAGGACTCAAAAACGTGGTTGTACCTGGGAAAAATTGGGTTAATCAGTTAGGCATATGAACCTTAGATCAAGACGACATCTAGTAAGAGATAGACAAAGCCTTAGGTCTTCAGAGGCTAGTGTCAATCATACTGCGAGGTCTTGGGCCCAGCAGTTGAGTCACCACTCGCATTACCCTAGCTCTGATACCAGTGAATCAGAGATGTCTCAAGGCATGGACAGACCTACAGGAAGTTCAGGAGTGCCATACTTGCACAGGGTAGAAGGCCCTTACAAAACGCAGTTGGAATACCTTAGGACCAACCGATTAGGTGCCAGCACCTATGAGGACGGCCTAGGAAGATCTGTGGTACAGATTAAGAATCCTGATCAATCCATTGGACTAGAGCGCCCAGCTGTCAAGTTCGAAAACGGAGCATACTTGGACAAAGAAGGAACCATATACGTAGTCACCAATCACCCAGATAGGACGGACGAATTTGGAAATGTGATCCCAGAAGCGGATTTAGGTGACCTAGAGCAAGGAAACATGGGTACAGAACCTAGAACCCCTCGAGGCAAATCGGTTCTCACTAGGATTATAACACCAGAGTGGATTCCCCAGGATAATAAGAGCATAGATTTGCTCCTCAATCGAGAAACTGACGAAGCCTTTTGGAGGTATAAATCTGATCAGCCAACTGATATAGGAACAATCATGATCTATGAGTTTAAGGATCCTGATAGCCCAGGCAGAGTGACCTACTTAGATCACGCTTCGGAAAGGATCTTTGTGGTGACAGAAAATGATAGGCACGCTTACACTTGGAAGGGTGAATTTATTTTCCCCCAACCAAGATCGAATGTGTCCTATGGTCACCCTGGTGCCGGAACATCCCAAGCTCATGGAGCTCAAAGAGACAGACATAGAGATAGGCCAGAAGTAAGCTTTGCCACCCCAGGGAGCAGAGAAAGAACGAGAATGGAAACGAATAGAGTAGAACCTGAGATGCTTAGAGCTCACAGGAATCAAAGAAATGCGGATGAATTCCCTCTACCACGACCTAGAGAGCACACAAGGACTTTGAGACCAACTCAGCTAGTTAAGTCCATGAAGAACTACTTCGATGGCACTGGAGATCCATACGATCATGTGGCTGAGTTTAGACAAGTCCTGAGAGCTGAACAAGTGGAGGATCTATTCACGCAGTACAATGCCTTTGGTCTAACCCTTAGGAACACTGTCCTAACATGGTTTCAGCCGCTAAACGAGAGGCAGTTCAGGAGCATAGACCAACTCCTAGAGGCTTTCATTATTGAATTCTCTAAGAGTGGCATAAGACATAATACCTCCTCGCTGATTCACAGCTTCAAGCAAACCCCTCAAGAGACCGTGAGACTTGCAGGAAGGAGATTTAGGCAATATCTTGAAAGATGCCCTGTCCCTGAGCTACCCACACCAGCTAAGCAAGTGGCTTTATTCTTGGATGGATTGCTAAGTACCAAATTAAGATCATATGTGTACTTGAAGGACCCTAGGACCATAGAAGAGTGTGTACGCATGTGTATTGACATTGAGGATAACCTAGGGGAGGAGTTAGAGCTTTCCAAGATATACAAAGATTCAGATAGTGCCTCTAACCTCTCTTCCATGCAATCCACATCAATCGAGGAACTTGCAGAGAAAGTAGCTCAGAAATTAGGTGTAACTAGCAAACAAATCCCAAGGTTTGCCCCTGTGAAAAGGTGCTATACTTGTGGTGGCGACCACATGGCAAACGTATGTCCCATTATGGCTCAGCCCCAAGTTAATCCTAGTAGCCAGTACTGCACCATAGAACGAAGGTACACCAATCACACCGCGCAAGACTGCCCATACAATAAGCAAGCGGTTAGGCAACCCTACCCTCAGCCATACCCTCAACAAGGTAGATACCAGAGCCAGTACCCACCTCAGCAGTATGTGAGACCTCAACAAACCTACCAACCCTATCAAAACCAACTGAGACCCCAGCCAGTGCTAGCACAGCAACCAACCGCTCCTACTAATGTGATTCCGGTAAAGTATACTGCTGCAGAAGAGAACCTGAATAGAGCTATAGTCCCTGTAACATCATTGCTTTCTGAAAGTGACCCAAGTGACCATAGCTTTGATTCTACACATGTTGATAGCCCCCAGGCCTACTACATGCAATCTCCTGAACATGGTGAGTCCTACTATAGTGAGGAACCGAGTGAACCTAGTTGGGAGTCAGATTACACAAACGTCATGTATGCAAACCCCAACCCTAGGCCTCAACCTAGGCAAGTAAGACCCCCATTCCCTAGAGGACCATGCTACAGATGTCAGGGAGATCACCTCATTCGTGATTGTCCCTTACCTCCACTCACACAACCCCAGTCAATAACAATTCAGGGCTTTTGCCAAGAATGTGGAAAGGAGCATCTCTTACGAGACTGCCCTAAGAATCCTAATAATATGCCAAAAATCACTCCTATTAACGTTATTGGGTTGGTGGTAGATTCCACAGGAAGTGTCACTTCCACTGCACCCGTACAGGTAGTGACTAGAGCTCAGGCATTGCAGCAGAACCAAGGGGTAAACCAGGATAAGAACCCAGAGGCTAGTGAAACCGAGAGCGTGACAAAGAAAAGGACTAGAGCGTGGAAAGATAGTCGGGAAACAATGAAAACACAATGGGCTAAAAAGATGAGTGAACTTGAGGAAGCACAAGGGAAACCAAAGCCAGGATAACTGAACTCACATCTCAAACTCCCTCTCACACTACCCCACCACCACCATTCCCATCGCCATCCAACCCGCCACCTTCCAACCCACCTCATACGATTCCACCACCTCCTAGAGTAGGATCAGTATTAGTTGATCCCACTCCGGAAGACATAGACATGATGCTTAAAGCATATCAGGCCAGAATCCAAGAAGGGCCAAATGTAACGGATCATGACAAGTGCTACCCTAGAGCTGACCTAGAGATAGAAAGAACCAAGCTTTGCGCGAAAATGGTCGCATTGGCTCAGACTATGTTTGAAGCCAGTCGCCTTTTCAATTACTCGGGCTCAGCCAAGACGCAATTACACTTGGATGGACATCTAGAGAAGTTAGAGGGCATAATTGCAAGATGTGCCAAGGAAGAAAAAAATCAAGAAAGAGATAAAGCAAGCAAAAACATGACCCATCCCCCATCAAAAGCTTATGTGCCCAATTCCACTGAACCAGACAACCCCCCATCCCTAGAAAGAATAGAGAATCTAATGGCACATTCACAAAAGGAACTCGCCCCTCAACACCATGATAAGGTTAGTGAAAGAGCAGGTCTTCCTACCCAGAAAGCCTATGTGCCTGAGGCCTACGCGCCTAACTCTACGGAGCCAGACACCTCTTCTTCTATGAATCAATACACACCAGAATTCTTGCGAGAGATTCAAGAAGAGAAATGGGCTAAAGAAAGTGAAGTCCCTCCTCCCATTGAACTTGTGGATGAGGCACATGACCAATTCCCACAAATCCCATCCATTTATGGAGAACAGGAGAGTGCCCAATCTCAAGAAAGATTAGACTTCGAGTCTAATTCTTTACAAGAACTACCCCATTTCACAGGCCCATGGGAAGCAAAGTCCACCTGTATGAGAGCACCTACAGTCATGGTAAGAAACGAAGATTCAATCATACCTAGGAACACAGAGGTAGTGAAGAACACCAAAGTGCAGTGCAATCTCACTTTGGAAGAGCTGCTTAGGGTTAGACCAGAAGTGTGGAAACATGTAGCCAATCAAGTGCCCGAGATAGCAAAACCTCGTTCCCAGGTAGGATCACATAGGACAGTGCCAGAGATACCCTTGGATAAGATAGGAGATATGTGTGAAGGTGAAGAAGGGAACACCTATCTTCCCATTACCTACCAGGAATACACCACCAAGGCAATTTTGGACTCAGGCGCAGGAGTTGCAATTGCCACCACTTCCCTATGGAAGCGTTGGGGCAAGCCAGCACTCAGGCCAACGAGAATGAAATTGCAGATGGCCGATGGTCATATTGAGAGACCTTTAGGATTGCTAGAAGGAATAACTCTCACCACCTGTGGTGTCGAGTTCGAGCATACCTTTGCCATATGTGATTTTAGCAAGAACCATGCCTATGAAATGATCTTGGGACGACCTTTTATGCGACAGTTGCAAGTGGTACAGGATTGGGGATGTGCAAAGTAGAAGTAGAAGAAGAAAAGAGAGAGAAAGCCAGAGAGGTAGGTGCAAAAGAAACACATAGATCAATTCAAGACCCAGCCTATGCACCTGTAGTCTTTCCTGATGAAGAATTTGAACCCCACGGCTGGGCAGAAATCCTAGCAACAATGGATGTAGCCATCAATGAAGAACAATGGACACCCCACTGTGATGAGGATGGCTATGACATTTCAGTCTTCTCCATAGAGCCAATCATGGGAGAGGCAGTGTTAGAAGAGTGCGAACCTAGCCCTGATGCATTTGAGGATGCAAGTGACTCCGATCTAGAGTCAATCATTATGGACCCACCTTTTGCATCAGATGAAGAATACTTCCATGAAGTAGAATTTCAACCCCAGAGGCATGGAGAGCTTACAAATGATGTAAGATTAGCCACACATGTGACCCCGAAGGAAGAAGGAAAGAAACGAAAGAAGAAAGAAGCCTCACCAGAAGAGGAAGAATCTTTGTTTGAGGTCTCAGAAAATTTTAAGAAGTACGAGATAGACGACAGGAGAGTCATGATAAGAATGCCTAAACGAGAGGCGCAATCAGGAGAGGCCTATGATAACAAAGAAACCACCAAGAAAATAGTAGTGGCTCTAGAAGAAGGAGAGGAGAGATGCACGTACATAGGCCATGACCTAATAGAGGAAGAAGAGCATGCGTTAATAGCCTTGCTAAGAGAATACAGAGATGTGTTCGCTTGGAGTTACAAGGATTTGAAGGGTGTTGACCCAGACATATGGTCACACACCATCCCCATGACTTCAGATGCTAAACCTTCTAAGCAAAAGCCCTATACATATAACGATAATTACGCTGCCAAGATTAAAGAGGAGATAGATAGACTGGTTGAAGCTGGATTTATCTATGAAATTGAGCACACTGAGTGGGTATCCCCCATCGTAGTGGTGCCCAAGAAGAATGGCAAGCTGCGTGTATGCATTAACTTGAAGAAGGTCAATGCAGCCACAATTCGAGATAACTATCCGCTTCCCATCACAGAACATCTCTTAGAAAGAGTAGCAGGCAAGGAAGTGTACAGCTTCCTCGATGGATTTTCGGGCTACAATCAAGTAGCCATAGCTCCAGAAGATCAGCATAAAACAGCTTTTGCCACAGAGTGGGGTATATTTGCCTTTCGTGTAATGCCATTTGGGCTTACCAATGCACCAGCTACCTTCCAGAGACTAATGTGCCATGTATTTAAGGAGTTCCTGAGGAAGAACTTAGAAGTCTATGTTGATGATCTTTGTGCTCATTCCAACATTAGACAAACCCATATTCCCGAACTCAGACAAATCTTTAACAAATGTAGAGAATATCAAGTGTGCCTAAACCCAAAAAAGTGTGTTTTCATGGTCAGGCAAGGCAAGATCCTAGGACACATAGTGTCAAAGAATGGCATATCTACTGACGAAGAGAAAGTGAGAGCCATAGCAGAACTACCTAGGCCAAGGAATGTCAAGGAAGTACAAGCTTTCATGGGGCATTGTGGTTACTACCGCCGGTTCATTCACATGTATGCTGTCATTGCAAAGCCCATGTACGGACTTCTGACTAACTTTGAGTGGACTGAGGAATGTGAGAATTCCTTCAATGAGCTTAAACGAAGATTATGCTCAGCACCAATCTTGACCACACCAGATTGGAACAAGCCATTCCATGTTCACGTGGATCCATCCAATTATGCTATTGGATGTGTGCTCGCACAACCTACTGGTGACGGTAATATGGATCTTCCAATTGCCTATGCCAGTAGACAATTGAATGCAGCTGAACGAAATTACACCACTACTGAGAGAGAAGGCTTAGGCATGATATATGCAGTTAAGAAATTTAGACACTATTTACTTGCAAATAAGTTTAAATTTTTTACTGATCATCAGGCATTGCTATACCTCGTAAACAAGCCATGCAATACAGGAAGATTAGTAAGATGGTTTCTCTTGCTAATGGAATATGATTTTGAGGTTGTGGTAAGGAAAGGGAGGACTCATTTGAGAGCGGATCATCTCTCTAGGCTCACATCTGGAGAAGCCCCACAAGGAGTGTCAGATGACCTTCCTGATGCTTACTTGTTTAATTTGGAAGTGGTGCCGCAGTGGGCTAAGCCATTGGTACCAGTGTTAACATATGGACCTAACCACCCAGTAATAGCCACACAGAATAGAGAGGTAGTAAAAGCCCAAAAGTACCACATCATGGCTGGAAGTATGTACAAGCACACAGATCAAGGAATCTTGGCTTGTTGTGTAGAAGAGGACGAGTATGCGAAGTGGTTGCAATTAGCACATGTAGGTGCATTAGAGCAACACTACTCAAAACAACAAACCCTACAGACACTAAGGAGACTTGGAGTGCATTGGCCAACTATGGAAGCGGATGTCCAAAGGTTGTGCAAAGAATGCCCAATCTGTCGCACTAAACCACCGGTGGAACATGCCACTCTTTATCAAGTGACCATAGTGTCAGATTGGAGTGAACCACTAGTATCCTTCCTGAGGACGAAAACATGCCCTCCAGACATGACTCTGACAAGGAAAAGGAGTTTAGAACAAGAGGCCCAGGATTACTCTCTCATTGGCGATAATCTATACAAACGTGGTAAAGACGGTTACTTGAGACTATGTGTCCATGAGAGTGAGTATCTCAAGATCTTGGAAACTGCTCACCAAGGTGTAGCAGGAGGACACTTTGGACCAGATCGGGTGATCAAGGCAATACTATTTGCAGGCTTCTGGTGGCCGACCCTTCACATGGATGCACATACCTATGTGAAACGGTGTGATGTCTGTCAGCGAACTCAGTATCCTATACGCAAAGATGAGATGCCACTGAAACCTATGATGGGTGGACGTGCATTCTCTAAGTGGGGATATAGACTTTGTAGGCCCTATTAATCCCCCAGCTAAGGGTTCACATGCTGAATATATCATTGTGGCCACAGATTATCTCACCAAGTGGGTGGAGGTAAAAGCTACGACAAAGAACGACACTCAGACAACTGCTAAATTCTTGTTTGAAAATGTATTCACAAGATATGGGCTACCTATAGAGCTAGTAAGTGATAGAGGCACTCATTTCTTGAACGAAGTGATTGAAAATCTGCTCCAAGAATTCTTGGTAGTACATAAGAAGTCTGCCCCCTATCACCCTCAAGCAAATGGCCAGGCTGAGAGCACCAACAAGATCTTATGCAATGTACTGACGAAATTAGTAAACAATAAACACTCTGATTGGGACAAACAGCTACACCATGATGTTTGGGCATACCGAGTCGCCTACAAAACGGTACTCCAAGCCACCCCCTTTCAGATGGTATTTGGCCAAAATGCCGTGCTACCTTTGGACTTCTTAATACCTACATTAAAAGTAGCACAAGAGCACGAATGGATGGGTCATGAACTCTCCTCAAGACTTTTTGACCTTGAACGATTAGGAGAAACAAGACTGAGGGCAGCTGCAGGGATATATGCAGCAAAGAAACGACAGAAGGCATACTTTGATGCCCACGTTAAGGATAAGGGTTTAAAGGCAGGCGACTTAGTTTTAGTCTACACACTGAAGCAACATGCGAGGAAACTGGAGAAGAGAGGCTACGGACCCATGATCATTAACAGAATCTCAACAAGTGGAGCAGTGCAACTAGCCACATTAGAAGGCGATGTTCTTCCAAGTTACATTAGTGGGTGCAGAGTCAAGTTGTATCAGGAACCTCTCACAGAGGAAATGCTAAGTCGACTCAATACTGCTAAGAAACGCAAAGAGGAAGAAAAGCGAATTCGAGAGGAAGCTCAAGCAGAAGCCCTAGAGCGCATACGAAGAATGAAATTAAGAAGACAAGGTAGAGAGCACCCTAGGCAAGATGCATATGCAGATCAAGAATATGACGCGGCTATGTGTGAAGTTTCCGGTGTTAGCTCACATAGGATAACTGATCGATGTCCTTTCATAACCTTAGATATAGGACAAGGAAAGAGTGCAAGGACTGTAAGAGCCTTGATTGACTTAGGTGCAGCCACTAGTGCTGTTAAATTGTCTTACTGTCAAGAGTTGCAATTAACTGTCAAACCTGTGGAAGCATATCTCATAGGATTGGGAGGCGTGGAAACCCCTTGCATGGGCGAGGTGGAACTTCCCCTCTATATTCATGATGAGGCAATGACAGTTAAAGTACTAGTGTGTCAAGATGAGGACCTCACTGAACCCCTTGTCTTGGGTCAAGACTGGATCTATGACCAAGCAGTCAACTTAAACCTAAGATGTGGACTTCTTCAAGTATGGGTGAATCAAACTAGAGTTACAATTGAGTTAAATAATGGAGCACTCAAGGAACTAGAGAAGGCACAGAATCCTGGTCCCTCCAGGGGTACACATGAAGTTGACCATGCTGTTCTTGTCCAAGGCTATGTGATACAGAAAAACGAAGATCTCAAAGAAGGAGTCAGAACCACAATGGAACTCCCTTCTTTTCCAAAGGCCAGAAGGAGGCAGCAACTAAGGGCAGATCAATCACTGAAGACTCTCCAGGCGAGAGACCAAAAGAACGTGCGAAGCAGAACAACTCAGCCGATGAAACAAATGTGGGTGCGGAAAGACGAGCTGCCGACCGTAACTAAGTCGCAACAACGGTCTCAACTTCCTATTAGTAATCAACAACTTGATGCTAATAAGAGGACTCCTAAAACCTCGGTGGAAAAAATAAAATCTATTTGGGTACCCAAGAAGTCGATGAAGGCTGACCCACAATCAAGACAAATTTGGGTACCTAAGGCTTGCTTGCGAGCTCAACTAACCCCACACAATTCACTTCATACACGACAGGGTTCACTCGGTCAAGCAGTCGCTACCCACTCTTGTCTGATACACTCAAACACACTGCCACCTAGAAGCACGCACAGATTCACTCGTAGATGGGTCCCAATGACACAACAACTCCCAACAGAATTACTCATGCAACCCTTCCGAATCTCCACAAAACCAAGACCAAAAGCCATCCATGGTGTTTGGCAACCTAAGACTTGTAATAAACCCCCCCACCCCAATCTGTGAATTCATCTCCACTTACTAACTGCATTAGTCAGACAGTGCATCTTTCCATCTAGCTCCTAGGACTATCCAGGCATTAACTACACACACTGTCATCGTGCACTCACTAACCACTGACTCATCATCTACCTCTTGTTAATGTTGTAACGGGGACAACAACGGGTTTATTCTGTCCATTACGATGTTAACACCTGGTTCTATATTCTCACAGAACCAACAAGAAAGCAGGGCCATGGCAGAAGCCGCAGGTGCCAGTTCTCACGCCGGATCCAGCGCACAGATTGTGGATATAGAAACACTCCTCCTCGAACCACATCTCACCGAAAGACCGCAAGAACTTCAAGCTGTGCATGTACTCCCAGTTCAGGATCCTCCCCAGGGACACACCTCTCAAGTGGGCAAACACGCTCATTGGTTCAGTGATGTTGCAAGACCATTGGGTGATGGAACCTATTTTTGGGAAGCTGAATTGGAGTTTAATGGTAAATGGGGACGCTACCATTTTTTCACGCGCGAATTTGAGAGCTATCAGAATGCCGAAGTCATGCGTTCAGTATGGAACAAAGCTGGCTTGGACAGTTATTTCAGGGCCCACTTACCAAAGCCGGATTTCTTATGTTGTTCTTATCTTATCAGCACCATCACTCCGAGCAGGGCCAAGGGAGGCGACAGCACCTTTGTGTTACCCTCACTGTTGCCGGGCCACGAACTTAAAAGATTCAAACTGACCCTCAACCTGGTACGAGAAGCATTGGGCATGTATGGTATGCACATTCCTACTGAAAAGGAAACAATGGTTCCAGGCAGAATGAAACATAAAGATCTCAATAAGCTGAAGGATATGGTAGCAATGACATCGACCATTGCTCTTCACCTACGGACTGTGATGCAACATTTTGCTTTCCCCGCCCAGGAAAGATTCACCATGCCCCCAAAGAAGATATGGTTTAGCTTGTATTTGGTAGAGACAGAAAGCCTCCCTATCAACGTACCACATTGGATCATAGATCAGATTCACCTAGCCCATCAACGGTGGAACAAGAAGCAGAAAAATGTGCTCCACGGGTGTTGTGCTTTGACCAAGATAATCTATCGATGTCTAGCCTATGACGTGCCTATTCAGCGGGCACTCGTATGGTCCCGGGCCCAGGAGTTCCAGAGAAGGCTATCAGCGGCAGGTCCTCCATCAAAGAAGATGAGAGGGGGAGTCCAATTACCCTGCGCTCAACCAAGGGGAGCCACCACTACACCAAAAATTACCCCTCCCCAGACACGACGCATTAGACCATTCACCATTCGGCTACCAAGACCAAGTACAGAGGGACCCAATCTGGTGTTTCCACCCGTCCCATCGGACTTGGAATTTCCACAGGGCTTTACTCTCAATGATCTCACTGATGAAGAAGTGGCCAGACTAATCTACAACTCTAATCTCGAAACGGAAACAGAGCGAGCTCAGGAACCCCAAACCCATACAACAACGTCAGCCCCCACCCAACCGCAAGTTGTAGAAGTCGACGTAGATGAACAAGAGACCGAACAAGAGGAAGAAGCTTACGAAGAACAAGAGTATGATGAACTTTCAGAGTTAGCAAGTGCCCCTGCGTATTCGGCACAAATAAAAAGACTATATCAAACCATGCAGCTAGTTCAAGAACAGCATAAAATGTCACTTGAAGCAGGCAAGAAACTCATGAACCAATTGCTGGCGGAGGAAGGCATGGATGACATGTTCATCGAGTCCATAAACCTACATGCCGATGCAGTAGGATTGGATGAGGCCATTCATGAGGCAATGGCCTACATTCACCGATTTGAGAAAAGAGTTCCCGCCCGTCCCATGAGGTCCGGGAAACAAATTCATATCAACGTATCAGCACCAGGAGATACAACGCAAGCAGACGAACATCAGGAAGCACCACTGTCACCACCCTCCCCACCTCTCACTACACAACTCACTCCACCACATGACACTATCACCACCACGTCCACTACCACCACAATCGTCATGGGAATTCCACTCTCTCCGGGAATCCAATTCGGGGGAGTCACCATGCCCACTTTCACCACTCTCTTCACCAACGTCACATCCACCCCACCCACGATCCCCATCTACACGGTCACTCAAACATTTGACACTATGGAAACATCTCCTGCCACTGCACCGCTCCCTCCCCCCATGCCACCTCCATCTCCCATACCCCCTCCACCCACATCTCCACTTGCATCCACATCATTCACAACTTCCCTTCCCGCCCCCATTCCCCCTGCATCTTCACCCCTCCCTGCATTATTTAATGTAAATAGTATATTTCTAGCATTAAATCAATGTGTATATCAGCTTCAGAATGAGTACAGAGCTCTTGACGACCGGTATCAACAATTGACAACAAATCACCAGAACTTACAAAGGCAACTCACAATTCTTGAAGAGGAAAATGCAGATGTGAATCAACGTTATACAACGCTTGAGCAGGCTCACCAAACACTACTGGAGGCACCCCAACCATCAAAAGAATCAGGTGTCAAACAACTAGAAGCCTTGCTCGAAGTATACCAGGCCGATAACCTACGAGTCAGACGTAACTTGGCGCTACTCAGGAAACATATGGCCACGGCACTTGAAGAGAACAAGAGACTGCAGAAACAAAATGAAGAGAATCTGGAAGCGGCAATGGAAGGCTCTCCCCACGAGATAGATCCAGAGCAGTTCAAAGCAGTTCCCTCGGAGACGATGAAAACCATTTTGGAAAGCTATGCAGATCTCCTGGAAGCCCATGATGACTTGGAAAGAGAACGTGACACACTACGGAGCAAACTTAAGGAACAGGAAGAACAACCGACGAGTGTCCCATCAACCTCTACCTCAGACGAGGTAAAGGCCTTAACTGAGCAGGTGGCAGAATTACAAAAGAGGTTACTGACATACGAGAGACAGCCCTCTCCAGTAGTAGAACCAGAGCCAGAAGAGTTGGTCCCTATTGAGGTAGATGATTCGTACGAAGAACCGTATGTTCCTATGCCGATGCCAGGCGGGCAACGAACCTCAGAGGGACTAGACACCTTGGAAGTGGAAGCACCCGAGTGGCTTCAGACATTGGAAAAGACAGCGAACACACACGAAGAACGGGTGGCCATTCAGATCCAATCACTAGCGAACCTAGAAGAAACTGTCATAAAGTCAGAATATTTCAGAAGCATGTCTCATCATAGATGGATCGGCACCAATAATGACCAATATGTGCCTTACTGCATACTTTTGGCCGATTACAACGCCGAGATTCAACGACGATGCGGCAAGCCTCCCACATTTGCTACACAATTTGGTCCAGATGATATACCGGAAAGTGCTAAGCATGGGTCCATCCATCAACCCACCTGGAGGATTAGGCTTTTGGAAACATATCCTGAAATGGTTCGAACCTGGAATAATATGCCGTTGTTTATTAAATATAATCCTTGTTACGTTCCAGTTCTTCGAAGACGCACCTGGCTTGAATTCACTATTGCCGTCAGAGACATCAAAGCCTGCGCAAAATGGTTAAATTACGTTTATCTAGCACCTCCACGAGGACCCCCCACGGTGAACTACATGATTTCTACAATCCGTCACTGGAGCATTCGGCTACGCAATAATCCCGATGTGATGGCCCAGATGTGTATCAAAATATTTGAATTAATGCTGATTACTTTCAGGACGTTTAAGAACATTAAGGACCCCCACTTCTCAGGAGCAGGCTTCGTGACAGGAAACCAGGATCTGGTGTACGATATGAGTACCACCCCATCAATTGAAGTAATATATGCTTGGCACGCCAGAATCAAGTACCTCCCAGCCTGCTTTAAATAGACATTTGAGGAGATGTTCATCACAGGATTTTGGGAATATCACTCCGAAATCTTTATACCCAGACCATCACATCTCCTCCAATTATTTGCTGTGGAGAGAACTATTCACTCAGAACAATTGAGGGTGCCTCATCCAGATGTTCCCGGACCTGTGAATTGGGATGATTTGCTCACAGATCTAGCACGTGGCTTACGACTTGAAGAACACCACCTAGCCTCTGATGTCGTCCAATATTATGTTCAAAAATCCTCTAGACAAGGGTCTGTCAGGGGCGACAGATGCGAGAGTGGGGGGGTGTTGGTAGCAGTCAGGGAACCGAAGGAGCCACAAGACGAAGAGAGTCAGAGCGAAGGGACAGCACAAGCAGACATGGCAGTCAAAGAAGATCTGGCAAGTAGGCCATATAATTTTTCAAGACATCAAGGAGTTGAGCACACAAGAAGAAAGAGCAAGTAGGGAGCTCAAAGAGGTGTATGACAAATCAGTAGAGGAAATCCCTACACAAATAGTGAATTTCATCACTAAAAACCATTGTAAATATCATTTCGTATTTTTGTAGCTCCATTTTGTGCAAGCCAAGGAGTCCTTGAGCTTGAGGAGCTTTAGAAGTATCTACCTGCCAATTTTCATATTTTTTAGATCTCGTTTGAGCCCTCTAATAAGTCCTGGAACCTAATTTTTAACTAGGCCGGACACTAGGTCTGAACAGGGCCAAAGCTAGTAAAAAACTATAAAAGGAGCTAGAGAGCTCATTTTTGAGGTTAGATTGTAATTGAAACGAACTTGTAAGAGCTCTTTGAAAGTAATCTAAGAACTCTATTGCTTCTCACTCTTTGTCTTGCCGTGTGTGCACGTGTGTGTGTATGTGTGTGCATGTTTGTGTGCTTCTCACTCACGCACTTGTGCCTCCACTTGCTCGAGGTCTTCATACCATCCTCACGTCTTCCCGGATTGACATTAAAGGAGGTGCTACTCATCACTGAGCTACACCAAATTTTGGCGCCGTTGCCGGGGATCGAGCTTTGAGGACGAGCGTGTGATGGTAAGACGTAGATTGGAGACGTTGGCGTTGTAGGTAATTTCGTTACTTTTCCTATTTTTCTCCTTCTTACCTTACCACCATCATCACCATCATCATCATCACCATTTTCCACCTCCATCTCCATCATCGCAAAAAATTCAGTTTTCTGATCATATCACCTTCTCCACCTCATTTCCCTCATTTCACTTGTGAGAGAGAGTGAGAGAGCGAAATTGTGTGTGCTGTTTTTGCATGTTTCTTGAGCTGTCTTGCAGGTACAGGCCGCATCATCATCCCCAGCACTCTGCGCAGGTACGGAATTCGCCATAACTGTCTGTGTGTCGCCGACCTCTGTCAATCGCGACCGACAGAAAAAATGCTCAAATTGCCAAACAAAGTGCAAAACCATGATCTACAGGCCTAGAGCTTCCCAAAAATGTGTTTAGTTTTTTGAAATTCATCAGATTTCTGTCAATCGCGATCGCTCTGTCAATCGTGATCGACAAACCACGACGGACAGACCTGTCAATCGCGATCGACACGTCAATCGCGACTGACAGCCCACGACGGCTCTGTCAATCGCGACGGACAGAGTCAACGACCCTTTGACCACGATTGACTGAATTTTTGGCCACGTGTCAATCGCGACTGACCAGTCAATCGCGACTGACAGCCACGACGGCTCTGTCAATCGCGACCGACACAGTCAACGATTGTTTGACCACGACGGACAGACCCTCGCGACCAACCTGTCAATCGCGATCGACAAATCAATCGCGACCGACAGAGTCAACGACCCTTTGACCACGATTGACTGAATTTTCGGCCACGTGTCAATCGCGACTGACCAGTCAATCGCGATTGACAGCCACGACGGACCTGTCAATCACGATCGACACGTCGATTGCGACTGACCTGTCAATCGCGACCGACAGACTTTGCGAACACGTTAGAAGGGCAAATTAGGTCAAATTTTTGAGGCAAAAATAATGGTCTAAATTTTGGCCAAGTGTGGGACAAACACTACGGTGTAGTATTGCATTACGAGGGCATGACCCAAGTAACCCGAGAATTCCTGTTTGCTTGTTAACCTAGTTTAATCCTGTTTTAGCCCCAAAACCCTGAACGGGCATAACTTTCTCATACGAAATCCGTTTGCCGTGATTTTTGTTTTGTTGGAAAGCTCGCGGGGAGTACAACAAAAACATCGATTGGTTACGGTTAAATTAAGATCAGGAATATTAGATAGGGTATTTTGAAGCTGACCATACCCAGGGGGAACAAAATTCAGGGATCTTTAGAGTTGTGTCCAAAAAGTCATAGTGCAAATTGGTGAAGTGTTACATGAATGAAAGTGATTGGTTCTGTCTTTTGAATTTAAGTCTTGAGCTAACAGTGGGCCTTTTACAGGTCCTTTGAGAGCATCGAAGGGTACGCAAAGCAAGAGTAAGTGCAGGCTTGGGAACACTCGTCCTGGGCACGCCAGGGCAACAACACAAGGAAAGGAACTCAAGGTTGGAAAACCCGCAACACCCTCTGTCAATTCTTAGTTTGGGCTAAGTGCGGGTAGTGATAGAAGTAATTCTAGGCAACGATAGGCACGAGATAAATCAAAGACTATCTAAGAAATCAAGTTCAAGTCAAGAGATAACCTGTGTGTGTGAACGACAACCTTAAAGGAAAAGAAGCTAATGTGAAACGACCAAACTAAAGTGCGAAATTAAACTCAAGTATTCCTAATGACGTGATATCAGACAAGAGTATAAACACGATATTCAACATAAAAAGGGAATTAAGTAATTGATACAAAGGACTCAAAAACGTGGTTGTACCTGGGAAAAATTGGGTTAATCAGTTAGGCATATGAACCTTAGATCAAGACGACATCTAGTAAGAGATAGACAAAGCCTTAGGTCTTCAGAGGCTAGTGTCAATCATACTGCGAGGTCTTGGGCCCAGCAGTTGAGTCACCACTCGCATTACCCTAGCTCTGATACCAGTGAATCAGAGATGTCTCAAGGCATGGACAGACCTACAGGAAGTTCAGGAGTGCCATACTTGCACAGGGTAGAAGGCCCTTACAAAACGCAGTTGGAATACCTTAGGACCAACCGATTAGGTGCCAGCACCTATGAGGACGGCCTAGGAAGATCTGTGGTACAGATTAAGAATCCTGATCAATCCATTGGACTAGAGCGCCCAGCTGTCAAGTTCGAAAACGGAGCATACTTGGACAAAGAAGGAACCATATACGTAGTCACCAATCACCCAGATAGGACGGACGAATTTGGAAATGTGATCCCAGAAGCGGATTTAGGTGACCTAGAGCAAGGAAACATGGGTACAGAACCTAGAACCCCTCGAGGCAAATCGGTTCTCACTAGGATTATAACACCAGAGTGGATTCCCCAGGATAATAAGAGCATAGATTTGCTCCTCAATCGAGAAACTGACGAAGCCTTTTGGAGGTATAAATCTGATCAGCCAACTGATATAGGAACAATCATGATCTATGAGTTTAAGGATCCTGATAGCCCAAGCAGAGTGACCTACTTAGATCACACTTCGGAAAGGATCTTTGTGGTGACAGAAAATGATAGGCACGCTTACACTTGGAAGGGTGAATTTATTTTCCCCCAACCAAGATCGAATGTGTCCTATGGTCACCCTGGTGCCGGAACATCCCAAGCTCATGGAGCTCAAAGAGACAGACATAGAGATAGGCCAGAAGTAAGCTTTGCCACCCCAGGGAGCAGAGAAAGAACGAGAATGGAAACGAATAGAGTAGAACCTGAGATGCTTAGAGCTCACAGGAATCAAAGAAATGCGGATGAATTCCCTCTACCACGACCTAGAGAGCACACAAGGACTTTGAGACCAACTCAGCTAGTTAAGTCCATGAAGAACTACTTCGATGGCACTGGAGATCCATACGATCATGTGGCTGAGTTTAGACAAGTCCTGAGAGCTGAACAAGTGGAGGATCTATTCACGCAGTACAATGCCTTTGGTCTAACCCTTAGGAACACTGTCCTAACATGGTTTCAGCCGCTAAACGAGAGGCAGTTCAGGAGCATAGACCAACTCCTAGAGGCTTTCATTATTGAATTCTCTAAGAGTGGCTTAAGACATAATACCTCCTCGCTGATTCACAGCTTCAAGCAAACCCCTCAAGAGACCGTGAGACTTGCAGGAAGGAGATTTAGGCAATATCTTGAAAGATGCCCTGTCCCTGAGCTACCCACACCAGCTAAGCAAGTGGCTTTATTCTTGGATGGATTGCTAAGTACCAAATTAAGATCATATGTGTACTTGAAGGACCCTAGGACCATAGAAGAGTGTGTACGCATGTGTATTGACATTGAGGATAACCTAGGGGAGGAGTTAGAGCTTTCCAAGATATACAAAGATTCGGATAGTGCCTCTAACCTCTCTTCCATGCAATCCACATCAATCGAGGAACTTGCAGAGAAAGTAGCTCAGAAATTAGGTGTAACTAGCAAACAAATCCCAAGGTTTGCCCCTGTGAAAAGGTGCTATACTTGTGGTGGCGACCACATGGCAAACGTATGTCCCATTATGGCTCAGCCCCAAGTTAATCCTAGTAGCCAGTACTGCACCATAGAACGAAGGTACACCAATCACACCGCGCAAGACTGACCATACAATAAGCAAGCGGTTAGGCAACCCTACCCTCAGCCATACCCTCAACAAGGTAGATACCAGAGCCAGTACCCACCTCAGCAGTATGTGAGACCTCAACAAACCTACCAACCCTATCAAAACCAACTGAGACCCCAGCCAGTGCTAGCACAGCAACCAACCGCTCCTACTAATGTGATTCCGGTAAAGTATACTGCTGCAGAAGAGAACCTGAATAGAGCTATAGTCCCTGTAACATCATTGCTTTCTGAAAGTGACCCAAGTGACCATAGCTTTGATTCTACACATGTTGATAGCCCCCAGGCCTACTACATGCAATCTCCTGAACATGGTGAGTCCTACTATAGTGAGGAACCGAGTGAACCTAGTTGGGAGTCAGATTACACAAACGTCATGTATGCAAACCCCAACCCTAGGCCTCAACCTAGGCAAGTAAGACCCCCATTCCCTAGAGGACCATGCTACAGATGTCAGGGAGATCACCTCATTCGTGATTGTCCCTTACCTCCACTCACACAACCCCAGTCAATAACAATTCAGGGCTTTTGCCAAGAATGTGGAAAGGAGCATCTCTTACGAGACTGCCCTAAGAATCCTAATAATATGCCAAAAATCACTCCTATTAACGTTATTGGGTTGGTGGTAGATTCCACAGGAAGTGTCACTTCCACTGCACCCGTACAGGTAGTGACTAGAGCTCAGGCATTGCAGCAGAACCAAGGGGTAAACCAGGATAAGAACCCAGAGGCTAGTGAAACCGAGAGCGTGACAAAGAAAAGGACTAGAGCGTGGAAAGATAGTCGGGAAACAATGAAAACACAATGGGCTAAAAAGATGAGTGAACTTGAGGAAGCACAAGGGAAACCAAAGCCAGGATAACTGAACTCACATCTCAAACTCCCTCTCACACTACCCCACCACCACCATTCCCATCGCCATCCAACCCGCCACCTTCCAACCCACCTCATACGATTCCACCACCTCCTACAGTAGGATCAGTATTAGCTGATCCCACTCCGGAAGACATAGACATGATGCTTAAAGCATATCAGGCCAGAATCCAAGAAGGGCCAAATGTAACGGATCATGACAAGTGCTACCCTAGAGCTGACCTAGAGATAGAAAGAACCAAGCTTTGCGCGAAAATGGTCGCATTGGCTCAGACTATGTTTGAAGCCAGTTGCCTTTTCAATTACTCGGGCTCAGCCAAGACGCAATTACACTTGGATGGACATCTAGAGAAGTTGGAGAGCATAATTGCAAGATGTGCCAAGGAAGAAAAAAATCAAGAAAGAGATAAAGCAAGCAAAAACATGACCCATCCCCCATCAAAAGCTTATGTGCCCAATTCCACTGAACCAGACAACCCCCCATCCCTAGAAAGAATAGAGAATCTAATGGCACATTCACAAAAGGAACTCGCCCCTCAACACCATGATAAGGTTAGTGAAAGAGCAGGTCTTCCTACCCAGAAAGCCTATGTGCCTGAGGCCTACGCGCCTAACTCTACGGAGCCAGACACCTCTTCTTCTATGAATCAATACACACCAGAATTCTTGCGAGAGATTCAAGAAGAGAAATGGGCTAAAGAAAGTGAAGTCCCTCCTCCCATTGAACTTGTGGATGAGGCACATGACCAATTCCCACAAATCCCATCCATTTATGGAGAACAGGAGAGTGCCCAATCTCAAGAAAGATTAGACTTCGAGTCTAATTCTTTACAAGAACTACCCCATTTCACAGGCCCATGGGAAGCAAAGTCCACCTGTATGAGAGCACCTACAGTCATGGTAAGAAACGAAGATTCAATCATACCTAGGAACACAGAGGTAGTGAAGAACACCAAAGTGCAGTGCAATCTCACTTTGGAAGAGCTGCTTAGGGTTAGACCAGAAGTGTGGAAACATGTAGCCAATCAAGTGCCCGAGATAGCAAAACCTCGTTCCCAGGTAGGATCACATAGGACAGTGCCAGAGATACCCTTGGATAAGATAGGAGATATGTGTGAAGGTGAAGAAGGGAACACCTATCTTCCCATTACCTACCAGGAATACACCACCAAGGCAATTTTGGACTCAGGCGCAGGAGTTGCAATTGCCACCACTTCCCTATGGAAGCGTTGGGGCAAGCCAGCACTCAGGCCAACGAGAATGAAATTGCAGATGGCCGATGGTCATATTGAGAGACCTTTAGGATTGCTAGAAGGAATAACTCTCACCACCTGTGGTGTCGAGTTCGAGCATACCTTTGCCATATGTGATTTTAGCAAGAACCATGCCTATGAAATGATCTTGGGACGACCTTTTATGCGACAGTTGCAAGTGGTACAGGATTGGGGATGTGCAAAGTAGAAGTAGAAGAAGAAAAGAGAGAGAAAGCCAGAGAGGTAGGTGCAAAAGAAACACATAGATCAATTCAAGACCCAGCCTATGCACCTGTAGTCTTTCCTGATGAAGAATTTGAACCCCACGGCTGGGCAGAAATCCTAGCAACAATGGATGTAGCCATCAATGAAGAACAATGGACACCCCACTGTGATGAGGATGGCTATGACATTTCAGTCTTCTCCATAGAGCCAATCATGGGAGAGGCAGTGTTAGAAGAGTGCGAACCTAGCCCTGATGCATTTGAGGATGCAAGTGACTCCGATCTAGAGTCAATCATTATGGACCCACCTTTTGCATCAGATGAAGAATACTTCCATGAAGTAGAATTTCAACCCCAGAGGCATGGAGAGCTTACAAATGATGTAAGATTAGCCACACATGTGACCCCGAAGGAAGAAGGAAAGAAACGAAAGAAGAAAGAAGCCTCACCAGAAGAGGAAGAATCTTTGTTTGAGGTCTCAGAAAATTTTAAGAAGTACGAGATAGACGACAGGAGAGTCATGATAAGAATGCCTAAACGAGAGGCGCAATCAGGAGAGGCCTATGATAACAAAGAAACCACCAAGAAAATAGTAGTGGCTCTAGAAGAAGGAGAGGAGAGATGCACGTACATAGGCCATGACCTAATAGAGGAAGAAGAGCATGCGTTAATAGCCTTGCTAAGAGAATACAGAGATGTGTTCGCTTGGAGTTACAAGGATTTGAAGGGTGTTGACCCAGACATATGGTCACACACCATCCCCATGACTTCAGATGCTAAACCTTCTAAGCAAAAGCCCTATACATATAACGATAATTACGCTGCCAAGATTAAAGAGGAGATAGATAGACTGGTTGAAGCTGGATTTATCTATGAAATTGAGCACACTGAGTGGGTATCCCCCATCGTAGTGGTGCCCAAGAAGAATGGCAAGCTGCGTGTATGCATTAACTTGAAGAAGGTCAATGCAGCCACAATTCGAGATAACTATCCGCTTCCCATCACAGAACATCTCTTAGAAAGAGTAGCAGGCAAGGAAGTGTACAGCTTCCTCGATGGATTTTCGGGCTACAATCAAGTAGCCATAGCTCCAGAAGATCAGCATAAAACAGCTTTTGCCACAGAGTGGGGTATATTTGCCTTTCGTGTAATGCCATTTGGGCTTACCAATGCACCAGCTACCTTCCAGAGACTAATGTGCCATGTATTTAAGGAGTTCCTGAGGAAGAACTTAGAAGTCTATGTTGATGATCTTTGTGCTCATTCCAACATTAGACAAACCCATATTCCCGAACTCAGACAAATCTTTAACAAATGTAGAGAATATCAAGTGTGCCTAAACCCAAAAAAGTGTGTTTTCATGGTCAGGCAAGGCAAGATCCTAGGACACATAGTGTCAAAGAATGGCATATCTACTGACGAAGAGAAAGTGAGAGCCATAGCAGAACTACCTAGGCCAAGGAATGTCAAGGAAGTACAAGCTTTCATGGGGCATTGTGGTTACTACCGCCGGTTCATTCACATGTATGCTGTCATTGCAAAGCCCATGTACGGACTTCTGACTAACTTTGAGTGGACTGAGGAATGTGAGAATTCCTTCAATGAGCTTAAACGAAGATTATGCTCAGCACCAATCTTGACCACACCAGATTGGAACAAGCCATTCCATGTTCACGTGGATCCATCCAATTATGCTATTGGATGTGTGCTCGCACAACCTACTGGTGAAGGTAATATGGATCTTCCAATTGCCTATGCCAGTAGACAATTGAATGCAGCTGAACGAAATTACACCACTACTGAGAGAGAAGGCTTAGGCATGATATATGCAGTTAAGAAATTTAGACACTATTTACTTGCAAATAAGTTTAAATTTTTTACTGATCATCAGGCATTGCTATACCTCGTAAACAAGCCATGCAATACAGGAAGATTAGTAAGATGGTTTCTCTTGCTAATGGAATATGATTTTGAGGTTGTGGTAAGGAAAGGGAGGACTCATTTGAGAGCGGATCATCTCTCTAGGCTCACATCTGGAGAAGCCCCACAAGGAGTGTCAGATGACCTTCCTGATGCTTACTTGTTTAATTTGGAAGTGGTGCCGCAGTGGGCTAAGCCATTGGTACCAGTGTTAACATATGGACCTAACCACCCAGTAATAGCCACACAGAATAGAGAGGTAGTAAAAGCCCAAAAGTACCACATCATGGCTGGAAGTATGTACAAGCACACAGATCAAGGAATCTTGGCTTGTTGTGTAGAAGAGGACGAGTATGCGAAGTGGTTGCAATTAGCACATGTAGGTGCATTAGAGCAACACTACTCAAAACAACAAACCCTACAGACACTAAGGAGACTTGGAGTGCATTGGCCAACTATGGAAGCGGATGTCCAAAGGTTGTGCAAAGAATGCCCAATCTGTCGCACTAAACCACCGGTGGAACATGCCACTCTTTATCAAGTGACCATAGTGTCAGATTGGAGTGAACCACTAGTATCCTTCCTGAGGACGAAAACATGCCCTCCAGACATGACTCTGACAAGGAAAAGGAGTTTAGAACAAGAGGCCCAGGATTACTCTCTCATTGGCGATAATCTATACAAACGTGGTAAAGACGGTTACTTGAGACTATGTGTCCATGAGAGTGAGTATCTCAAGATCTTGGAAACTGCTCACCAAGGTGTAGCAGGAGGACACTTTGGACCAGATCGGGTGATCAAGGCAATACTATTTGCAGGCTTCTGGTGGCCGACCCTTCACATGGATGCACATACCTATGTGAAACGGTGTGATGTCTGTCAGCGAACTCAGTATCCTATACGCAAAGATGAGATGCCACTGAAACCTATGATGGGTGGACGTGCATTCTCTAAGTGGGGATATAGACTTTGTAGGCCCTATTAATCCCCCAGCTAAGGGTTCACATGCTGAATATATCATTGTGGCCACAGATTATCTCACCAAGTGGGTGGAGGTAAAAGCTACGACAAAGAACGACACTCAGACAACTGCTAAATTCTTGTTTGAAAATGTATTCACAAGATATGGGCTACCTATAGAGCTAGTAAGTGATAGAGGCACTCATTTCTTGAACGAAGTGATTGAAAATCTGCTCCAAGAATTCTTGGTAGTACATAAGAAGTCTGCCCCCTATCACCCTCAAGCAAATGGCCAGGCTGAGAGCACCAACAAGATCTTATGCAATGTACTGACGAAATTAGTAAACAATAAACACTCTGATTGGGACAAACAGCTACACCATGATGTTTGGGCATACCGAGTCGCCTACAAAACGGTACTCCAAGCCACCCCCTTTCAGATGGTATTTGGCCAAAATGCCGTGCTACCTTTGGACTTCTTAATACCTACATTAAAAGTAGCACAAGAGCACGAATGGATGGGTCATGAACTCTCCTCAAGACTTTTTGACCTTGAACGATTAGGAGAAACAAGACTGAGGGCAGCTGCAGGGATATATGCAGCAAAGAAACGACAGAAGGCATACTTTGATGCCCACGTTAAGGATAAGGGTTTAAAGGCAGGCGACTTAGTTTTAGTCTACACACTGAAGCAACATGCGAGGAAACTGGAGAAGAGAGGCTACGGACCCATGATCATTAACAGAATCTCAACAAGTGGAGCAGTGCAACTAGCCACATTAGAAGGCGATGTTCTTCCAAGTTACATTAGTGGGTGCAGAGTCAAGTTGTATCAGGAACCTCTCACAGAGGAAATGCTAAGTCGACTCAATACTGCTAAGAAACGCAAAGAGGAAGAAAAGCGAATTCGAGAGGAAGCTCAAGCAGAAGCCCTAGAGCGCATACGAAGAATGAAATTAAGAAGACAAGGTAGAGAGCACCCTAGGCAAGATGCATATGCAGATCAAGAATATGACGCGGCTATGTGTGAAGTTTCCGGTGTTAGCTCACATAGGATAACTGATCGATGTCCTTTCATAACCTTAGATATAGGACAAGGAAAGAGTGCAAGGACTGTAAGAGCCTTGATTGACTTAGGTGCAGCCACTAGTGCTGTTAAATTGTCTTACTGTCAAGAGTTGCAATTAACTGTCAAACCTGTGGAAGCATATCTCATAGGATTGGGAGGCGTGGAAACCCCTTGCATGGGCGAGGTGGAACTTCCCCTCTATATTCATGATGAGGCAATGACAGTTAAAGTACTAGTGTGTCAAGATGAGGACCTCACTGAACCCCTTGTCTTGGGTCAAGACTGGATCTATGACCAAGCAGTCAACTTAAACCTAAGATGTGGACTTCTTCAAGTATGGGTGAATCAAACTAGAGTTACAATTGAGTTAAATAATGGAGCACTCAAGGAACTAGAGAAGGCACAGAATCCTGGTCCCTCCAGGGGTACACATGAAGTTGACCATGCTGTTCTTGTCCAAGGCTATGTGATACAGAAAAACGAAGATCTCAAAGAAGGAGTCAGAACCACAATGGAACTCCCTTCTTTTCCAAAGGCCAGAAGGAGGCAGCAACTAAGGGCAGATCAATCACTGAAGACTCTCCAGGCGAGAGACCAAAAGAACGTGCGAAGCAGAACAACTCAGCCGATGAAACAAATGTGGGTGCGGAAAGACGAGCTGCCGACCGTAACTAAGTCGCAACAACGGTCTCAACTTCCTATTAGTAATCAACAACTTGATGCTAATAAGAGGACTCCTAAAACCTCGGTGGAAAAAATAAAATCTATTTGGGTACCCAAGAAGTCGATGAAGGCTGACCCACAATCAAGACAAATTTGGGTACCTAAGGCTTGCTTGCGAGCTCAACTAACCCCACACAATTCACTTCATACACGACAGGGTTCACTCGGTCAAGCAGTCGCTACCCACTCTTGTCTGATACACTCAAACACACTGCCACCTAGAAGCACGCACAGATTCACTCGTAGATGGGTCCCAATGACACAACAACTCCCAACAGAATTACTCATGCAACCCTTCCGAATCTCCACAAAACCAAGACCAAAAGCCATCCATGGTGTTTGGCAACCTAAGACTTGTAATAAACCCCCCCACCCCAATCTGTGAATTCATCTCCACTTACTAACTGCATTAGTCAGACAGTGCATCTTTCCATCTAGCTCCTAGGACTATCCAGGCATTAACTACACACACTGTCATCGTGCACTCACTAACCACTGACTCATCATCTACCTCTTGTTAATGTTGTAACGGGGACAACAATGGGTTTATTCTGTCCATTACGATGTTAACACCTGGTTCTATATTCTCACAGAACCAACAAGAAAGCAGGGCCATGGCAGAAGCCGCAGGTGCCAGTTCTCACGCCGGATCCAGCGCACAAATTGTGGATATAGAAACACTCCTCCTCGAACCACATCTCACCGAAAGACCGCAAGAACTTCAAGCTGTGCATGTACTCCCAGTTCAGGATCCTCCCCAGGGACACACCTCTCAAGTGGGCAAACACGCTCATTGGTTCAGTGATGTTGCAAGACCATTGGGTGATGGAACCTATTTTTGGGAAGCTGAATTGGAGTTTAATGGTAAATGGGGACGCTACCATTTTTTCACGCGCGAATTTGAGAGCTATCAGAATGCCGAAGTCATGCGTTCAGTATGGACCAAAGCTGGCTTGGACAGTTATTTCAGGGCCCACTTACCAAAGCCGGATTTCTTATGTTGTTCTTATCTTATCAGCACCATCACTCCGAGCAGGGCCAAGGGAGGCGACAGCACCTTTGTGTTACCCTCACTGTTGCCGGGCCACGAACTTAAAAGATTCAAACTGACCCTCAACCTGGTACGAGAAGCATTGGGCATGTATGGTATGCACATTCCTACTGAAAAGGAAACAATGGTTCCAGGCAGAATGAAACATAAAGATCTCAATAAGCTAAAGGATATGGTAGCAATGACATCGACCATTGCTCTTCACCTACGGACTGTGATGCAACATTTTGCTTTCCCCGCCCAGGAAAGATTCACCATGCCCCCAAAGAAGATATGGTTTAGCTTGTATTTGGTAGAGACAGAAAGCCTCCCTATCAACGTACCACATTGGATCATAGATCAGATTCACCTAGCCCATCAACGGTGGAACAAGAAGCAGAAAAATGTGCTCCACGGGTGTTGTGCTTTGACCAAGATAATCTATCGATGTCTAGCCTATGACGTGCCTATTCAGCGGGCACTCGTATGGTCCCGGGCCCAGGAGTTCCAGAGAAGGCTATCAGCGGCAGGTCCTCCATCAAAGAAGATGAGAGGGGGAGTCCAATTACCCTGCGCTCAACCAAGGGGAGCCACCACTACACCAAAAATTACCCCTCCCCAGACACGACGCATTAGACCATTCACCATTCGGCTACCAAGACCAAGTACAGAGGGACCCAATCTGGTGTTTCCACCCGTCCCATCGGACTTGGAATTTCCACAGGGCTTTACTCTCAATGATCTCACTGATGAAGAAGTGGCCAGACTAATCTACAACTCTAATCTCGAAACGGAAACAGAGCGAGCTCAGGAACCCCAAACCCATACAACAACGTCAGCCCCCACCCAACCGCAAGTTGTAGAAGTCGACGTAGATGAACAAGAGACCGAACAAGAGGAAGAAGCTTACGAAGAACAAGAGTATAATGAACTTTCAGAGTTAGCAAGTGCCCCTGCGTATTCGGCACAAATAAAAAGACTATATCAAACCATGCAGCTAGTTCAAGAACAGCATAAAATGTCACTTGAAGCAGGCAAGAAACTCATGAACCAATTGCTGGCGGAGGAAGGCATGGATGACATGTTCATCGAGTCCATAAACCTACATGCCGATGCAGTAGGATTGGATGAGGCCATTCATGAGGCAATGGCCTACATTCACCGATTTGAGAAAAGAGTTCCCGCCCGTCCCATGAGGTCCGGGAAACAAATTCATATCAACGTATCAGCACCAGGAGATACAACGCAAGCAGACGAACATCAGGAAGCACCACTGTCACCACCCTCCCCACCTCTCACTACACAACTCACTCCACCACATGACACTATCACCACCACGTCCACTACCACCACAATCGTCATGGGAATTCCACTCTCTCCGGGAATCCAATTCGGGGGAGTCACCATGCCCACTTTCACCACTCTCTTCACCAACGTCACATCCACCCCACCCACGATCCCCATCTACACGGTCACTCAAACATTTGACACTATGGAAACATCTCCTGCCACTGCACCGCTCCCTCCCCCCATGCCACCTCCATCTCCCATACCCCCTCCACCCACATCTCCACTTGCATCCACATCATTCACAACTTCCCTTCCCGCCCCCATTCCCCCTGCATCTTCACCCCTCCCTGCATTATTTAATGTAAATAGTATATTTCTAGCATTAAATCAATGTGTATATCAGCTTCAGAATGAGTACAGAGCTCTTGACGACCGGTATCAACAATTGACAACAAATCACCAGAACTTACAAAGGCAACTCACAATTCTTGAAGAGGAAAATGCAGATGTGAATCAACGTTATACAACGCTTGAGCAGGCTCACCAAACACTACTGGAGGCACCCCAACCATCAAAAGAATCAGGTGTCAAACAACTAGAAGCCTTGCTCGAAGTATACCAGGCCGATAACCTACGAGTCAGACGTAACTTGGCGCTACTCAGGAAACATATGGCCACGGCACTTGAAGAGAACAAGAGACTGCAGAAACAAAATGAAGAGAATCTGGAAGCGGCAATGGAAGGCTCTCCCCACGAGATAGATCCAGAGCAGTTCAAAGCAGTTCCCTCGGAGACGATGAAAACCATTTTGGAAAGCTATGCAGATCTCCTGGAAGCCCATGATGACTTGGAAAGAGAACGTGACACACTACGGAGCAAACTTAAGGAACAGGAAGAACAACCGACGAGTGTCCCATCAACCTCTACCTCAGACGAGGTAAAGGCCTTAACTGAGCAGGTGGCAGAATTACAAAAGAGGTTACTGACATACGAGAGACAGCCCTCTCTAGTAGTAGAACCAGAGCCAGAAGAGTTGGTCCCTATTGAGGTAGATGATTCGTACGAAGAACCGTATGTTCCTATGCCGATGCCAGGCGGGCAACGAACCTCAGAGGGACTAGACACCTTGGAAGTGGAAGCACCCGAGTGGCTTCAGACATTGGAAAAGACAGCGAACACACACGAAGAACGGGTGGCCATTCAGATCCAATCACTAGCGAACCTAGAAGAAACTGTCATAAAGTCAGAATATTTCAGAAGCATGTCTCATCATAGATGGATCGGCACCAATAATGACCAATATGTGCCTTACTGCATACTTTTGGCCGATTACAACGCCGAGATTCAACGACGATGCGGCAAGCCTCCCACATTTGCTACACAATTTGGTCCAGATGATATACCGGAAAGTGCTAAGCATGGGTCCATCCATCAACCCACCTGGAGGATTAGGCTTTTGGAAACATATCCTGAAATGGTTCGAACCTGGAATAATATGCCGTTGTTTATTAAATATAATCCTTGTTACGTTCCAGTTCTTCGAAGACGCACCTGGCTTGAATTCACTATTGCCGTCAGAGACATCAAAGCCTGCGCAAAATGGTTAAATTACGTTTATCTAGCACCTCCACGAGGACCCCCCACGGTGAACTACATGATTTCTACAATCCGTCACTGGAGCATTCGGCTACGCAATAATCCCGATGTGATGGCCCAGATGTGTATCAAAATATTTGAATTAATGCTGATTACTTTCAGGACGTTTAAGAACATTAAGGACCCCCACTTCTCAGGAGCAGGCTTCGTGACAGGAAACCAGGATCTGGTGTACGATATGAGTACCACCCCATCAATTGAAGTAATATATGCTTGGCACGCCAGAATCAAGTACCTCCCAGCCTGCTTTAAATAGACATTTGAGGAGATGTTCATCACAGGATTTTGGGAATATCACTCCGAAATCTTTATACCCAGACCATCACATCTCCTCCAATTATTTGCTGTGGAGAGAACTATTCACTCAGAACAATTGAGGGTGCCTCATCCAGATGTTCCCGGACCTGTGAATTGGGATGATTTGCTCACAGATCTAGCACGTGGCTTACGACTTGAAGAACACCACCTAGCCTCTGATGTCGTCCAATATTATGTTCAAAAATCCTCTAGACAAGGGTCTGTCAGGGGCGACAGATGCGAGAGTGGGGGGGGGTGTTGGCAGCAGTCAGGGAACCGAAGGAGCCACAAGACGAAGAGAGTCAGAGCGAAGGGACAGCACAAGCAGACCTGGCAGTCAAAGAAGATCTGGCAAGTAGGCCATATAATTTTTCAAGACATCAAGGAGTTGAGCACACAAGAAGAAAGAGCAAGTAGGGAGCTCAAAGAGGTGTATGACAAATCAATAGAGGAAATCCCTACACAAATAGTGAATTTCATCACTAAAAACCATTGTAAATATCATTTCGTATTTTTGTAGCTCCATTTTGTGCAAGCCAAGGAGTCCTTGAGCTTGAGGAGCTTTAGAAGTATCTACTTGCCAATTTTCATATTTTTTAGATCTCGTTTGAGCCCTCTAATAAGTCCTGGAACCTAATTTTTAACTAGGCTGAACACTAGGTCTGAACAGGGCCAAAGCTAGTCAAAAACTATAAAAGGAGCTAGAGAGCTCATTTTTGAGGTTAGATTGTAATTGAAACAAACTTGTAAGAGCTCTTTGAAAGTAATCTAAGAACTCTATTGCTTCTCACTCTTTGTCTTGCCGTGTGTGCGCGTGTGTGTATGTGTGTGCATGTTTGTGTGCTTCTCACTCACGCACTTGTGCATCCACTTGCTCGAGGTCTTCATACCATCCTCACGTCTTCCCGGATTGACATTAAAGGAGGTGCTACTCATCACTGAGCTACAGGAACTCAACGCATTACGGGCCCAGGTATCAACTCTTGAATCACGGATAGCTATATATGAAGCACCACCACGGCCAGATTCCACACCAGAGATCCCAGCCGATGAAGACAATGTAACCATTCCGGTGGAGGAAACCTTTGAAGAAGCCTACGAGCCACAACCCATCCCAGGCGGACGAGTCACGGCTGAAGGCCAGATGACTTATGAGCTTCCAACCCTCGCATGGATGAAGACAGTGGAAGAGCTTGGAACTACCCACTCAGCACGAGTAGAGGCACAGCTGCACGCAATGGCAATGATTGAGGAAAGAATTTTACAATCGCCCTACTTCGCTCACTTGGCCCCTTGCAGATATATATCAGGGCATGAGTTACAGTACAAACCGTACTTTATGCTAATGGCCGAGTATCAGTTGGCCATAGAGAAAGAAACAGGCAAGAAATCATCTCACGCTACTCAGTTTGAGCTTGATGATTTGCCACTGGATGCGCAGCAAGGCGAGATTTATCAACCAGAGTGGCATAAAGATCTTTTACAAGAATATCCTGAGATGATGAGTACTTGGGTAAAGGCACCACTACATTTGAAATACAACACATGTTGGGGACCAGTGCCACGTCGTCGCTCCTGGACAACATTTGCTATTAAAGTACAGAACAACAAGCAATGCCAAGACTGGTTAAATTACCCATATTTCAAGCCACCCATAGAACTACCGACAATGGGATACATGATGGCCACGATTCGTCACTGGCTCCCTCGCTTGAAACACATGGACGATATAGCAGCGCACATGACTGTCAAAATCTTTGACATGATGCAAATGGTTTTCAAAGTCTTCCGTCGTGTTAAGGCACCTCATGTAAACACCCCAGGCTTCGAGCATGGAAATCTAGATCTTGCATACGATATGAGTACAACGCCATCGCTACGGGTGTGTTATGCCTGGCATTGCAGAATTAAATATTTACCGGCGTGCTACAAGCACACTTTCGAAGAGATGTTCACCACCGGTTTTTGGGAATACCATTCCGAAGTGTTCATCAACAGGCCCACCCACCTCTTACACCTATTCGCCTATGAACAGATGGTATATTCCACACATTATCGACTCCCACCACCCGATGAACCGCAACCAATTGATTGGGAGAAACTCGAGGCAGATTTGGCCCCAGGCATTCGAATATCAGAACACACCCTCGCTCAGGAACTCCTCCAGAATTACATCCGACAGACCGCACAACAAGGTTCTGTCGAGGACGACAGAAGCGAGAGGGAGGGGGGTGTTGGCAGTAGCCAGAGGCATAGAAGACGCGGAAGCATGTAAAGGCAGAGAAGGGAGTCAGTAGGATCTTTTTTCAAAAGAATTATGTTTTAAAAATACTTTTCAAAAACCTCCAACAGTGATTTTTATCACTATTGTAACATATGTAACATAGAAAAACCCTTTTCTTAATTTCTAGCTCCATTTGGTGCAAGCCGAGGAGTCCTCGAGCTTGAGGAGCTTAGGTAGAATGAGTGTATCAATTTTGGTTATTTTTAGACACCGTTAACCCCTTCAAATAGCACTTAGGACCTATTTTTTAACTATGCCGGTCACTAAATGTGAAACCGGTCAAAACTAGTCTAGAATCTATAAAAAGAGCTAGAGAGCTCATTTTTTAGGTTGGTTAGTGTGAGCTTAGAGCTATTTTGAGCTTGTAAGAGTGTTCTTGAGCAATAGAGTTGATTTCTCACCTTCCATTGTGTCTTGATTGTCTCTTCGTAGTGTGTGTGTATGTGTGTGTGCATCTCTATGCTTCTCACCTTCACTCTCACTTCATCTCACATTCACGATCTTCATATCACTCCTATCTCTTCCGCGGATTGACATTAAGGAGGTGGAGCTTCTTAACGTGGTTCTCACCATTGTGCTAGAGCAACAAGGTTCATCGCCCCCCTTGTATGAATGAATGTAAGAATCCAAATTCCTTCTAAAAAATGCCTACTTATCTACTTTTATGAATTCTAGGATCTCTTCTTTCTTATCATAAATATGACTTTCTACAATATATGCATTGTGTGAGTGTAGGGTATCACCTGTATCTGGAACATAGAATCTATATCCTTTGATTCAATTGTATAACCAACAAAGATGGCTTTAATGGCTTTTACATCAAGCTTACCATGATCCTTCTTCTCAATGTGAACATAAGCTGGGGAACCAAAAACTTTGAAGTAACTCACATTGGGCTTCTTCCAATAATAAGCTTCATAAGGTGTGATGACCTTCAAAGCTTTTGTGAAAGACCTATTCAAAATGTGATTAGTTGTATGTACTGCATCAAACCAAAACTTGGGAGAAAACTTTTTGGATGAGCATACTATACATCATCTCAACAAGTATCCTATTCTTTCTTTTTGCAACACCATTCTATTCTCGAATGTAAGCAATAGCAAAGTTGATGAGAAATACCTTTGTCTTAAAGAAAAGACTTGAAGTCTTTAGACATGTAATCTCCTTCTCTATCACTTCTCAAAATCTAGATCTTTGACTAACTTTTGTTTTCAACACATAGCTAAGAACATCTTAAAAGTAGGAAAAACCTATGACTTCACTTTAAGACCATAAATGTATGATATATAACTTCCTTGTAGCTTTGATGTATCCATGCTTCTTGAAAGAAAGTTTACGAATTTTTCTTTCAAGATATCCTTCACATGACTCTACATCATCTGGTAAAGAAAAAGTAGGAAAACTCTCCACCATACCTTAGTCTTTTACATATCTAGCATGCCATAACTTCATGTTCTTCTTAGGTGTAGTAGGCCTAGCAACATTAGCATGAATAATTTTGGATAACATAAAACACACACCACTTTTGTTTTCACCTTGAAGTAGACAATTCTCCTCATTAGGTGAGAGGATTTGACATGAATCTTTCTTAAAAAACAACTTTATAACCATCTGACAAGAAAGTAAAGATAGAGAGAAAATTCTTCTTCACGAAGATCACCAAACAACTCTTACAAGGTCTTCAAGGCTCAAAGTCTTACATATCAATGAGGTGATTCCTCAAATTTTAAGCAAAGTAATGTTGCTTTTCTTAGATCTATTTTACAAAATGAAGAACCCTCAACATATCAACTCTCAAAATCATGAAGGACAAGAACGGTGTTCCATATGATGAAACCCTATATAGACAACTCATAGGCATTGGAATGTAACAAAAAGGATACAAAGATAAATGAAAGGTACTTCTTCACTTGGAATCCTCTATGGAGGAGATACATTGAATCTTCATTGATTTAGTGATTCAAATTATGTAGGAGATTTGGTTGATAGAAAGAGCATAAGTGAAAATGCCTTCCTCCTAGGCAATGGAGTTATTTCATGGAGTTCCAAAAAGCAAAGTAATATAATATTGTCCTCTACAAAAGCTAAAAAGAAAGCTCTCACAACATTAGCATATGAAGCTATTTGGCTTAGAGGAAACTTGGAAGAAATTGGTTTTAGTGAAAATCAACCTAACAACTATTCTTTGTGATAATTTCTTGGTTGAATCTTTGGCAAAGAATTCATTCACACATCAACAAACCAAGCACATTGAAGTGAGGGAGCACTTTATTATATAAAAGATACAAAGCGGAAATATCATTTTACATCATTGCAACACAAAGGGCAATGTGGTTGACCTCTTCACCAAAGCTCTCAACAAGGATGCTTACATCACTCATAGGTCATCACTTGGCATGATGGAGCTCTCAATAATGGGAGGAAATCATGAGTAATGCAAGGCTCATCATGCATCTTAAACAAATAAGGGAAGGCTCATCTTCATACGCCTTCAAGAAGATTTTCATTAAGTTGTTTTCTCATTTCAACAAGCTTTTTATTTTACTTATTTGTTCACTTAGATGATCTTGGACTTGAGGGAAGGTGTTGGAATATGCAAATCCACACCATCTCTTCAAAGAGGTAGAAAATAAAGTTTTATTATATGATGAACTTTTTAGTATGGCTCATTATGTTCTTAGAATGATTTCATATGCTTTCCACATTAGCAATGGACATGCATAAATCACATTTGAAGTCAATGCCAAGTTGGGAAAATGTTCCTACAACTTAGTATAAAATTTTGGATAGCACACCTTTTACAGAGGTAGTTTTTCATGGCCCATATCTCTCCATAGATTCGTCATTTTTTGTTGTTCTAGGAAGGAAAAATGTTCTACAAAAGATGAAGAATAAGATCACCAAAAATATCCCTCTAGTTCAATGCCAAACCGAAGATATGTAAGAGGAAAGATGGTAGATAGTGAACTCTAGCAAATTTCTAAAAATAGCCAATAGGCCAACTTTGGAAGCTTGTATCTTGAGCTACGTGCGTTATTCTCAAGATCATTTCTTCAAAAAATTTGGTTCTCATATCATGGATATTGATCTGAAAGAGTTTTACCAAACTCCCCCATATGAGAGAGTTATGCCTATTAAAACAAGGGCTTGTGAACACTTTTGCTGAGAGACAAACAAAGTTTGAAGATGAGAGAAAATCTTTATGAAAAGCTCCTTTTGTGGAGTGTATCCTAGAGATTGAAGTGGAGTGGTTTAGTCCACACACTCTTGGAAATTATATGCTCGATTAATTTGTATGATTAGGCTCCTTTGATACAGCTATTAGCTTTGACCTTTGCAAGTAGTTTGAGCTTGAGTTAGCTTCTACTATTGAAATCTATAATCTTGTTGAGTTAAGTATTGCTCACTTATTTTTTCTCTCATATCTCATCTCAATTACTCTTTGAGAGTGTTCAAGAGAAGCTCCTCATTTTTTCTCACTAAAGACCACAAAGCTCCAGGCTTTATATTGAAGATAGATGTGAAATTTTTCTCCAAGCCTTCTTTGGGATGCCTTCTAGTAACTCTCTTTGGTTAAAAAATATTATTGAAAAACCTCTTAGAGATTAGTAGGATATATGGTTCTCCAATGCCCAAGAGTTTAGGTGAGTAAGTGGGTTGAGAAAAGGCTCCAAAAGGCTCTCCTATATCTACTCTAAGGTCTCGACTTTCCAAAGATCCTATATATGATGCTAAGAGGTCTTAGAGAGAAGTATAAAACCAAGAGCTCATTCTTGTTGTGTTCAACTCTGAAGAGTGTTGGAGTTTATTGATCTCCAAAGTACAGCTAGAAGTAGGTGAAACCCAACATGACCTAGTTGACTTTTTCACAAACTTGTATGCACAGACCAATTTTCTTGCAGAGCAAATTGCTCTTTACTCACTTAGAATTTTCCAAAAATGTTTCACACACATAAACTAGACTCTAAGATCTTTCCAACAAGATATAGAACACCTCAAATGGATAAATACACAATGAGCTATGACCTCTGCAATATGCAGCTTTAATGGAGACCTTGAAACAGAGATGAACCTGAGGACACACATCACTTGCAGAGTCTACTGCTCTTAACTCACAACTTCAATGACTTTAAAACTTTTCAGAATACAAGTAGACTTAACGAGCTTTCTAACAAGCCAAAGAACACATGGTTTGGATACATACACAAGGAGATATGACCTTTGCAAGTTTGAGGTTTAATGGAGACCTTCAGCAGGGATAAAAAACAGAGAACATACACTACTTGCAGAGAGTATTTCTCTCATATCACAAATCCAATGATTATGAAAATTTACAAGAAGAAAGTAGACAGTAAGAGCTTTCCAATGAGCTATCAAACATGTAATGTGGATATATAATGAGGGGGATACAAGCTCTGCAATCTCTGCAATCTCTGCATACAAAACTACAACAGTGTAGAGGTACACATATGACTCTCTTGGACATCCCACAAGATCACGACTTTTCTCCTCTTTTTATAGCATGGAAAACTAATCTAAAACCTTCCTAATACATCTAAATTCGTGTTAGACACTTGGATGGAGGTATTACATGACTCAAGTGCTCAAATAAGCAAAGTATTGATGGACTTTGAGAACTAGCCACATCGACCTTCCACTAGGACACCACTGAAGCTCCCTTGTGACTCACTAATTCGACTCATCATGTTCTAGAACTCACGTGGTATTTTTGCTACATTTTATGAATAATATGAGCCTTCTTTAAGTATTTGAAGACTTCCCAAAGGTATTTACATAATTTGAAACTTGTACCCTACATAAAACAAATGTTCGCAACATTCTCCCCCTCAAGTTTCAAAGGGTATTTCCTTCATGCCAAGAATATAGTTGAATCTTTGAAGCTTTGGTCCATCCAAGGATTTGGTGAAGATATCTACAACTTGATCCTTTGTTCCAACAAAAGAAACCTGCACTTCATTGTTCATGGCCTTCTCTCCAACATAATGATAGTGAACCTCTATATGCTTTGTTCTAGCATGAAAAATAGGATTTGAGGTCATATGAATGCTGCTCAAGTTATCTCCATATATCAGTGGTACATAAACTTGCACATTCAAGTCATGAAACAACTTTTTAAACCACATAACCTCAGTAGTAGCCAATGCTAAACCTCTATACTCAGCCTCTGTAGAAGATAAAGCAACTGTAGGTTGTTTCTTTGAACTCCATGTTAATGTCTTGTTTCCTGCTATTACCACATATCCACTTGTGGATCTTCTGTTATCTTTGTTTCCAGCCCAATCTGCATCACTAAAGACTTTAAGAGTTAGATCATCATCATGACTATAAAATAATCCTTCGTTCATGGTACCTTTCAAATACCTAAGCACTCTTTTCGCTGCATGCATATGAGGTACTCTAGGTTCATGCATAAATTGTGACAATACTCCCACTGCATAACATATATCAGGTCTAGTTTTTGTTGCATATATCAAAGATCCTACCATGGATCTATATACATTCATATCATGCAACTCATCACCTTCCTTTGCACTCAGCTTTACATTACATTCCATTGGAGTAGAAACAAATTTACATTCCTGAATACCAAACCTTTTCAGCATATCACATATATACTTTCTTTGTATCAACCACATACCTTCATCGCTATACACAATTTCAATCCCAAGAAAGTATCTGAGCAAACCAAGATCTGAAATTTTAAATTCCTTTCCCAAATTACCTTTTATCTCATCAATTGCTTTTGCATCATTCCCTGTAATCAACAAGTCATCCACATATATGCATACATAGACACACATGCCATCTACATGTTTTACATAAAGTGAAGGATCAGCATGACTCGCTGTGTATCCTTGCAGCATAAGATACTTTACCAACCTTGCATTCCATGCCCTTGGTGCCTGCTTAAGACCATACAATGCCTTCTTTAACCTGCATACATGATTAGGACATTTTGCATCCACATAACCATCTGGTTGTGACATATACACTTCTTCATTTAACTCACCATTAAGAAAGGCATTCTTTATATCGAGTTGATATATATTCCACCTTTTACTTGTAGCTAAAGCCAACAAAGTTCTCACCGTTCCCATGTTTGCTACTGGACTAAATGTTTCCTCATAGTCCACACCTTGAGTTTGATTATATCCTTTTGCTACAAGTCTAGCCTTATATCTAGACACACTACCATCACTATTTCTTTTAATCTTAAAAACCCACTTGCAACCAATTACCTTTTGTTTTGGTGTACTTGGAACTAAATTCCAAGTCTTGTTATCCTGTAGTGCTTCCATTTCTTCTCTCATTGCTTTCTCCCACTTTTCATCTCCTTTGGCCTCATCATAATATGTGGGTTCATTTTCTTGCTCAAATTTTGTCATAAAAGCATAATGAGTATTCATGAAAGATTCATAAGTATACCTTTGAGGTTGCTTACTCACTTTTCAAGTTCTTCTTACCTCCAATGTAGATGCTCTTCCTTTCTTATTAGGAACCTTTGATGATTCTCCATACTCACATACATCACTAATTTCCTCTCCTTCATCATTAACTTCAACAAGTTTGAGTTTACCTTTACTTTTAACACTTGGAGGTGACTCTTGCCTTAATCTTCCATTGAAAGGTGATCCTCTTTCTTCATCCAAACCACTACTTTCATCATTTAAACTTCCTGATGGCTGAACTATGCATTCATCTCCTTCAACCACACCTTCTTCATTTTCATCCATGACCTGCAAACAATTCTTATCTGCATACCATGAAAGTGATTCATCAAAGTTTACATCTCTTGACACAACAACCTTATTGGTATGAGGATTATAGCATCTATATCCTCTTTGAGTATCTGCATAACCAATAAATATACATTTTTCTGATTTCGCATCAAGTTTAGATCTCACCTCACTAGGTACATGTACATAACATACACAACCAAATACTTTCAAATGACTTACACTTGGTTTCCTTCCATGCCATACCTCATATGGTGTCAAATGATGAACTCCAGCAGTCGGAACTCTATCCATAATGTAAACATTTGTGCTAACAGCTTCAGCCCAAAAATAATTAGGCAAACACATATCATTAAGCATGCTTCTAGATGCTTCTGCTATGATTCTGTTTCTTCTTTCTGCGACTCCATTTTGTTGTGGAGTATACCTGCATGTAACTTCTCTTTTGATATCTTCATCATACAAAAAATTAGTAATAGCTTGAGAGAAATACTCTCCCCCTCCATCAGATCTTAGCTTCTTAATATACCTTCCTGTTTGCTTTTCGACATATGATTTGAACTTCTTGAAACAATAAAAAACCTCACTCTTATGTTTAATGAAATACACAAATGTCATTCTACTATCAACATGACCTTTACATGATGGATTATGCATATTAGAAAACCATGAAGCATCATGAGACATGTGATTAGAACAACCACTATCTGCATACCATACATTGCTATTGCAATTCATCTTAGTTTCTACATTCATCATAAGAAGAGAATCATAATCATCACTTTTACCTTCAACTGCATAATTTCCTTGTTGTTTACCTATTCTTGAATAGCCTCCTCTTCGATTACCACCTTGATTATTTTCATTTTGATAACAATCTTTGGCATAGTGTCCATACCTTCCACATATATAGCAATTGTTCTTATCTTCACTCCTTTGTCTTTGATTGTAGTTGTAGTAGCCTCTCGTACCTATAGCACTTGATCTTCCTCTTCCTCTTGTGTTGAAGAAGCCACTTGAAGTCCCTTGATCATCGCTCCTTCTTCCTCGACCTCTATTTGAACCTCTTCTACCTCTGTTTCCACCTCTTGATGATCCTACATAAAGAGCTTGTCCTTGAGATCCTTTTTGATTTGAAGTAGAGCCATTTAGATTCATCTCCTCCGTGACCATGAGGGCAATAAGTTGATCAAAATCTGGTAATTCTCCTCTGACATAAACTGAAGTAATGAAGGGTTTCCATCTCTCATCATCTTTGAGTCCGTTGAGAGTATGTGCAACCAAGTCGTCGTCCTCCACATGAGCTTGAATTGATCCTAGTTGATCTGCAATCTCTTTAACTTTCAATATGTAATCATTGACCGATGTCCTTGTACCTTTCTTTATGTTATTCAACTCATTTTTGAGTTGAATCTTCCTTGCTCTTGTACCTGTAGCATACAACCTTTCTAATGCAAGCCAAACATCTCTACTTGTGTCTAGATCTTGTTTGTGTCCTACCATTGAATCTCGAATATTTTGTGATAAAATGAATATAACCATTTTGTCTCTCTCATTCCAAAGTCTAAACCCCCTCAATTGTTGTTGATTTGGGTCCTCTGGTAATGTGGGTTTGATATCTGTGCCGTCAATCAAACCATACAAGCCTCTACCTTGCAAGTATGCTGTGATTCTAAACTTCCATGCCTGATAATTGGTCTTATCAAGCTTCTCTATTTGTGCATGTTGGTCTCCCATAATACAAATGCTAAGCTTCCTCCTTTAAGCCTCCTTTCCAATGTGTGTGATGAGAAGAAATATAATATTTACCTTGTAAATGAGGTATGTGCACCTTTCTGTGCTTGGATGTTGCTTGAGATGCCTCCTTGCAATCTTCTTCTACCTTTGTGTAGTGTTGATGATGAACTGCTTCTTTGATAGCTTCAAATTCTTTGTCAAGGTATGATAACCTTCTCCAAGCCTTCAAGTACTTGCTCTGATACCAATGTTGGAGTTTATTGATCTCCAAAGTACAGCTAGAAGTAGGTGAAACCCAACAGGACCTAGTTGACTTTTTCACAAACTTGTATGCACAGACCAATTTTCTTGCAGAGCAAATTGCTCTTTACTCACTTAGGATTTTTCAAAAATGTTTCACACACATAAACTAGACTCTACGAGCTTTCCAAAAAGATATAGAACACCTCAAATGGATAAATACACAATGAGCTATGACCTCTGCAATATGCAGCTTTAATGGAGACCTTGAAATAGAGATGAACCTAAGGACACACATCACTTGCAGAGACTACTGCTCTTAACTCACAACTCCAATGACTTTGAAACTTTAAAGAATACAAGTAGACTTAAAGAGCTTTCTAACAAGCCAAAGAACACATGATTTGGATACATACACAAGGAGATATGACCTCTGCAAGTTTTAGGTTTAATGGAGACCTTCAGCAGGGATAAAAAACAGAGAACACACACTACTTGCAGAGCGTATTTCTCTGAGATCACAAATCCAATGATTATGAAAATTTACAGGAAGAAAGTAGACAGTAAGAGCTTTCCAATGAGCTATCAAACATGTAATTTGGATATATAATGAGGGAGATACAAGCTCTGCAATCTCTGCATCCAAAACTACAGCAATGTAGAGATACACATATGACTCTCTTGGACATCCCACAAGATCACGACTTTTCTCCTCTTTTTATAGCATGGGAAACTAATCTAAAACCTTCCTAATACATCTAAATTCGTGGTAGACACTTGGATGGAGGTATTACATGACTCAAGTGCTCAAATAAGCAAAGTATTGATGGACTTTGAGAACTAGCCACATCGAACTTCCACTAGGACACCACTGAAGCTCACTTGTGACTCACTAATTTGACTCATCATGTTCTAGAACTCACATGGTATTTTTGCTACATTTTATGAATAATATGAGCCTTCTTGAAGTATTTGAAGACTTCCCAAAGGTATTTACATAATTTGAAACTTGTACCCTACATAAAACAAATGTTCGCAACAAAGAGAAAATAAGTAAAGAGAGCTCATCAGCTATTTTGTGGTCTTCACACTAACCTTGGCATGTGGGCACTTTTCAAGGTTCTCCTTCCAACTGCCCATAGTGGCTAGGGGGTAGCGGTCTTATGCTTAGTGCTCCAAGGGGGGGTTCCTATGAACCTTGTTGATATATTTTGGTAATGATGTGTGTGAACACATTCGGACCGCCAGTCCAATTTTTTCCCTCTTTAGGAGGTTTTTTCCCCTTGGCTTGTATATATGCCTATAAACCTAACGGGTCACTTATCTTTGTACATTCACTTGGTAATACATTCAGTCTTGTGTGTTGTGCTCCAAGATTCTTATACTTCCTTGTGTTGTTCACATGCTTCCATAGACTTCAAACTCCAACAATTGGTATCAAAGCAGGTCACTGCTTCATCTAGCGCATTGTTGACACCCCTCCGATCACAGTCTCAAAATCACACAAAAATTGGTGAGCATACTCAAGGCGATTAGGAGTTCAAAACCACTTCACTCTATGGTGTTGAAATTGTATTCTAAGCTCATTTTGTACCAAACATACATATAAGTTTCGATTCGCCGATACAAGCACTTCAAGATCTGCTGTAGACCTAGCAAAACTCAACAGAGTAATTCTATTCAAATTTTCAAAATACAATCATTTTTTGGCATCATGGCATTTTAATCAGTGGCCATGGGTGAAAGCAATGATGTATTCCATATGTTGGCTATTGAGGATAGATTGGATGGTGCTAATTACCCATTATGGGCATATATGATGTGTCATGTATTGGTTGCAAAAGGACCATGGAATATTGTGCAAAGTGTTGAAAAACGACCTACTACACCTACAAATACAGTTATTGAAGGTGATGCAGATGGCCTTGAAGATGACGATCTTCAAATTCTTGTTCGTGTTATGGTTCCTGCTCCACCAATTGTAGAGAAACTTTGTTGGGATGGTAGAGATGCTCATGCACATGCATTGATAGCTTTGTCTATCAAACATGCCATTATCACTCTCATTCACTCTCGCAAAATAGCGAAGGATGCTTGGGATACACTTACCACTTTGTACCAGGAAAGAAATGAGGCTCGTGTTGCTTACCTCCAAAAACAATTGGAGAGGGAGCGCATGAATGAAGGAGATTCTATGGATAGTTTTTGACAAAGATCAAAGATTGGAGCAGTTGATTTTTGTAGATGAAGTCTTGCCAGATAGTTCACTTATGTAGATTGTTCTAAATGGTCTTCCAGATTCATATTAGAGTTTTGCTTCTACTCTTCAATTGATGATGAAAGGCAATCCAAATGCCTTAACATTTGAGGAGTTAGTCTCTATTCTATTGCAAAAAGGTCAGTCTAGGCAGAACATGTCCATTATGCATGTTGCAGATCAAGCTTTCCTAACTAGTCCAAAGGGCAAAGGAAAATGGAGCTCATCTACTAGTAAGAAGAAATTTGTTAATTTTGCATAGTAAAAAAAGGAAGACAAAGATGAGAAGAAATCAGAAAAGAAGAAATTGTTTTGCAATACCGTAAAGGAAATGATCATGTCGTAAAGAGTTGTTCAAAACTGGTTGCAAAAGGGGAAAAGAAAAAAGAGGCTAGAATGGTTGTTATAGAGGCATCTATTGTTGATATATTTAGGTAGTGATGTGTGTGAACATTTTAGGACCGCCAGGGCACTTTTTTCCCTCTTTAGGAGGTTTTTTTCCCCCGGCTTGTATATACGTCTATAGCCCTAATGGGCTACTTATCTTTGTACATTCTCTAGTAATACATTCAGTATCGTGTGTTGTGCTCCAAGCTTCTTCTTCTTCCTTGTGATGTTCGCGTGCTTCCGCAGACGCCTAACTCCAACAATTGGTATTAGAGCAGGACGTCACTTCATCTAGGGTGCCGTCGACACTCCTCCAGTTGCAGTCTCAGAATTGCACGAATTTTGGTGAGCATACTCAGGCTGTTTCAGAGATCAAAACAGCTTTGTTCTATGGTGCCGAAATCGCGATCTGAGCTCGTTTCGGCCTCCGAATGCACTATCGTAGTGCTTGTGCAGGCTATTTCATCTTTTTGTGCCAAAGGTATATACCAGTTTCTGTTCGCCAGTTTAAGCGTCTCGAAGTCTGTGACAAGTCTAGCATAACTCGTCTGGGCAATTATGTTCAACTTTTTGAGATATAGTCAATTTTCTGCATCAAGGTATTTTAGTCACCGGCCATGGCTAAAAGCAGTGATGTATTCCGTATGTTGCTTGTTGAGGATAAGTTAGATGGTACCAACTACCCATTATGGGCTTATATGATGTGACATGTATTGGTTGCAAAAGGATTGTGGAACGTTGTGCAGGGTGTTGAAAGACGCCCTGGTACACCTCTGACTACAGGTACTGTAAATATAGGTGCTGGAGCTGATGAAGATGGTGTCGACGATGATATTCTACGGATTTCTATTCGTGCTACTGTTTCTGCTGCACCTACTACAGAGCAGATTTGTTGGGATGGCAGAGATGCCCAGGCACATGCATTGATAGCTTTGTCTGTCAAACGTGCCATTATTCCTCACATTCGCTCTTGTAGAACAACTAAGGATGCTTGGGATACACTTACCACATTGTACCAAGCTAGGAATGAGGCTCGTTGTGCTTACCTCCGAAAACAGTTGGAGAGTGAGCACATGAATAGTTCAAGATTTTCAAGCTATATTAGATGCAAAGCTTTGGCATGCACACTTTGGTAATCTAAATTATGCTAGTTTTCTATGCTTGTGAAAATCTGAAATGGCGTCCTATCTACCCAAAATTGATGCACCTTGTAAACATGTTTGTGAAGGCTATATTTTGGGCAAAATGCAACATTCCTCCTTCCCAAAAGATGGTTCAATTCGAGCTACTTAGAAATTGCAGTTTGTTCACACTAACGTTTGTGGTCCTATGTGTCTTCTTTTGGGAAGTACGTTTACTTCATGAATCTCATTGATGATTTTTCTAGGCATGCATGGGTGTATCCATTGAAAGCAAAGTTCAAAGTGTTTATCTACTTCAAACAGTTTTTGGTTTTGGCTAAAAATCTATCAGCATGTAAAATGGACACCCTCCATTTTGATCAAGGGGGGGATGTCTTTTCTAATGTTAATGCATTTTTGGTTGAATATGGGATAAAACATCAGTGTAGAATGCTATATACACCTCAACAAAATGGAGTTACTGAAAGAAAGAGCAGGTTTCTCATGGAGATGGCGAGGTGTATGTTCAAAAGACAAGCTTTACCACATAGCTTCTAGCTTGAGGTTGTTATGTGTGTAGCATATGTACTTAATACGTCTCCCACCAAAGCACTATACTCTATCAATCCATTTGAGGCTTGGCATGGTTGCAAGCCATCTGTTGCATATCTACATGTTTTTGGTTGTTTGTCATATGCATTAGTGTCTGAACAACAATGTAGGAAATTGGATAATAAAGTAGTGAAATGTATTTTTGTTGGGTACATTTCTGAAAGCAAAGGCTATCTATATCATCCACAAATTAAACGCATGTTGGTTAACCGTGATGTTGTTTTTGTAGAAGATGCAATTCAACCATACTTTATGTACAAAGAAGACTTCTATTAGCTCTAGAGATGTGTGTGACACTTTGCTGCCTCTTTTTATAGGTGGGCACTCAAGTTCTGGTCCAAATGAGGCAATTTCTCAGCCTTTACACATTTCATGTGATGATGCAAATCATTCCATTTTTTATGCAGATTTACGTCATGCACTTATTGATGATAGGAATGATATAGAGGAGGCAAAAACTTTGTCAAAATGGCTAGTGTAGACTTGTGAAATAGCAAGTTAGATGCACCTCTGTCATATTGTATTGGTTCAGGCTCTCATACTACTTCTTTTGCATCAAATAGCTATGCTATGGCTGCCTCTAGTCTTTATGATGAGAATGAGTCTGTTTCGTTTGATGAAGCACACAATTCAAAAAATTGGATGGATGTTATGCAATTAGAATATGATGCTATTATGAAGAATTGTACTTGGTCGTTATGTGATTTTCCTCCTGGCAAGAAGGCCATTGACACTAAGTGGGTATACAAGCTAAAGCGTAAGCTTGATGGAATAGTTGACATGTATAAGGCTAGGCTACACACACGTATTTCATATATAGCTTGATGTTATGCAATAGGGACATGCCAACCTATCTAAGCAAAAGGTTATGCTCAAGAAAGAGGCATTGATTGTGATGAGACCTTTGCTCCCACATGGAAAATGACTACTGTTCATAGCATCTATGCACTTGCAGCTCACCATGTTTGGAATGTAGATAAGTTGGAAACTAAAACAATATTCCTGAATGGTGACTTACATAAAGAAGTGTATGTATTTTGATCCCGTGGTTTTGTGCAGAAAGGGCATGAAAACAAAGTGTAAGTTGAAGAAGGCATGATATGGCTTAAAGCAAGCACCATGTGCTTGGTATGAAAATGTACATGCCTACTTGATTGCACATGGTTTTGAGAACATTCCAACTGAGAGCACCTTATATGTGAAGCATGCTGACGATGTACTTTTGATCATTGTTGTGTATGTTGATGACATGTTGCTCACTGGTCCTAATGAGAAGCATATTTCTGATTTTAAGGTTGATTTGCTTACCTCTTTTGAGATGTCAGATTTGGGGCATTTGCATCACTATTTGGACATTCAATTTATGCAAGTTGATGGAGGAATAAATTTGTGTCAAACAAAATATATTGACACATTATTGCAATGTTTTGGCCTTGATGACTGCAAACGTATTGCCACTCATATGGAGATAGGTTTATGAGGGAGTCTTCATGATGCTGGAGATGCATTTGATGATGTTCTATGCTTGATATTCAGTTTGTTGTCTCATAGAGGATTAGGTTGATGCATTCCCTAGGTGTCAAGCATTGGCAGGTGGTTAAGCACATCTTTTGCTACTTCAGTGGTACCTTGCTACTTGGATTGTTTTATCCCAAGGGGGTATCACTACCACTAGATTTGCATGCTTTTTTGCTAACTCTGATCGGGCTGATCGCTATGGCGCTCGTGTGTCAAGTAGTGGTTTTTACTTCATGCTTGGTAGCTCATGCATATCTTGGTTGAGCAAGAAACAACCTACTATGGTCACTTCTAGGTGTGAGGTTGAGTATAGGGCAGCTTTCATAGCAATTGTTGAGTGTGTGTGGTTCAATTGCCTTATGGATGTTTTGGGTGTTGGTCAATCTTCTGCCACCCCCATCTTCACTAACACTCAGAGTGAAACTCGCTTGTAGAGGTTATCTCGTGGCCTCAGTGTGGAGCATTCATTATATCCATAGAGAGTTGGATGCTTTCAATTGTTTCTAATGACTCATTTATCCAATGCTATGGAGATTGAAGGATTGAGAATGACTCTTTTCGACGATCAGCGGAAGGACATAGCTCAATTGGAAGATAAGTACTTTACAAGTTGATGTTTTCATTTCAATATTTTCTTTGCTCTATGCTTTCATATAGAATGCATTGCTATTAACATTGAAGTAGGGAAGGAATCTTCAATTTTGAAATCTTCAAAGATTGAATTGGTTGAACAAAGTTTTAGTTCTTTCTTTTTGCTTTCCGAATCTTTTGGATTTGACTCAGATATGGTATTTGATTCTTTTCACAAAAGTCAAGGGTTAGCCGATTAGAACCAGACAACTAAATTAAACATCCTAGATAGATGTTCTGAATAAGAACCTTTTCAATCTTCAAAATATGCTACGTCCAAGATTGACTTATTCATATGAGTTTGCTTCAAGTTATAGCATAAATGATTTCCTAGAGTCAAGTATACTCTAGAATAGAGAAGTTAGGAACTTCTCATCAAATTCACAATTCCTAAGAACTTTTAGCTCAAGTCTTTGAAAAAAATTCCTAAGTTGGATAAATTTTCATTCTGAATTTGGATTGGTCAAGTTATAGTATGGTTAAATCAAAGTAAATGGTAAACTTTCTCTTGCAGCTTACGTAGGATTTTTAAACTCAATAGGACAAATTAGTCCTCCAGTTGGGTGAAAAAATCAAGTAACTGTTGGATACGAGTAAACCATTGTATAAATATTCAAGTTAGATGTTGAGCCAACCAAACTTCAAGTTCTCCAAATCAAATTCAAGTAAATCAAGAGTTCTCAAAGTCTTGCAAGGGATAAGAATCTTGCCTTTGTTACTAAGTCTATGCATCAGTCATGCCCAGAAATGGACTAGTAATTTGAATCCACCGAGTTCACATGTTTGTGCCCAAATCGCACCTAGTGAAAACTGTGAATTGATAAGGAATGTTAATAGATCCACCCTTATTATTCATTCACTACTTTGTACTTTGACCAATTTATCAAGGTGCAAAGTGAGACAATGTTTTTGAATCATTTGGGCAGGGATGCCACCACAGAGATGAGACATGTTCTTCCAATTCTAGAACATGACCATGTTCTTCTAGTTTTAGAACATGAGGCTCGTGGGGTTGCCTACAATATGTATATAGCTCTATTTTTGAGGACGAAAATATTTTCTAAGGGGGAAACAATGTAATAAAGTAAGTCTATGATATAAGGGTCTGGCCGATTCATACGGATCTGAAATCGGACACCATTTGGTATCGTATGTATGACCAAAGATCTTGAGTCTAGACTTACTAGAAGGTCATTTACTTTTGTAACCAAGTGATCCACTTAGCCTAGTGGTTAAGACTCAAGGATGTGAAGGAGGAGGTCTTGGGTTCAATCCCCATGTCGTACATGGGGAGAGTGTTTTGCCCAAAGAACTCTAGAACCTTCTAGAAGCATCTAATTGAGTTAACTCTAGTTAACTAGGACACTTGGTGCACATGTAGTTAATGTCTGACACTTGGATGATTAGAATCCACCTGCCCAAGAAGGCAGTGCCTTGGAGAGAGCTATATATAGAGGCATTTGGTTGGGAGGAGAGTCATCTCTCTAGCATGTGGTGGTTGTAATCTTGCAATATCCCTTTGTCATTTTCTTCCACAAACCTCTATAATGGTGTATATCTCTTCCTCCATACCTCTACAATTTTCCTAAATGTTCCTATCCATATCTTATTGGATAATGTTCCTATCCATATCTTATTGATAGCTTTTGAAAGGAAGTTTGATGGACCGCTCTTATGATTCCGTGCCTCCTATGTTGGCATGTGCTTGATCTCTCCTGCTTTTCTCTCTTTTGGTGGCTAGCAATTACTAAGGTTAAAAAATATGGGAACTTTTCCTTATAACTCAGTTACCCACCATTTGGGAATTTGAGAAGTTTTAGAGGGTCTAAAACATATATGTACCTCATAACTTGCAAATTGAAGAGAGTAGGGGATAAGTTTGAATCTTGTGTGTCCTTGGATGGAGTTTTTCTCCCTTTGAATCCCACATCCACAAATGGGATTCTGCTAGCACTAATTTTTGGAGCCTCTCTATATCACTTTCCAAGGGTTCATTATGAACTCCCTCCTTGAGGAGAGGTAAAAGCTACAACTAATGCTCCAAAAAGTTGATGAGCACATCTCAAAATTATTGCAAAAGTTGCATTAAAGAGAGCAAACCCATGTGGGGTTTCATGACTACTCTATCTTGAAGAGGATGAGAATAAATGTAAGGAAGTGGAAGCTTAGCTACGATACTATAGTTCTAGAGCTATGAAGCAATTGTAAGGCTTCCTATATATGCCCTAACAAGCCCCCCTTCTCATGTTTTGTGAAGCCCTTTCCTTTTTTTGAATCTTCATATGCTCATGTTTAGTACGGCAAAGCAATAATGGGGATGAATCTTGAATGTGAAGTACCCATTGAGAAGCTTGTACCATAAGCTAAAACCAAAGGGCGATCGATTAAAAAATCTTGGTCTATAAAACACATCGCCTAGCCCAAAGGCAGGATCCAGTGAAACTGCAGAAGCGTCGAGAATGTCAACCAATACCTCTAACCTCTCGTCTTTGTATCCTCAAAGGAAGAGGAAAAAAGACACATTAGCCTCTGACGCGAAGAAGCAACGAAGCTCTTCACATAGCAATTTCTCTGCGTCGAATGAAGCCTGGATATCTACTGGTCAGTGTCGATCCTCTTAATTACACGATTCAGATTGCTTATTTTCTAGGGCGTGAATGATGGCGGTTCTCGCTTCCGTAGCAGTCCGTCAATTACACTTCTGTATTGTAGCGCATCTTTTTCCGCCTGCTCTTTGCTATTGCTCCAACAGATTTGGAAAAGTGCAGTTCCTGTTCGAAATATTAATCAGCGCCTTTTATGTCCAAGGGACTGTTATCGGCTGAGCTTGTGGACATATTTTTGCACAGCTTTTATGTCGAGATTTGCTAGGGTTTGCGATAACGTAAGGGATAATATTCTGTGTGTGAACAACTTTATTGCGAGGTAAGGATCTTAAATCTGCCATCAGATATCAGCAATCAGTGAGTGATGGTCGAAATTCTATTTTATGATTCGAATGAGCTTGTATGCAACTAGGCGATCTTTTAGCGTTGCGGGGCCGATGAAGTGTACTTGAGCTAGCGTTTGTATGATGTAAGCCACATTTGGTGTGGGTGTAATGCAATTATGTTGCTTATCGCAATTCAAAGTTACTTCGGTAGTGCGTGGCTCTACTTTGCGTCTTGAGAATACCGTAGGAGTTCGCTTCAATGGTTTGCATTATGCATTAAGTGGAAACTATGAAAAGCTTTTTTCCACTACATCGTAATACTGGGTATTTGATGTACGTATGTATTATGTGTAATTTTTTAAAAATTTATTTGAACATTCATATCTATTACATGCCAGTTTTTTAGACTTATTCAAATTGTGCAGGTCAATTTCTAAGAGCGATTCTGGAACTTGGAGTTTAAACGCAGCACGAAATCTTTATCACAGTGAATGCCATGATATTCGTAGTGAAGGAGTGATATTGATATGTACATCAAGATAATAACATCATATTTTGGAACGGAACTTATGACAGCTTGTATGCTTGCATTCTTTTCTGAAGGAGATTGCGTTCTCCTCATTAAATAGGTGAATCAGTTCCTGTAAGCTGTTTGCAGTGTATTTTAGCCTTCTTATGCGTGATGCAACATCGTTTCTATTAGTTTCATCGTGACATCATTTTGGTTTGAAACGAATAAAAATTTACTTTTTATTTGCCGAGATGCAGAATTTATGCTACATTTTCCCGAATTTTGAATCAACGATTCAAATGTTTTATTTTGTGGAAGCTCTATTATATGAACTGGACTTCAACCTTGTCGGTACATTTGTCTGGTTTGGGAAGAATGATTAAAGCTTTGCCTTTACAAGAACTGACGTGTAGAATAGTTTTTGGTTACTGCTTGAACTTGTATTCCATAAAGACATTATTATGTTTTTTATTATTGTCGTTGTTGTTGTTTATAAAGACATTTTTATGTTTTTTATTATTGTCGTCGTTGTTGTTTATAAAGACATTATTATGTTTTTTATTATTGTCGTCGTTGTTTATAAAGACATTATTATGTTTTTAATTATTGTCGTTGTTGTTTTTTGTTTTTGTTATCATCATCATTATCGTTTGTGGAGTTCAGACTTACATCCTAATCTCCTTGGATTTCAATCATTCAGTGAACAGTTTAAAAATTTATACCTGAATGGATAGTGTACCGATGTACCTACATCATCCCACAATGCAGGGCCATACAAATCTCAGGTTGTGTTAGGGGGAACTTTTGGGTCGTGAAGACCAGTTAGCATTTGGTCTTTCCCGATCTCATGCCTTAAAGCTTTCTATGTACTGGATTACGGGAGGATATTTATCACAACAGGAAAGATAGAGGTTAAGCAATTCACCGGAGGATTTGGAACTTGGAACTTGGAAGGGAAAACGTTAGATGTTGATATAAAGGAAAACCTGTGTTCTAGAGAAGGAAAAAAGAACTTGGGATTTGTTGATTTTTATGGTTACAATACATGGTCTACATTATAATCTGTTTCTCCACTGCTTACAATCTCTTGATTTGATGATGTCTCTTTTATCATTCTGCTGTTCATCAGAATTGTATTCAGTGCTTTTGTTTGATGAACTCGCTCTTTCTTTTGGTTATACTTATCTTTTTCCTTTTTTTCCATGTGGCAGAGAATTTGCAATATACTGAGGATATTCTGTGCCAGTTCGATATGAATATGGTTTATGGGCCATGCATTGGAATGACAAGGCTTGAACGTTGGGAAAGAGCTAGCAGACTTGGTAAGAATCCTCCTGTTGAAGTCAAGGAGATTCTTGATCATTTGAATGGACCACCATCTTGTCTGTGGGAAGGAAGAATATAATCACTGAAGCTAATTTACAGGAATTACATTCCAGTTTAGTGAATAACATTGTAGATTCTGGAATGACCTCACCCTGGCTAGACTTGTTATGTAATCAGTCACTATTCAGCTCTGTGATGACACTTCATAGCAGTCCGGCAGTGCCTGGGATCATCCTAAAGTTGTAAATATAAATTTCTAATTTACTTGATTGTTTAAAACAAATGAACAAATTCTAGTTTAATATAAAACTTTCCAAATGCATGCAATACTGTCAGTAATAGCTACCTATGCAATTATACATGGTGGATATGCATGTGCTCAAACTATATGATCATATTGTTTTTGCTGAAATATATATTGAGTACACCGTCTAATCATTCTTGCACAACCCTTTCACTCAAGTTTTCTTGTCCACCATGCTACAAAGCAAGTTTTATGACCCATTCCTCAGAAAGCAGGCGTCAGTTGTGTTTGGAAAGCACATTGCTCCCTAGACTGAAGGTCCTATTTCAATACACATTGACCAGCCCTACATTAAAGGAGGTCCCCAGGGTGTGTGAGTTGTAGTTTTAAATTTCAAGCTTAATGGAAGAGTAGGTCTAGGACCAAACTTCTCAAAAAAAGAAAATTTAAAAAACATTTCTGGGTGATAAATGTGAATCACCATCTACCAAGGCAAAGTTTTTTAAGACAGTCGGGTACTACACAATATCTAGGTGTTTAGAATGGTCATTCTTATCAAATCTATTGAGCTTGTCGAGTTGACTAGATATGTAAGATCTTTTTCTCCCCTTCTCGAAATATTCCTACGTGATCACTCATGCAAGTATAGATAACTCTGATTTATGAACTCACATATGCAGATAAGCTCGTGTACAGTACTAGGTTAATGCAATCAATGGAATGCTTTAATGCAATCAATGGAATGCTTGTGATTGTGCTAAAAATCTTCGTATCAGTCCATGTCCCATAGGGCAGTTGGTTGAGCTTTGGCCTCTTGAGGTGGAGGTCCAGGGTTCAAGTCCCGGGCTGGACATGTTATGGCTTAGGCAAGTTAAAACATGTTGTAACCATGTTTCCTTCACTTGTAACCAAGTCTCCTTGTCTAACCCTTGCTTTGTGGGAAATGGGGGGTCCCACGGGTACTATGCTCATTCACTTGTACAGTTGCAATTTCAAAGTTAAAGTCTGGGGGGAGTAGGCTTCGGTTGAACCTCCGTTTTTAAAAAATCTTTGTATGTACCTTCTAAAAAAATCCATGTTGGGGGCTTGATAGAGTTGGGTTACCCATTATGGTGGCTTGATGCATCACTTATGTCTTTTTGGATTGTTTTTCTTCTTCTTCCATCCTAAGCTCCTCTCCAAATATCTTCATCTTTTATCTATGGCTCTTAGTGCTCTCACCCTCTCTCCTTCCCCTTCGTTTTCCTTTCTTTACCTCTTCCTTGTTCATGCACATCTCTATCTTTGCCGATTACTATTAATGTTGTGTGAGAGTCTCACCTTGATATATGTGTCTTACCTATTGCTGTGCTCATCATGACACATTGGTTTGATTGGTTGAATCTTTTTTTGAGTAGTAGCTTGTAAGATGTGTGTGTGTGTGTGTGGGGGGGGGGGGGATGGAGAGAGAGAGAGAGAGAGAGAGAGAGAGAGAGAGAGAGAGAGAGAGAGAGAGAGAGAGAGAGAGAGAGAGAGAGAGAGAGAGAGAGAGAGAGAGAGAGAGAGAGAGAGAGAGAGAGAGAGGTTATTGGTATTATGGCCTTTTGCCATATTATCCTTAGTTGAATAATTTTAATTTATCAAAGAATAGGCCAAAAACAAGGAAAAAAGAAAAGCCTTGTACATAGTACCTAAAGCCTCATGGATCCAAAGATTGAAGATGATGGGGCGATTGATGGAAGATTTTTATCACATTCACCACACCATTGTTTGCACAATGAAAAATGTCGTAATGGAACATTCTAAAAGCTCCTTAGCTACCTTCTACCACCTATTCAAGGATTTCTTTATCATAGTGATCCTTATCATTTCCAATGTTGGCCTTGGAAACACAAGAAAACATGACATTCAAGTAGGTACTCATCGATTTCAATTCTAGTTCTTGTCTAGTATAGAATTTTAGTCCTATTTTGTATCGCTTCTAGTGTTGTTTGCTTGTGTTATAATCTTGTAGTTCAAGATCTTGCTCTATCATGTATCTTGTTCATCCCCATTGAGGGAGATCTTTTAGTTGCAATATCTTGTATCAATACCTATGATCCTAGGTTGTGGGATCCTCTTATATCTGGTTAATTCTTGCGGATTCGTATCTATTGTTTCGGTTGCGGGATTCTTCCTTTCTATTTGAGCCTATCATTGATACTTATGTTCTCAAGTATGAGATCCTTGGGGACTATCTAATGAACATTGTACCTTCTATCCTTGTATGGGACTATAGTGTACATTATTAAGATTATACACATGTTGAACATAAACACACCTTGAACCAAGTAAGATAGATGAGAGACAATCGAGAGTAGAGTAGAGATAAGAAAGTGGAATGAGTAGCAAAAAGACTACTCGAAATAAATGAATTGTTGGAAAAACTACTATAAAATGTGTGTCTATATACAAAATTGCATAAAAGGATGAATATAGACTTCATCTAGCTACAAAATTTGAGTGAACTATGCCTAAGAGGTCTCCAAAGAAAATCTGCAACCAACCTAGAATTGTGCTTTTTCTCTAATATAAGTGGCTAACAATGACTTCTCATCTTGAGATAATAGTCTGGAAAACCTAATACAATAGCAACTCTTGAAGTAGAACAAGAAATATGCAGTAACTAACTTAAAAACAGGCATGCACACATACAAGGTGTGTGTGAAGAAGAAGAGCACAATAGCAAAACACCTCCAAATCAACAAGAGATCTACTCAATAGAAGCAACACACCTCTAGAGTACTTAGAGCATGAGAATATGAGTTATGTGTGCCCCCTTTACCCTTCTTTTATAGAAAATTGAATCGCATAGTTGCCATGTGTGAATTAAGGCAAAAAAGCCAGAAAAGCAAAAACTTACACATCGTTTTTACAAATTTCCTTATTTGGCATTACGATCTTGTATGAGTAGCTTTTATTAGCTTTAAATTAGTTTCCTAACCTCATCCATTGGATTTGCATGCTTTTTTAACATTAAATCTCAACCACTAATTCATAATTGAAAAGCATGTGCGTGACTGAAAATTAGGGTTTGACTTTTGAGGATCTTTTGAATGTTAGATGGTAGAATGTTATATATCAATGGATACCACTCTTGAAGAGGAATACGGGCACATATCAACGGTTAACGTGACACAATTTTGTCACTATATAATTGCAAAAATAATCGCAAAAAGCGTCGAGCGTGCAACGTTAGTTAAACGACGAAAATTTTGATGTTCTTATCGACATGTGGAGCAATGGACATTGCGACGGCTATGTTGCACATCGTTAAAATGACGAGATAAACAAGCGTCACATAAGCGACACTAAATTGTGTCGCATAAACGACGGTAATTAGCATCGCTTATGCGATGCTATGTGCAGAGGAATTTAGGATGCTCTACCATCGGTTACATGATGGTTTTCTGACGAAAAAAAAAAACATTGGAGGCTCTTCAATCGGCATCTACATGCATCCGATCGATGAGCTCTCCAATGTTCACAATTGCGCTGCGCTTATGAGCTGAAACCATCACTTGCTGAATTTTTGTTTTGTCTAATCTCTATCTTATTGTCTCTCTCTCTCTATGTTTCTCTCCTTTCTAACTCTCTCTCTTTGAATTCTCTCTCTCTCTCTCTCTCTTTCTCTTTCTCTCATTGAATTCTCTCTCTCTCTCTCTCTCTCTTTATTGCAGGTTATTCAAGAAGTTAACCAAGCAAAAAATATGGCTAACTATTGTAAGTACAATTTCCATTCTTTGTTTGCATTGTGTTATTTTCATTAATTAGCATACTCACACTTATTGATATGCACATATATACTTACACATGAAGATGCACGTTCACAGATATACACATATACACATGCATACACACACATATATACACATACATACATGTGCACATACACTTACACATACACACACATACACATATACACACACATACACATGCATATGCATAAACATTTCTACAAACACATAAAAAGACTTGCATGCATGCATTATTGCATATATACATACACAGACACACATTAACACATACTTAAATACATGTATATGCACATCCACATGCATGCACATTCACATGCATGCATATACACATGGATGCAAACAAAAATGCATCCACATGCACATGTATGTTTCATACATATACACATGCATATACATACACTTGTATATCTTTATACACATACACATACATATCCACATACGTACATATACACACACATACACATATATACACATATATATGCACATACATACACACACATATGCACATACACACACATGCACATACATACATATACACATATACATGCACATACACACATATACACGTACACTTACACATATACATGCACATAGATACATATACACACACCTACACATGCACATACACATACAAATGCATATACACTTACACATGAACATGTACATGCACATACATACATATACACACACATACACATGCACATGCACATGCACATGCACATGCACATGCACATGCACATACACATACATACCCATATACACTTACACATGAACATGCACATACATGCATATACACATACACATATGTACATACATATACACACACATACACACATATACATGCACATACGTACACACACATACACACATAAACACATACACACACATACACACATACACATGCACATACATACATATACACACATACACATGCACATAGATACATATACACACATATACATGCACATACACACATATACACATACACTTACATATATACATGCACATATATACATATACACACATACACATGCACATGCACATACACATACATACACACATACACTTACACATGCACATGCAGATACATGCATATACACATATACATATGCACATACATACATGCACATATATATACATAGATACATACATATACATGCATATACATGCATATAGACACACTTACACAAATATAGATATATACCTACATGTGCATATATACATTTTATACACACACAAGCACACATAAATATGAATGAATTATATAATTTAAGTAATAAAACACATGCTAAATATAAACAATAATAAAAATCAATAGAACAAGACTTTTCATTACTTAATACCATACACACAATTCAAAACATAACTGGAATGAACAATATATAGATAATATATATATATATATATATATATATATATATATATATATATATATATATATATATATATATATATATATATATATATATATATATATATATATATATATATATATATATATATATATGTGTGTGTGTGTGTGTGTGTATATATATATATATATATATAAAGATATCAATGTAAATACATATCCAATGTTATAATAAAAAATCCTAATCATCATCATGATCATCATCATGATCATGATCATCCTCATCTTCATCATCATGATCATGATCATCCTCATCTTCATCATCACGATCATCCGCATGATCTGATGTATCTATAGTGGCATCATGGGTAGCGGTGCGAGCACTCTGTGACAATCGAGATCGTCCCTCTTGTGTTTGTCTCTCCACCTCATCCATATCTGCCTGTCCATAATAATCTTGTATTACATATAACAAACATAAATAAGTAAAACATACAAAACATCCATAAAAATAAAATAATTATATAAAATTTAATAATACTCACAAATGCATCCAGCTGATCTCAAATATACTTGCTCAAACGCCGATATCCAAAATGTGTAGCATACTCGATCTCATGTTTCGTAGGATATCGATCTAATCCTTTCCCTGCACTAAAACAAATAAAAAAGATTAGTCTCTTGCGTTTTAATTAAACTAAAAAATATACTTACAATAACACATATACTTGCAAATGTAGCTACAAAACCATGATGGCCCATTTGGCTTAAGTGAGATGTGTGGCCCGACTCAACTCTCTTCTTTGCAGTAGCTTGTTTATTTGAATAGAAAAGAAATACATAAATTAAATGTAAAAACTTAATAAAATATATGAGAATTATAAATATAAACTATTAATTTGTATACCTTCTACTGAGGAAATGACTCTTGAAGATGTAGCTGTCTACGAAAAAATTACCACGTCTCAAGTGGTATGTTAGTTCTTCTCTTATTTTTTTCCATCGTACAATATCTCCTATTATTTTAATCTCATATAGAAAAGAAGAATCAGAATACATACACATACATACACACATATAGCATGTGCATACACATATGCATACACTTATACATACATACATACACATATACATACATACATACATACATGCATACTAAATACACACACACATACACATACTCACATATATAAATATAAACTATTAATTTGTATATCTTCTACTGAGGAAATGACTCTTGAAGGTGTAGTTGTCTACGAAAAAATTACCACGTCTCAGGTGGTATGTTAGGTCTTCTCTTATTTTTTTCCACCATACAATATCTCCTATTATTTTAATCTCAAATAGAAAAAAAGAATCAGAATACATACACATACATACACACATATAGCATGTGCATACACATATAGCATGTGCATACACATATAGCATGTGCATACACATATGCATACACTTATACATACATACATACATACATACATACATACATACACATATACATACATACATGCATACTAAATACACCCACACATACACATACACACACACACACACACACACACACACACACACACATATATATATATATATATATATATATATATATATATATATATATATATATATATATATATATATATATATATCGTAAATATACACACACACACACACACACACACACACACATATATATACATATATACACACACACACACACACACACACACACACACATATATATATATATATATATATATATATATATATATATATATATATATATATATATATATATATATATATATATATATATATATATATATATATATATATATTTACGATATATATTTATATTTATATTTATGTTTACTATATATATATTTATATTCATATTTAAATATATTGTAGATTTATTGTAGATATATTTATATATACTCTATATTTACTGTATATATATATATATATATATATATATATATATATATATATATATATATATATATATATATATATATATATATATATATATATATATATATATATATATATATATATATATATATATATATATATATATATTTACATACACACACACATAAACATACATACATACATACATACATACATACATACATACATACATACACACATACACTTATACACACACACACACACACACACATACACATATCCACACACACACATGCATACATACATACAAAATACATGCACACATAAACATATTTACATACACAGATACACTTATACATACATACACACACATACACATACACATACACATACCGATGTCATACACATATACATGCAAACATATACATGCAAACATATACATGCAAACATATACATGCAAACATATACACATACATACATGCATACATATACACATATACATACATATAACATAAACACACATATACATATCTATATATATGCATATACACACACATGCATGCATATACACACATTCATACAAAATACATTCATTTATCCCACAAGAATGTGTATTTGTGTATATGTGAATATGTGTGTATGTGTAAATGTGTATATGTGAATGTTTATGTATGTAAATAATTAGATTATTAATATCTAATACCATTATTTGTAGATTCTGATCAATCAGACGGAACTCCACCATCATCTCTTAATCGTGCAAGGACTATATATTGTAAGTATATCAAACTTTTAGTTTTAAATATATTTGATAGATACATAACTGATATATGTTTTTTTCTTGTTATAATCAGATTTTGATGAATCCGAGGACACTCCACCACCTCCTACCCATGCAACAACTTCACATGTGTCCTCCGATAGGAATTATGATGAATTTTACTATCTAGAGCATATTATATGTTGGTGTAATTCTTGCTATGGTACATATCGAAGACAATGATTGGAATGTATTGAACATGAGGCAGAGTATGGTACTTTTGAGCGTGCACCACCACGTGGTCAATGTGATAATGCGTGGGTATGTATTTTTTCTACAAATTATTGTCATTATTTTATTTTAAAACCATATACAAAATCAAATTATTGTTGATATACAGGAATACTTGCTTGATGATGATAATAATTCTCATACTCATAATGCTAATACCTTGTACACATCATGGACTTGTTGTTCATCAATTACAAGCAGAGGTTTCTAGAAATCCTTTACCTCCTGGTTTAGAGACTGAAAGGGATCGTTCTCTAGTACAAACATATGATAGAAGAAGATATGGAGGATGGAATAGAGGACCACTTCCTTTAGATGGAGAGGTTTTTAACTTTTGGGGTAATCTCTATATGATTGCTCCATCCACTACTACTAGTGTTGGTCATGGTCTCTTTATTGTACATGATTTGTATGTGCCTCCGGACTTTGAAGTCACTCTGATGTCATTTTGTGGTCCTATATATGGATGGGGAGATTGGCATCGACATGCATGTTATGTTCAAAGCATGCGTACTTATGGAATATGCTTGAATGCAACATCCCTAACTAGTAGAGGGATTTCACATGCAAAAAATGAAAGATTATATATTGATGGAAGACCTTACACGCATGGAAATATAGCATGTTTAATAAATGGTAGTCAAGGGTTACATAATAGTTCAAGGACGAATTGCACATTTGAGGAGCGTGAAAATATGTGTGTATGTGTGTGTGTTTTCTTTGTGTGTATGTGTGTGTTTCTTTGTGTGTGTGTCTATGTGTGTGCGTATGTGTCTATGCTTGTATATACATGTGTATGTGTATATATGTGTGTGTATGCATGTGTATGTGTGTGTGTGAATCTATGTGTAAGTGTGTGTGTATGTGTCTATGTGTGTATATGTGTGTGTGTGTGTCTATGTGTGCATGTGTGTGTATCTATGTGTGTATGTGTGCATATACGTGTGTATGTGTATATATGTGTGTGTATGCATGTGTATGTGTGTGTGTAAATGTGTGTGGATGTGTGTGTGCGTAAGTGTGTATGTGTCTATGTGTGTATGTGTGTGTGTGTCTATGTGTGTATGTGTGTGTGTCTATGTGTGTATATGTGTGTCTATGTGTGTCTATGTGTGTAGATATGTGGGTGTATGCATGTGTATGTGTGTGTGTGAATCTTTGTGTATGTGTGTGTGCCTCTATGTGTGTATGTGTGTGTGTCTATGTGAGTATGTGTGTGTGTCTATGTGTGTATGTGTGTGTATATGTGTGTATGCATGTGTATGTGTATGTAAATATATGTATGTGTGTGTGTACGTGTGTGTGTTTCTATGTGTGTATGCATGTGTATGTGTGCATAAAATCTGTGTATGTGTGTGTGTACATGTGTGTGTGTATATGTGTGTATGTGTGCATGCGTCTATGTGTGTATATACATGTGCATGTGTATATATGTGTGTGTATGCGTGTTCATGTGTGTGTATGTGTGTGTGTATATGTGTGATATATGTGTGTGTGTGTGAATCTATGTGTATGTGTGTGTTTGTGTGTGTATCTCTGTGTGTGTATGTATGTGTGTGTGTCTATGTGTGTATGTGTGTGTGTCTATGTGTGTATGTGTGTGTCTATGTACGTGTGTATGTATATATGTGTGTGTATGCATGTGTATGCGTGTGGGTAAATCTGTGTTTATGTTTGTGTATGTGTGTGTGTCTATGTGTGTATCTATGTGTGTGTGTATGTGTGTGCATAAGTGTGTATGTGTATATATGTGTGCGTATGCATGTGTATGTGTGTGTGTAAATGTGTGTGGATGTGTGTGTGTAAGTGTGCATGTGTCTATGTGTGTATGTGTGTGTGTGTCCCTCTGTGTGTGTGTGTGTCTATGTGTGTGTATATATGTGTGTGTGTATGCATGTGCATGTGTGTGTGTGTAAATCTGTGTATGTGTGTGTGGGTGTGTATGTGTGTATGCTTCTATGTGTGTGTGTGTGTGTATATATGTGTGTGTGTGTCTATGTGTGTATATATGTGTGTATGTATATATGTGTGTGTACGCATGTGTATGTGTGTGTGTACGCATGTGTATGTGTGTGTGTGTAAATCTATGTGTATGTGTGTGTCTATGTGTGTATATACATGTGTATGTGTATATATGTGTGTGTATGCATGTGTATATGTGTGTGTAAATGTGTGTGTATGTGTCAATGTGTGTGTGTCTATGTGTATATGCATGTGTCTATGTGTGTATATATGTGTGTGTATGCATGTGTATGTGTGTGTAAATCTGTGTATGTGTGTGTGTGTGTCTATGTGTGTATGTCTGTGTGTCTATGTGTGTATGTGTGCGTCTATGTGTGTATATGCATGTGTATGTGTATATATGTGTGTGTATGCATGTGTATGTGTGTGTGTGTAAATCTATGCGTATGTGTGTGTATGTTTCTATGTGTGTATGTGTGTGTGTCTACGTCTGTATGTGTGTGTGTGTTTATGTGTGTGTCTATGTGTGTATATATGTGTGTGTGTATGTATGTGTATGTGTGTGTAAATCTGTCTCTATGTATGTGTGTGTGTATGTGCCTATGTGTGTGTATATGTGTGTCTATGTGTGTATATACATGTGTATGTGTATATATGTGTGTGTATGCATGTGTATGTGTGTGTGTAAATCTGTGTGTATGTGTCTATGTGTGTGTATGCATGTGTATGCGTGTGTGTGTAAATGTGTGTGTATGTGTGTGTGTGTGTCTATGTGTGTATGTGTGTGTCTATGTGTGTATGTGTGTGTCTATGTGTGTATATATGTGTGTGTATGTATGCATGTGTATGCGTGTGTGTAAATATGTGTTTGTGCACATACCTTTGCATCTCTCTTCGACCATCCTGCTCGATGTGCGTGCTTATACATGCTCTCTCTCTCTCTCACATCTCAATCGTGACACAAATGTGCCAAATCAATTCTAGAGCATCACTTATGCGATACTCAAGAATCATAGGCAGTGTGCCAACATCACTTATAGCGTCGCTAATTTGTGACTGTGCCAACTAGTGTCGCATAAGTGATGCTTATCCATCGCTTATTGATGGTCCTTCTTTTTTTAAAAAAAGTGAAAATAGTCTCGTCACTTATGGGCCACTTTCTGGAGTAAGCATCACATAAGTGACAGATTTTGCTCTTTTTTTTTCGATGGGGGATGTCGCTACCCCTCCCCCCCCTTGTTTTTAGTAGTGTATGGCCAAACTGAACTATGGGAGAAAAAAATAAAGAATGGTAAAGGATACCTGAGTGTAAGTATAGAAACTATACCTAGCACTTGATGGGCATGTGACATAGTGTACAAGTAAGTATGCAAGTTCATGAATCAAGTAACCCCCATTAAGTGACAAAAATGTAGAAAGTTTCATGTGTTAACACTTTAGACAAAGCATATGCAACATTATCTCAAGTATGAACCTTCTCAAGAATAATGTGTAGTGGCCAAGTAGTCTCTAATGAAGTGATACCTCAGCTCAATGTATTTGGTCTTTGCATGATAGATCAGATTCTTAACCAAAGCAATGACACTCTTATTATCACTAAGCAAATGAGGTACATGCTGAGATAGACCCATATCACAAGCAAGACAAGAAAGCCACAATGATACCTTACATGCCTCACTAACTGCAACATACTATGCTTCTATAGTGGAAACAACTGTACATTTTTGAAGGGGAGATCTCCAAGAGATAGCACCTCAAGCAAAGTGAAAAATGTACCCTTGTGTAGACTTTTGATTGTCTACAAAACCAACATAATCAGAATCGGTGTAACCAATAATGGATGCCTCTCCTCTACCCAAGCATAGACACTTGTCATTAATGCCGTTCAAATATCTCAAAAAAGTTGACTACTTCCCAATGCTTCTTTCTAGGATTAGCTATATATTGCTCACGACTCCGTAAATAAATGCACTCTCTGATCTCATAGCTACTGTAGCATACATGAAACTACCAAAAATAGTCTAATAAGGAACTTCGGTCTTGAATCTTTTTGTATCGCGATACCAAAAAATTCCCTTGTATCGTGATACTTGCCGAAGTATCGTATCGTCGATTACTAGCCTTGGTATTACGATACCACTTTTGGTATCGTATCGCCTGGTTGGTATCGCGATCACACTTTACCAAGTGGTATCATATCGCGGTCCACTTTGCTATCGTATCGCCTCACTTCCCAATATCGTATCGTGACCCTTTTTGGTATCGTATCGTCCAAAAAGTGGTATCGTATCGTGTAGTTTCTAGTATTGTATTGTCCCAATTTTAGTATCGTATCACACACAAAGTGGTATCGTATCGTGAGCCTACGTGGTATCGTATCGTGTAGTTTCTAGTATCGTATCATCCCAATTATAGTATCGTATCGTGCACGAAGTGGTATCGTATCGTGAGATTTGAGGTATCGTATCATCCAGATTTGAGGTATCGTACCGTTAGAGTTTCAAGTATCGTATCGTGCTCAACAGCGGTATCGTATCATTTGGCCGAGTGGTATTGTATTGCTTGTTGCGATAGTATCGTATCGCCTAGAGAAGTGGTATCGTATCATCTAGTCCTTTGGTATTGTATCATGTATTTTCCAAGTATTGCATCGTGGATAAAGTGGTATCGTATCATCTGACGAGCAGTATCACCTAGTGCAGTATCGCCCAAAACATTTGGAGCAGTTTCAAGGGTAAATTTGAGGCATTTGAGGAGCCACTTAGGGAGAGTTTTAGAGATCTAGAGAGCCCCAAGAGGGTGAATGAACTTGAGGTCAGGACGAGTTCTGAATAGCCAAAGAAGTGTCATATCATCCATAGGAAGTACCGCTCAGGTCAGTCACCAATCTGTCTATTCAAATACCTCTAGTGACTCAGAGGAGGAAATACCCATGGCCTCGAAAGACATGTAGGGTCTGGACCTTGTTATAGATGCGGAGGAGACCATTTTATCAGAGAATGCACTCGGCCTTACAACCCACCACCTCCTAGGACATGGGAAGGATATTGCAGTGATTGTGGCAAGGAACATCTCTTCCGTGATTGCCCAAAAAACCCCAACAAGGCTCAAGACACTGCTCCTATTAATGTAATCGAGGTGATAGAAGCATCGAGAAATGATAAGGAATACACTGTACCATTAAAGGCCATTACACAAGCACAAACAAAGGAACGAGAAGGAAAACAATAAGATCTGGATCAAGAAAACAATAGAACCTTAAACCCCAAATTTCAAATAGTTGAAGATTGAGAGGACCCACGTGAGAGTACCCAAAACATGAAAGCACAAAAATGGAAGGAAAGAAGAGAGAAGCTCAAAGAAAAATGGATGAAAAACAAAAGTCAAGAAAATAAGAAACACACAAGAAGCATAAAGAACCAAAGATTCGGGAAGAAGTTCCCATTCCACCACCTATCTGAGAATCAAAGAAACCAAGATCAATTCTAGCTGACCCAAAACTGGATGATTTGAAAATGTGGTTGAAAGCGTACCAAGCTAGAATTAGGACTGGACTGAATGTGGAACAACATGAAAGTTACCCACAAGGAGAGTTAGAAAAAGAGAGGCTTGCTATATGTAGAAAACTCATAGAGGTAGCACAAGCAACCCTAGAAAAGATCATCCCAGCCCTCCCCGAGACAACGATAGTAGAGGATCATTACAAGGATTGTGTTAAAGCTGGAGTGAGTGTGGGTGTTTCTTGCCATTCACTGTTTTGGTCATAATTTGAAGCACAATTGTCCGAATTGAGTGAAACTATGACCAATAGATGCGTCTTGTCGAGAGCTTTGAAATGAATGTGCTATTGCCCAAATATTCGAAGTTCAAACTTGGGAGAAACCCTCGATTTAATGAAAACTACTGTAAGTGGTATTGCGGTAGAAATTTTCAGTACTTGAGTGAGTTTGAGAGATAGATTAGTCATTTCTCATGCATAAGAGCTAAATCACTTCAATTTCCATCACGTGTGCACACGTCCTCATAAGTTTGTTTAGGTCAGTTCTTTGGATTGATAATTAAGTGTGTGTCAATCCACCACTATATGCACTTGTGTGGCAAACAAGATTTAGTCTCCTTGGCACAAGTCCCTAAGGATTCATGACTTAGGTACACAAGCTTCAACTTGCATAAAATGAATGCCCAAATAATGATGCAATTGCCCCGAATATGACATCTCAAAAGAGGCATGCAAATCAGCCTTAAATTCAGCAATATGCTTCTCATTAGGACGAGTGAGAAGCATGTCATTAACATAGACAACAATGATCAGAAGCACATCATTTGCATGCTTAACATATAAGGTGCTCTCAGTTGGACTATTCTCAAATCCATGTGCAATCAAGTAGGCATGTTTCTTTTCATACGAAGCACATGGTGCTTGCTTCAAACCCATATAATGCCTTTTTTAGCTTGCACACTTTGTTTTCATGCCCTTTTTGCACAAAACCATGGGGCTAAAATACATACACTTATTCATGTAAGTTCCAATTTAGAAATGTAGTTTTAATGTCTAGCTGATGTACATTCCAACCTTGATGAGCTTCAAGTGCTCAAATGCTACAAAAAATGGTCATTTGACATGTGGGTGCCAAGATATCCTCAAAATCAATGCCTCTCTCTTGAGCATACCCTTTTGCAACAAGCCTAGCCTTATACTTATCAGGTGTTCCATCAGGTTTACGCTTTATCTTGTATACCCATTTGGTGCAAATGGCCTTTTTTCCATGAGCCAAATAACATAAAGATCAGGTACCATTCTTCATAATAACATCATATTCTAATTGTATAGCAGCCATCTGATTTTTTGAATTTCGTGCGTCATCAAAAGAAAGAGGCCCATTCCCATCATAGAGACTAGAGGCAGTCATAGCATAGAAATCTGATGCAAAAGAAGCACTATGAGAGCTTGAACGAGTATGATATGATAGGGGTGCATCTAATTTGCTATCTCATCCCTCTCATCAACAGGTGCATCATGTAAATCTACATAAAAGTTGGAATAATCAGAATCATCATGTGAAGCTTGTAAAGGCTAAGAAATCACTTTGTTTGGACTTGCACTTGACTATCCACCTATAAAAAGATGAAGCAAAGTATCATACACATCTTTGGAGCTAGTTGATGTCTCCTTAGTACATGAAAGTAATGGATAAATTGCATCTTCCACAAAAACATCATGAATAACAAAATGCATTTAGTCTTCAGATGATATAGACGATAGCCTTAACTTTGAGAGTTGTACCCAACGAAAATACATTTTAGTACTTTATCATCCAATTTTCTGTGTTGTTGTTCAGACACTAATGCATATGTCAAACAAACAAAGACATGCAGATGAGCAAGATATGAATTGTGGCCATGCCAAACCTCATATCGAGTGATGCACTATAGTGCTTTTGTGGACACCTGTTAAGTACATATGTTGCACATATAACAACCTCAACCCAGAAACTATGTGTTTTGACTTTTGACCATATGCCTTGCCATCTCCATGAGAGACTTGTTCTTTCTTTTAGCAATACCATTTTGTTGAGGTATATATGAAACTTTACATTGATGTTTTAGCCCATGCTCAATGAGAATTGCATTAAAATCAAAGACATATACCCCCCCCTATGAGAATGGAGGGTGCACATGTTACATGTTTACATATTTTCAGCCAAAACCAGAAACTGTTTCATTCATGCCTGGAAAAATCACCAATAAAATTCATGAATTAAAGGTAGTTCCCAAAAGAAGGTGTGGGCATAGGACCATAGACATCACTATGAACAAGTTGCAATTTCTGAGTAGCTCAAACGAAACCATCTTTTGGGAAGGAGGAACGTTGCATTTTGCCCAAAATACAACCTTCACCAAAATTTTTACTAGATGCCTCAAGTTTGGGCAAAGAAGACATCATTTGGGATTTCTATGCGCATATCAAACTACCAAAAATTATATGATGAAAGCATGCATGTCAAATCTTTGCATCTGACATCACCTGAGAATCTTGAACTACACATGATGAATCATTGATGAATTTTGCATAGTCTATGAGCTTATACAATCCACGACCTAAAATGCTAGAAGCAATAATAACATTTCCATTTGACATATCATGAATTGTACATCTATCATCAACAAATTTGACAACCAAGCCAGTCTTGGCTAGTGCTCAAACTGATAACAAATTTCTCTTGATCCATGGCACAAACAAAGCATCTGAGAGCATGAAAGAACTACCATCAGTAGTAGTCAAAATGATTTTACCAACTCCCATTACAAGATAAGAGTTGTTAGCATATGTGACAATTGTCTCTGTAGGGGTAGGCTCAAGTGAACTGAGAAAACTATGCTGCAAGGTAATATTTTTGGCTGTCCCATTGTCAAAGTACCCAAAGTCTGAGGCTATTGCAAACATACACTGTTCATCAGAAGATGGGTCATAGCTACAAATAGTAGTAAACACCCATTCTTAATTCTACACAAGATTAGCAGACTTTGTTTTAGGTGTAGAGGCCTCTGCAACAACCATTCCAACCTCTTTTTTCTTTGCCTCTTTTGTAGCCAATTTTAGACAACTGTTTATGACATGATCATTTCCTTACAGTTTTTGTAGAATTTTCTAAGCTTTTCTATTCTCTTCTCATCTTTGTCTTCCTTTTTCGACTCTAAAATTAGCAATTTTTTTCTTACTAGTAGATGAGCTCCATTTACCTTTGTCCTTCTGATTAGCTATGAAAACTTGATCTGCTATACACATAATGGACCTATTCTGCTTGGACTAATCTTTTTGCAACAAAATGTGCATTAAAACAAAGACTAACTCCTCAAAAGTAAAGGCATTTGGATTTCCTTTCATCATGAACTCAAGAGTAGAAATAAAACTCTGATATGAATTAGAAAGACCATTAACAATGGTCTGCACAAGTGAACTACATTCATATGATCACTCACCAACTATTTCTGAAGGTAAGCAACTCGAGCCTCATTTCTTGCCTGGTACAAAGTTGTAAGTGTATCCCAAGCATCCTTTGCTATCTTGCAAGAGCGAATATGAGGGGTAATGGCACATTTGATAGACAAAGCTATCTTTGCATGTGCCACAACATCTTTGCCATCCCAACAAAGTTGCTCTACAATAGATGCAATAGGAACCATAACATGAACAGGAATCTAAAGATCATAATCTTCAATGCCATTGGCATCACCTTCAATAACTATATTTGTAGGCATAGTAGGTTGTTTTTCAACATCTTTCACAATATTCCATATTTTTTTTGCCACCAATACATGATGCATCATATAAGCTCATAAAGGGTAATTGGTACCATCCAACTTGTCCTCAATAGCGGACATACAAAATACATCATTGCTTTCAGCCATGGCCACTAACTAAAATACCATGATGTAGAAAAATGAATATATCTCAAAAAGTTGAACATAACTATTTTGTCAAGCTCTACTAAACATATAAAAGACTCTGAGGCACTTGTATTGGCAAACCAAAACCTTTATATATGTTTGGTAGAAAAGGATAAAGTTTTCTATACAAGCACTCGGATAGTGCATTCGGAGGCTGAAACAAGCTCAAATCCAAATTTTAACAGCACAGAGTGAAGATGTTTTGAACTCCTTTTTGCCCTGAGTATGCTCACCAATTTTTGTGTGATTTTGAGAATGTGATCAGAGGAGTGTTGATGATGCTCCAGATGAAGTGGCAGCCTACTATGATACCAATGGTTGGAGTTTGAGGTCTGGGGAAGCATGGGAACAACACAAGGAAGAAGAAGAAGAAGAAGCTTGGAATGCAACACACAATATTGAATGTATTACCAAGTGAATGTACAAAGATAAGTGATCCATTTGGGTTATAGGCGTATATACAAGCTAGGGGGAAAACCTCCCAAGGAGGGAAAAAAGTGCCCCGATTGTCCTAGTGTGTTCACACACATCACTATCAAAATATATTAACGTGTATTGCTCTAATACTAGAGAAGTGGTGCAATAGCAATACACCAGGATGGATTCCCTTGTAAGAGAGATTCACAATAATTCTCTCATAATAGAAAATTGAGCTCTAGGTGACACACATGGTACTCTACATAGACTTGCAAATTACATAGAAACTACACAACACACATAGCCCTCGAACACAAATTTCCTAAGTTTGATAAATGAAGTCCAACTTATGATTTGTGGCTGACTAGGCCACTACATGTTTTATTTGAGAACTATAAAAAAGTTTCGGTTGGCCATTTGGCCTTTCACATGGAAACTAACAGTAACATGGAGGGGTCTTAGTGCTCTTCTAGGGGAGTGTTGAAAATTATGGAACTTGTGCAAACTCCAATTGTGAGGCTTGGCACATACTCACCTCTCATTATTTACCTCTTCATCATTTATGTATTTCTTGTAAACTAAAAAAAATTATAGCACTTGAAAATATAGAGATTACACTCATAACCTTAAAGGAGAGTGTTAAAGTAAAGGCAACAAGTTTATTGATGGCTTGAGTAAAAATAAAATTATGTTTAGAGAGATGGAATAATACTACTTGAGCGCAAATGAGTACAATACTCTCTCTCTCTCTTTCTTAAAGTGTTTGTACAACAAACTACATTGTGTCTTTTTCTCTCTCTACACTCCACATGAAAGCACAACTCTCACTTTCAAAACTTTACAATCTTCAAATACATCATGTGAATGGCCGATCCACACCATCAAGCTGCTAATAGCCTCTCCATAAGCAAGAGTGTGAGCAAACTCTTCTTCTCCAAGAAGAACTCCATAGCCGCTCCTCAACATGCTCCAAAATAGCAACATGGTTGCCCCATGTGCTAGAAGCACCACCTCTATTGAGATACCAAAGCTCTCCAAAGCTTGGTGTTGAAACTAGGTAAAGGATGATTACAATGATCCCAAGACTCTTCTTATATAGTTGTGTGTGTATCTTGAAAAGCTCTCCAAAAGCTCTTTAATAAAGCAAGAGTAATACGATCAATAAATCCATCGCCACTCACGTGATTTTTATCTATCGCTGTTTGTATGCTTTTATTTTGAAAAGCATGATAAAAAAAATAATCTTCACGTGCGCTGCTTGCGGGACTCGATCCTGCACCACTAGTTTGGGAGGAAAATGAGCTAGCCAAGTGCTCACATGTCGTTTGCTATAGGAGGGAGTGATAAAATACTCTATACATGTTGTATAATCTAAGCAAAATGGATCAATGACCATGCACAATGTACCATATGGCATTGTTTCCAACATCTTCTTGTGTTGTTCACGTGCTTCCGTAGACGTCTAACTCCAACATGACCAAATGTGAGGGATAATGGAACATTTGATAGACAAAACTGCGAATGCATGTCTTTGTGCATCTTTTCCATCCCAAAAAAGTTTCTCTATAGTAGGTGCAACAAGAATTGTAGCACAACCAAGAAATTGAAGATTGTCATCTTCAACACCATCTATATCACCTTCAATCATAGGAAGTTTTTCAAAACCCTACACAATACTCCACAAGCCATTTGCTACCAATATAGGTGAGGTATCACAGATGCCCGTAGTGGGTAATTAGTACCATCCAAATTATCCTCAACATCCAACATACAAAATACATCATTGCTTTTAGCGATGGGTAGTGACTAAATAACCTAATGTACAAGATTCACTGTATCTTGAAAGTTGAATAGAAATAGTAGCTCAAACTCTACTATACCTATGGTAGACTTTGAGATGCTTGTATTGGAAAACCAAAACCTATATACATGTTTGACACAAAAGGACAAAATCACATGCATAGTCACTATGATAGTGCACTTAGAGGCTGAAATGAGCTCAAATCAAATTTTTTGTGCCACACAGCAAAGTTGCTTTCAACTCCTAATCGCATCGAGTATGCTCACAACGTTTTTTTGCAATTTGAACACTATGATTGGAGGAGTATCCACAATGCCCTAGAGAAAGCAGTAACTTGCTCTGATACCAATTTTTGGAACTTGAGGCCTACAAAAGCACGTGAACAACAAAAGGAAGAAGAAGAAGAAGCTTGAAGCACATTACGATATTGAATGTATTACCAAGCCAAGTAGAGAATAAAAAATTGCCATTCCCATTGATTAGGCATCCTCGGATAACCCTTGGGCATATTGCTCAAGACCTGCATATTTTATATATTTTTCAAATAAGTGCATCTAAAGTTGCATTCATATCGCCACCCTAAAAGGTTTTGTACCAGACACTACTAGGTGATACCCACACATTACACTAATTAGTCCCTCTATAACTACTTCACTTCCAATAAATTTTTTCTTTTATTTTTAATTCATGGAATTTGCTTTGTTTTATTTTTATTTACCATAACATGCACAACCCTTCAATAGCAATCCAACTTAATTTTCCATCCATTTTTTATTTTGATTTTGAAGGAACACAAACCACTCACATATACCCTCATTCTGAAATAATTTTATTTTCTTTATAAGGTTATACATAAAAGATATTAAAAAATCCAAAAATAATCTCTAAAAAGTTGTAATCTACTTGTTTAAGAGGTTTTGCAAGTGGAAATTATTGTATTATGATTCCAATATGTAGCACGTCATAGTTGTGCCTCAATCTCTATGCTCATCCTAGATGCCACAAAGACGTATATTGAGGATGACAAAAAGCAAGGAGAAGGAAGTGTTGGAAGAAGCTAAAAAAGCATCCAAAAAGCCTAAAGTAAAAGAAATGAAAGCTCAATTAAAGGAAAAAGCATTGTTTGAGTTTGAGGTCGGCAAAAGCACAAGAACAACACAAGGAAGAGGAAGCTTGGAGCACAACACACAATACTAAATGCATTAATACCAAGTGAATGTACAAAGATAAGTCACACCCATTAGGAGTTTAGGTGTATATACAAGCTCGGAGATTAAAATATCCTAAAGAAGGAAAAATGTGCCCCAATGGTCCTACGTGTGTTCACACACATCTCTACTAAAATATATCAACAAATCCCCTCTAGGAGCGATGCAGTGAACAAGGAGCTGGCACTCATGTATAAGGAAGTGTCAAGCTATGTGGAATCAATCCACAAGAGGAATGAAGCCCAAAGCTTTGCAGAAAGCTTCAAAATTCTCCCTAGATAGAGCCTTTGTGAAAAGGTATAGAACATTCTCTTGTGTGTGCACATATTCCAAACCGATCTCTCCAGCAGAAAACCTCTCCCTGACGTAATGATAGTGCACCTCAATGTGCCTAGTGCAAGGATGGAACACAAGTTCCTTGCAACTGCTAATGCACTTTGACTGTCAATGAAGATGGTCGTGGTAAAATATTGACCAACACCCAAATTAGCCAAAAGGCATCTGAGCCACACACACACTAAATAGTTGTTGTGAAGCTACCTTATTCTCAGCCTCACAACTAGAAGTGGCCACAATAGGCTTCTTCTTGCTCAACCAAGATATGCATGAGTTACCAAGCATGAAGAAAAACCATTGGTGGATACATGCGTGTCATAGCAACCAACCCAATCAACATAAAAAAAAAACATGTGAATCTAGCGGTATTGATCCCCCCTTGGGATAAAACAATCCAAATAACCAAGTACCACTCAAGTAGCAGAAGATATGTTTAACCGTCTCCCTCCTAGACACCTTGGCAATGCATAAACTTTCTTATCTATGAGCAACAAACTGAATATCAAGCCGGGTAATGCATGAATCAAGTATCCAATAGCCTACTGATAGAGAACAATATCAGATGCATCTTGAGCATCATGAAGACTCAACCCTAAACTTGTTTCTATAGGATTGGCATTAGGTTTGCAATATTTAAGGAAAAGCTATTGTAATATTGTGTCAATATCATTTGACACAAAGCTATTTTGCCATCGATATGCATAAACTAGATGCCAAAATAATGATGTAAATGCCCCAAATCTGACATCTCAAAAGAGGCATGCAAATTAGCCTTAAATTAGCAATAGGCTTCTCATTAGGACGAGTGAGAAGCATCATCAACATAGACAACAATGATCACAAGCACATCATTTGCATGCTCAACATATAAGGTGCTCTGAGTTGGATTATTCCCAAAATGATGTGCAATCAAGTAGGTATGTATCTTTTCATACCAAGCATGTGGTGCTTGGTTCAAAACATGTGACACCTTTTTCAACCTGCACACTTTGTTTTCATGCCCTTTTTGCACAAAACCACAGGGCTAAAAAACCATGTGCAATCAAGTCGGTATGTATCTTTTCATACCAAATGTGGTGCTTGCTTCAAAACTCTGATGCCTTTTTCAACCTGCACACTTTTTTTCATGCCCTTTTTGCACAAAACCATACATTTCTTCATGTAAGTCACCATTCAAAAATGCACTTTTAATGTCCAACTGATGTACATTCCAACCATGATGAGCTACAAGTGCAGAGATGCTATGAACAATGGTCATTGGGCAAGTGGGTGCAAAGGTCTCATCAAAATCAATGCCTCTTTCTTGAGCATAACCTTTTGCAACAAGTCCAGCCTTATACATGTCAACTGTTCATCAGGTTTACGTTCAAACTTGTATACCCATATAGTGCTAGTGGCCTTTTTTCATGGAGGAAAATCACATAAAGACCAAGTACCATTCTTTATAATAGCATCATATTCTAATTGCATATTGAAGCTTAGAATGATGCTATCTTTAATGGGGAACTTAACAAGTATGAACAATCTAAAATTAACGATATGTACAAAAGGACTCAGTTGATGATGTTGTCAATTTAAACTCATGCATCCCCATCAGTTCAATTATGATCCACCAATGTAGCCGAACTACCTAGATATGTACTTGATGATTCCTTTTGAGCTGAGATAGCTCCTCAAGCTAGCAACCTATGCATCAAGGTCAGGATTTGATCTCACCACCTCCTTAGACATTGATTCTATTGCTACCAATGAGCACAACTCGAATCTACCAAGAGAAGAAGGAGATATAATATTTGCACCTATCATTCATACCATTGAAGCCAAGAAGGATTAGCCTCTTTAATTTCTTTTTTATCCTCCAATAGAGGCAATAAGGGAAGTCCTTTTTTGTATCAAGTTCAAAGGAGGCGACCTTTTCACTTCATGCACATAGCATGAATCAAGCATATTGAACTTAATGAGGATGGAGAATGGCTCTTCGCGAGGATCAGCGGGAGCATGTAGCTAAGTACTTTCCAAGTTGATGCTTTCATTTCAACACTTGCTTTGCTCTTTGCTTTCATGCAACTTGCATTTAATTATCATGTAAGCATAGCATAAGTCTTCATTTTTTATTATCTTTATGCAATTTTTGAGCGATTAATGAAAGCAAAATAGACGAGCAAAGATGTATTGGAAAACACATCAAGCACCAAGAAAATTTGGCATGCGTCCAAAAGCTCATGCATGGAAATGAATGACTATTTATGCATTTCTTCTTCCAAAAGAATGGTTTTAATGCACAACACAATCTTCATTATAATTAAAAAAAAGGTATTTGATGCACTCAAGCATGTGCACTAGCATGCTTATATCTTTAATAAGAATCAAAGGCTCATATCTTTAATAGGAAGCAAAGTTAGTATGTTTGTGCATAGATGAATGAATTGCATGCATTGCAAGCTTGATAAATACTTAAATTAGTTCAGGGCATGAAAGAAAAACATGTCAACATATACATGCAAGCGCATGCATTTGCATGCAAGCACATGCATTTGCATGCAAGCACATGCATTTGCATATGATAGTGCATGATTGTTTGCTAAGTAGATGAATGAGTATACTTTGTTAATAGTTAGCTTACTTTTGAATGCTCAAGTTAAACATTAGGAAACAAGGAAAACTAGTTAGTTGCAACATTATGCTAGCTACCTTGCAACTTAAGTTACTAGTCCATTCTTCTAAAGTTGATACTTTGGTATCACATTCTTAATGATGAGTTACATTAAGTATGTTAGATGTCTTGCTTAGTAAAACTAGGCACAAGCCAAAACTCAAACATTCAATTTTCGTGCCACCTTGATAGTTAGAGATACTTAGAGGATCATAAAGAGAGGTTTAGCAAGAGATTTTACATTTTCTTGTGTAAATTCTCATGTATCCAAGTAGGAAGATAACTTAAGAAAAGTTTCCCTAGTTCCATGAGCACTTTGAAGTGAATGTTCTCCCTTGATTCTATCCCAAGACATAATTGAAATCAAATAAGAGTAATGGAACTTAACATAACGTGAACTTTCAAAGTTTAGTAGATAGATTCAATTGAAATTTGATTTTTAATAGATGGTTGTTAGGTTACATGATTGCATCACTTGTTACGATGTAGCTTAGGGTCAATTCTCTAAGGTTTGGTACCTAAGGCTTGAATGGAAGCTTCTCCGACTCACTTGATTTGTGGAGCTTGGAGGGTCTTCTTTTATAAGGCATGTGACCATGTGATTTTGTAAGTTTGCCAATGATATAATCACCTTGGTAACCCATGTGATGGAAGGTACAAATGTCCTCTTGAGGGTGAGTTACCCCTTTGTCTTGGAGCTATATATTGAAGGGTTGGTTGGGTGGATATGTGCATCCCTCTCCCTGGTGTGAGCTTGCTAGTTAGTTTCTTAGTTGATTGTTGTGAAGGTTTTGACCTCACACAACAGTACCCTTGGAACTCAATTTTGAGATTACATATCATTGCGTCTAATAATTTTCGGCCTTCACCTTGCATCATGGAAAATATTAATTGATATGGTGACTTTTTTTGGGGCAACCTTAACTTCTTCACCAATGCGATTGTCTAAAGATAGACTACCTATCAAGCTAGGTTAAGTAGAAAACTGAGGTTTACAAGAAAAAATCCCAGTCACTAGTCAAGAATCATCTAGCAGATATATTTATATAAAAGAAAGAAAAGGAGGTAAGTGTTCCAACAAGATAGTATATCCATTAAATGGATAAGCATATAGAGAGATATCACCCTCACAAGGTGGCTGTGTATAGAAAGGTATGCAACTAGAATACCTATGTGCCTTATAGCACATTATTGAGTGTCATTTTGATATCCATTGGTGATAGACTAACCAGCATATGCTTTCACACCATCTCCTTTTCATCTCCACAAATTTTATGTTCAAATGACTTGTATATATAGAGATATGCGCATGAGAGTTTATATCTCTTCACCTACCCTTGCATCTTCTTGATCTTTCACTTCTTGTCCTTTGTCCTTCCATTTGCTTAGGTTACTTTTGGTGCTCCAAATAACTCCATATGGATAAGGTTGTGCCTTTTTCAGTACATGTATGCTTTATGCATATTTGGATGAGGTGTTAGAGAAGGTATGGTCATATGAGTTTGAGGATTTTTGGCAGCAAACTTGTTAGCATTCTTTGCTACTTTTGTAAGTATGTGATATTTTCACACATGTGTCTAGCTTAGGGTCTTCCATAGCCTAAGCTTAGATGAGGGCTTGTTGATTATCAGTTTTAGACTGATCCTTCCTCTTTTTGTCACTCATATTCACTCTTCTACAACCTACTAGGTCACACATCTCATGTATATTCAGATTTCTCTCCATACATCTGAATATGTTTGTTACATTTGTACATTCACTCATCCATCTATTTTTGTTCACATAGAGTGGTTGAGAGTTTTGCTCCCACATTGTACATTGAACATTGGTATATATGATAGTGTGAGTAAGCCTTGGCTTACGTAATACTTTACAGATGTTGTCTAATCTTTCTCTATCTTTGTCTCATCATTTGTATGATTAAATATGGTATGTTCATGTTTTGTCAATATTGGAAGATTGCTAGATTCTATGTTGTATATGCTGGACCTATGGAACCTTGGACTTGTGGTATTAGTATTGGGCCTACTAAATTTCCAATATTTGGTATCAGAGCTTTAGGGCTTTGGCATTAGTGCATTCAAGCTCATTCAGATTCCTAGGTTCCCAGACTTCCATGTTTACAACATATGATTTAAGAGCATCTTCTAATATTTGACATTTGACATACACACTTAATCTACATGAGTAGAGATTTGAGAATTAGACAATTCAGTCACATGTGTATTCATCACTATGGAGTATGAAGTTGATGATCTGTTAGCAGCCGAATACTTTTGGAAAAGTATGAGAATACTCTAGTATAGAAGTATTGTTTGAAGACCAAGACTTGATGAAGAGAAGGCTAATTCAAATTCAAGGAAGAACAATGGTTTGGAGAAAATGAAAGAATCAGATCAACATCAAATCACAGGTAGCAGTTTTTACTATCAAATTATCATTTACAGGTCATATCTTAGAAGAGCATTTTTGAAGAGATTTGAAGGATTTAGGGAGTGCTTTTATACACTTTCATTATTTAAAGTTAAAGGCTACATCAAAAGAGGTATCTAGAGGTTTTTCTAGAGAGTTTTGAGAGATCTCTTTCATGGCAAGAAAGCTTATCTAAGGAGACAAATTTGGAGATGGGATGAGTTTTGTGTTCAACCAATTTTTTGTTGTAAGTTGCTTGGATATCGAGGTACAAAATTTGATCTAGGGAGGAAAATCTAGAAAGGTAATTCATCATTTAGACCAAAGGTTGGTGAATTTAGTCATTTCAGACATTTGAAGTAGAATTTTGATTCAAGGATATGAGGAGATGATAAAACATGATTCTATGTTCACTTCCATTTGTATACCATGTTTGTTTTGTCTCTTACTCTTAGCACTAGAGGAAGAGAAAGAGTTCATTTGAAGAAGTTAAGAATGCTTGCTACTTCAAGATGAAGAGAACAAAAGGTATGGAAGAGAATTTTGAAAATGTCGACATCATCAGGTGGAAGAAAGATGCAGAAGAAGAAAGTCCATCATTTTCAAAAGAAAAGTAAGTCTTTCTTTTCTCATATATTTCCCATATACTTTTCTTACTTTATCCTCTACACCCAAAGATAAGTCTATGAGAACATCTTGTGAAGAAGATAGTTACTTGGTTATGATTTAGTAGATTTGACAAAGAATTGCATTGAGAGAAAGAAAAGCAGCAGATTTTGAAGACAACTTGTATATTTTGACTCATATGTATGAGTTATATATAAGTTGAAGTTTTTGAGCAGGCAGCTTATATGTTCCCTCAAAGAATTCTTGGAGTGTCAATACAGAGCTACTTGGTATATGACAAGTTGTAGAGAAGTATATTGTTGAGATATCAAGCTCAACATGTGATGATCCAGGATGACACATACCAGTTTTTTGTTTCTCTGACATGTATAGTGGTCACACCGGTATATGTCAAGGATACTTTATTGAGATTTATTAGATTTATCTACCGAGAGTGATGGCACATTTGGTTCTTTCCAGCTCACTCATTCGCGGACATTAGGTTTTTCCTTATGTACTGGTCTTTATATATTGCACTTGTTGTATTCTTGTTTTTAGGTCATTCTTGTACATTCCTTTTATGTAATAGAAGAAGAAGAAGAAGAAGAAGAAGATCATTCTTCCTTGCCTCAATCTATGTGTGTGCTTCTCCTTGAGAGTGAGAGTGTGTGTGTGAGCTCTCTTCCTTATCTCCTTCCTCGTGACATATATTTCTCCTTTATCTAACTCTTGAGGTAAAAGAGTTTTTTGTAGCAGATGTTGAAGACTTGGGTTGAGGTTTTGTGTTTTGGAAAGGTTACCTCATATTCAATATTTTTAGAAACTTCAAAAAATTTAGTTTTGTTGATGTACAAGTCAATGGTTGTATTCAAAAAGGTGTTCCATCATATCTTATCACTTGATTGAGAAGTGGAGTTAGCCAAAAGAAAGTCAAGCAGGTACTATCACATTTCACCCAGGAAGAATATGAAAAGATGAAGTATCAACTTGCAGCTTTTGGAGTTCTCAAGGTGAGAAGTTTTTCCACTTATGTTTCAAGTAGGAGTTGCAGATTCTTGGAAAGGATTTGTTTGAAGAAAAGTTTTACAACTTTGTGAGAAGCATGGACACTTGGAGACATTCAGCTAGCAAATCAAACATTCAGTCATGAAGGTTTGATGAGAGCAGATTCTTTGGAAAGATCATAGATCTTGTATGACTTAGATGATCTTGTTGGAAGTCAATGTCACATGTCCAACTTTCATCTTTGGAAAAAGACAACAACGCGTATATATTATATTCACTATGTGATATATATATAAGAGAAGCTGATGGGCATTGTGGTGTAGCTCAAACATTCCTAAAAGCTTCCTCATTGACCAGGGACCGAATCCCATTGGGTGCAACAACAACTATATAAGCAAGGCCAAGTTCATTATGTGATCACTCACTCAAGCTCTCAAGGACATCAAGGAGGAAGAGTCTCACACTCTTGAGGAGGTGAAATTTTGGTGAAGGAGAGGCTACTCTCTTGGAGCAAGAAGTCTTCTACAAGGTGGTGGTAACTTTCTTTTGTGAGTTAATCTTGTGGTTGATTTACAATTTTGTTACGCTATTTTGTGAGAATAAGGTTAGCTTCGTTGCTTCGTTCACTTCACACACTTAGATTATTTCGACATAATCTAAATTTTATATCATCATCTTCTTGGATATTCTTCCATTAGTGAGTGCACCACTTTATATGGTTGAGTAGTACTCCCATGTTGTAATTTGGACATCTATTTTTTAGTGAGTAAGCATCCACCTTACGTTCCCTAATCTTGTCTCAAGATCTCTATCGTTCTCTATCTCACTTCTCATCTTGTCAATTAAGTTGTGTATGCTCAAAAGGTTTTAGTTTGGAACGATCCTAGGGCCCCAAATTCCAACACTTGGTATCAAAGCTACATAGTTGACATACACACTTGGTTAAGATGAGTGAGATTAGAATTGTTAAACGTTGTTTTATTCTTCTAACTGTCAGAAGTGCGTTTAAGCGATTCTTGGGTTCTTGGGAGTGGAAGGGGTCTGTTAGACAGAGGCCCTATACTTAGTTCCCAAACTAACTGCTGACACATAGCAATATACTAATGTTGGGAGCTCTATCAAGAATCTGTTGTACTTAGACATTACAGTTCACAGTCTTAACTCAACTGCGTGTACCGAATATGCTAAGATGCTATGTTGCATCTAGACATAAACTTACTGAACATATCAAAACAAGAGTATTCGTTCAACCTTCACAGAATGGATACCACACTCCATCCAATATCCGAAGACACAGAGAATCCCAGTGTTCAGATACACCATACTGAAGATTTAGTACACAACCTAGGAAATCTTTACTGTAGCTTAAACTTTGTCGTATGGAACCTGAACCTAGATACTATAGACAACTTAAGACAACACGAATACCAGAAGAGTTACCATGAGTGCACAGACTTCGCCACATATTTGCAGAACATTTCAAGAAAAGAAACAACCCGATACGCGAACTAGCTGGGGCTCACAACCGCAATGGATACCAACAGACAACAGACAAGGCGAAACACAAATACACAAAGAATACTCAGAAAGTTGACAAAATACTCTGAATTAATCAACTCGACACACAGTAACACTATAGACAACTCACCCAGACAGACAGTCTGGTGATCTCTCGAATCGTCTATAAAGTTAGCAAACAGAACAGATGTCGACGGCAGACAAGACAAGAGGCGAACATAAAACTCAGAAGAACCCGCAGGTTTACAAAACTATTGCTCATCTATAATGCCTTCTAAGTACATATTTCTAGCTAATCTAAAGGTGCGGGTGATCTTTTTCTTTAGAGTTTCTAATAAATGTATTAGGGTGTCCGGTTCTATTAACTGTGCATCTATTCTTACCGAACTTAGAGCTATGGCTTCGGTGAGCAAAATTTCTGCTTGGGTCTACAGAAAGGCTTACTGTAAATAAAATTCGTTTGCAAGCGCCGCATCTCTGGATGTCTTCATTTCTGCAACCTGTTGCTCCATTTTGTTTACTCTTTCCTTTTGATTTTCCAGTTGATTCTCCCTTCCTTTGATTTCTTGAATATGAAAGTTTACTGTTCTGGAGTATGACTCCTTTTCGTGTCGGAGATCTGATATTAGCTTCTGTGTCTGAGCTTCCTTGGTCAAATAATGTTTGAGCATGTTGTTGACATCTGATAAATTTTCTTTTGTTCTTTGAAGTTCTTCTTCTGTTAGCTTAGCTTGCCTCTGTTGTTCTTGGTTTTGCTACACCAGTTCGTTGAGTTGCACTCTGGTCTCTTCCAATAGATTACCTAATGCTACTCTAGCATCTTCTTTATCCTTTAGATTGATCTTCAACTGACTGATTTCGGCCTGTGCTTCGCTTAGTAGCTTGTCCTTTTGATTGAGATCTACCAGTGCGGTATCTCTTTGATCGGCAATTTTGTGTTGTTCTGCAAGTTGAGCTTGGAGATGGGTAATTTGTGAGTGCAGCTGATGGTTTTCGGCTTTGACTGCATCTATCTCTTCTTGCAGGGGCGTGATGTCTGCTTCTAGGACGTCCACCTTGTGTTGTAGCTCATTCCGGATGTTATCTCTGACTTCTCTCATTGGGATTGGTAATTGCTGTGATAGGTTAATGAGCAATTGACCCATGTTTGCCAATTCAGAGATTACGGGAATCGAAGGAAGTGGGAGATGTTGGCGAGGTGGAGATGAGGACGTGGTGAGGAGTTGTTGGGAGTTGGGTGGGGAGTAGTTTGGGGATGAGGAAGAGGAGTCAGCGGGTTCGTCAGGGTGAATGGGTTGGCTGGGGATAATGGTTTCGATTGGCGACTCCGGTGGGGGAGTGAGAAGAATAGAATTTGACTGTTGTACCTTATCGATGGTGTGTTGTGTAGTTTCTTCGGATGTGGAGTCAACTGCCTTAAGCAACTCTTCGAGAACTTCTTTAGCAACTTGTTCTTTATCTTCTTGCTGTTCCCTCTCAGATTGTTGCTGGGATGCTTCTTCTGTAGAGGTTGTGTCGGCTTGAGTATGATTTTCCTGTTCTTGTTGCTCCTGGGAAGGTGATTGCGCGGAGGATTCATGCTGCATTGATGTTGCGGTGTCGTGGAATGTTTCTTCGTCATGTTTTGCTTCTTCTTTGTCGTCATCTTTGTTTCCTTTAGCTGATCCCTGTGCTTCACTCTCAGAAGAACTGATTCTGATTTCTTTCTGTGGAAGAGTTGGTTTAGCTCCTCTTCATCTTCTTCCTCATCGTCCCATAATTGTACAGATTCTTCATGTCACAGAACAGGCCCACGGGGTGGTGGTTGTGCTGCAAGTATTGCCGGAAAAAGGAAGGACAGGATGTGCGGCAATCTGGACCTTGGCATGCCTCCCTTGTTTACCTATTTAATTATGGATACGCACTCTCGGTTAAAGCGGTGGAAGAAGAATGATGCGAAGTTGACTGGTTCTTGATCAGCTAAATCTATGGTGGAGTAGAAGGGACGGGATATTCCATAGGTGCGTTTTTGTAGGTTGAGAATAGCTACTAAGAATTGGAGGGCTGATCTTTCAGGCTCCAGTCGACACAGGATCGCGTACTCGTTTGAGGAATACCTAGGAAATAACTCTATCATTCTTGCGACAGGCAGACTCGGGCCATTTTCCCGACCTTGCCGAGGGAGTCTAAATGCTTCTGCAAAAGCTTGGAGGGTGATCAGTGTACAGGATGGGAGGGAGGTGATTGGCCAACTCTGCTCGGTGGCAGGTGTGTTGGCGATGGCGGAGATGATCTGGGCAAAAAATGGGTGGGATTCCACTGAATGCCAAGACAGTTCAGTGAAGTTGGATAGCCCACGAATGCGTAGGAACTCTCCTACGTCAGTAGGGAGTCCATCACGGAAGGCGGCATAGTTAGCCAAAGCTTCCATGGCGCACACAGAGACAACAATCACAAGCACACAGAGCATAGGGTACGCACAATAACACAAATCACACAAACACAATAGAGATTTTCGACGAAACAGAAAGGGTTAAGTAGATGCGTTGCAGGGGAGAGCAATCAAGAGTGACTAATCATCGTGCGGTATTGAGATGATAATTCTTAACTTCGGTGTGCATGCGTGAGTAGCTGGAAAGGGCAGGGCGGCTGTGGACATAATTAGGTATCAAAACGCGGATATTTACAGACTTATTTTATTAAGCATGCCAAAAAAGAAAAGAAAAGAAAATAAAAGAAAAGAGAACGCCAAAAAATGCGGCTAAGTAAAACGTTTCAGTGTGGGTTAGATGTGTGTTGATATGGCCGCAACTTCGAACCATTGATGACTTTTGGAAGAGGAATTCCGGTCAATGTAGTCAATCGAAAAGTTGCTGGGCCCACTTGTTCAGAAATCTGGTAGGGACCAAACCATTGTAACTTGAATTTGCCAGTAGAGCGATTCAACTTTGCATTGTAAAAGAGTACAAGTTGTCCCACCGAAAAAATTGGAGTCTTTAGATATCGATCATGTGTTCGAGCTTGTCTTAGCTGTACTTCTTGCATAGTCAAAAAACTGTGCCATCGATGCTCATCTAATTCTCTGAGTGTATCCAACCGAAATGACAATGATTCTTCAGGTAGCAGTTTCTAAGGGATTGCTACTCGTAAACTTGGTATAACTATCACCATCGGTGCTATTGCTTCCAATCCATAAGCTAGTTTGAAAGGGGTTAATCCTGTTGTTACCTTGTATGTAGTTCGATATGCCCATAATACTGCAGGTAGCATTTGATCCCATCTTTCCGGTGCTTCTAAAATGAGTTTTTGAAGCATATTCAACAAAGTTTTGTTTGTACTCTCAGCCAAACCATTTGCACGAGGATAATATGGTGAACTGAATTTATGTGTGACCTAAAACGAATGTGTGAGTACTTTCATTAAATTGTTGACAAAATGAGTGCCTTGATCTGTAACAAGTTCCAACGGTAAGCCAAAATGTGGAAAGACATCCTTCAGTAGACACTTAGCTACCGCAATAGCTGTGGCAGATCGTAAAGCCCAGGCTTCTGCCCATCTGGTAGCATAATCAGTACATGTCAAAATATAACAATTATTATTGAGGATTGCTGGTGGTGTAATAGGGCCAATGAAATCTAGACCCCACTTCTGAAAAGGCTCTAATGGCAAGACAGGTTGTAGAGGGAAAAGATGATGTTGCACGGGCTGTCCAGATCTCTGACAACTATCACATTGTTTGACAAATTGTGATACATCCCTGTACATAGTAGGCCACTAGAGACCACTTTGCAGAATTTTCCAGTGTGTTAAGTCTGCAACAAAATGGCCACCGGAAGGAATTGAGTTAGCCAAATTAATGACTGAGTTAACTTCATGTGGTGGAATACAACGAAGTAAAACTCCACTGTGATCTATATAGTATAATTCCCCAGCAATCAACCGAAATCGGCGACGGAAAACTGAAATTTTCCTTCGTATTGCAGGAGAAGCCTGAGTAGGAAGGTATCCATCAGTGAGGAAGGTCAAGATCTGATCATATATGTAGATGGCATAGGTGGGTCTGTAATTTCATCATTAGTCGGTTCAGAGACATAAATTGCCGGTGTTGTGTCATCTATACCGATCGGAGCTTCATCGGAATCTAAGCGAGAGAGAAAATCTGCTAAGGCATGTGAACTGCCTGGCCGATGGATAACTTCGTAGTCAAACTCTTGTAAAAGCAGAACCCATCGTGCTAATCGACCACCTAGATGCTGTTGTCGAACTAGATAGACAAGTGCAGCATGATCTACATGAAAAGTAAATCTACAGCCCAACAAATAATGTCTGAATTTCTGACAGAATATACTAGACCTAGACATTCTGTCTCTGTTACAGAGTAATTCTTTTCAGCAGGGGCTAATCTTCGACTTGCATAGTACACTGGTTTGAACCACTTATGGGTTTGTTGCATTAGAATGCTCCCTATTGCTATATCTGAAGCATCAACAAATACATGAAATGGGCAATCCCAGTCAGGAGGCTGTAAGATTGGAACCTGTGTTAGTAATCCCTTTAAACGATCAAAAGCAGTTTGACAATCCAGGGTCTAGTCAAATTGTCAAGGGGTCTTGGTTATCAATCGGTTCAGTGGTATTGCCAAATGAGAAAGCCACCGTAAGTGCCGACCATGCCATCTTACTTGGCCCATGAAGCGCATTACTTCCTTAGGTGTAGTGGGTACAGGTGCTTCTAACACAGCTGTGATTTTATCTGGATCCACCTGTATGCCCTGTGCAGATACAATGTGATCAAGTAGCTTTCCACATGAAACCGCAAACACAGATTTGTTTGGGTTCAAACAGACTCTATATTCTCTGCACTTTTCAAAGCAGCACCGTAAATGGAATAGGTGTGCTATCATCTTACCGAAAATTGAAAAATCATCAAGATATACTTGCATAAAAGAGGTAAGGTAAAGAGAAAATATTTCCTGCATACACCTTTGGAACGTACTTGGGGCATTTCTTAATTCAAACCACATAACAGTACATGCAAAAACACCCCAGTTGGTAATGAAGGCGGTCTTCGATATATCCTGTTCAGCCATTCTAACTTGATTATACCCACTGTACTGTCACGAGGAAGGAGATAAGGAAGAGAGCTCACACACACACTCTCACTCTCAAGGAGAAGCACACACACAGATTGAGGCAAGGAAGAATGATCTTCTTCTTCTTCTTCTATTACATAAAAAGGAATGTACAAGAATGACCTAAAAACAAGAATACAACAAGTGCAATATATAAAGACCAGTACATAAGGAAAAACCTAATGTCCGCGAATGAGTGAGCTGGCAAGAAACAAATGTGCCATCACTCTTGGTAGATAGTCTAATAAAGCTCAATGAAGTATCCCTGACATATACTGGCATGACCACTATACATGTCAGAGAAATGAAAATCTGGTACGTGTCATCCTGGATCATCACATGTTGAGCTTGATATCTCAACACTCCCCCTCAAGCTCAACACCATATCCTATAATCCAAGCATCTTCCGAAACTTCTTCAACTTCTCAACTCCAAGTGCTTTGGTGAAAATATCAGCAACCTGCTCATCTGTTCTCACATAAACAAGATCAATATCACTTGCTAATACCTTCTCTCTGATGAAGTGATAATGTACCTCGATATGCTTTGTTCTAGCATGGAAAACAGGGTTCCGTGCTAATTGTATGCTGCTAAGATTATCACAATAGATAGTGATAGGCTTTTGCACTTCCACACCTAAATCTGCAAGTAACATCTCCAGCCATGATGCCTCACATGCTGCCATTGCAGCACCTCTGTACTCAGCCTCTGTACTCGACAAAGCAATAGTGGGTTGCTTCTTACTGCTCCATGTAATAGCTGCACCTCCCTGTGAGAAAAGAAAGCCACTAGTAGATCTTGTATCTGGAGTACTACCAGCCCAATCTGCATCGGTGTATCCATGAACCTGCAAATCTACACCAGCTTCATAAAACAATGCATAATCCAAAGTAGCACTCACATAACGTAGAGTGCACCTCAGAGCATCCAAATGTGGCTTCCTGGGAACCTGCATAAACTGACTTTCAAGTCCAACAGTGTAGCTTAAATCAGGTCTTGTAATTGTAAGATATATAAGACTTCCCACAATTTTCCTGTACATAGTAGCATTTTCCAATGCTTCACCTGATGTAGTATCCAATTTCAAATTCTGATCTAAAGGCATAGAAATTTGCTTACAATCAGCCATAGCATACTTTTGCAGCATATTCAAGGCATATTGCCTTTGCGACATCCATATACCTGTTTCTGTATGTATAAACTCAATGCCCAAGAAATAGCGCAGCACACCAAGATCTTTCATGTCGAATTCCTGCATAAGAAGTTTCTTTACCTCTTTGATGCTTTCTTCATTATCACCACCTACAATCAGGTCATCAACATAAATAGCCACAATAGTGATGCCATCATCAGCCTTCCTTGCATATAGTGAGTGATCTGCATCACACATAGAAAACCCAATGCTGGTTAAGTAATCAGCAATCCTTGCATGCCATGCACATGGAGCTTGCTTCAACCCATACAAAGCCTTTTGCAACCTGCAGACATATTCTGGATGCTTTGAATCTTCATATCCTTGTGGCTGGTCCATATATACTTCTTCCTGTAACTCACCATGTAGAAAAGCATTCTTCACATCCATCTGATGCAAAGTCCATCCTTTTGCTGTAGCTAACGCAACAAGTGTTCTGACAGTAGACATTTTAGCTACAGGGCTAAATGTTTCCTCATAATCAATGCCATATGTCTGTGCATAACCTTTAGCTACCAATCGTTCTTTATACCTGCTTATGCTACCATCATCAACATGCTTTACCTTGTAAACCCATTTGCAGCCTATGGATTTCTTTCCTTGCGGCAATGGAACCATTTTCCATGTATCATTTCCATAAAATGCAACCATCTCCTCATCCATAGCTTTTTCCCAATCTGCATTACCAATTGCATCTTCAAAACAAGAAGGTTCAGCATCTTGTATTACCTTTGTCATGTAGGCACAATGGCGAGCCATGTAACTATCATATGTCAATCGTTGCACTGAATTACGCATCCTCCCAGATCTTCTTGGTCTTGGGTCACTTCTTCTTGTATCATCGGCATGTGCCCTTCTTACTCCTGGAGTCTTCACAGAGGGAAATCCAAGTTCCTCATCAAGAATCTTTTCTGAACCACTTGAATCTCCATCAACGTCTTCAAAACCTGCACCTGTTTTACTACCAGCAAAAAGCTTTTCTTTACCTTTCTTGGATGTATTTGATGAATTTTCTGGACTGAAATTTCCATGCAATCTTCCACTCCATGGATTTGAGTTGGAACTATTGCTTGGTGATGCATCCGGTCCACTCAAAACCTGAGATTCTGCACTAGATTTTTCAGCATTTTCTTTGTCATTTGGTTCAAGATTCAGTCCTTCTTTGGCATCTGCATAGAAGCTTGACATTTCATCAAATACCACATCTCTGCTCACCTTCACCTGTCGTGTGAGTGGGTTATAACATTTGTACCCCTTTTGCTCAAGGGAATATCCAATGAAGACACATTTTTTGGCTTTCGGATCAAGCTTCATCCTCAACTCATCTGGAACATGTACATATGCAATACAACCAAAAACTTTCATATGTGATAAGTTTGGCTTTTTACCTGTAAACTTCTCTTCAGGTGTAACTTGATGTACAACAGCAGTCGAAGTTCTGTTCATGATATATACAGCAGTATGCACAACTTCTACCCAATAACAATGAGGCATATTCTTCTCAGCCATTAAGGCTCTTGCTATTTCTGCAATATGTCTGTTTTTGCATTCAACAATACCATTCTGTTGTGATGTGTACCTGCATGAAAACTGACGCCGAATTCCATGATTTTTTAGAAAATTGCTGAACTCATTTGACATGTATTCACCTCCTCCATTAGATCTTAATGTCTGAATGTACTTCCCTGTCTGCTTTTCCACCATAACTTTAAAATTCTGGGAATGAGTAAACACCTCGCTCTTCTCCTTCATGAAATATACCCATACTTTGCGTGTATGGTCATCAATGAAAGTAACATAAAACCTGCAACCACCCATAGATGTGGTCTTTGCTGGACCCCAAACATCTGTATGTACTACTTCTAGTACATTCTCACTAACATGCTTGTCATGTGGAAATGATGCTCTTGACTGTTTACCAAATTGACATGCTGCACATACCTTTTGCATTTCTACAACTTTGAAATTTGGTAGTCCATGGACAATCTCCTTTGACTGCATCAGTTTTAGCCTTTGCAAGTTTGCATGTCCAATCCGTTTGTGCCATATCTCTATATCTGCAATAACTCCTGCACCTTTTGCAAACATGGCTCCATTCATTTAAGGGATCTTCACATTTAAGGTGAACATCCTACCCACTTTGTTTCCTTTGGCAACCAATCGTCCATCTTTCTTGTACTCTTCTACATATAATCCATCAACATTGAACCTGACTTGTAATCCCTGGTCAACCATTTGTCCAATAGAAACCAGATTCTTCGTTATATTTGGAACATGCAGCACATCAGCAAGATGTTTTACCTTTCCGTCCTCCATAGACAATGCTATGTTTCCTATATGCTCAATAGGATGTGATGTGTCATCACCTGTTTCAACATATCCAGGAACTGGCATTTTCTGCAAACTACTAAACCATTCTGCATGACTGGTCATGTGATTTGAAGCACCTGAATCAACATACCATACATTATCATTCGATTTTGAAACACTAGCAAACATCGTATTCATCATGTGATGTTGAACCATAAACAGCTTCTCAGAATCATCTGCACTTGTGGATGCATAGTTGTTTTGCTGCCTTCTGTTATTTTGATTCTTTAATTTGCAATCACGTTCAAAGTGTCCAAGTTTACCACAATTCCAACATCCTTTACTATCATTACCTGAATCATTTCTTTGGAAATTTCTGCGACCTCTTTGACTCCCCCTACCTCAAAACTGTCCTCTTCCTTCTGCATGATTCTGTTGTTGACCATGGTCTTGGTTATTGTTTCCTCTTCCACTTCCAAAACCTCTAACTCTGCCTCTTCCTCTGCCAGAGTAGAATACCTGCTCAGAACTGGGCTTTCCTTGGGAGTTTGAATCCTCACCAAGATTCTTTTCTTCAATGATCAGCATAGATACTAGATCAGCAAAATTTGGAATATTTTCCCTAGTCTGTATAGAAGTTCTGAACTGCTTATATGCAGCTCCTAAACCAAGAAGGCACACTTCCACCTTATCATCATCATCTACATTCACGCCAATAGATGCAAGTGACTCACATATGCTTTTGATTTTTAGAGTGTAGTCACTTACCGACATGCTCTTTTTCTCCAATGTATGCAGCTCGTTCTTGAGTTGCAATTTCCGTGCCTTTGTATTGGTCTCGTACAAAGTGACCAAACTGTTCCAAGCCTCTTTTGGAGTCTTGGCATCCTGTATGTGTCCAATCATGCTATCCTGTATGCTAACAGATAGCCAATACATTACCTTTCGTGCTCCTTGATTCCATTCCTCATATGCTCTTAACTGTTCTACAGTCCGATTCCTTTCTGGTAACTGCGGAGCATTTTCATTCTCTCCTTTGATGTACTTCTAGTAACCTTTTCCCATCAAGAAATTCGTCATTCTGAATCTCCAAGTATGGAAGTTGTTCTTGTCCAGCTTATCGCTCATAAGTTGACTCATTCCATCCGTGTTTGCCATTTCTGCAACAATTCACAACACCGCAACACACTACAAGTAGCACTTCTGCTTGAACACTGTCGCACTATGACGTGACAGTTCGATCTCAGAAAAACACACTTTTCGTGTATCAACAGTACACGGAATCACTTGAAATTCTGGATCTGGAATATATGAGTGTTGCCAAACACAATGCAAGTTACAGTTTCTGAAATTGACCTGGTTTTTCTATGGGCCCCACCTTGCGGGCTCGAAACGGAGGTCGAGATGGCTCCGAAAATATTTTGAGGTCTTCTACCTTCACGGCAATTTTCGTAGCGAACGGAGGCCGTTTGTGAAATCGCATTTTCTCCACGCCTTGCCGCGTAGTCTTCACCGTCGCCTTCTCCACGAGCTCTCTACAGCCACGCTGGCTCTGATACCATGTCACGAGGAAGGAGATAAGGAAGAGAGCTCACACACACACACTCTCACTCTCAAGGAGAAGCACACACACAGATTGAGGCAAGGAAGAATGATCTTCTTCTTCTTCTTCTTCTATTACATAAAAAGGAATGTACAAGAATGACCTAAAAACAAGAATACAACAAGTGCAATATATAAAGACCAGTACATAAGGAAAAACATAATGTCCGCGAATGAGTGAGCTGGCACGAAACAAATGTGCCATCACTCTCGGTAGATAGTCTAATAAAGCTCAATGAAGTATCCCTGACATATACTGGCATGACCACTATACATGTCAAAGAAACGAAAATCTGGTACGTGTCATCCTCGATCACTAAGAATGAATACATTTCATGTCCTGCTACTCTATCAAGCATTGTGTCAAGAAAAGGGAGCAAAAATGGATCAGGCACTGTAGCTGCGTTCAGTTTCCGGTAATCTACACATATTCGTAACTGCTTATTCTTTTTAGGGACAATAACAATTGGTGAGATCCATTCAGCATGCTCTACTGGTACAATAAATCCGACTTTGAGTAGCCTATCAAGTTTTGCCTTTACCTGTGATGCATAGTTTGGATTCATCCGGTAGCTGGGTTGCTTAAGTGGTTTTGCTTCTGGCTTCAGCATGACCCTGTGTTGATAGATGCGCGGGTCCAAACCCTTCATATCTTTGTAATCCCATGCAAATACATCAGAAAATTCTCGAAGTAGTTGGATTAGATCTGCTTGAAATAACTCCTGTAAGCTCTCCTTTATCTTAACAGGTTGTGGATTTTCTTCATCACCTAAATTGTAAGTGGTCAGTTGATCTTCTGGGACATAGAATTGTTGAGGCTTCTCTATATTCTCAGATGGCTTAAAAAGTTGTTGTAGATCAACGTCATCTATGGTAGCCTTATCTTCTTTCATATCTTTTTCTGTTACAGTCATCACCGTACAAACTGTAGGATTCCAATTATCTACAACAGATTGTAGATCAACAGTTCCTAGGGAGATCAAGTCAATGTTATTTTTTAGAAACTCTTATTCTTCATCATCTGACAACCCATCTAGCATATGGATTGGTTCTGCAAAATATGGTCTAGCATGCAACTCGCAAGGTTGTATAGCATCTAATTTTACAACGTATTTACGATTATTATCTTTGAAAGTGAGTTCCTATGCAGACCAATCTTTTATCACCTTAGCGTGCTTCAGCCAAGGTCGGCCGAAAAGGAGATTATAATCAAGGGTGGATTCCGGTAATTCTAGTATGACAAAGGTCATTTTAAATGTTGTACCTTGTAAAGTTATTGGTACATTTCGTACAAGTCCTACGGGATGGACTCTTAATTGGTCGGCCATTCTGACAAAAAACTGAACTGGTTCGATTTCGGTCCACCCCAACTTTTTACACAGTGCAGCGATAGCAATGTTGACACCAGATCCTCCATCAATTAATACCTGTGTGATTTTATGATTTTTATACCATACTGTAATTAAAGGAACTGAATGATCAACCGTAGAATGAGGTTCCGGTTGCACTGTTGCTGTTGCTGGCATGCAAGAAGGCACAGGACTGAACTGTTGTTGGAATTGTTGTCGAACTCTTGGAACTAGTGCAAGTAATTGGCCCAGAGGAAGAGTGATGGATGCTTTAGATAAAATTTCCCAGGCCTTTTGTGATTGGATTGTATTTTCCATAGATTTTGAAGATGATGCGCCTGCTCAAGATGATGTGCCTGCTGCTGAATTAGAATCCTGTTGTTGTGTTCCTTCCTCGGTTAACGGAGTCTAGGTCACCGGAATAGGATCTAGGAAGACTGGAGGTTCTGCGGTGGTCCATTGACTAGCTTTATCATACATCCTTTGTTGTTCACGTATGCTTGGTTCAAATATTTCTGCTGCTGGTTGCAGTTGTTTACCGGATCGGGTCTGAATTACTGCAGCGTGCATTTCTACTGGTGTGATTTGTACCATATTAGCCATTGGGTTTTGACATTCTTTCTTCCTCTGATCATACTCAACTGCATCCTTACAAAATCTTCTAATGTGACCAAATTCACCACATAAATGACAGCGCGGTGGTCGCAAATTGGGATTTTCCAGTGCTGGTCCGGCCTGCTAGCGGTTTGCATTGTAGTTATTATTTCTCTGTCCTCTGTAATTTTGATATCCTTGTTGCTGGTTGTTTCTCATTTGTGGAGGTACATAATGATTGGCTGGCTGCCCTGGTTCCTGTATAATTGCATTGACAGTGGCTGTTCCCTGCAATTTGGCATTATATGCGCAGTTTTCGGTGGTGTGTCCGGTAGTGTTGCAGATAGCACAAAACAATTGATTAAGTGCACGTGGTACTAGTATGGTCTGAATTCTTGCATGTAGTGCAGTACATCTGTCTGGTCGGGTCTTTGATGATATTTTTATTTGCTTTTAACCACTCCAGATCTTCTGTAAATCCTCCAACCTTTTTTTCAAGTTGCAAAGCCATTGCGATCATGGCATCTAGCATCATAGCTCCTACACAGCGTATGATCATAATCTGTTTAAGTTGTGGAGTCAATCCATTGATAAACCATTGAGTAATAACGTCATCCGGTAGGTTGGCATGTGCTGGTGGTAACTGCCTCAAATGAGTCCTGAATAGAGTGGCGTATTCTTGTACTGTTTGATTTATCTTCTGTCTATTGTTTTGCAGGTAGTCAAAAATTTTGGCTGGATTCTTCTTTAGCCTGAATCTCTGCAAAAAGGCATCCCTTACTGCTTCATAGGTGCCGAAATGGTTAATATCATATTCTGTAAGCCATCTAGCTGCTTCGTTGACCAATGTCGATTGGAAAACAATAGCCTTATATGCCGGATCAGGTGGATGGTTGAGCACTGCGTAACTTATCTCAAATGTGCGTACATGAGCATCCGGGTCATCTCCTAGGAATCCACCAAATTTGTACGTTACTCCTGTTGGAGTCGGCCGTGGTGGGCATAGTTGTTGTCGTTGTTGCTGCTGTTGTTGTTGCTGCTGTTGTTGTTGCTGCTGTTGTTGTTGTCCATTCATGGCTCTGATGGTTGTATTGTGACTATCTTCTGTATCTCGGGGCTGAATATCTGAACTATCAGAATCTGTATCGTCGGCCTGTGCACTTTCCGGTTCGATAATCTTGTTCAGTGTGTTTCTAATCTCAGTTTCAAACAATTTACCTTCCTTCTTGATGTCAAATGTAGGGAAGCTTACTCCCAATAGCGGTGACTTGGCCGAAGATTCACCGAGGAATGGTAAACCGTCGCCAGAAAACTGCGATCTTTCAGCAATTGTTACCAAAATATCACCGGAATGTGTCGAATCTTCACCAAAACAAGGTGCTTTTTCTCCTTCACTAATTTCCTTGGCTAAAGTGTTTCTAGTTGTAAACAAATTTGAATCTTTACCCAATGTTGTTAAACTAACTTCAGGCTGCGTCCTGGTAGATTCTGGAGTTACTATATCTTCGACAGACTGTGCCGAAATAGTACCGGAATTTACCAGAGGTGTAACACGTTCCACCGGAATATGACCGGAATCACTACTAACGTTCTTTACTTTCTTGACAACTGGGTTAGACCTAGTTGTACTTCTACCTCCCGGAGTCATCCTTAGCAAATTAAGTACCCCAGGCTGGCGGTTCTTTGGATACGTTTCACCGGATCGAGTAACCGACATGTATCATCTTTTGTACGAATCGCGTACTATTACTGTCGATAAAAAATTTATAGTCACGTTTCCACAACAGGTTTGCAACAATCTGATTTGTTGCCATCTTCCCACAGACGACACCAGTGTTAAACGCTGTTTTATTCTTCTAACTGTTAGAAGTGCGTTTAAGCGATTCTTGGGTAAATGCAAATATATGGATCCTAGTATATGTTTTCAGGTTTTTGAAGACAGGAAGATAGCAGGTTCAGAGACCGTTCATGCTATATTTGTTGTCAAGCAGTGATTGCTTGATGGGTACACTATTGGATATCTAGTTTGCATATTTTCTCAGGTATTATGGTTCATATTCAGCAAGTTCATATTTTTTGAAGGAAAGTCAAATTCAATTTTGAAGAAGACTTTTGAAGAACAAGTTCTGAAGTACGGAAGTACAAGCTTGAAGCTTGTGGTAGTTTGCAGTTTGTGACAGATTGCAGATCGAGTCCAGATTGTACCAATATGACATTGCAGGGGGGATTGTTGGAAAACAATGCCTCATTGGTTGGAAATTGGTCAAAGTTTATACCAGTTTTCAGAATGTATATCTGTTCTTTCCATTACTTCTACAAGTAAATGGTGTGGGCGCAGTGGATAAAGCATTGTCCTCCCATCCCAGCCACCCGGGATCAAATCCCGTCGCCAGCAACACGGAGATATACAATCCTTTTGATATCATGCTTTTCAACTCAATAAAAGCAAAACGAATAGCGAACGCGGAAGACTATTTGCGTAGCGATCATGCTTTATTGGAGATCGTAAGTTCGTAGCTTTATTAGAAGCGAATTGCTTTTGGAGGGGTGCTTTTCAAGTACACAAACTACTATATAAGAAGCACCTTGGCTCATTATCTTGCATCCTTCACCTAGGATCAACACAAGCTTTCTAGAGCTTGGACCTCAGTAGAGGTGGTGTTTCTTCTAGCACATGGGGCAGCCATGGTGCTAACTTGAAGCATGTTGAGGAGCAGCTATGGAGTTCTTCTTGGTGATTCTTCTTGGAGAAGATGAAGGGTGTGCTCACACTCTACCTCATGGAGAGGAGGTTATCTCTTGTTCATGGCAAGAAGACTTGATTATTAGCAGCTTGATGGTGAGGATCGCCCATCTACATGATGTATTTGAAGATCATCTTCTACAAGAAGATGTTAGGTTGAAGATTATCTTCTACAAGAAGATGTCTGGCTACTTCAAAGACATTGGATGGGACCATCTACATGATTTTGAAGATTATCTTCTACAGGAAGATATTAGGTTGAAGATTGTCTTCTACAAGAAGATGTCGGGCTACTTCAAAGACATTAGATGGTGATTAACATAAGATTCACATCTTATGTTAAGTATTCAGGTACATATTCTCTTTATGCACACAGGTACTACTTGAAGTTTATGGAGGCTATGGCGTTCATATCAGAAGGAGTCCTATTCGGCATAGGTACAAGAGAATCAGTACTTATATGCTTTATGCATATTTTTATGAGGTGTTTGAGAAGGTGTGTTCACATGAGTTTGAGGATTTCCGGCAACAATCTTGTTAGCATTCTATGCTACTTTATAAGTATGTGATCTTTTCACACACGTATCTAACTTAGGATCTTCCATAGCCTAAGTTTAGATGTAGGTTTGTTGACCATCAGTTTCACACTGATCCTTCCTCATTCAGTCACTCGTATTCACTCTTCTATAACCTTTAAGGTCACACATCTCATGTATATTCAGATTACTGCCCACACATCTGAATATGTTTGTTAGATTGTACATTCACTCATTCATCTATTTCTCATCACATAGAATGGTTGAGAATTTTGCTCCCACATTGTACATTGAACATGGGTATATATGATACTATGAGTAAGCGATGGCTTACGTAACACCTTACACATGTCTTCTATTCTTTCTCTATCTTTATCTCATCATCTGTATGATTAAGTTGTGGTATGTTCATGTTTTGTCAATATGGAAGATTGCTGGAATTAATGTTGTACATAACTGGAACTATGGAACCATGGACCTGTGACATGAGCCTAAGGGCCTACCTCACTTCCAACATTTGGTATCAGAGCACTAAGGTTTTGGTTACAGAACTTTAGATCTTTGGCATCAATGCATTAAGGCTCATTCATAATCCCAGGTTCCTAGACTTCCAGATTTACAACATATGATTTGAAAGCATCTTCTAACATTTGACATTTGACATTTGACATACACACTTAATCTAGATGAGTAGAGATTTGAGAATTAGACACTTCAATTACATTCATCAGTGTGGAGTATGAAGTTGATGATCTGTTAGCAGCCGAATATTTTTGAAGAGTATGCAAATACTTTACAAAAGTATTGTTTGAAGACCCAGACTTGATGAAGAGAAGACTACTTCAAATTCAAGGAAGAACAATGATTTAGAGAAGATGAAGGAATCAGATCAACATCAAATCACAGGTATCAGTTTCTACTATCAGATTATCATTTGCAGGTCATATCTTAGAAGAGCACTTATGAAGAGATTTGAAGAAATTCAAGGATTGCTTTTATACACTTTCATCATTTGAAAGTTAAAGTCTACATCGAAACAGGTATCTAGAGGTTTTTCTAGAGAGTTTTTGAGAAATCTCTTTCATGGCAAGAAAGTTCATCTAAGAAGATAAGCGCAGAGATGAGATGAGTTTTTTCAGCCAATTTTCTGTTGTAAGTTGGTTGGATATCAAGGTACAAATGTATCTAGAGAAGGTAACTCTAGAAGGGCAATTCATCATTCAGAAAACGATTGGTGAATTTAGTCATTTCAGACATTTGAAGCAGAATTTTGATTCAGAGATATGAGGAGATGATAAAACATGTTTCTATATTCAACTTCCATTTATATACCATGTTTGCTTTTGCAAGAGAATGGAGATTACGACCACCACATGCTTGAGAGATGACTCTCCTCCCAACCAAATGCCTCTAAATATAGCTCTCTCTAGGGGACTGCCTTCTTGGGCAGGTGAATGCTAATCATCCAAGTGTCAGCCATGTAACTACATGTGTGCCAAGTGTCTCAGTGGATGCTTCTAGAAGGTTCTAGAGCTCTTTGGGCAAAATACTCTTCCCATGTACCCCATGGGGATTGAACCCAAGACCTCGTCCTTCACACCCTTGAGTCTTAACCATTAGGCTAAGTGGATTACTTGGTTACAAGAGTAAATGACCTACCAATAAGTCTAGACTCGAGATCTTTGGCCACACAAACGAATGACCAAACGGAATCCGATTTCAGATCTGTCTGAACCAATCGGATCCCTAGATCACCAACTTACTTTATTACATTCTTCCCCCCTTGGAAAAGATTTTCGTCCTCGAAAATAGAGCTATATACATACTGTAGGCAACCCCCGAGCCTCATGTTCTAAAACTGGAAGAACATGGTCATGTTCTAGAACTGGAAGAACATGTCTCATCTCTGTGGTGGCATCCCTGCCCAAATGATTCAAAACACTATCTGGTTTTGTACTTTGATGAACGGGACAAAGTACAAACTTCTAGAAGGTTCTAGAGCTCTTTGGGCAAAATACTCTTCCCATGTACCCCATGGGGATTGAACCCAAGACCTCGTCCTTCACACCCTTGAGTCTTAACCATTAGGCTAAGTGGATTACTTGGTTACAAGAGTAAATGACCTACCAATAAGTCTAGACTCGAGATCTTTGGCCACACAAACGAATGACCAAACGGAATCCAATTTCAGATCTGTCTGAACCAATCGGATCCCTAGATCACCAACTTACTTTATTACATTCTTCCCCCCTTGGAAAAGATTTTCGTCCTCGAAAATAGAGCTATATACATACTGTAGGCAACCCCCGAGCCTCATGTTCTAAAACTGGAAGAACATGGTCATGTTCTAGAACTAGAAGAACATGTCTCATCTCTGTGGTGGCATCCCTGCCCAAATGATTCAAAACACTATCTGGTTTTGTACTTTGATGAACGGGACAAAGTACAAACTAGTGAAGAATAATGAGGGTGGATCTAATGACATCCCTGGCTAATTCACAGTTTTTGGATGTGCGATCTAGGCACAAACATGTGAACTAGGTGGATTCAAATTACTAGTCCATTTCTAGGCATAACTGGTGCATGGGCTTAGTAATGAAGGTGGGATTCTTATCCCTCGCAAGACTTTGAGAATTCTTGATTCACTTGAATTTGTTTTGGAGAACTTGAAGTTTGGTTGTCCCATACATCTAACTTTAGATGTCTATACAATGGTTTACTTTTATCTAACAGTTACTTGATTTTTTCACCCGACTAGAGGACTACTTTGTCCCAATGAGTTGAAAAAATCCTATGTAAACTGTAGGAGAAAGTTTACCATTTCGGTGGAATCAACCATACTAACTTCACCAATTCAAATTCAAAATGAAAATTGTCCAACTTAGGACACTTTTCTCAAAGACTTTTAACTGAAAGTTCTTGGGAATTGTCAATCTGATGAGCAATTCCTAACTTCCCTATTCTAGAGTATACTGGACTCCAGGAAATCATTTATGCTATAACTTGAAGCAAACTCAAATGAATAAGTCCACTTAGACTTATCATCTTTTGAAGATTGAAAAGGTTCTTGTACATAACATCTATCTAGGATGTTCAAGTTAGTTATTTTATTCTAACCGGCTAACCCTGGTCTTTTGCAAAAGGGATCAGATACCATATCTGAGCCAATTCCAAAAGATTTGGAAAGCGGAAAGAAATAACTAAGACTCTGTACAACCAATTCAAACTTCGAATATACATAAACTTGTTATGAGTCAAAGACTAGATGACTCAGGACTTCAACTTTTCAAAGATCTATTTCAACAGGGATTTGAAGCATTTTCTTTATCTTTAAGGGAAATAAGCTGGATTCTCAAAAAGATTCAAAGAAAATCAAAAACATCATCCAACCACAAGATACTAGTGTGGTAACCAACATCAGTGTGTCGACCCACTGAGGTTCTATCGATGAGTTTAGTTTTCAAATAATGCTTCACTTGAGACTAAGTTCATGTCACATTCAGTCTTTTCGACTCCTAATCGTGAATGCAATTCTTGTGCATTTCTTTGAGTCTAAAAGAGTGAATTTATCAAGTTACACTAGGAACTTGATACTTGACTTAGTCAATTGAATCTTTAGTTGAAAAGATCAACTCAAAGTCAAAGTCCAACTTCTTTAAGAAATTTATCAAATATTTCTGATCAATAACACTTAAGCTTGAAGTGTTCTAAGAAGATCTTGGAAGTTCTTTACTTCATATCTTCAATTTCCTTGATCTTGAAGTCATCTTGAAGTATCGTAAGATACTACTTTCATCCTTTACGAATTAAAATTTTCTTGAAGTCTTAATTCCCTTGAGGATGAAACCTAACTTCAAAATCCAAACTAGGACTAAAAGATAATTATCATCCCACGGTCCGATGTCCCATACCATCTTTCCTATATCAATCTGAGTATAAAATCTGGTGTCCCATACCACCCTATTTTATATTCACATTAATGTGTGGGTAATTCTTATCCTAAAGTCTAAACATCTCTTGATAGAGTACCTTATCTCTTCAATTCTTTTACGAGAATTTAGAAGTTCCAGGTATTACCTCTAACTAGATTTTCTAGGTTTTGATTCCTTCACATGATCGTCTCACAATCATGTGCTTTACCTTGGGAACTTGAAAACCTCTTAACAGAATATCAATTCTTCTTTACTAGGGTTTTCAAATGAAAACCAATCAGAATTCCAAGTACTTGAATTTTCTTGAATTCAAGTTCAATTGGTTTACCCTTGACCAATTTTGTAGCGACAAGAGCTTTTGACTTCTTGTCTTTAGATCCCTTTCTTTACTAATGCTTTAGGTACCTACCCCGGGGACTTTATTTAGGAATCTCTTTACTGCTTAAGTCTTAAGCATCCGCTCATGCTTTCTGGATTTGTACCAAAATCCCTTTAAGGATAGGTAAACACTTATGTTTTACCTTCCACAGACTTAATTACCATTTTCACGGTTGCAGACTACATTCTTGGAATTTCTTTACTCTGTTCAGACTTACTCTTTTTCAGAGTTTTCCATCGAATAAATGGAACCTGAGTGAATAATTCCCAAAAGGAATTTTATTGCCAATACTTGGGCAATCTACAAAGTAGTTCTAATCGCACATTACTTGGACAATCATGGCCAAGATTGATCAAGTCTGGTTGATCTTGCGATAAAAATAAAGACTTATAGTCTTTATCTTTAAGATCTCTTAAACTATCTTTAAGCTTCTTTGCTTACCTGCAGGATTTTTAGAGATCTTTCTCAAGTCCAAGCATACACTTATGCCTCTCAGATTCCAAAGCTAAGAATCTTTGATATACCTTTAGGTTATATCACAAATAGGACTTGAAATACCACTTCTAGTGGTTTGGGATGTCCGGGAACTACTTACTTATTGTTTAAAGAGTATGAAGAATTTCATTCTCAATACTTGAAAGAATGCCATTTCTTCAAAGACTTGAGATTCCTTCTAAGGAATAACTTGAGCAAATGATTCATCTTGGAATCTTTTGCAATGTTAAAAGAACATTTGAAAGAAATTCTTTCAAATAATATCCAAAAAATTTACTGATTCAATTGTATTCGTTTCCTGAGTATCAAACTAGAGACTAAATATCACCTTTTGGATATGGTTTCCCATGCCACTATGAAAGTTTAAGTTGAACTTTCATTTATGTGATATCGACTTCTATTCTTGAGTTTGATACAAAACTCATTATTATTGGTCAATCTTCAGATGTTACTAGAGTCCTTTAAACATATTTCACCAATCAAAATTATGTTTAAAGTCCAAGCATCTATTGATGATTGATCCAATAGTAATGTTACTTTGAACACAACTTTGAACTTTATAACTTGTTTAGGAGAAGTTCATGGATTGAAAATCCATTTCTTGGAACTTTCTATTCCTAAATGAAAAGTTCACACTTGCTTCAAGTCCTTAGGGACTTATATTATTTTCCTAAAGATTGCTTAGGTAGTTGCATCATTTACCATAGATGCAACTATAGAACCTAACATCCTTTTATTGACGTCAAGGATCAATTGATGTTGAGGTTTAACCTTTGATTTCCATCACCCCTTAGGATGAAATCAAATGAAAATTTGTAAAATCTTGGTACCTTTATATCTTGGCAAAACATTTATATCCTAAAGAGGTTTTGCCTTCATCATTCCTTGGACCTATCATATAATATGAATTTATGAGTATTTTGGGAAGAGTTCATGAATCAATTAAGATCCTCTACTTGGAACATCTACCTTCCCAAAAATAAATTCATCTTAAACATGGTAGGAGAATGATCTCACATGAAATAGAAGGCTTGACTATTTCATATCGCAATTCCAAAAAGTCACTTACCGAGGTTTCATCATGAGATACAAATCTTGAAACCACAAAGAAACTTCTTAAAACTTTCGAAATCTTCTAAATAGAAGAGTGCTCATGAAACTTGGAAATATAGTTGATGTTCTCATCCAACCTTGGGATGCTTGAGAAGTTACATAAAGTATAACTAATCAAGTAAAGCTTAGCCACATGACTTTCTAAGTACATCTGGGACTTAGAGTCATCACAAAAGAGTTTGCAAGTAATTAAATTTTCTTGGTTATCAAGAAAATTTATTACTTAACTTTCTCCTAGTGCTTATTTATACCTAGCAAGACATCTATCATACTTAATTGTCATTAAGTATTTGTCCTTGATAGAAGAGTATCGACTTGGGAAGAAATCGACTAATTACTTGAGTTGCAAACTAGAACTAGTATGTCTTTGCAACTAACTAGTCCTTGGTCTTCCCTAATGTCAAACTGCGAGCTTTATAAAGTAAGCTAAATACTAAGAGAGTACATTCTCATATCTACTTGCAAACAGCATTCCATTCTATCATGCAAATGCATGTATCTTCATGCAAAAGCATATGCTCATATGCGTATGCATGCATGTTCTTTGCATGCCCAAAATAATACAACAATCATGCATGAGCTTGATGCACGATTTTTTTCTTGTACTAAGAATGTATATCATGCAATCCTGATGCATGAATATCCTTTCCTTTGTCCTAATGCACTATGATATAAAAACATACCTTTGAGGTGCAATAGAAAACTTACTCAATGGAAAGGAAATATATATTTAAACTACCAAAATACATTCTTTGATGCACAAGGATCTTTTTGAAATCAAGTCTTTCCTTAATGCAAACTAATGCTTGGAATGAGAAATGGATTAATTCATTATTCTAATCTAGACTTAATCAATTGAAATCTTGGCTATTTCAATGTGCATCTAAGATTAAGTGTAGAATAATGAAAACAAGATATTCAAGCATTAAGGCCAAGAAAAAACTGGAAAATACTTAGCTTTGATCATAGCTTCGTCCATCCCTTGATCCTTGCCAGGAGCTATTCACCATTCTTGAAGCTTCCTCATCAAGAAATAGTCCTGGATGATTTGGTCCGTCAAGGTCGACGAAGTTAGGCCTCCGGATCTTCACTCCACAACTCCACTTCCTTCAGGCTTTGCTCAAACTTTAACTTTCCTTGCTTGTTTCTTTGGCTAAAGAAGAGTGCTCCTCGGGTTCCGGGCTGTAACTGTTGGGCTCCGATCTTCAGCGCCTTGGCTACAACAAAAGGTTCTCAGATCTGCCACCCGAGTTCGATTCCCGAACGGCGCAGCTGTAGGACCTTTATTTTCCTCCTTGCTCCTTATTTGAAAGTCTTCTACAACGAATCTCACAATAGAAGATACTCGAGCAAATAAAAGTCATGTATAGACGTTCGTCTTCGGGGATAGGCCAGAACTCTCCAAATGAGAGGTTCTGAGTTCAAATCTCCCGCGGGCTGACGGTAGAGATAATCGATCACCTTTTGATCTCCTGATTGGGATCTTCTTCAGCGCGGATTTCCGTCAATACACTCTGTTGGGATAATTCTTTACGCGGACGATGATGCTCTTGTGGATAGAGCAGCGCACTCCAATCGGGGGGACGGGGGTTCGAATCCCTCGCCAAACACAGCAGAGATGACCACCTTCTTTTGGTACTCTTTGCTCTAAGCTAAACCATGAAGATGATTGCGACACGCATCTCTAGACAGGCGGGAGCAGAATCTCTAGACAGGCGGGAGCAGAATTCGAAAAAGAGATTATGCACGCCAAAAGTTCACGAGCAAGATGATGAAGATGAGAGCTATGGAGAATGCTCTGATACCAATGCAAGAGAATGGAGATTACGACCACCACATGCTTGAGAGATGACTCTCCTCCCAACCAAATGCCTCTATATGTAGCTCTCTCTAGGGGACTGCCTTCTTGGGCAGGTGAATGCTAATCATCCAAGTGTCAGCCATGTAACTACATGTGCGCCAAGTGTCTCAGTGGATGCTTCTAGAAGGTTCTAGAGCTCTTTGGGCAAAATACTCTTCCCATGTACCCCATGGGGATTGAACCCAAGACCTCGTCCTTCACACCCTTGAGTCTTAACCATTAGGCTAAGTGGATTACTTGGTTACAAGAGTAAATGACCTACCAGTAAGTCTAGACTCGAGATCTTTGGCCACACAAACGAATGATCAAACGGAATCCGATTTCAGATCTGTCTGAACCAATCGGATCCCTAGATCACCAACTTACTTTATTACAGTTTTATCTCTTACTCTTAGCATTAGAGAAAGAGAAAAATTCAGTTGAAGAAGTCAAGAGTGTTTGCTACTTCAAGATGAAGAGAATAAAAGGTATGGAAGAGAAGTTTGAAGATGTTGACATCATCAGGTGGAAGAAAGATGCAGAAAAAGAAAGTCCATCATTTCCAAAAGAAAAGTAAGGCTTCCTTTTCTCATATATTTTCCATATACTTTTCCTATTTTATCCTCTACATCCAAAGACAAGTCTACGAGAACATCTTGATTAAAGAAGAAGCAGTTTCTTGTTTTGCATTACACTTGGTCATGATTTAGTAGATTTGACAAAGAATTGCATTGAGAGAAACAAAAGCACTCATATGTGTATGAGTTATGTTGAAGCTTTTGAGCAGGCAGCTTATATGTTCCCTCAAAGAATTCTTGGAGTGTCGATACAGAGCTACTTGGTATATGACAAGTTGCAGAGAAGTATATTTCTTCTTTATCTAACTCTTGAGGTAAAAGAGTTTTCTGTAGCAGATGTTGAAGACTTGCGTTGAGGTTTTATGTTTGGAAAAGGTTACCTCATACTCAGTATTTTCAGAAAATTCAGATTTGCTGATGTACAAGTCAATGGAGAATCTACTTTCTATGATTGTCTAGATTTTTGGATACATGCTTTGTATTCAAAAATGTGTTCCATCAGATCCTATCACCTGATTGAAAAGTGGAGTTAACCAAAAGAAGATCAAGCAGGTACTATCACATTTCACCCGGGTAAAATATGAAAGTTATGAAGTATCAACTTGTAGCTTTTGGAGTTCTCAAGGTGAGAAGTATGTCCACTGAAAAGGGTTCAGAGATTTTGTTTCAGATACAGGTATTGATAACTGAACATCAGATTTATGAAGGAAGACATTCCACATTTCATAAAGTCTGATATACTTTGAAGAATTTTGGATACTAGTGTTAAGTCATCCAGGGGGGTGATGAAACATGAAGACTTATTTTCAAGCCATATGTAAAAGAATGCAGAGTCATACCTACAGGTATTCCTATTTCAGGTATTCCTATATTTCCTTTGTCAGGTTCTCTTTATGTTCCAGCTTTATAAGAAGAAGGAAGAAGAAGAATGTTTGGAGAAAGTTCCTGTTAGGATGTTCCTGTTCAGGAGAAGGTTCCAAAATTCTATTGAAGAGAAGGTTGATATTTCAGAAAGGTATATTTCAGACGTGCGCACATATATGTTTATACCAAGTTCTGAAGCAAAGAGGTATGAAGGATTTAAAGGATGAAGACATGATGACATCATAGATTTTTTGACTCATATTGAGTTGAGTACAGTCAGAGATGAACCAGCAGCGTTCATAATGCACTAAGTTGTGAGTTCATAGTCACAGGTTCTAGGATTCAATTCTTGTTTAGTGTATTTACATAACGCAGCAGAAGTACATTGAGAAAACTTTTTGGAAGGTAAATGCAAATATATGGATCCTAGTATATGTTTTCAGATTTTTGAAGACAGGAAGATAGCAGGTTCAGAGACCGTTCATGCTATATTTGTTGTCAAGCAGTGATTGCTTGATGGGTACACTATTGGATATCTAGTTTACATATTTTCTCAGGTATTATGGTTCATATTCAGCAAGTTCATATTTTTTGAAGGAAAGTCAAATTCAATTTTGAAGAAGACTTTTGAAGAACAAGTTCTGAAGTACGGAAGTACAAGCTTGAAGCTTGTGGTAGTTTGTAGTTTGTGACAGATTGCAGATCTAGTCCAGATTGTACAATATGACATTGCAGGGGGGATTGTTGGAAAACAATGCCTCATTGGTTGGAAATTGGGTTTCAAAGTTTATACCAGTTTTCAGAATGTATATCTGTTCTTTCCATTACTTCTACAAGTAAATGGTGTGGGCACAGTGGATAAAGCATTGTCCTCCCATCCCAGCCACCGGGGATCAAATCCCGTCGCCAGCAACATGGAGATATACAATCCTTTTGATATCATGCTTTTCAACTCAATAAAAGCAAAACGAATAGCGAACGCGGAAGACTATTTGCGTAGCGATCATGCTTTATTGGAGATCGTAAGTTCGTAGCTTTATTAGAAGCGAATTGCTTTTGGAGGGGTGCTTTTCAAGTACACAAACTACTATATAAGAAGCACCTTGGCTCATTATCTTGCATCCTTCACCTAGGATCAACACAAGCTTTCTAGAGCTTGGACCTCAGAAGAGGTGGTGTTTCTTCTAGCACATGGGGCAGCCATGGTGCTAACTTGAAGCATGTTGAGGAGCAGCTATGGAGTTCTTCTTGGTGATTCTTCTTGGAGAAGATGAAGGGTGTGCTCACACTCTACCTCATGGAGAGGAGGTTATCTCTTGTTCATGGCAAGAAGACTTGATTATTAGCAGCTTGATGGTGAGGATCGCCCATCTACATGATGTATTTGAAGATCATCTTCTACAAGAAGATGTTAGGTTGAAGATTATCTTCTACAAGAAGATGTCTGGCTACTTCAAAGACATTGGATGGGACCATCTACATGATTTTGAAGATTATCTTCTACAGGAAGATATTAGGTTGAAGATTGTCTTCTACAAGAAGATGTCGGGCTACTTCAAAGACATTAGATGGTGATTAACATAAGATTCACATCTTATGTTAAGTATTCAGGTACATATTCTCTTTATGCACACAGGTACTACTTGAAGTTTATGGAGGCTATGGCGTTCATATCAGAAGGAGTCCTATTCGACATAGGTACAAGAGAATCAGTACTTATATGCTTTATGCATATTTTTATGAGGTGTTTGAGAAGGTGTGTTCACATGAGTTTGAGGATTTTCGGCAACAATCTTGTTAGCATTCTATGCTACTTTATAAGTATGTGATCTTTTCACACACGTATCTAACTTAGGGTCTTCCATAGCCTAAGTTTAGATGTAGGTTTGTTGACCATCAGTTTCACACTGATCCTTCCTCATTCAGTCACTCATATTCACTCTTCTATAACCTTTAAGATCACACATCTCATGTATATTCAGATTACTGCCCACACATCTGAATATGTTTGTTACATTGTACATTCACTCATTCATCTATTTCTCATCACATAGAATGGTTGAGAATTTTGCTCCCACATTGTACATTGAACATTGGTATATATGATACTATGAGTAAGCGATGGCTTACGTAACACCTTACACATGTCGTCTATTCTTTCTCTATCTTTATCTCATCATCTGTATGATTAAGTTGTGGTATGTTCATGTTTTGTCAATATGGAAGATTGCTGGAATTAATGTTGTACATAACTGGAACTATGGAACCATGGACCTGTGACATGAGCCTAAGGGCCTACCTCACTTCCAACAAAGATTTCGGGTTACTTCAAAGACATTGGATGGTGGTTAACATAAGATTTGCATCTCATGTTAAGTATTCACGTACATATTCTCTATATGCACACAAGTACTACTTGGAGTTTATGGAGCCAGTGACATCCATATCAGGAGGAGTCCTATTCGGCATAGGCACAAGAGAATTAGTACATGTATGTTTTATGCATATTTGGATGAGGTGCTAGAGAAGGTATGGTCATATGCGTTTGAGGATTTTTGGCAACAAACTTGTTAGCATTCTTTGCTACTTTTGTAAGTATGTGATCTTTTCACACACGTGTCTAACTTAGGGTCTTCCATAGCGTAAGGTTAGATGAGGGTTTGTTGATTATGAGTTTTAGACTAATCCTTCCTCTTTCCGTCACTCATATTCACTCTTCTACAACCTATTAGGTCACACATCTCATGTATATTCAGATTTCTGTCCATACATCTGAATATGTTTGTTACATTTGTACATTCACTCATCCATCTAGTTTTGTTCACATAGAGTGGTTGAGAGTTTTGCTCCCACATTGTACATTGAACATTGGTATATATGATAGTGTGAGTAAGCCTTGGCTTATGTGAAACTTTCCACATGTTGTCTAATCTTTCTCTATCTTTGTCTCATCATTTGTATGGTTAAATGTGGTATGTTCATGTTTTGTCAATATTGGAAGATTGCTAGATTCTATGTTGTATATGCTAGACCTATGGAACCTTGGACCTGTGGTATTAGTATTGGGCCTACTAAATTTCCAACAGAAGAAGAAGAAGAAGCTTGGAGCACAACACACAAGATTGAATGTATTACCACTAGAATGTACAAAGATAAGTAACCCATTAGGGCTATAGGCATATATACAAGCCAGTGGAAAGAACCTCCTAAAGAGGGAAAAAGTTCCCGGACAGTCCTAGTGTGTTCACACACATCACTACCTAAATATATCAACAAATCTCCCCTAGGAGTGATGTGGTGAACAAGGAGTTGGCACTCATGTATAAGGAAGTGACAATTTGTGTGGAATCGCTCCACAAAAGGAAGTAAGCCCAGAGCTTTGAGGAAAGCTTCAAACTTCTCCCTCGACAGAGCCTTTGTGAAAAATTCTACAATGTTCTCCTACGTGGGCACATATGCCAAGTTGATATCTCCAACAGAGAACCTCTCCCTGACATAATGATAATGCACCTCAATGTGCTTAGTGCGAGCATGGAACACATGGTTCCTTGCAACTGCCAATGTGCTCTGACTTTCAGTGAAGGTGGTGGTGGCAGAAGATTGCCCAACACCCAAATAAGCCATAAAGTATCTGAGCCACGCACACTCAACAACTGCCCTATACTCACCCTCACAACTGGAAGCAGCCATAGTAAGTTGCTTCTTGCTCAACCACGATATACATGAGCTACCAACCATGAAGCAAAAGCCACTAGTGGACACAAAAGTATCATAGAAACTAGCCCAATCACTATAAAAAAATCCCTACAAAGCTGGTGGTAGTGACCCCCCTTTGGGATAAAACAATCCAAGTAGTCGGGTACCACTCAAGTAGCGAAAGATGCACTTAACTGCCTGCCAATGCTTGCCACATGGGCAATGCATAAACCTAGTCATTTATAAGATAACAAACTAAATATCTAGACGATTTATGCATAAGTAAATCAAGCATCCAACAACCCGCTGATAGAGAACAACATCAAATGCATCTCGAGCATCACGAAGACTTAATCGTAAATCAATCTCCATAGGAGCGGCAATAGGTTTACAATATTCAAGGCCAAAATGCTACAATAATGTGTTAATATATTTCATTTGACATAAAGCCATTCGACCATCAACTTGCATAAAATGAATGCCCAAATCAAACATGTTTACCGGGTGCCTCAGGTTTGGGCAAAGAGGACACCACATTAGGAAAAAAGGTGAACCCTGGATGGGCCTTTTAGCTCAAGGAGTGATTAGTGATGGACCAATCAGAAGAGGGTGGTGGCCACAGTCTATACCCTATAAAATACTAGGCTGAAGGGGGAAGAGGGGACAAGATTCCTCTATGTTCAGGGTTGTCTTCTAGAGAGAGAAGAAATCTCGTAATCAGGCTGGGCCCAAAAATTCAAAATTTTTTAAAAGTTGTAAAACTCATCATAATACCATTAAATGACCTCCATATCACTTTTCAGGGTCAAAAGTGCTATTTTTGACTTCTAATTCAAAATCCGTGCATGTTTGTGGACTAAAAAAGTGACTTTTTTCAAAATGACTCAAAAAACTCTATTTTCCCTCTTCAAACTCCCATTTTCATACCCAAAACCCAAAAAGTCATATTTTTCACCTCTATTCCCTCCATACCATACAACAGAAGCATTGTTTCTCCTCCTACCATTCTCCCAACTTCTGCAGCAATGACAACAACTCTTACTCCCATGGAAAGCTCCAGAGCTCGTAGGAGACCAAAGGACGAAGTTCACACAATGACACGCCACAACATCAAAACAATGGAAGGAAGTTGGCTACCACAAGAGTTTTGCAAAGGTGCATGGGTGTACATGCAGCCATCTGGACTTGGTCCTCATCGTGTTCGAGATCGTGGAAATTTGGATCTTCATTGGAAAGGTAAGCTCTTAGGCTTCAAGCAGCAAACACATGGTGGGATGGTTGCTATTGTACAACATGTCTTCACAGTTTCAACCATGAAGTTAGAAAACTCCAATAGAATTAGATATCCAATCCATTGTGAGTATTTCTATTTTCTCAATGCTTCATGGTGTTAAATGTCTTAATTACTCATCTCATATGTTTTTCATTTCTACAGTCATATTTCCTTCTAGTTTAGTGGAAGAGCAACCACTTCATAGTCTCACAGGAACTTTCAAAGCATTACATGCAGACATTGGGGCATTAGTGTTTCCAGATGTACCTCCTGCTAAACTTATTCGTGAAAGGATCTTCTTTTACACTCACAAGTACATTGTTCCTTCCACAGATGGTGAATATGGAAGGTTGGAAATTATCAAAGTTGACTCTCTTCTTAGTTTAGAGTGGCCAAAACCTGATTTTTGGTCCATATCATCTTTCAAGCGTAAGATGGTGATGGACATACATAACTCTTTGAAATTTACACGAGTATCTAGATCAATAGGTCTTCATTGGACTCTACCAATCCATTGCTTTGTTTTCATATTTCAAGGCATTCCTTTTGTAGAAACTCCTACAATGTTCCTATGTAAAGATATTACATACGAAGCAGTAGAAGGATTGTTAGGGGAAAATTGGGGTTATGTAGAAGGATTGTCAAAAGGGGATAGATATCGTTGTAGAATTGGTGACACAGGTATAGGGTTTCGCTATTTAAAACATCACACCTCATTGTACATCAGATTTTATTATGATCGTTGGATGTGTAAACTAGGAGAGTGGATACCTTTGCAAAGCTCGGAGGGATCTTTAGCTTCATTTGAAATTAATGTGAAGTTACCAAACAATGATATGGAGGTGGTTTTAGTTAATCAACATTGGAACTTGGCCAACTTGAGAGAGCACTTACTTATCATGGGATATGACGATCTTCATGATTTCAAATTTCGAATACGAGGGAACAAGGTAAGAGTTGTATTCCATATATACATATAGATATATATATATATATATATATCTTATTCTATCACTATTGTTCATGATTTGAAAATGTTTTACTCTTTTATGAATTGTCCACAGATTGGAAAGAGATTGGAAGACAAAATCAAGGTTCTTGCAGATTGGAGCATGGATGGAACTGACATTTCATTGTCATAACTCTTTTTTGTAAAGATACTGTGAAACCTATAAACAAACCTATTTTTGCAATGAAAAATTTTTCACATTTGCTTCAAGGATATTTTGGCCACATTCTACTTGTATCTGCACATTCTCAAGGTTTTTCTTGAAAGAGCATTCTTATTGTTTATTTCCTTTGATGTGATCTCAAATGTCAAAGTTTTCCTTTTCAAGACTCTTATGTTTTAATTTAAGGAAAAGTCACTTCTATGAAAAAGTGGGACCCATCACTTAAAATTCTAGAAAAGTTATAAATAGGAGTCCTCTCTCCTCATTTCTCACTTTTGCAACCACATTGAGTGTTAGAACAGTCTGCATTTGCAAGCTATGGCTTCCACCTCTGTACCTACTAAGAGTGCACGCCACAAGTTTCTAGAATTTTTGGAGGATTCAGATTATAAAGGTCAACATGACCTATATGATCTTCTCTCCAAGGTTCCGGACCTCCATGGAACCGTGCAAATGAATGCCGATGCTTTGGAGGAGCTACTTCAATATATGCAAGTTCATATATTGCGTTTCTCTATTGAAATACCACCATATGATGGAACTTGGGTTCCATGTGACCTTCTCACCTACATTCACAAAGGTGATGAGGCTTTTGCAAAACGATTGAAATGGTTCCAGGCAATTGCAGAGGAAGCAGGGCACCTTCTTGATGAAACTGTGCCACTTATAAGGAAATTGAATAGGAAACGCAAGATGGGTGCAAAATATCTTTCATTCATTGCTGCCACAATTTTCTTTGTGAATGAGGAACCAGAACCAATTCCTCATGAGATCCCTCATCTTCTTACAAGTGGTTTTGTCGAGGATAAAAAGGAACCACCTCAAGAACCCTTGAATCTCCTATTAGAGAGAGAAGCTATTGAGAAAACTTATCCTCTTGGTGTGGATGATAAGTTGAAAGAAGTGCCTAAGCCATCCACCTCTTCGGAGCCAGAAGCAACTATTCCAGAGGTGGAGATTGAAACTTTTTCAGTGGTACTTGTCGAGGGACAAGAATATTTGTTTTTACATGATGTAGAGAAGGCATTTGGGCTACGGCTTGATGAATGCCTAAGTTTGTTTTGTACTTTGTCAGAGTGTCCTTTGGATAGTACCTCTGAGTTGTTGGAGAAAAAGTGCCATTTGGTGACTCAGTGGCCGACACAATAAAATTGGTTTGGAATGCATACTCACAAGTGAACATGAACATATCACAGAAGAACAATTTAATAATGCACAAGAAAGGATATTGGAATCAAAAATTCCCGCCTCACCAGTAATCGAGTAGAGTGGGATGTCCCACTCTAGCATTAATTTACAACTTCAAGAGAGAGGAGAAGAAGAAGATAGAGTTCAGGATGTAAGTATCTTCAATTCATGTCATTCATTCTTACAAACACATGCAGCTACTAATCATAAAACTTTGTGCAGGAGGTGATTGAAGTCGACAAGTTTGCAGCAAGGAGCGGAGGTGATCGAGTGGCTCGTGGAGGTGGCTCATCCCTTGCAAACTACATTGGGAAACTTCCCAAAGACCATTTTGTAATTATCCATAAAGAGTTCAGTCCTCATGGCCACTTCATGACATGGTGTCTAAAGGCCTTAAGTAAATTGCTTTGTTTATCAACCATTACACAGGGGAGTAATTGTATCTTTTTAGTTAAGAAATCCCTTGTAACTACAACCTTAGGTTCCAACTTCCGTGGAAAGGTCTTAGGCCAAATAGGTATATCTCTAGGTCTAGGTGTTAGAAATGTTGATCAAATAGCAAACTCAATTTTGACTTACACCCTACCCATGGCTTTGGAGCGTCGAAAGAGAGTCATTGAGAAACTCAAAGCCAACTGATGTAAACAATTGAATTAATATCAAATTTTCACTTTGCTTTATTTACAATTATCTCAAGTATTTCTTTTTCAGTATGTTATCTAAAATTCTTTTGGACCTACATGTGATGTATTGATGTCATGTAGGGCATTAGGAGGACCTTTAGTTTCATTCTTTTGGACTCTTGATCAGTCTATGGCCCCCATTAAGGTCTTCTAGGGCATTGGGAGGCCAAATAAGGCCCTGCCACAGAAACGCGGGAGAAGGCCCTGCAAAACGTTTGCAGGGCCTTCTCCCGCGTTTCTGTGGCAGGGCCTTATTTGGCCTCCCAATGCCCTAGAAGACCTTAAATGGGAGAAAGAAGGTCCAAGAGAATGAAACTAAAGATCCTGACATGCCCAAGGTTACCTTACATGAGACTGAACCTTCACTAGATGGATATTTTCAAGAATGCAAATGTTCTAAGTTTCAAAATGCTCTGCTCATATGTTTCAAAGGTATAGGGAGGTCAAAATTTGTTCATATTAACTACCCCTGAACTAGCTTTACTAGTCGTGATCCTTCTTTCATATTTCAAAGGTTTTGTAGGGCATTAGGAGGCCAAATAAGGCCCTGCCACAGAAACGCGGGAGAAGGCCCTGCAAACGTTTTGCAGGGCCTTCTCCCGCGTTTCTGTGGCAGGGCCTTATTTGGCCTCCCAATGCCCTACAAGACCTACATGACCTTAAATAAAAAAGAAATTTCAGTACAGGGATATATCACTAGATCAAAATGACAAGATAAGAAAACAATCATTCATATATGAGAGATTATCACAAGAAAACACATGGAAATGTAAAATGACTGCTCATGTTTCATTCTAAATAATGAGATTATAAATGGAATAGAGGAAAAGTGCTAATGTTTCATTGAAAATGGCAATATTTACAAAAAATCTCTTGTCCATAGAGATCAGTTACAAAACTTAGCTACGATCACCCCTAATTCTCCTAGCTAACTGTATGTCCTTCGGTTGTATAGTGACTCGCTTAGCATGGATGGCGCACACGTTGGAATCCTCTAGCATTGATATCAAAAATGCTTCAGCTTCCTCTTGTAAAGCTTCTAAAGCTAGAGCTTGGATCCTTAACCCTGCACAATACCTTTGTAACTCTTCTTTGACCACCCTTGCAAAGGGTCTTCTAGGTATGAGAAGCTCAGCTGTCTTTTGATAGTGCCTTATCTCTGCAAATGCCTTCGTATATCTTCTTCTTCGTTGTGGTGCTCTAGCTTGTGGTGGTGGTGGTCTTCGTTGGACATTTTCTTGTGGTCTTGGTTGGGGTGGTCTACGACGAGGTTGAAAGAATTTCTTCTTCCGTTGCACGCGTCTTGAGCTTTCTCCTTGTTCAGGATGTTGTTGCTGGCTTTGCTCTCTCTCTTGATCATTGGGTATGGCCCCCTGATTTGATGGTAGTGTCTTTCCCGCTACAGTAACCCTATGATTTGTAGGTATTTCTTTGTTACCCCATGGTGGCAATGTTTGACTCTCATCACTTGATTGTGAACGTTGTTGAGACACACCCTCATGCGATTCATCAAAATCATCATCAGAAACTACCTGTCTATGAGCACGCTCCTTCACCCTTGTCTTTGTTGGTCTCTTTGGTGATGGAGGCTCATCATATGATGATGGTGGTGATTGGGGTTGATTTACGGCCTCTTCCCTGGATTGCCCATGTTCCACTTGTTCATGCAACTATTCACTCCTAGAGGTATGGCCACCACCTGTTTTGTGATGGGATGCAAAGCGCGAGACACTACGTCGCCTTTTGTGGTGATTCATCCATGGTGGCTTCTGAGTGCCTTGCACATAGGTAGGAAAGTTAATGGGATCCTTCCTTGCAGTTTGCTTTGTTCATGCCATCCTCTATAGTGCTAGAATGTTGAAATGAGACAATGGGTCTCCTTTTATAATGTTTCACTTAAAAAGGTTATGTTCACATCTGAATGGACAAAAAATAGTTTAAAAATTAAAAATTACCTGAAAAAATTGCAAACAAGAGATTAGTGTGTAGCAAACCTTATGAATTATTCAGAAAATGCCATGAATGTATTAAATGACTTCACTTCCATGATGAACCCTGTCGTGTTCTTGTAGCCTGCCATTGAGCATGACGTAAAGGTCCCAATGATGACTTCCATTTTTCACTAGCTAAGTTGTGTTGATTAAATCTTGCAAGTTTTGCAACTTTCGACTCCTTGGCTCGTTCCATTGCATATGTCCTTGAAAATGCAGTACGATAAAACCAATTAAACATCTCTTCCATATAGTTTGATTGCATTGCACCACCACCATGTCGTGTGTTCTTGAAGTAAACACCTCTAGGCTTGTAATGTGACTTCTCCATTCCTTGTGTACTAAAAATCTCCAATGAACCATATCGATGCATAAAAAATGCTCCATGTGCAAATAAAATATGCTGAAATGATATAAGTACATATAACACAATCTTATCAACAAGAAAATTGAAAAAAAAAGAAAACTTACAATGTAATGTGTAATATTGCTCTCTCCCCAAGATAGGATGAAACACTTTGCAAACTCCATTAATGTATCTTGAAACAACTGATGGTCATTTTTGTTGGAGCTATTAAGACTCATTAAACCTACCAACTTATCTAAGCATGACCAAACCTTCTTTCGCCTATTACTAAGGTCAATTTGAGAATCATTATCAGTGGTGATCATGCACAAGTCTTTCCATAGCTCCCTGCATTCATTTTTCTTAGGGCTTACACCTGTTCTGAAAAATTTTCTTGCCTTCTTCCCTGTCATTGACACTTGTTGCAAACTATTTTGCGATTCACCAGGTTTTTTGACAACTAGAGTTACATTACCACCATGACAACCAATCGAATTAAGCAACTCTTCTAATTTTTTGATTGCTTGTACAGATTTATCAATTGGCTTCATGGAAAATGCATATTCTATGTGGAGCTTCAATAATCTATCAAATATTCTCATGAAAGCATGCAATGTGCAAAAGTGAACATTAACTAATGGAAATGGAATAATGGGATTCCAATCTTTATCTAATGTGTCATGGTTAGGTATTTCTAACATTGGACACCTTAACAAAGGTCTATCCCATTCCGTGGAAGTATGTGCATCTATGTATTCATCTAAGCTAGATAGTACTTTTTGTTGTCCCTTTGTTACTTTGTAGCCTCGAGTACAAAATGGACATGGATAATGAGCAGATGCACCTTGCTTGCAACCTAACATGCATTTGATAGTTTTTAAATCCCCACCCAAGTGCCAATCTATCTCAAAATCACCAAAGTTTTCTATGTGGAGCTTTGCACCATGAATTTGAGAAAGTATTACTTTAGTGATCCATGGGGTCCTACTAAAAATCCATGAAAGAACATCATTGGATTCTTTAGGTACTTCAATAGCACCTAACCACCATATTTCTTTCTCGGATTGAACACTATATGTAGACTTAGAGCTAGAGTTACAACTTTCATCAGATATGGCATTTCTCATAGCTTCATTCATGAGTGTCAAACTCAATCTCTCCATTCGTCGTCCCTTTATGATCTGGCATTCATCTAACTTCAATATAAACTGTAATTTGGTATTACAATCTGCATAAATTAGCAAAATCTTTATAACATCAAAATACAATGTATATCAAGGTAACAATAGTGCACATACCTGGTATAGTAGATTTGTAAAATTGAACCATTGCCTGTTGAAGCCTCTCCAAATCCACGAATATGTTGTACTTTGTGTAAGGAAATCCATTTCCAACTGCGCTTTTCAACTCTTTTTTGGATGTAGATAAATGATAAATAGACATAGGCATAATATCCTCTATATATAAGTAGTTTCCAAGAATAATAGTTATATCTTCATTGGACATTGACTTCTTTAGCGATACCTTGTAAGGAGATGGAAACATATTCTGTAAAATACCTTCTCTTTCTAATGAATGCTTCAAAAGGTTGTACAATGCACTGTATCCTTTAGTACTAATTCCTGCTTCATCACATACCATCTGCACGTCTCTAGGAGTGATAATATCTTGTAACTTTTTTGTGAAATCTTTAATCACTTTCTTCTTGATAAGGTTTCCTATCCGTGTCTCCAAAATACTAACCACCTGCTTGTTGGTCAAACAAGAATTTAATAACTTGAATTGATCCTCTGTTGTTGATGATGCACTAACATCTTCAACGAATGACCTACATAACAAGAAAAAAATATATATATATATACATATAAAAGTCTTCCAAAAAGAGAAACAAATACAAGCCAAACCTTATTGCAAAAACTCATCGTTTGCGTGCTCCACCACCAATTGAAAGAGAGTCAAAGGATGTTAATGATCGTCTCCTACGTCGCATCCCAAGTGGAGTCTCTCTCCCATGTTGGACAGTGTTTTTTAATTTCTCAATTGTTCTCTCCTTTTCTTCCATATGCTTTTCAAGCTCTGCAAGCTTTTCTTGTAAAGATATGATTGTGCTTTCAAAAGTGACCAACCTTGTATGATTTAGTTGATATTGTTGAATCCAATACTTAGTAATGGCAGTTGAATGTGTAGATAATCGTTGACAATAACCTAAGAGCCCAGCTTTACCGACACCGATGAACTGAAGTAAAGTTGAGAGGTTATGGAATGTTGGATGGTAAGAAGACATTGGATCAGGAGGGTATAATGAACCATGAGTCCAAAGATCAATATTCTTTTCTCCAGCTTCACGACACTCATTTTGAGAGTTCACATCATTTTTGCATTGTGTATTTGGAGCAAACTCTCTGGGCACACGAACATGGATACTTGTTGATGTTGGGGCATGAGGACGTCCTAATGTGAGGTTTGTAATAGGTGTCAACACCATCTTTTCCAACAATTAAACAATACTGAGAAAGAGACCAGAAATTTGTTTGGAAGAGATGCTAGAGCATGATTTTCTCAAGAAAAGTTTGTTTTCTTGGATGAGGATGGGTCACAATGTGTTTTTCCACTGAGAATAGCCAAAAATGTTGAAATTTTGAAAAAGTCATTTTTTGGGTGAAGAGTAGTTACGGATTTGATGATGTGGCACTCTACTTTTGGAGGGATTTTAAAAATATTGCTTTTTCAAAAGGAAAATTAAAAACTAAACTCAAAAAATGTCACTTCTGACATATATATTAAAAAATGAGCCCTTTCAAGTAAATAAACATTGAAATTGAGACTTAAAAAAAAAAATCATTTTTTTATTCCCATACATGCTCGAGTTTGATGATGTGGAAAGTAGATTCCCTTTCTCTCTCTCTAAAAGAAGAGAGAGAGGAGCCTAGTAAGCCTTAAAAAAAGCCTACTCCAGCCTACTAAAAAGTGCCCTATTAAATGCACTTTGTCCCCTTAGACAACAGCAGAATGAGGCTTAATCCCTGAAAATTAGGGATCCTTACAAGGCCCATGCAGGGTTCACCTTTTTTCCTAATGATTTCAGATTTCCGTAGGTGTAGCAAACTAGCAAAATTCAGATGAACAAAGCATGCATGCCAAAGCTTTGCATTTGGCATAGCCTAAGAATCATGTACTACACATGTTGAATCATTCACAGAGTTTTCATAGTCTATGAGCTTATACAACCCACGACATAAAATGCCAGAAGCAATAATCACATCGCCATTGAAAGATCATGAACTACACATTTGTCATCAACAAATTTCACAACTAAGCCAATCTTGGCTAAAGATGAAACCGATAATAGATTCTTCTTGATCTGTGGCACAATTAAAGCATCTGACAAAGTGAAAGAACTACCATCAGCAGTAGTCAGAATGATCTTACCGACTCCCATGACATGATAAGAGGAGTTATTGGCACATGTGATAGTATTTTGTAGGGGTAGACTCAAGTGAAGTGAAGAAATTATGCTGCGAGGTAATATGTTTGGTTGCCCCACTATCAAAGTACCAAACATTTGAGTCTACTGTATACATACACTATTAAGGAGAAGATGGGTCAAAACTATAAACAATAGTAAACACCAATTCTTCATTCTGCACAAGATTAGCAGACTCTATTTTTGGTGTAGAGGGATCTGCAACAACCATTCTTGCCCCTTTCTTCTTTGCATCTTTAGCAACCAATTTTGGACAACTCTTAAAGACATGATCATTTGCTTTACAATATTTGAAAAGCAATTTCCACTTTTCTAATTTCTTCTCATCTTTGTCTTCCTTCTTTGAATGTGCAACATTTCTAGATTTTTGCTTACTAGTAGATGAGCTCTATTTACCTTCGCCCTTCTAACTAGCTAGGAAAGCTTGATCTACAACACGCATAATGGTCCTGTTCTGCCTAGATAGATCTTCCTACAGCAGAACAGAGACTAACTCCTCAAACATCAAGGCATTTAGATTGCCTTTCATCATCAAACAAAGAGTAGAAGAAAAACTCTGATATGAATTAGGCATATAACTTCATCAGCAAAACTCAACTGTTCCTTCAAGGCTTTGATCTTTGTCAGAAAGCTATTCGTAGAATCACCTTCATTCATATGCTCACTCTCCAACTATTTTTGGAGGTAAGAAACACAAGCCTCATTCCTAGCTTGGTATAATATGATAAGTGTATCCCAACCATCCTTAGCTATTTCGCAAGAGTGAATATGAGGAATAATGGCATGTTTGATAGACAAGGATATCAATGCATGTGCCTGAGCATCTCTGCCATCCCAACGAATTTTCTCTACAGTAGGTGCAATATAAATCATAGAACGAACAAGAATTTGAAGAATATCAACATCTTCAATGCCATCTGCATTAGCTTTAATATCTCTATTTGTAGGTGTAATTAGACGTTTTTCAACACCCTTCACAATGTTCCATAGTCCTTTTGCAACCAATACATGTCGCATCATATAAGCCCACAATGGGTAATTGGTACCGTCCAACTTATCCTCAATAGCCAACATACAAAATACATCACTGCTTTCAACCATGGCCATTGACTAAAATACCCTAATGCAAAAACTTCACTGTATCTGAAAAAGTTGAACAGAACTACCCTGATGAGTTCTGCTAAACCTGTGAGGAGACTTTGAGATCCTTATACTAGTGAACTGAAACTTGTATATATCTTTGGCACAAAAAGATGAAATAGCTTGCACAAGCACTGCGATAGTGCATTCAGAGGCTGAAATGTGCTCAAATCGTGATTTCGGCACCACATAGTGATCTCGTAATCACCCTAAGTGTGCTCACCAAATTTCATACAATTATGAGACTATTATCGGAGGGGTGTCGATGATGCACTAGATGAAGTGGTGACCTGCTTTGATACCAATTGTTGGAGTTAGACGTCTCTAGGAGCACGCAAACAGCATAAGGAAGAAGAAGAAGCTTGGAGCACAACACACAAGATTGAATGCATTGCCACTAGAATGTACAAAGATAAGTAACCCATTAAGGCTATAGGCATATATACAAGCCGGGGAAAAAACCTCCTAAAGAGGGAAAAAATACCCCAGTGGTCCTAATGTGTTGACACACATCACTACCTAAATATATCAATAGCTCATGCAAGACAACACAATATCCTTAGAATGCTCTTACAACATTATACAAGGTAAGAAATGAGGCCCATGCTACTTAGCTCTAAAAATAGCTAGAGAGTGAGTATATGACTGAAGGAGATTGAAGGGATTTTTGTTTGACAAAGATCAAAGATTTGAAGAAGCAATTGATTTTTACTGATGAAATATTGATAGATAGTTCACTTGTGTAGATTGTTTGTAATGTCTTTCTATATTCATATTATATTTTTGCTTCTAGTCTTTGGACGATGAAGAAAAGAAATCCAAATGCCTTAACATTTGAGCAGTTATTCTCTATTTTGATGTAGGAGGATCAATCTAAGTAGAACGTCAATCATCTGTGTTGCAGATCAAGCTTTCTTAGCTAGTTAGAAGGGCAAAGGTAAATGGGGCTTATCTACCAGGAAGCAAAAATCTACTAATGTTGCATAATCAAAGAAGGAAGATAAAGATGAAAAGAACAAATGGTTTTCTAAGTATTGCAAGGTGAATGATAATGTCATAAAGAGTCATCTGAATCTAGCTACAAAGGAGGCAAAGCAAAAAGAGGCTTGAATGGTTGTTGTAGAGACCTCTACAAATAAAATAGAGTCTTTTTGGAATGAAGAATGAGCATTTACTATTTTTTGTAGCTATGAACCATCTGGAATCTCCATCACTCATGTGCTCACTTTCCAATTGTTTTTGGAGGTAAGCAATACAAGCCTCATTCCTTGCCTATTTTAAAGTGATAAGTATATTCCAAGCATCATTAGCTATTCTGCAAGAGTGAATGTGAGGAATAATGGCATGTTTGACTGACAAGGCTATCAATGTATGTACCTGAGCATCTCTACCATCCCATAAAATTTGTTATGTAATAGGTGCAACAGGAACTGCATCATTAATAACAACATGAAGAATATCGCCATCTCCAATGCCATCTGCATCACCTTCAGTAATTTTACAGGAAAAAAGCCAAACTTATCACATATGAAAGTATTTGGATGCATTACATATCGACATGTTCCAGATGAGTTGAGGATGAAGCTTGATCCAAAAGCAGAAAAATGTATCTTCATTGGATACTCCCTTGAGCAAAAGCGATATAAATGTTATAACCCACTCACAGGATAGGTGAAGGTAAGCAGAGATGTGGTGTTTGATGAAATGTCAAGCTTCTATGCAGATGCCAAAGATGGACTTGATCTTGAACCAAATGACAAAGAAAATGCTAAAAAATCAAGTGCAAAAATCTCAAGTTTTGAGTGGACCACATGCATCAACAAGAAATAGTTCGAACTCAAATCCTTGGAGTGGAAGATTGCGTGGAAATTTCAGTCCAACAAATTCATCCAAAAAAGGTTAAAAAAAAAATTCTGTTGGTAGTAAAACATGTACACGTTTTGAAGACATTGATGGAGATTCAAGCAGTTCAAAAAAGAGCCTTGATGAGGAGCTTGGATTGGCCTCTGTGAAGACTGCATGACCCAAGACCAAGAAGATATGGAAGGATGCAGAATTCAGTGCAACTATGGACATATGGTAGCTATATGGCTCTTGTTTTGAGATGCAATTGGAAATGCACATAAAAAAAAAGATATGGATGAGGAGATGGTTGTACTTTATGGAAACGATACATGGAAGCTATTTCCATTGTTGCAAGGAAAGAAATCCATAGGCTACAAAGTGGGTTTACAAGGTAAAACACAATGTTGATGGTAGCATAAACAGGTACAAAGCATGGTTGGTAGCAAAATGATATGCATAGACTTATGTTATTGATTATGAGAAAACATTTAGCCCTATAGCTAAAATATCTACTCTCAAAACACTTGTTGCATTAGCTACAAAAAAAGGATGGACTTTGCATCAGATGGATGTGAAGAATGCTTTCCTATGGGAATGGAACAACTAGAATGATATGAAGATTCAAAGCACCTAGAATATGTTTGCAGGTTGAAAAAGGCTTTGTATGGACTTAAACAAGCCCCTCCTGCTTGGCATGCAAGGATTATTGACTACTTAACCACCATTGGGTTTTCTACGTGTGATGCAAATCACTCACTATATCCAAGGAAGGGTGATAATGGCATCACAATTGTGGCTATTTATGTTGATGAATTGATTGTAGGTGGTGATAATGAAGGAAACATTAAGGAGGTAAATCAACTTCTTATGTAGGAATTCAACATGAAAGATCTTGGTGTGCTACGCTACTTCTTGGGCATTGAGTTTATACATATAGAAATAGGTATATGGATGTCACAAAGGCAATATGCCTTGAATATTCTGCAAAAGTATGGTATGGCTGATTGTAAGCCGATTTCTATGCCATTAGATCAGAATTTGAACTTGGATACTACATCAGGTGAAGCATTGGAAAATGCTACTATGTATAGGAAAATTGTGGAAAGTCTGATATATCTCACAATTACAAGGCTTCATCTAAGCTACACTGTTGGACTTGAAAGTCAATTTATGCAGGTTCCCAGGAAGCCACATTTAGATGCTCTAAGACACACTCTGCATTATGTGAGTGCTACTTTGGATTATGCATTGTTTTATGAAGCTAGTGTAGATTTGCAGGTTCATGGATACACTGATGTAGATTGGGCTGGTAGCATTCCAAATAGAAGATCTACTAGTGGCTTTCTATTCTCACTTGGGAGTGCAGCTATTACATGGAGTAGTAAGAAGCAACCCATTGTTGCTTTGTGGAGTACAGAGGATGAGTATAGAGTTGCTACATGTGAGGCATCATGGCTAGAGATTCTACTTGTAGATTTAGGTGTGGAAGTGCAAAATTAAAAGGAAGTCAGATGGTAGCATTGATTGCTACAAAGCTAGACTATTTGCAAAAGGTTATGCATAAAGCTATGGCATAGATTATGAGGAGAATTTTACACCTACTTTGTGCATGACTATTATTTGTTCTGTGATTGCACTGGCTTTTCATCATGTTTAGAAAGTGCATTTGGGTATAAAAACAACTTTTTTGAATGATGATTACAAGAAGAGGTCTATACAAAGCAATCTCTTGGATTTTCCTTCAAAGGTCAAGAGCATATGGTTTTCCACTTGTAAAAGACTTTGTATAGACTTAAGAAAACTCCACGTGCATGATATGATAAGATACGTAAGCACTTGGTTGCTCTTGGCTTTACATGTATTATAATTGGAACATCACTTCATGTAATGCAAAGATGGGCTGATCTTATTGTGCTTGTTCTTCATGTTGATGTCGTTCTCTTGACCAGGTCATGTGATGAGAAAATTGGCATGCTTATAATTGATTTGTAGCATACTTTTGATATCGCACACAGATCTTTTGAAGTATTATCTTGGCATCTAGTTTGTATCCATTGAAGGGGAATTATTATGCATCAAGCAATGTATATTGAGAAGCTACTTCAACATTTTGGCTTTGAGGATTAGAAGCCTATCTCAACACCAATGGAAACAGGATTTAAGTTCTTGATTGAGGATGTAGGTGATGCGTTTGATACTTCTCTTTATCGACAAGCTGTAGGATGATTGATATATTGTTAGACTCAAGAAATGACAAGTTGAAGCTTGTTGAACCCCACGCTAAGAGGCAGGATTATGAAGTAATTATCAACCACGGCTTTTGGTACAAGTGGTTAGCCCATCATACTTCTAGTTGGTACATCATGAGTTCAATTCCCAAAATTGGTATCAAAGCCTAAGAAGTAGGCTTGGGTAAGGTGGATGGAAAACATGCACGACACTTTCAAAAATTGGCCCAATAAATATTATAGTGCATCTCCCAATCTGTAGGTCAGATTTAGAAGTGTAAGATACTATTGGAAAGCTCTCAAAAAAAGAGATTTTAATGGAAGCACTAGATTGAAGATCCAAGATACCTAGCATGGGTGAGAACTAGGTTTAAGATACTGAGGTTGAGAACAAGGGCTCAAGACACCAAGGTTGCAAACAAGCCATCTGTCTAGGCAAGTGGCCAAGAAGTGAAAAGGTAAGGTTCAAGACACCATGGTTGAGAGAAAATGTTCAAGAGAACAAGGTTGAGAACTAGAAGATTGAAGAGACTTTGCAAGGGTGAGGACATCAATTCAAGGGGAGATCAATGATTGATCACTGAGGAAAATGATCTCTAGAAGGGAAGAGAGTGTTGGACTCAAGAAATGACATCTCGGAGATGATTCATCGCACCATAAGGAGGATTAGGAAGTACTCTTCAATCATGGATTTTTGGGGCAAGTGGTTAGCCCATCATATTCCTAGCTAGTAGGTCATGAGTTCAATTCCCATATATATGCATGTAGGTTCATTATCATTATGTTAGAGTGTGCCTTCATGCTCAAGATATTGATTTGGTAAATGTGCCTATACAAGACGATGTGGTAGACATATTCACCAAAGCTATTGCATGGGAAGTCCCTTGAGTAGTGCTTATGTGAATTGTTTCCCTATAAATGGTATATTTTACTCTAGTGATGGCTAGAAGTTTTCTCCATGTAACCACACATACATGATATACGCATGTGGTGGTACATTGTACTTAGGGATCCACGTATATCTCTCATATCATGTATTCTCATAGTATTGATCATCTATTTACTGAGAGCTATTCCAATCATTGTGTCTTTGTGCTTCAATCTCCTTCTTTGCTCGTGTACTTCTATTTGTGCTTCCTCATTCACTTACACACCCAACATGGACTTCTTTGATCTAGAAATTTTTTACCTTCATCTTTCTTTTGAGTCTTGTCTTGGTCTCTAGAGATTTCTACATGGGTGCTACTTTCACTTTCTCTTCTTCACTTGTAGAGAGCTAGAGGGAATTGCTGTCAACATATTGATATGTGCTAGTTTTCTCCTATTCGGATTTTGATAATAGTCTTTGTAAATATGTGTCTCGCTACAATCATTGTGGAAGGACTTCTTAGGTGGCATGGGTGTCAATTGGGGAACTTGTGCATGAGGGCAATCTTTGATGATCCTCTTGCTTCTATAGCATAGAACTCTTAGATAAGTAGATTTGAATTTAGGTGAGGCTTAGTTTGGTTGTGCGATACTCATGTAATAGACATGAATACACTCAAGTTTTCTATATCCATGACCATAGTTCTAGCCATAATGATCCGCATATCCACTTGAAGAATTTGGATAACCTGAATAGTTTGAGGATTGGTCGTTCTCCTCGAAATAAAAATCATGTTGAGTTTTTTCAAGAGAAATTGCATACCTAGTGACCTCTCTAATGATTGAAGCCAATGACATCATAGCATGCTCTAATTGTTCTTTTTCTTTACCATATCTAATTGGGATCACATGTGGAAGAGCATGTGGTTGCTGAATTATCAGAGGACTAGGTGGGCATGCAAGTTATTCTATTGTTGGTCTAGGTGGATATTGCATCTATGACTCGACTAGATATGAGTAGCATGGTGAATAGGGTTATTGTCGAGAAGAAGACCTTGGGACTTGATAATTACTCATAAATGGTCTATTTTGGCATTGGAATTGCTACGTGATACTAACTAATTGGTTGCATATTGTGAAAACACTCGATAGTTGAGTGATTGGTCCACTTATGCTCAATTTCATAGTGCTGTAGTTATGGTTGTTCTAGAATAGGTGGTCTTCTATTAGACAGATGTGCTAGGTGATTTCCTCTGCAATGCAAGAACTTACTAGATGGAGTCCTAGTGGTTTATAGGTTCAACTTCTTGGTGGAAAATTCTACCATTTCATCCATCTTTGAGGAACTTGATTTCATAGTTAATAGAACTTGTCGCTGGTTATAAGACTTGAATGAGATTACCCATGTTGTCTTCCATAGACATGCATTAATTTTATGCTATCTTCCAAAATTGTGGGGTTTATTAGTATGCTGCAATACATAATTGAGTGCTTCTTAAGCCATCAAGAAAAATTCCAATTAATCTATCTCCCAATGGTGAATCCCTTGACATACAACATGATGCTATGCATTGCTTGTAGCAATGAATAGCTAATCTTAAGTCTCCATTGGATTCTTAGTTCAAGCTTGTTATCATTATTGAGGTGTTGTGCTGTACTCACTTCTATATTAGGAAATTCAACTGCTTTTCAAGAATTGATTTATATTTTGAAAAGTTTGTATGCATAGTGGTCGAGAATTGATTTATATTTTGAAAAGTTTGTATGCATAGTGGTCGGAACCATGATAGGGCAGCTTCTCATTGAATGAAGAAAGCATATAATAATTTATCCCTTAACACTTGTTTGAATTTCGACTCGTGTGTACTAAGATCACCTTATCCTTCATAGTACTCTCACATACACTTGGCCACTTGGGAACGTTTGGGAGTTCTACCAAAATCAAGTCTTTCAATCTACACGTGGCATTTTGGCTTCACGCATTTAAGTTATGTTTGTACGATGAATATCAAATTTGAATTTTGAGCACACGTTGACATGTACTTTTGAACTTTCTTAAAAGCTTAAATGTTTGCTAACACTCCTCACAAGGTCAATGTGAAATTCAAAATCCTCACTTAATTTTTTAGATCCAACCCATTCATTAGCAACATCTTAGTCAATGTTGCTTTGATAGATGCTGTTTCTCTTAAAGTTCTCTAGGACACACAAGACACTACTCACAAGCTTCCATTGACATTTTGTAGAAGTGAAATGAAAATAAGAGCAAGTGGCTTTTATAGTTCTCACCTGAAAATTATTCTATTAAAAATGGAAAATCCAATTCACATCCTCCAAGAAGTTTTATGTCAAGGTGATGTAGTGGATGCATCTACTTACCTATTTCTATTTTCTCTAATATATTTCTATGTTTTAAAATGAAGAGAATTCAAAAATTCCCCCACCTAACTTTTCATATCATGTATTCCCTTAAATATTTGATTGACTAATTACCATACACACAGACATCATGCAAGTGGACATTCTCATCACATACATCTAATGCTTTCCAAGCAAGTCTGACAACCTTCATATAATTTTAAAGGAAAAATGTATATGCCATTGTAAAAAGAACCTTTTTTAATAGACTTACGATTTCACAAGATTCCTTATCTTCATGCATCATAATGAAGCTCCATGTAAATGTTGCTTTTGAGGCTCTCTACACCTGGGTGTCCAACTTGGGTTGTCCTAACTTCCATCGTCTTGAAAGTGTGCTCCATTGAGAGACTCAACCCTTGATCTTAAATTTCTCTATTGTGATGAATAGATCCTCCTCAACTTACAAGTATGATTGACACCTTCAATTATATTGATCCACAAGACAATGTTAAAAAAAAAAAAAAACCATATGAAGTAGGCGTGAGGAAAATACAAATAAAATGAATAGTCGAAACAAAGAAACTCAAAGGAGATCTGTTGATCTATGCTCTACCTCGTAAAAGAGTGAGTTACAACCCAAATATAGATGTACAATCTTGCTTGAAAGAGAAGCAAATCTCGACCACATGCCAAAGAGATCAAAGCTTGAAACAAAAAAATGGCATATGCACAAGACAATGGGTAAGAGCTCTCTAAAAAGTGGGGAAAGAAGAAAATATGAGAATGGAGAAGATGGAGGGAAAAACATGTAGGCATGTTTCCCAAGGAAGAAGTGTAACTAGAAACTAATTCCCAAGAGGTCAAGACCTAAAGGTAGTCTAAACATATTTGTACACAAAGTTATGGAAAATCACTTAAGGACTCACAATCTTTTAATCCATGTAACTTCAAAATGTCACCATCTTTGAAAGAGAGTTAGAAAGCTCTAACTTTACAATTTGACTGATTTTTGCACTATATTACCAACCCAACGTTTTTATGATGTGCCAAAAGCCTATCAAAGCAAATGTTAATAAGGTTTTTAATTTTGTGGCAAATTAAGTGGCCCTAAATAGAGACCCCAAAATTTTCCTAACGATCCTTGATCTGGTCATTGCTCTTATATCTCTTCTGAATTTGTTTTCTCAACTTTAAATTTTGGCGTTGCTCTAATGAGTCTTCCATGAAGATTCTCTACCTCATATGAGGTGAGTACCCCGAGCTTTTTGTCTCCATGGTATTCACCCCTTAGATAAGCCTTCGGATATCAATCATGTTGATTTTATCTTGAAGGGAATCTTTAATGGGCCCTAACATAGCCCATAATTTCCTACTACCATTCTCATTATAATGAGGTTCTCCGAAGTTTTTTGATATAATAGTAAAAATACCATTTGTCCATTGTAACCACAAATATACATTTTGCCGTCCACATTTCCTTATCAGCATCCTTTTTTGTCCCTTCTAAGAACCAAAGGCTCCTAGCATGCGAGAAGCTACCTTTAGATCAAGCAAGAATACCGTCTGTTAAGGACTCATACATCACATTAATAATCAGAGAATTTGTTTTATATTTGTCCCTTTAAAACTCAATAAAAACATCACATTACTTTGAGAAAGAACAACACTTTGACTATAGACATGTTCACATATAAGAATTCTTCAAAATATACCTCCAAGCATCCTAATTTGTGATATACAACTAGGATTATTTTATCCTTGTAATATTATGCAAAATAAAATATCAATCACACAATTTCTCACCAATTGAGGAAGTTTTTTGGTTTGCAGTTATTACTCGGAAAAAAAAGGAAACATTCACACTACTCGGCACAAGTTTCACTCCAAAAAATTGATGTTTGTGGAGTACAAACATGTCATCCCCACATTTTCCACTTCCAAGTTCCTTCCTGAGAGCATACAGATCTAGCAAGTTAACTACCATGAGCGAATTAAAGATGTCCTTGACCAACATTGAAAACCAAGAGAGCCAAGCAATATTGAGCATACCCATCCCTTCTACACTATTTTTGTTTGTACATGGAGGTAAAAGGGGTGTTCACAATCTGCCTACTATGCTTACATCCCTTGCACCTACAGCTCCCCAATCCACGTCATTCCAAGCATCTGATCAAACATAGCTAATTCATCGATATCCTCCCAAAATGCTAACATCACTTGCATATTGTAGGAATCCCCAACCCAAGAGACTATTTTCAAGAGAGAGAATTTTCATGTTCCTCGGCTATGGTATGTACAAGAGACTCACCAAGCTAGCCTCCAGGTTAGCGCTCCCGGAAGCGGACGACTATGCAAGAAATCTCGTCTCCACTTCCAAGATCCCGAGCACGGTGAGCTAAAAACTTGGCTGCCATGAGCGGATCAGAGATGTCCCTGATCAAATTCACAGCGTCTTGGTTCGATGGGAAGGCCGCCCACAAGCCATTACTGCCGAGTATCAGAAATTCGAATGACATATCCACAAGAAGATCGCTCACATCAGGCTTTGCGCTCATATGGCCCTTGAGTGTCGCATCACCGAACGCGCGGCTCACAGCAATTTGTCCATCTACTCGCGGAAGGTCACCTGCATAAGCAGCCCATGTAAGAATGAGATTTGGTACTGTGATTCGTAGATATAGAAACTATGCCGATAGCCGTTTCTTCTAAGGTCGTGAGACAGATGATCCCTAAACAGAAGTATGTATTCATGAACAGGAGATAAGATGAGTTTCGCTGTTATGGTTGCTGCTTCCATCCTAAGCAGAGTTAAGTATTCATGAACAGAAAGAGGATGATGTTTCACTGTTATACAGAAAACCACGTCCATAGGTGCTTCTTCTCTAGAGATCATGAGATGAGTTTCGCTATTATGATTGGCAGATACAGAAATCATGTCCAAGGTGCTTCTTCTGTAGAGATTTGGCCAAACAGATGATACCTAAACTCGGATAAGTATTCAAGGACAAAAGATAGGATGAGTTCTGCTGTTATGATTCGTAGATACAAGAAACTATTTCCATAGCTGCTGCTTCTGCACAAATTTGGTGAGACAGATGATGCCTTACGCACAGGTGATGTATTCAAGGACAGCATATGTCACCTGGGAATGTGGTGACTACTCCACCGTGCATCTCTACGTTTGCTCGCTCCACTGGTATTTCCGGTGTATGATCCACAGAGAGTTGCACTGCCGTTCCATCCTTGCACAACACAGCTCTTGCGTCGCCGACATTGGCTACGACCAGCCGTCCGCCTGCATTCATCAGCATAGCCGTCACTGCGGTTGCGCCGCCATGGACACCGCGAGCCAGCAGTGCCCGATCCATGCAGAGGTATGCATCACGCGTTGCGCCTGCAGGGTCCGACCACAGGCCGCCCTCCTGCAGGATACTTTCAAAAAGTCCCTCTGTGAGCAGACGACCGACCTCACCTCCCCCATGGTCGTCAAAGACGCCGAACGTCCCAATCTCCTCCTCGACAGGCGTCATGCCTGCGATGCCACCGGACATGCGTTTTATTATCTCCGCCTTTACGAAGTCTTTGCACCGTCTTTCAGTGGACGCCCTCAACACGCAGTAGCCATAGAAAGCCTGTGGTTGCGTATGCTCGCTTGTCTGCCCGCATCCGCTCTCTGCTTCGACTTCAACTGTCTCTTCCGCCTCTGTTCTTTGAACTTGCACAACTCTGGAAACGAATTGCTCCTCCACAATCGTCACTGTCGACTGAGCCGTCGCCATATCTCGTAGCCTGTCTCTGGGTGTGTGACTCGCTCATATCATTCTCCACAGGAGGTAAGTTGCTTAGGTTTGATAGCTGCCAAGTGTTTACGTTAGACATCGACATGTAGCTTGGAATGCTCGATCATCGCGCACTCTATCTGTGTACGCATGGACCAAGCTATAGACCCATGAAACAAGTCGAAATCAGTAAGCTATGAAAAATAGCACTATCCAACGAGGACTGAGCTCTTCTATTCAGTCATGCACTATCCAACGAGGACTGAGCACTATTCAGTCATGCACTATCCAACGAGGACTGAGCTCTTCTATGGTGTAGTTTTTATAAAGAGATGAAGATAATAATACAGCATCCGCATAAGAAAACTTCAAAATTTTGAGCAATAAACTTCTATTTGAAGTTATCCTAACACGTGTATATAACTCTTGGCATCCATTATTACACTTCGTATCATTAAAAAAAATTTAAGTTTCATGAAACTGTAAGTTATTATCTCTTGATTCGTTAAGACACCTTAGACATCTTATCATTAGATATGTTGTTCTTGAATTTCTTCTAATCAATCAATTGGGACCAATGAATTTCACAAATTCGAACTCTATGTGTCTAGTATACTCTTTCATACTCAATGAGACACAAATAAGTGTCCCAACACCATGATAGTGCATCTATGCAATGGATCGACAAAAAACAATAATAAAAATTGTACATGTGCATGTGCACGCCCCCTCTTGACACACGTGCCCTTGCTGAAATACATACATCCAGCAAGAATTTGAGGCAAGTGTGTTATTTTTCACAAGAAAGGAGATAAGGAAGAGAGCTCACACACACACTCTCACTCTCAAGGAGAAGCACACACACAGATTGAGGCAAGGAAGAATGATCTTCTTCTTCTTCTTCTTCTTCTTCTATTACATAAAAGGAATGTACAAGAATGACCTGAAAACAAGAATACAACCAGTGCAATATATAAAGACCAGTACATAAGAAAAAACCTAATGTCCGCAAATGAGTGAGCTAGCAAGAAACAAATGTGCCATCACTCTCGGTAGATAAATCTAATAAAGCTCAATGAAGTATCCCTGACATATATTGGTATGACCACTATACATGTCAGAGAAACGAAAAACTGGTACGTGTCATCCTAGATCATCACATGTTGAGCTTGATATCTCAACACTCCCTCTCAAGCTCAATGCCATATCCTGTAATCCAAGCATCTTCCGGAACTTCTTCAACTTCTCAGCTCCAAGTGCTTTGGTGAAAATATCAGCAACCTGCTCATCTGTTCTCACATAAACAAGATCAATATCACCTGTTAATACCTTCTCTCTGATGAAGTGATAATGTACCTCGATATGCTTTGTTCTAGCATGAAAAACAGGGTTCCGTGCTAACTGTATGCTGCTAAGATTATCACAATAGATAGTGATAGGCTTTTGCACTTCCACACCTAAATCTGCAAGTAACATCTCCAGCCATGATGCCTCACATGCTGCCATTGCAGCACCTCTATACTCAGCCTCTGTACTCGACAAAGCAACAGTGGGTTTCTTCTTACTGCTCCATGTAATAGCTGCACCTCCAAGAGAAAGAAAGCCACTAGTAGATCTTCTATCTGGAGTACTACCAGCCCAATCTGCATCGGTGTATCCATGAACCTGCAAATCTACACCAGCTTCATAAAACAATGCATAATCCAAAGTAGCACTCACATAACGTAGAGTGCGCCTCAGAGCATCCAAATGTGGCTTCCTGGGAACCTGCATAAACTGACTTTCAAGTCCAACAGTATAACTTAGATCAGGCCTCGTAATTGTGAGATATATAAGACTTCCCACAATTTTCCTGTACATAGTAGCATTTTCCAATGCTTCACCTGACGTAGTATCCAATTTCAAATTCTGATCTAATGGCATAGAAATTGGCTTACAATCATCCATACCATACTTTTGCAGCATATTCAAGGCATATTGCCTTTGCGACATCCATATACCTATTTCTGTATGTATAAATTCAATGCCCAAGAAATAGCGCAGCACACCAAGATCTTTCATGTCGAATTCCTGCATAAGAAGTTTCTTTACATCTTTGATGCTTTCTTCACTATCACCACCTACAATCAGGTCATCAACATAAATAGCCACAATAGTGATGCCATCATCAGCCTTCCTTGCATATAGTGAGTGATCTGCATCACACATAGAGAACCCATGCTGGTTAAGTAATCAGCAATCCTTGCATGCCATGCACGAGGGGCTTGCTTCAACCCATACAAAGCCTTTTGCAACATGCAAACATATTCTGGATGCTTTGAATCTTCATATCCTTGTGGCTGGTCCATATATACTTCTTCTTGTAACTCACCATGTAGGAAAGCATTCTTCACATCCATCTGATGCAAAGTCCATCCTTTTGCTGTAGCTAATGCAACAAGTGTTCTGACAGTAGACATTTTAGCTACAGGGCTGAATGTTTCCTCATAATCAATGCCATATGTATGTGCATAACCTTTGGCTACCAATCGTGCTTTATACTTGTTTATGCTACCATCAGCATTATGCTTTACCTTGTAAACCCATTTGCAGCCTATGGATTTCTTTCCTTGCGGCAATGGAACCAGCTTCCATGTATCATTTCCATAAAGTGCAGTCATCTCCTCATCCATAGCCTTTTCCCAATCTGCATTACCAATTGCATCTTCAAAACAAGAAGGTTCAGCATCTTGTATTACCTTTGTCATGTAGGCACAATGGTGAGCCATGTAACTATCATATGTCAATCGTTGCACTGAATTATGTATCCTCCCAGATCTTCTTGGTCCTAGGCCACTTCTTCTTGTATCATCTGCATGTGCCCTTCTTACTCCTGGAGTCTTCACAGAGGGCAATCCAAGTTCCTCATCAAGACTCTTTTATGAACCGCTTGAATCTCCATCAACGTCTTCAAAACCTGCACCTGTTTTACTACCAACAGAAAGCTTTTCTTTACCTTTCTTGGATGTATTTGATGAATTTACTGGACTGAAATTTCCACACAATCTTCCACTCCATGGATTTGAGTTGGAACTATTGCTTGGTGATGCATCCGGTCCACTCAAAACTTGAGATTCTGCACTAGATTTTTTAGCATTTTCTTTGTCATTTGGTTCAAGGTTCAGTCCTTCTTTGGCATCTGCATAGAAGCTTGACATTTCATCAAATACCACATCTCTGCTCACCTTCACCTGTCGTGTGAGTGGGTTATAACATTTGTACCCCTTTTGCTCAAGGGAATATCCAATGAAGAAACATTTTTCTGCTTTCGGATCAAGCTTCGTCCTCAACTCATCGGGAACATGTACATATGCAATACAACCAAAAACTTTCAGATGTGATAAGTTTGGCTTTTTACCTGTAAACTTCTCTTCAGGTGTAACTTGATGTTCAGCAGCAGTCGAACTTCTGTTCATGATGTATACAGCAGTATGCACAGCTTCTGCCTAATAACAATGAGGCATATTCTTCTCAGCCATCAAGGCTCTTGCTATTTCTGCAATATGTCTATTTTTGCGTTTAGCAACACCATTCTGTTGTGGTGTGTACCTGCATGAAAACTGACGCCGAATTCCATGATTTTTTAGAAAACTGGTGAACTCATTTGACATGTATTCACCTCCTCCATCAGATCTTAATGTTTGAATGTACTTCCCTGTTTGCTTTTCACCATAACTTTAAAATTTTGGAAGTGAGTAAACACCTCGCTCTTCTCTTTCATGAAATATACCCATACTTTGCGTGTATGGTCATCAATGAAAGTAACATAAAACGTGCAACCGCCCATAGATGTGGTCTTTGCTGGACCCCAAACATCTGTATGTACTACTTCTAGTATATTCTCACTAACATGCTTGTCATGTGGAAATGATGCTCTTGACTGTTTACCAAATTGACATGCTGCACATACCTTTTGCATTTCTGCAACTTTGAAATTTGGTAGTCCATGGACAATCTCCTTTGACTGCATCAGTTTGAGCCTTTGCAAGTTTGCATGTCCAATCCGTTTGTGCCATATCTCTATATCTGCAATAACTCCTGCACCTTTTGCAAACATGGCTGCATTCATTTCAGGAATCTTCACATTTAAGGTGAACATCCTACCCACTTTGTTTCCTTTGGCAACCAATCATCCATCCTGCTTGTACTCTTCTACATATAATCCATCAGCATTGAACCTCACTTGTAATCCCTAGTCAACCATTTGTCCAACAGAAACCAGATTCTTTGCTATATTTGGAACATTCAACACATCAGCAAGATGTTTTACCTTCCCGTCCTCCATAGACAATGCTATGTTTCCTGTATGCTCAATAGGATGCGATGTATCATCACCTGTTTCAACATATCCAGGAACTGGCGTTTTCTGCAAACTACTAAACCATTCTGCATGACTGGTCATGTGATTTGAAGCACCTGAATCAACATACGAGACATTATCATTCGATTTTGAAACACCAGCAGACATCCTATTCATCATGTGATGTTGAACCATAAACAGCTTCTCAGAATCATCTGCACTTGTGGATGCATAGTTGTTTTGCTGCCTTCTGTTATTTTGATTCTTCAACCTGCAATCACGTTCAAAGTGTCCAGGTTTACCACAATTCCAACATCCTTTACTATCATTACCTGAATTATTTCTTTGGAAATTTCTGCGACCTCTTTGGCTCCCCCTGCCTCGAAACTATCCTCTTCCTCCTGCATGATTCTGTTGTTGACCTTGGTCTTGGTTACTGTTTCCTCTTCCACTTCCAAAACCTCTACCTATACCTCTTCCTCTGCGAGAGTAGAATACTTGCTCAGAACTGGGCTTTCCTTGGGAGTTTGAATCCTCACCAAGATTCTTTTCTTCAATGATGAGCATAGAGACGAAATCAACAAAATTCGGAATATTTTCCCTGGTCTGTATAGAAGTTCTGAACTGCTTATATGCAGCTCCTAAACCACGAAGGCACACTTCCACCTTATCATCATCATCTACATTCACGCCAATAGATGCAAGTGACTCACATATGCTTTTTTTTTTTAGAGTGTAGTCACTTACCGACATGCTCTTTTTCTCCAATGTATGCAGCTCGTTCTTGAGTTGCAATTTCCGTGCCTTTGTATTGGTCTCGTACAAAGTGACCAAACTGTTCCAAGCCTCTTTTGGAGCCTTGGCATCCTGTATGTGTCCAATCATGCTATCTTGTATGCTAACAGATAGCCAATACATTACCTTTCGTGCTCCTTGATTCCATTCCTCATATGCTCTTAACTGATCTACAGTCTGATTCCTTTCTGGTAACTACAGAGCATTTTCATTCTCTCCTTCGATGTACTTCCAGTAGCCTTTTCCCATCAGGAAATTCTTCATTCTGAATCTCCAAGCATGGAAGTTGTTCTTGTCCAGCTTATCGCTCATAAGCTGACTCATTCCATCTGCGTTTGCCATTTCTGCAACAATTCACGACACCGCAACACACTACAAGCAGCACTTCTGCTTGAACACTATCGCAGTATGACGTGATAGTTCGATCTCAGAAAAACTCAGTTTTTGTGTATCAACAGTACACGAAATCGCTTGAAATTCTGAATCTGGAATATATAAGTGTCACCGAACACAACGCAAGTTACAGTTTCTGAAACTGACCTGGTTTTTCTGTGGGCATCACCTTGCGGGCTCGAAACGGAGGTCGAGATGGCTCCGAAACTTCGATCTGACAAAAACAAGTGACCCTAAAGGGATAACTCTCGAAAATATTTTGAGGTCTTCTACCTTCACGACGATTTTCGTAGCAAACAGAGGCCGTTTGTGAAATCGCGTTTTCTCCAGGCCTTGCTGCGTAGTCTTCACCGTCGCCTTCTCCACGAGCTCTTTACAACCACGCTGGCTCTGATACCATGTCACGAGAAAGGAGATAAGGAAGAGAGCTCACACACACACTCTCACTCTCAAGGAGAAGCACACACACAGATTGAGGCAAGGAAGAATGATCTTCTTCTTCTTCTTCTTCTATTACATAAAAGGAATGTACAAGAATGACCTGAAAACAAGAATACAACCAGTGCAATATATAAAGACCAGTACATAAGAAAAAACCTAATGTCCGCGAATGAGTGAGATGGCAAGAAACAAATGTGCCATCACTCTCGGTAGATAAATCTAATAAAGCTCAATGAAGTATCCCTGACATATATTGGTATGACCACTATACATGTCAGAGAAACGAAAAACTGGTACGTGTCATCCTGGATCATCACATGTTGAGCTTGACATCTCAACATTATTCGCCTCCTTATTAGAAACAAAAGCGATGAATACGGTTCACCTATGTGCACAGTTCACCTATGTGCACACTTATAATATGCACACTTTACAAAATTTGGGTAATAATACGAAGTCTAAACTACAAGGCGACGCTTTTACTAGTCTTGCCAACAAATTAGAGAGCATCATGAGACTAAGAGAGGAAAAAACACTTCCATGCGGCATTTGTAAGTGTTTTTATTATCAAAGAGTTATCAACGAAGTTCCCAATGCCACACCAAGCATCGCCAAAAAGGTATTTCTAAGAACCATCCCTTGATGTAGAATATTAAACACCTCTGATTCTAGTAAGATTTACTTCATAACAAATATTGAAAGCTTATCAAATGGGCTTTCCAAAAATATAAGAGTCTTTCAAACTAGTCACTCGAGAAAAGAGAATCATGCATCCAAAGTTGATAAGGTACTAGGCACTCACTAACTACAAGTATGTGTGGGAGATGCCACTTTGGAAACTTCCCAAATGACCTCATGAGATAGTTTCTTAACTTTGAACCTATAGACTATAATATAAAGCTCCAAAGAGCATATGAAAACAAACACCAATCAGTTTGAGTCAAATTTGATACTTAAGCAATGGTTAGGAAATCCTTCTCTTCTTTGTTTTGCATTCTTCTCAAAGGTGCACTCTTTGAGGCGTTTCTTCCCTTCTTTTGAGATTTTTCAGCAATAGAGAGCTATGGAAATGTCCCTCCCACATGGATGCTAATCCAAGAGCTTCTAACCTTGGAAATCACATGGCCTTCATATGAATTCTAAAAACATATCTCTAAGCTTGTACGTGCAAGTCCAAAGGCTTGAGAAGCTTCCATAAAGGTGAAATACCATACCCTTAGGAAAATCAATCCTAAGGATCAAAACCATTCAATTAGAAATACATAAATACAAGGTTCAAATAGAATCCACGGGTTATTTCCAACACTTCCAACCATTAAATTCATATGTTTAGCTTGTCAAATCCATGTTTTTATACAACATCCCCCCCTTAAAACATTTTCATCCTAAAAAATGTGTAGAAGCATATTATATGGAGTATTCACTTGTGTTAGAACCTCCAAGGGATCCTCCTTGCTAGACAAGTCAAGACAGAAATTGAATTCACAAACAAATAGAAGGGCAGACATGAGATTCACCTCCTAGCCATAGAGCCAATATGGGCGATGGGTAGCTACCTCTAGAGGACGAGTGTCCCATACCACCAATCCCCCATCAAAATTGGTGAAAGAATCCCATGTGAGAACAAGAGTCCAGACCCACAAAATTCCAAGAATTCCAAATGAGAGCTCTTGAGTCCTATTTATAGGACTCAAGTGAAATGACCTAATTCACACTCAATTGTTTGGACACCTCTTCGCTAGACAATGGTTGCAAACCCCCATCCAGATGTCCTCAAAGGGTGGAGACATAAGTCTTCCCTGTACCAAGTGTCACGAGGAAGGAGATAAGGAAGAGAGCTCACACACACACTCTCACTCTCAAGGAGAAGCACACACACATATTGAGGCAAGGAAGAATGATCTTCTTCTTCTTCTTCTTCTATTAAATAAAAGGAATGTACAAGAATGACCTAAAAACAAGAACACAACCACTGCAATATATAAAGACCAGTACATAAGGAAAAACCTAATGTCCGCGAATGAGTGAGCTGGCAAGAAACAAATGTGCCATCACTCTCGGTAGATAAATATAATAAAGCTCAATGAAGTAGCCTTGACATATACTGGCATAACCACTATACATGTTAGAGAAACAAAAAACTGGTACGTGTCATCCTGGATCATCACATGTTGAACTTGATATCTCAACACTCCCCCTCAAGCTCAATGCCATATCCTGTAATCCAAGCATCTTCCAAAACTTCTTCAACTTCTCAGCTCCAAGTGCTTTGGTGAAAATATCAGCAACCTGCTCATCTGTTCTCACATAAACAAGATCAATATCACCTGCTAATACCTTCTCTCTGATGAAGTGATAATGTACCTCGATATGCTTTGTTCTAGCATGGAAAATAGGGTTCCGTGCTAGTTGTATGCTGCTAAGTTTATCACAATAGATAGTGATAGGCTTTTGCACTTCCACACCTAAGTCTGCAAGTAACATCTCCAGCCATGATGCCTCACATGTTGCCATTGCAGCACCTCTATACTCAGCCTCTATACTCGACAAAGCAACAGTGGGTTGCGTCTTACTGCTCCATGTAATAGCTACACCTCCAAGTGAGAAAAGAAAGCCACTAGTAGATCTTCTATCTGGAGTACTACCAGCCCAATCTGCATCGGTGTATCCATGAACCTGCAAATCTACACCAGCTTCAGAAAACAATGCATAATCCAAAGTAGCACTCACATAACGTAGAGTGCACCTCAGAGCATCCAAATGTGGCTTCCTGGGAAGCTGCATAAACTGACTTTCAAGTCCAATAGTGTAGCTTAAATCAGGCCTTGTAATTGTAAGATATATAAAACTTCCCACAATTTTCTTGTACATAGTAGCATTTTCCAATGCTTCACCTGATGTAGTATCCAATTTCAAATTCTGATCTAAAGGCATAGAAATTGGCTTACAATCAGCCATACCATACTTTTGCAGCATATTCAAGGCATATTGCCTTTGCGACATCCATATACCTGTTTCTGTATGTATAAACTCAATGCCGAAGAAATAGCGCATCACACCAAGATCTTTCATGTCAAATTCCTGCATAAGAAGTTTCTTTACCTCTTTGATGCTTTCTTCATTATCACCACCTACAATCAGATCATCAACATAAATAGCCACAATAGTGATGCCATCATCAACCCTCCTTGCATATAGTGAGTGATCTGCATCACACATAAAAAGCCCAATGCTGGTTAAGTAATCAGCAATCCTTGCATGCCATGCACGCGGAGCCTGCTTCAGCCCATACAAAGCCTTTTGCAACCTACAAACATATTCTCGATGCTTTGAATCTTCATATCCTTGTGGCTGGTCCATATATACTTCTTCCTATAACTCACCATGTAGGAAAGCATTCTTCACATTCATCTGATGCAAAGTCCATTCTTTTGTTGTAGCTAATGTAACAAGTGTTCTGACAGTAGACATTTTAGCTACAGGGCTGAAGTTTCCTCATAACCAATGCCATATGTCTGTGCATAACCTTTAGCTACCAATCGTGCTTTATACCTGCTTATGCTACCATGAGCATTACTTGTAAATGCGTTGGATGACTGATAAACACTTCTTAGCAATATTTCGAAAAATCAATGGTGAACATTTCTTCAAACGTCTGCTTGTAGCAGACGGGCATGTACTTCAATCTGCAGTGCCAAGCATAACATACCTTGAGAGAAGGTGTTGTGCTCATGTCGTAAACTAGGTCCAATTTCCCATATTCAAAGCTTGGTGTATTTATAGTGGGAGCCTTGACACGTCGAAAGGTCTTGAATACTATCTTCATCATATAAAAAATATTTACAGTCATTTGAGCGGCAATATCTCTCATCTTGTGTAGACGAGGCAACCAATGATGAATGGTGGCCATTTTATAGCCGACAATCGGAGTATTATTCATGGGAGGCACAAGATAGGGATAATTGAGCCAATCCTTGCATTGACGATTATTCTGAACCTTAATAGCGAATGCCTTCCAAGTACGTTTGTGTGGAATCAGTCCATAACATGCTTTGTACTTCAAGTGTGTCGGTGCATGCATCCATGTATGCATCATTTCTGGGTACTTTTGTAGTAAGTCTATGTGCCAGGTGGGTTGATATATGTGGCCTCTCTTTATTTCTGGTGGAACATCTTCGGGATAGAATTGCATGGCGTGCATGGGGCACTTCTGAATCTCGCTCTCAACTTGAAAATTATATTCTTCTAGCAAAAGGAAATATGGTTTATAATGTAATTCACCAGACATTATATGTCTGCAGGGGGCGATAGCAACAAAATAGGGCGACTTCAAAATAACTTCTTCGAGATTTGCCATCACATGGAGTTGCACCTCTACGCGAGCAGAGTGTGTCTTACCCAATTCTTTGATGGTCTTTAACCAAGCTGACGAAGGTAATTCGTAGGTGTCCTGCCCTTCAGGGGATGAGCGGCCGCCAACAATAGGTAAGGGTACATATTCTTCTTCGAATTTTTCCTCGATAGGGATAGGCATCTCTCCTCCGGTTTTGATATATCAGGTGGTGACTCTGGTCGAGGGGGTTCCGTCATATTAGATAGTTGAGTCTGTAACTTTTGTACTTTCATACGTAGCACAGTCCATTCTTCCAAGAGAGCCATTGGTGCCACTTCTTGTACAATAGTGGGTCCCAAATAATCTTTAAGCAACAAAGTTTTATTGGTGTCCTTGAGGGTTCAACATTCTTCTTACAAATGGTCATAGTCCTCAAGCACACATGCATGGTCTTCCAGGAGGATCTGCATTGATTGGGAGGGAATGGCTTGAAAGCGGGACGGACTAAGAGTTTTATCCAGATTGTCCAATGTAGCTTCAAAATTCTCACAATTTTTCTGTTGCAGACGTTGATTTTCCTCCTTTGCAACATTGAGGTGTCGGCGAAGAAGCGCCATGTTGCAGGACAGTTGTACATTTCACATCAAATAAACATCTAATTGTGATTCAACTTCTTTCACGTGTTCCTGTACTTGAGCTTCAAGAGTTTGCCGCTGCTTCTGATATTTGGCTTCCAAGTTTTGATACTTTATGTTAAGCTCCTAATTCTGCAGGGTGAGGGCATCTAAGCGTACCTGTAACTCCTGTGTAGTCCATTGTAGGGCAGAATGTTGTTGCCCTAGCGATGAATATTTGACATTTATTTGTTGAAGACACTGTATCATTTGTTGGATGGCAGCATCAACAATGGGTGACGAAGATGATGCAAGGGTGGGGAATGATAAATGCGGGATGGGTTGTAATACAATGGGAGTGGGAGTAGGGGTAGGGATAGTGGATGCAGTGGCAAGTTACGGGAGTGATGTGCGAATGGGTGACGTGTGAGATGTGCTATGTGGTGTGGTAGATGCTTGTAATTGTGCATCTGTTGAAGCGGTGGGTGAGATGTCCATGTCACTAGTGGAACCTTCAATGATTGCTATATGAAAGAGTGATGTCGGTGCGATGGTGGGTGGTGGTGGGTGCAATTGTGTGGTGAGAGGTGAGTGCGGTGGTGTACTTGGAGGCCATAAGAAGGGGGATTGGGGGTGAAATTCCTACGAGGGTCCTACAAATGGAAAAGGTGTGGATTGGCATTGCAAAAAGAATGTGAAAGAAGTATAGAAGGGGGTTGGCTGTGTGGAAACAGGAAAGGAGTATAAGGGATTAGTGGTATATTAGGAAAAGTGAGGGGGACACCCAGGTTTATACATTTGTGTCACTACTGGTCCCATCACATCAGCACCCCCCATGGGTTCCTCCATGATCGACCTGATCGAGTAAGACACTTCCCCTGTATATACCCTTGGCAAAACCCTCCATCTCAACGAGTCCCAACCCCGACCTCCTGTGATGTTGTAGATAGCCCTGAGGTTCATATTCCATCCCCTATTTCTGTTTGGCCCCTTGTCTCCAGCCCAGTTTTGAGGACTCCTTCCGTTCCCCCTATTTCCATTCCACCTATTATGACACCACCCAGCATCTCTCTGTCGAACTCGTCGAGGGTCGAACTTGGGTAAGGGCTTCCTTAGAAAATAGCACAAGGCTTCCGGTGTGCAAATGGATTTAACCAACTCATGCATAGCATAGATAAAAGTTTCTTCGAAGCCGTCGCTGACTAGTTCCTGTTGTAAGATGGCTTCACTTTGCTCTTTCATTAATCTAGTTCATGCCCAAACTTTATTCATGTTATTGTAGAGCCATTGGATGGCGATGGTGTAAGTTACGGCTTCGGCCATTTCTTCTTCATCCGTGCTCCCTTCCCCGAAAACTTCAGCATATGCTTTCGATTGGTGTACTTCTTCCTCGCTAGCTTCAGTATCGGCGTCGCCTTCATCTGTTACTGTACGGTCGTCGTCTTCATTTTCAGAATCAGCATTCGCTCCCTCTGATGGTGTAGTGGGGTAAGTCGAGCGCTCAAATTCTTACAAGAAAACATGGGTATCTAAAAATTGAAAGTCACTTGACAATACGTCGGGGATCTCAAAATCAAACTTAGTATTGATGTCCTCAGTGCCCAATCTTGTAATTGGGAAGGTGAAGGAATCAGAGACGAATGTAGAAGTTGCTACGGGAGCTTCTACATTCGTGGTGGCTGTAGTCGTAATGGTAGTATGCACGGTGGTCTCTACCTGTGAAACTTCACAGTGTGGCTGAGTGGCTCAGGTGAATGTGGAGAGGGGGAATTGTTGGCTGTGGTTGAACTGGAGATCGTTGAGGCGAGGTTTCAGGTGTGGGCTGAGGTGATGGTGATGCCAGCACTTGTAAGCATGGAATGGTGCCATGCATGCGCTCGAATCGGTGGGGTTTGGGGGGTCTCGTGGTCTTCTTGGAGTCTTTATATTGTCTCAATTTCTCAGTTGGTAGGGCTCTCTCTATAGTAATATCATAGGCGAGACACATGTATATGATGTGTGTGAGAGCACAACATCCATGAACGACCTTCTTCTTCTCTCATCGATGTCCGGCCAATAAAAGCTGATCCTGTATGTAAGTGGCGATATCAATTGTTTGAGGCCCTATGATCTACAAACCAAACCAAAGTCGCTTGTGCAGGATCATAAATCGTTCCTGTGCAAGGAAGGCAAAGTGTTGTAGACAGATTCTAAACGGAGTGGTTAACTGAGGGGTGATGGCAAAGATGGCGGGACATTTATCAACAATGCTTCGCTTCATTGGTTTTGGGATGAGACGCTCCTTCTCTGTGGGCGTATGAGTGCCGTGAATCTTAAGCGCAGTCTTGATTAAGTCCAGAGACAATGTAAACTTCTTGAAAGGTGGGTCATTCACCAAGGATGTTAATATGAAGAAAGGGCCCAATTCCTTGCACTCGTGCTCTCTAATAGAAGCCACTAAATAATAACACCGATAAAAATCTAGTTTTAAGAGTTCCGCACTGAAATAATTTGCAAATCCCTCCCTCTGCCATATAGATTGGAGATCTTCGCTATTCTAGAGATTCTCAAACTCTTGTGAAAAGAATTGGTAGCATCTCCACACATTTGCACCATATGTCAGATTAGCTTCATATATGCATCTCCTAGAGGTCGGGAAAGCCCTTGGAACCAGTGTGCCTTGCTGCTTACCCTTTCTGTCTATCCTTGAGGAGGGTCTTCAATGGGCATCGGTCAAGTAAAACCTTGGAACTCTGTTGGGATAGCCTTAGGCAAGCTCTCAAATGGAAGAGCCGAGAAATCCACAATTGGCGGCCCGAGCATTGCGCTGGTAGAACCTTCTGCTTCCATGATGGAAAGCTAGTGTTGTGGACCTAAGCTCAAGTAAAGAGGAAAACACATTAGTCATGGAAAATAATTAAGATCCCAATAAGATGAGACCTCCATTCCTTTCCACCACCAACATGCTTCCTGTGCGGTGTGTGATTTTAACAATGTGAGAAGTGAAGTGTGGCAGGTGCATGGTTTGAGTGGGAGTGTGTGGCTTTACTATTAATTTCGAATGAGTACTACCTACACAGTTAGTGTATGTTACAAGGATAGTGGTGATATGAAGTTGTCTAACTGGGTCTGCATGTAGTGGTTAATAAGAGTGTTAGTTTCACTAAGTCGATGGTCAGGATGAGCTTGTGTCTGAGGTATTTCATTGGCGATGCAATGCACCATAGTGCGCTCTCCTTCACCCGAGCTCCATGAAGATATCCTCGGAGTAGAAAAGCGAGCTCCTAAGGCCGCACACGGTAGTTTGCACAGAGACTCCAAAATACACAGAAAATGCAGTACACAGGGAGCACGAAGACAGACTTCTTAGGTCTTACAAAATGCGGTCGAACTTATAGTCCGTGACTGACCAAGCCACTATATGTTTTATTAAAGAACATATACAAAAAGTGGCCGGTGGCCATTTGGCCTTTCACATGGACACTAATGGTAACAATCTCCCACTAAAGGCCAATATGGCCAAAGTAACTATGGGAGAAAAATAAAGAATGATAAAGAATACTTGAGTGTAAGTATTCAAACTATACCTCCCACCTGATGGGCATGCTACACAATATACAAGTGACTGTGTAAGATCATGAATCAAGTAATACCCATCAAGGTGACAACAATGTCGAAAGCTATCCTGTGGTAGAGCTTTAGTCGAAGCATCTGCAACATTATCTTGAGTGTGTACCTTCTCAAGAATAATGTGCTTAGTGGCTAAGCAATCTCTAATGAAGTGATACTTCACCTCAATGTGCTTGGTCTTTGCATGATAGACCTAATTCTTAGCCAAAGCAATGGCACTCGGACTATCATTGAGCAAATGAGGTACATGGTGAGGTAAACCCATATCACAAGCAAGACGAGAAAGCCACAATGCTTTCTTACATGCCTCACTTGCTGCAACATACTCTACTTCCGTGATGGAAACAACTGTACATTCTTGAAGATGAGATCTCCAAGAGATAGCACCTCGAGCAAAATGAAAAATGTACCCTGATGTAGACTTACGATTGTCTACACAACCACCATAGTAAGAATCTTTGTAACCAATAATGGATGCTTTTCCTCTACCTAAGCATATACACTTTTCCTTGGTGCCACTCAGATATCTTAAAATCATCTTGATCACTTCCCAATGTTTCTTTCTAGGATTAGACATATATCTGCTCACAACTCCCACTGCAAATGCAATGTCTGGTTTCGTAGCTACCATAGCATACATGAGACTACCAATAGTAGACTGATAGGGAATTTTGGTCATGAATTCATTTTCTTCATCTGATTTGGGGCAATCATCCTTCCTCAATTTCACATATGTGGGTAAAGGTGTACTCAATGCCTTTCCACCATGCATATTGAACCTGTGAAGTACTTTGGATATGTACTCATTTTGAGACAAGTATATGCATTTTTTTACTCCTATCACGAGTAATGCACATGCCAAGAATATGTTTGACATCCCCAAATCTTTCATATCAAATGTCTGACTCAACTTCGTTTTGAGAATTGACAAGTCATAAGAGGACTTCCCAGGAATCAATATATCATCGACATAAAGTATCAAGCATATCAAGTTGCCATTTGAGCATCTCTTTGTGTAGAGACAATGATCCTCATTACTTCGTGAATAGCCTTGAGACTCCATAAAAGCATCAAACTTTTGGTACCATTGTCTAGGGGACTGTTTAACTCCATACAAGCGCTTCTTGAGCTTACAAACTAGACTTTCCTTGCTAGGAACTACATAACCCTCTGTTTGTTCCATATAGATCTCATATGTAAGATCTCCATGCAAGAAAACAGTTTTCACATTCATTTGGACTATCTCTAAATCCTCAATTGCAACGAATCCAAGCAACATGCACAGGGTAGTCATCTTGACCACTAGAGAGAACATTTCCTCGCAATCAACACCATGTTGTTGCTTAAAACCCTTTGCAACAAGTCGTGCTTTATACTTTGGAGAAGCACTATCTAATGTGAACTTCAGCTTATATACCCATTTACATGGTAAAGCTTTTCTGCCCTTTGGCAAAGGTACTAAATCCCAAGTACCATTCTTGTGAATAGAATCCAACTCACTCTTCATGGCACGATCCCACTTGACATGATCCTTTGTTTGCATAGCCTCTTTGTAGCAAGAAGGCTCACCGACAACTGTTAGCATAACAAAATCTAAACCTGGAACATATCTATCAGGTGGATGTGAGACACGTGCAGAACGTCTCAATGGTTGTTGAACAGGAACATGTGTAGACTGATCTGAATGGACATTCTCTTGGACATCCCTATGTGCAACATTTTTTATGCATGCTAACTGGAGGACTAGTATCCTCAAACACCACTCTTCTCAGGTCAAGCTCTTAATGGGCTGTTTATGCATCTTAGACTCATTGAAAATGACATCACTACTTTTGATTATTGATTGCGTTTTAGGATCCCATAAGCGATATACAAATTGTCCTTCTTGACCATATCCAAGAAAAATGCATTTCTTTGACTTATGGTCCAACTTTTGTCTAAGATTCTTGGGTGTATGAACATATGCTTCACACCCAAAAACTCGAAGATGATCATAATATGGTGGCTTCCCTGTCCATAACTCTTGTGCCACTTTTAGACCTTTCACAATACTAGGTGAAAGGTTAATCACATGAACTATAGTCAATACTGCTTCTGCCCAAAAACCTTGTGAGAGGTTTGCATGATGCAACATAGAGACTACTCTATCTTGAATAGTTCTATTCATCCTCACAGATACACCATTCTATACTAGGGTATACAGAGTTATAAACTCTCTATGAATCCCTCTAGACTAACAGAAAAGGCTGAATTCATGTGAAGTATACTCACCCCCATTATCTGAACGTAAAGCCTTAAGCTTAGTTCCCTTTTCAGTCTCAAGTGAAGCAAGACATTTTTTGAAACTAGGGAATACCTCATCCTTCGATTTGATAGGATATACCCAGACTTTTCTAGTAGCATCATCTATGAAAGTGACAAAGTAAAGAGAACCACCTAAGGACCTAGTGCGCATAGGACCACACACATCTGTATGAATGAGATCAAAAGGCTGAATTGAAGAGTCAATGTGTGTTCTATGCACATTTCTGGTTTTCTTTCCATATCGACAATACTCAAAAAATGAAAAATCAGAGAAAGATAACACAGGTAAATAGCCAGAACGAGAAAGATTTTCCATTCCACTGTGAGATATATGGCCAAAACGACCATGCCAAATACAAGCCCTAAGCTGTTCAGTAGTAGCTAACAAGTGTTCTTTCTGTGATACAAATAAAGAATAAAGTGAGCCAACTTTGCTTCCTTTTGCAATAACCATATTGCCCTTTGATATGCGAAAGGACTGAGCATAGAAGACCACCTTGTAAGCAAGGTCATCAAGTTGAACAAGTGACATCAAACTACGTGATAAGTGAGGTACATGGTGCACATTATGCATATAAATTTTGGACCATCAATGAATTGCACAACCACATCTCCAATCCCCACAACATCACACTCGTAAGAGTCACCAAGTATCACGGTACCAAGAGACTTTGCTGCATAATTAGAGAACCATTCTCTATGTGGTGTCACATGGAAAGAAGCACCAAAATCTAGTAGCCAAGTGTGGGAAAGAGAATCATCCATAAGAGCCTCAATTTGCACAGTACTTTCAACACATCAGCATCATCAGGAATAACATTAATTTCTTCAACCTTCACAGTCAAAGTAGATGGCACAGGTAAGTGTTTAACATGCCCATCAACATTCTATCCTTTACCTTTAGCATTCTTAGATGCATAACAGTCTTTCTTCATGTGTCCTTTCTTATGACAATAATGGCATTTGAGATCCCTCTTCCTTGATTTACTTCTACTCTTATTCCCTTGAACATTCTTTTCCTTGTTCTTGCTCCTTCCACATTGCTGATTCTTTCCTTGGTAAGAATCATGAACATTATATGCATCTCCACTGTGAGTGCCAACCATAGATTTTCTACAAATCTCCTCACTCAAGAGTGCTCCACATATGTCATCATAGACGAGTTTATCACCAGGTGCATTGTTGCTAATAGATGTGCAAAACGTATCCCATGATGATGGCAAGGTGCATAACAACAATACTGCTTTCATTTCATTATCCATATCCATTTTCTGAGCCTACAACTGGGAGAATATAGCATCAAACTCATTTAGATGAGCAGCAACACTATCTGTGTCCTTCATAAAAAGGTCATATAATTTTCTCATCAGATACACTTTATTTGATGCCGTCTCTTTTTCATATGTATTGCATAACTTCTTCCAAAGCTCCTCCGCACTTTCACAGTCTAATACTATAAAGTAAACATTATCTGCCAGGTGCAAGCGAATGGTAGACTTGGCCATTTCATCTAACTCATCCCAATCATCTTCATCCATGTCAGCAGGCCTCTTTGAAATTCCATTTACTCGCTTCCATTGCCTCCTTTGAATCAGCACATCTTTCATCTGATTCTTCCATAGAGCAAAGTTTGTGCCATCAAATTTTTGGATCTCAAAATGGTCTTTGCCCTACAAGTTATAGCTCCTCCTCGGAACACTAGCGCTAGACCCTAATCCATCGGATGTGCATGAGACCTCTGATGCCATGATGGTAGAGAACCGAATAGAATGATAATGGAGCTAGAAGATTTTGAACACCAACAAATAACTATATCAAGGAGTAAATCGACCACTGTATAGTTGATAATACCAAAAATCTGGAAAACTTTTGCCAGAGTATCCTCTGCAAAATGAGCATATGACGAATGTCAAAATATCATAAAACTGCAAGTACTAACATGTCTACCTGCATAGTGAATCACTGACTCCACTGCATATAATTAGTTACCCAATAGAAGCCAACTAGACTTATCGAGCACCTATAAACAACTATCATACATCTCCTATGGCAAGGCTGGGTAAGTCTTCCACCTGCATCACTAAAGAGATCTCGACATCTGGGTGTCTCTAAGTTACAAAAACCTCACCACGACCCTCTTTATCAAAAGTAAAAGGCTTTATGCAAAAACATAACCACTATATCAATGAACACATGGACATACATAAGCGATATCCATAGAAGTGTACATGGTGTGTATGTGATCAATATATATAGAAAAATGAAAATAAAAGTTTGAATGCAGAGCCCAAAAACTAGCCAATAACATCTGCAAGTGTCTATCAACTTTGCTGTTTTAGGCTCAAAACCTGCATAGATCTATAACATCTGCTCCCACCAAAACTGAAAACCTCTCGAGAAACCTATAGTTTTACGAGTGTGGCTGAAAACACATCTCCAAAGGTTGATATTTATTATCGGAGAAGTATAAAGAACACTCTTCTTGATGTTCTTGGACCTGTGCGAAGAGAACTATGTGCGAAATTACTCCAAAATGGCTCCAAAAAACACCCAAAAATGCTTCCGAAATAGGCTTTGAAAGCAAAGAATGAAGCTTTGAGGGTCCAAAACTTGTTCAAGGTAATTTCAACCTTAATCTTTCCCCTTCTTCAGACACCAAAAGTGTGTAGCTTAGTGACAAGAGATTGCCACAGTTAAGCGAGCGCGAGGGGGGGGGGGACAGTACTAGGATGGGTGACCTCCAGGAAGTACCAGGAACCTCTATATTCCTTGATCGTTGGGGTCCTCCCTCGCATGTGGCCAACGATGCCAACAGTGACTTCGGTGACTTGGATGACAAGGTATGCCAAGGTTTATGCCTTGGTCGCCACCTTAGTTGTAAGCCTTGGAGAAAGCCCTGGGGGTTGCTCGCTTCGCTCGCACAAAAGGAACAAAGCTTTTGCATGGAACTGCTCTGATACCAATAAAGTATTTTGTTACCGATGCACCACAGTGTGCTCTCCTTCACCCCAACTCCACGACGATATCCTCAGAGTAGAAAACCAAGCTCCTAAGGCCGCACATGGTAGTCTACACAAAGACTGCAAAATACACAGAAAACACAGTTCACAAGGAGCACAAAGACAAAATTCTTAGGTCTTACAAAATGCGGTCAAACTTACAGTCTGTGACTGACCAAACCACGATATGTTTTATTAAAGAACATATACAAAGAAGTGTCTGGTGGCCATTTGGCCTTTCACATGGACACTAACGGTAACATGGTGGAGAGTCATCATGATTAGAGAAGGTTTAGGGATCCATTTTTGTGTCATATGGGGGGTTAGAAGAGATGAAGTGTAATTTACAAAAGAAGGTGTGTAGGGTTTCCTAGTAGTCTCAGAAAAGGTCTTCTTAGAGCTGACTAAGGTTGAAGCATAAACTAAGAACTTTTTAGGCACCCAAAGCTGGCGAGAATTGGACTGAGCTGTCACCACGGACTTGGGCACCGAAATTTGTGGAATGTGTTGCCTCGATCAAAATTGAGAGGGCTGCCGAGGATCTGGAGTGTTTGACTTACTAGGTATACTTGCCTCATGTATCCACCTTAGTTGAGGGTATGCCTGAGTGGAGTGTCTAACGAACCACTCTGATGTGCTGCGCCAATGATTATGTGGATGATGTGACTAGGCGGCTTGTCGAGGGTGAGATATCGTATCCACACGTTGTTTTGGAAAAGAAGGGAGATCCACTACATTCTTGCCTGGAAATGGTGACTACTGACATTCATCTGAAGATTGAGTCTTATGTCGCCATACTTGTCGGATTCCTATCTGTATACCCAATTTCTGCTCCTGGATGGGTGATAATTCTTGTGTGGTTTGTTGGAAGTGAGGTAGGCCCTTAGGCTCATGTCACAGGTCCATGGTTCCATAGTTCCAGTTATATACAACATTAATTCCAGCAATCTTCCATATTGACAACACATGAACATACCACAACTTAATCATAAAAATGATGAGATAAAGATAGAGAAAGAATAGACAACATGTGTAAGGTGTTACGTAAGCCATCGCTTACTCATAGTATCATATATACCAATGTTCAATGTACAATGTGGGAGCAAAACTCTCATCCACTCTATGTGATGAGAAATAGATGCATGAGTGAATGTACAATGTAACAAACATATTCAGATGTGTGGGCATTAATCTGAATATACATGAGATGTGTGACCTAATAGGTTATAGAAGAGTGAATATGAGTGACTGAATGAGGAAGGATCAGTGTGAAACTGATGGTCAACAAACCTACATCTAAACTTAGGCTATGGAAGACCCTAAGAAAGATACGTGTGTGAAAAGATCACATACTTATAAAGTAGCATGGAATGCTAACAAGATTGTTGCCGGAAATCCTCAAACTCATGTGAACACACCTTCTCAAACACCTCATAAAAATATGCATAAAGCATATAAGTACTGATTCTCTTGTACCTATGCCGAATAGGACTCCTCCTGATATGAACGCCATAGCCTCCATAAACTTCAAGTAGTACCTGTGTGCATAAAGAGAATATGTACCTGAATACTTTAACATAAGATGTGAATCTTATGTTAAACTCCATCCAATGTCTTTGAAGTAGCTAGATATCTTCTTGTAGAAGACAATCTTCAACCTAATATCTTCCTGTAGAAGATAATCTTCAAAATCATGTAGATGGTCCCATCCAATGTCTTTGAAGTAGCCAGACATCTTCTTGTAGAAGATAATCTTCAACCTAACATCTTCCTGTAGAAGATGATCTTCAAATACATCATGTAGATGGGCGATCCTCACCATCAAGCTGCTAATAATCAAGTCTTCTTGCCATGAACAATAGATGACCTCCTCTCCATGAGCTAGAGTGTGACCACACCCTTCATCTTCTCCAAGAAGAATCACCAAGAAGAACTCCATAGCTGCTCCTCAACATGCTTCAAGTTAGCACCATGGCTGCCCCATGTGCTAGAAGAAACACCACCTCTACTGAGGTACAAGCTCTAGAAAGCTTGTGTTGATCCTAGGTGAAGGATGAATAGAAGTGAGCCTAAGCACTTCTTATATAGTTTTGTGTATCCTCCAAAAGCTTCTCAATAATAAAGCAATCGCTTCCATAAAACTCTACGATCGCAAAAATCATATGATCGGTGTCCGCTGATTAAAGCAAAAAGATAGTCATCGGGATCATTCGCTATGCGTTGTCAACTTTGTAAAAAGCAATATCAAAATATTTGAACGCTACCCGCTGCCGTCCGTGGGATTCGAACCTTGGTGGGTTCTATAAGAGACAGGCGACCTATCCACTGCGCTAAGAGCTTTTTGTGGTAGAAGGATTAGTAAGCACAGCTATACATGTTGTCATACTGCGCCATTTCCTTTAAGAAGGACTAAGAGTGAGCTCTATAAATGGTGTACAATCTGACCAAAAGGAATTATTGAGACATTGTTTGACCAATAGGATATTGATTCCAACAATCCCCCCTGCAATGGCATATTGGTACAAACTGAACTGAATCTGCAAACTGTCACAATCTGAGAACTATTGCAAGCTTCAAGCTTGTACTTTTGAACTTCAGAACTTGTTCTTCAAAAGTCTTCTTCAAAACTGAATTTGACTTTCCTCAAAAATCTGAACTTGCTGAATATGAACCATAATACTTGAGAAAATATGCAAACTAGATATCCAATAGTGTATAAATCAAGCAATCACTGCTTGACAACTGTAGCATGAACTGTCTCTGCACCTGCTATCTCCTGTCTTCAAAAACCTGAAAACATACACTAGGATCCATATATTTGCATTTACCTTCCAAAAAAGTTTCTCAACGTACTTCTGCTGCGTCATGTAAATACACTAAAAATCAAGAACTGAATCCTGGAACCTGTGACTGTCAACTCACAACTTAGTGTATTATGAACACTGCTGGTTCATCTCTGACTGTACTCAACTCAATATGAGTCAAAAAATCTATGATGTCATCATGTCTTCATCCTTTCAATCCTTCATACCTCTTTCCTTCAGAATTTGGTATAAACATATATGTGCGCACTTTTTGAAATATACCTTTCTGAAATATCAAGCTTCTCTTCAATAGAATTTTGGAACCTTCTCCTGAACAGGAACATCCTAACAGGAACTTTCTCCAAACTTTCTCCTTCTTCCTTCTTCTTTCAAAGCTGGAACATAAAGAGAACCTGACAAAGGAAATATAGGAATACCTGAAATAGGAATACCTGTAGGTATGACTCTGTATTCTTTCACATATGGCTGAAAATAAGTCTTCATGTTTCATCACCCCTTGGATGACTTAACACTAGTATCCAGTATTCTTTAAATATATCAGACTTTATGAAATGTGGAACGTCTTCCTTATTCAATAAATCTGATCTTTAGTAATCTATACTTGTATCTGAAACAAAAGTTTAGGATCCATAATCTTCTGTAACATAACAAGTATCTTCTTTTTCTCTGCAACACAAATCTGATAGAATCTGAATCTTTGACTTACTTCTTCCAATGTTAAGAATCTTCACAAACAAAGGATAGACAACTGACTCATAAATGTTCAAGATCATATAAGATCATACAAGATCAATGATCTCTCCTGTGTAGAATCTGCTATCATCAAACCTTCAAGACTGAATGTTTGATTTGTTTACCTGAATGTCTCCAAGTGTCCATGCTTCTCAAAAAGTTGTAAAACTTTTCTACAAACAAAGCCTTTCCAAGAATCTGCAATTCTTACTTGAAACATAAGTGGACATACTTCTCACCTTGAGAACTCCAAAAGCTGCAAGTTGATACTTCATAACTTTCATATTTTACCCGGGTGAAATGTGACAGTACCTGCTTGATCTTCTTTTGGTTAACTCCACTTTTCAATCAAGTGATAGGATCTGATGGAACACATTTTTGAATACAAAGCATGTATCCAAAAATCTAGACAATCATAGAAAGTAGATTCTCCATTGACTTGTACATCAACAAGATTCTGAATTTTCTGAAGTCTTCTGAAAATACTGAATATGAGGTAATCTTTTCCAAACATAAAACCTCAACCCAAGTCTTCAACATCTGCTACAAAAAACTCTTTTACCTCAAGAGTTAGATAAAGAAGAAATATACTTCTCTGCAACTTGTCATATACCAAGTAGCTCTCTATTGACACTCCAAGAATTCTTTGAGGGAACATATAAGCTGCCTGCTTAAAAAGCTTCAACTAAAACATAACTCATACATATATGAGTTAAAACATATATCTGCTGCTTTTCTTTCTCTCAATGCAATTCTTTGTCAAATCTACTAAATCATGACCAAGTTTAATGCAAAACAAGAAATTGCTTCTTCTTTAAACAAGATGTTCTCGTAGACTTGTCTTTGGATGTAGAGGATAAAATAGGAAAAGTATATGGAAAATATATGAGAAAAGGAAGCCTTACTTTTCTTTTGGAAATGATGGACTTTCTTCTTCTGCATCTTTCTTCCACCTGATGATGTTAACATCTTCAAACTTCTCTTCCATACCTTTTGTTCTCTTCATCTTGAAGTAGCAAACACTCTTGACTTCTTTAAATGAACTTTTCTCTTCCTCTAATGTAAGAGTAAGAGATAAAACAAACATGGTATATAAATGGAAGTGAATATAGAAACATGTTTTACCATCTCCTCATATCTCTGAATCAAAATGTTGTTTCAAATGTCTGAAACGACTAAATTCACCAATCGTTGTCTGAATGATGAATTACCCTTCTAGAGTTACCTTTTCTAGATACATTTGTACCTTGATATCCAACCAACTTACAACAGAAAATTGGCTGAAAAAACTCATCTCATCTCTGCACTTGTCTTCTTAGATGAACTTTCTTGCCATGAAAGAGATCTTCTCAAGACTCTCTAGAAAAACCTCTAGATACCTGTTTTGATGTAGCCTTTAACTTTCAAAAGATGAAAGTGTATAAAAGCATTCCTTGAATTTCTTCAAATCTCTTCATAACTCCTCTTCTAAGATATGACCTGCAAATGATAATCTAATAGTAGAAACTGATACCTGTGATTTGATGTTGATATGATTTCTTCATCTTCTCTAAACCATTGTTTTTCCTTGAATTTGAAGTAGTCTTCTCTTCATCAAGTCTTGGTCTTCAAACAATACTTTTGTAAAGTATTTGCATACTCTTCAAAAATATTCGGCTGCTAACAGATCATCAACTTCGTACTCCACACTGATGAATGTAACTGAAGTGTCTAATTCTCAAATCTCTACTCATCTAGATTAAGTGTGTATGTCAAATGTCAAATGTTAGAAGATGCTTTCAATCATATGTTGTGAATCTGGAATTCTGGGAACCTAGGACATGAATGAGCCTTAATGCATTGATGCCAAAGATCTAAAGTTCTGTAACCAAAACCTTAGTGCTTTGATACCAAATCCCTAAAGCTCTGATACCAAATGTTGGAAGTGAGGTAGGCCCTTAGGCTCATGTCACAGGTCCATGGTTCCATAGTTCCAGTTATATACAACATTAATTCCAGCAATCTTCCATATTGACAACACATGAACATACCACAACTTAATCATAAAAATGATGAGATAAAGATAGAGAAAGAATAGACAACATGTGTAAGGTGTTACGTAAGCCATCGCTTACTCATAGTATCATATATACCAATGTTCAATGTACAATGTGGGAGCAAAACTCTCATCCACTCTATGTGATGAGAAATAGATGCATGAGTGAATGTACAATGTAACAAACATATTCAGATGTGTGGGCATTAATCTGAATATACATGAGATGTGTGACCTAATAGGTTATAGACGAGTGAATATGAGTGACTGAATAAGGAAGGATCAGTGTGAAACTGATGGTCAACAAACCTACATCTAAACTTAGGCTATGGAAGACCCTAAGTTAGATACGTGTGTGAAAAGATCACATACTTATAAAGTAGCATGGAATGCTAACAAGATTGTTGCCGAAAATCCTCAAACTCATGTGAACACACCTTCTCAAACACCTCATAAAAATATGCATAAAGCATATAAGTACTGATTCTCTTGTACCTATGCCGAATAGGACTCCTCCTGATATGAACGCCATAGCCTCCATAAACTTCAAGTAGTACCTGTGTGCATAAAGAGAATATGTACCTGAATACTTTAACATAAGATGTGAATCTTATGTTAAACTCCATCCAATGTCTTTGAAGTAGCTAGATATCTTCTTGTAGAAGACAATCTTCAACCTAATATCTTCCTGTAGAAGATAATCTTCAAAATCATGTAGATGGTCCCATCCAATGTCTTTGAAGTAGCCAGACATCTTCTTGTAGAAGATAATCTTCAACCTAACATCTTCCTGTAGAAGATGATCTTCAAATACATCATGTAGATGGGCGATCCTCACCATCAAGCTGCTAATAATCAAGTCTTCTTGCCATGAACAATAGATGACCTCCTCTCCATGAGCTAGAGTGTGACCACACCCTTCATCTTCTCCAAGAAGAATCACCAAGAAGAACTCCATAGCTGCTCCTCAACATGCTTCAAGTTAGCACCATGGCTGCCCCATGTGCTAGAAGAAACACCACCTCTACTGAGGTACAAGCTCTAGAAAGCTTGTGTTGATCCTAGGTGAAGGATGAATAGAAGTGAGCCTAAGCACTTCTTATATAGTTTTGTGTATCCTCCAAAAGCTTCTCAATAATAAAGCAATCGCTTCCATAAAACTCTACGATCGCAAAAATCATATGATCGCTGTCCGCTGATTAAAGCAAAAAGATAGTCATCGGGATCATTCGCTATGCGTTGTCAACTTTGTAAAAAGCAATATCAAAATATTTGAACGCTACCCGCTGCCGTCCGTGGGATTCGAACCTTGGTGGGTTCTATAAGAGACAGGCGACCTATCCACTGCGCTAAGAGCTTTTTATGGTAGAAGGATTAGTAAGCACAGCTATACATGTTGTCATACTGCGCCATTTCCTTTAAGAAGGACTAAGAGTGAGCTCTATAAATGGTGTACAATCTGACCAAAAGGAATTATTGAGACATTGTTTGACCAATAGGATATTGATTCCAACATCGTTTTGGTAGGGTGTGCTGACATGCACACGGTTGGGGGAACTTCTGTCACATCCAACACCTCTCTATGTGGACTTTGGAGGGGCAGTTCATGATACTGTCCTGCAACTTCCAACTGAAGCACACTTCTATGAAGACTTAAACTCACCGAGTAATGGTATAAGCATTCCTGGCCTAGGATCATAGGTTCTATTAGATCATTGTCATGGCAAACCAACAGTTTTACCATCAAGGTTACGTTTTCTATGGAGAGGGGTAGCTCGACCTCACCTATGCAAGGGGTTTCTAATCCACCTAGTCCTATGAGATAGGCTCCAAGAGGCTTAATTTCATATTCCCTACAAAGAGAGAGTCGAATTGCATTCGTGGCTGCACCCGAGTCAATTAAAGCCTTACACTACGTGTGCATGGGTTCCTGGCCTAGAGTGACATTAATGAACGGTCTCCTATCAACGATAATGGGGACATCTCTTCCTCCAAGTTGGCACATAGCTACAGGGTATCGTGGGGCATCCTCTGATTGAGGTTCTCTATCTAGTCCTCTCCCTCGTAGTCTCATTCACTTAATGCATTCCAATGCTTCTGCTTGAGCTTCAACTCTGATTCGTTCCTCCTCTTCCTTTCGCTTGTTGGAAAGAGTTAGTCATTTAAGCATGTCTATGGTTAAAGGTTCCTGATATAGCTTAACTTGTAATCCACTAATATAATTAGGCAATGCTTCTCCTTCAAGAGTTGCTAACCGAACCGAACCACTAGTCGATATCCTGATAATGATCATGGGTCTGTAACCTCGATTTTCTAACTTGCGAGCATGTTTTTTCAAGGTGTAAACTAGCACCAAATCTCCTACTCGTAATCCCTTGTCTTTAATATGAGGATCAAAGTAGGCTTTATGTCTCTTCTAGCGGCATAGATTCCTGCTGCTGCTCGTAGTCTTGTCTCTCCCAAATGCTCCAAGTCAAGTATTCTTGAGGAAAGCTCATGACCTGTCCATTCGTACTCCGGAGCGATCTTGAGTGTGGGTATCAAAAAATCTAAAGGCAACACCACATTCTAGCCAAACACCATTTGGAATGGTGTAGCATTAAGCATTGTTTTATAGGCTACGTGATAAGCCCACAAAGCATGGTGTAATTGTTGATCCCAATCCGAACATTGATTGTTCACAATTTTGGTGAGAATGTTGCACAAAATCTTATTAGTACTCTCAGCATGTCCATTAGCTTGAGGATGTTACAGTACAACCATAAAGTCTTGTAATAGATATTCAATAACCTTGTTTAAGAAGTGAGTACCCCTATCGCTTACAAGCTCGATAGGAAGTCCATATCTTGTTAAGACATTCTCAAACAAGAACTTAGCAGTGGTGCGTCCATCGTTTTTCCTGGTGGCCATAGCTTCTACCCACTTCGTAAGATAGTCCATGGAAACTTTGACGTACTCAACATGGGAGTTCCTTGCACGGAGATTAACACGAAATCTATTCCCCACTTTGACAATGCGTGCCCTCCCATCATGGGTCATTGGGGCATCTCATCCTTGCATATGGGATACTGAGTCCTTTGACACACATCACATCGTTTTACATAGGTATGGGCATCCACATGCAGAGTGGGCCACCATAATCTTGAAAATAATATGGTCTTGATAACGCGATCGGGTCCAAAATGGCCTCCTACTGCACCCTGGTGTGCAACTTCCAATAGATTAAGATATTCGCTTTCATGCACACATCCTCAGATAACCGCCTTGTCCTACGTTATACAAATTATCACCAATGAGCTTGTATTCTAAGGCCTCTTGTTCTAAGCTACATCTACATGCTATCGTCATGTCCTCTAGAAAGGTCTGTGTCCTTAGGTAAGTAACTAAAGGTTCACTGCAGTCTGGTGTTAGGGTCAGTGGGTATAAAGTGGCATGTTCTATTGGGGGTCTATTACCACACTTAGGACATTTTCACACAGTCGTCGGACATCTTTTTCCATTGACGACCAATATACATCTAACCTTTTTAAGTTTGATAGTGTCGCTTGTCTAGAATGGTGTTGCTCCAATGCACCTACATGTTTTACTATTGCAACCAATTGTTACACTCCTGTTCTTCTACACAATAGGAAAGGATATTGTGGTGGTCTTGCCTATAGATACTTTCTATGAGAAGTTGGTATCTCTGCACTCTCAGAACCTCTCTCTTGGGTTTTCACTTGAGGGTTCTTAGGTCCATATGTTAGTACTGGAACTAAAGACTCAGCCCATTTAGGGACAATCGCAACATTGAAGAGATATGCATCTGGTAGCTCATCTTCTACCCCGATAGCCGCTTCTCCGAAAGTTATTCTAGAGAGGTGGTCCGCTCTTAAGTGTGTTTTCCCCTTTCTGACTACTACTTGAAAATCATATTCCATCAAGAGTAAAAACCATCGTATTAATCTACTTGTGTTGCATGGTTTGTTGACCAAATACAAAAGAGCTTGGTGGTTGGTAAAGAATTTAAACTTATTTTCCAATAAATAATGGTGAAACTTCTTCACCGCAAGTAAATCTATATTTCCTTCCTTTGTGGGTTGTGCCAACACACATCCTATGGCATGATTAGAAGCATCTATGTGTACATGAAAAGGTTTATTCCAATCAAGAACCGCTAGAATAGGTGCAGAACACAACTTTCGTTTAAGCTCACTGAAGGAACTCTCGTATTCTTCTGTCCACTCAAAGTTGTAGAGTGGTTTAGCAATGATTGCATACATATGTATAAATCATCGGTAATAACCGCAATGGCCCATAAATGCTTGTACTTCTTTGATGTTCTTTGGCCTGGGTAATTCATTGATTACTCGTACCTTATCTTCATGTATGGAGATTCCATTTTTTGAGACTATATGACCGAGTATCTTGCCTTGTTTGACCATAAAAACACACTTCTCTAGGTTTAAACAGACTTGATATTCCCTACACTTTTTGAAGATGCGTTCGAGCTCAGGCATATGTTGTAGTCGAAGTACTGAGTGAGCACACATGTCATCCACATACACTTCTAGGTTCTTTCTTAAAAACTCTTTGAACACATGGCACATCAACCTTTGGAAAGTTGCAGGTGCATCCGTTAGCCCAAAAGGCATTACATGAAACACAAAGATACCCCACTCAGTGGCAAATGCCATCTTGTGTTGGTCCTCGGGGGCAATGGCAACTTGGTTATAGCTTGAGAATCCATCAAGGAAGCTGTACACTTCCTCGCCTGTGACTCTTTCCAACAGGTGTTCTGTAATGGGTAGAGGGTAACTATCCCTAATTGTGGCATCATGGACCTTCTTTAAATTAATGCACACTCTCAACTTACCATTCTTCTTAGGCACGACTACAATGGGTGAGACCCATTTGGTGTGTTCTATTTCGTAGATGAATCCGGCTTCTATGAGTCTGTCTATTTCTTCCTTGCTTTTTAATGCATAATTGTCAGTATACACATAGGGCTTTTACTTAGTGGGTCTTGCCTGAGTGGTCATGGGTATCCTATGGGAACATATGTCAGGATCTACCCCTTTCAAATGTTTGTAACTCCATGCAAACACATCCCTATACCTCTTCAATAGAACAATCAAACTTTCTTCCTCCTCGTCATTTAAATCATGTCCTATGTATGTGCATCGTTCTTCTCCTTCCTCGATTGCCACTACAACTTTCTTTGTGGTTTCCTTATTGTCATAGGCTTTTCCTGAACTTTTTCTCTTTTGGGTGTTCGGATCATGATTTTTCGGTCTTCCACCACATATTTCCTAAAGTTTTTTGGCACTTCCATCAAGGGTTCTTCCTCCTCAGTTTTCACACTCTTTTCCTTCCTCACCTTTTGATCTCGTCGACTGGTACTTGAATTTGTTGGAGTTAGACGAATGCGGAAGCACGCGAACAGCACAAGGAAGAAGAAGCTTGGAGCACAACACACACGACTGAATGTATTACTAGAGAATGTACAAAGATAAGTAGCCCATTAGGGTAATAGGCGTATATACAAGCCGGGGGAAAAAAACCTCCTAAAGAGGGAAAAAAGTGCCCCGGCGGTCCTAGAGTGTTCACACACATCACTACCTAAATATATCAACAAATCCCCCCTGGAAGTGATGCGGTGAACAAGGAGCTGGCACTCATGTATAAGGAAGTGCCGAGCTCTGTGGAAATCACTCCACAAAAGGAAGTAAGCCCAAAGCTTTGCGGAAAGCTTCAAACTTCTCCCTCGGCAGAGCCTTTGTGAAAAGGTCTGCAATGTTCTCCTGCGTGGGCACATATGCCAAGCTGATCTCCCCAGCAGAGAACCTCTCCCAGACATAGTGATAATGCACCTCAATGTGCTTAGTGCGAGCATGGAACACAGGGTTCCTCGCAACTGCCAATGCGCTCTGACTGTCAGTGAAGATGGTGGTGGCAGAAGACTGGCCAACACCCAAATCAGCCATAAGGCGTCTGAGCCACACACACTCAACAGTCGCTGTGAAAGCTGCCCTATACTCAGCCTCACAACTGGAAGTGGCCACAGTAGGCTGCTTCTTGCTCAACCAAGATATACATGAGCTACCAAGCATGAAGCCAAAACCACTGGTGGACACACGAGTGTCATAGCAACCAGCCCAATCTGAGTCAGAAAAAGCATGCAAATCTGGCGGTAGTGATCCCCCCTTGGGATAAAACAACCCAAGTAGCCGAGTACCACTCATGTAGCGAAAGATGCGCTTAACCGCTTTCCAATGCGTGACTCCTGGGCAATGCATAAACCTGCTCATCTGTGAGACAGCAAACTGAATATCTGGCTGAGTAATGCATAAGTAAATCAAGCATCCAACGGCCTGCTGATAGAGAACAGCATCAAATGCATCTCCAGCATCATGAAGACTCAATCGTAAACCTGTCTCCATAGGAGTGGCAATAGGCTTACAGTCTTCAAGGCCAAAACGCTGCAATAAGGTGTCAATATATTTCGTTTGACACAAAGCCATTCCACCATCAACTTGCATAAACTGAATGCCCAAATAGTGATGCAAATGCCCCAAATCAGACATCTCAAATGAGGCAAGCAAATCAGCCTTGAAATCAGCAATATGCTTCTCAAGAGGACCAGTGAGCAGCATGTCGTCTACATAGACAACAATGATCAGAAGCACATCATTAGCACGCTTAACATATAAGGTGCTTTCAGTTGGACTGTTCTCAAAACCATGTGCAATCAGATAGGCATGTATTTTCTCATACCAAGCATGTGGTGCTTGCTTTAAACCATATAACGCCTTCTTTAACCTGCACACCTGGTTTTCATGCCCTTTCTGCACAAAGCCACGGGGCTGAAAAACATACACTTCTTCATGCAAGTCACCATTCAGAAATGCTGTTTTAATGTCCAACTGATGTACATTCCAACCATGATGGGCTGCAAGTGCACAAATGCTCCGAACAGTAGTCATACGGCATGTAGGTGCAAAGGTCTCATCAAAATCAATGCCTCTTTCCTGCGCATAACCCTTTGCAACAAGCCTAGCCTTATACCTGTCAACTGTACCATCAGGTTTACGCTTCAGCTTGTATACCCACTTAGTGCCAATGGCCTTCTTGCCAGGAGGCAAGTCACATAAAGACCATGTACCATTCTTCATTATAGCATCATATTCAGATTGCATAGCAGCCATCCAATTTTCTGAATTTTGTGCTTCATCAAAAGAAACAGGCTCATTCTCATCACAGAGACTAGATGCAGCCATAGCATAGCAATCTGATGCAAAGGAGGTACTATGAGAGCCTGAACGAGTACGATATGACAAAGGTGCATCTAATTTGCTGTCACGCAAAGTCTGCACCAGCCATTTTGGCATAGTTTTTGCCTGTTCAATATCAACTCTCTCATCAACAAGTGCATCATGTAAATCTGCATCAGAAATGGAATGATCTGCATCATCATATGAAACCTGCAAAGGCTGAGAAGTTGCCTCATTAGGACCAGCGCTAGCCTGTCCACCTGTAAAAAGAGGCATCAAAGTATCATACATGTCTTTGGAGCTAACAGATGTCTCCTTAGTACATGAAAGCAATGGCTGAATAGCATCTTCCACAAAGACAACATCACGGCTAACCAGAATGCGTTTAGTCTGTGGATGATACAGACGATAACCTTTACTTTCAGAACTGTACCCAACAAAAATACATTTTACTGCCTTATCATCCAATTTTCTGCGATGTTGTTCAGGCACTAATGCATATGCCAAACAACCAAAAACACGCAGATGAGCAACAGATGGCTTGCGGTCATGCCAAGCCTCATATGGAGTGATGGACTGCAACGCTTTGGTGGGACACCTGTTCAGTACATATGCTGCACACATGACAGCCTCAAGCCAGAAACTATGTGGTAAAGCCTGACTTTTGACCATGCACCTCGCCATCTCCATGAGTGACCTGTTCTTTCGTTCAGCAACTCCATTCTGTTGAGGTGTATACGGCACTATACACTGGTGTTTTATCCCACGTTCAGCCAGAAATGCATTAAAATCTGAAGACATATATTCCCCCCCTCGATCAGAACGGAGGGTGCCCATTTTACATGCTGACAGATTTTCAGCTAAAACCAAAAACTGTTTGAAGCACATGAACACTTCGGACTTTGCTTTGAGTGGATATACCCATGCATGCCTGGAAAAATCATCAATGAAAGTCACGAAGTAAAGGTAATTTCCAAAAGAGGGTGTCTGCATAGGACCACAGACATCACTATGTACAAGCTGCAATTTCTGCATAGCCCGAACTGAACCATCTTTTGGAAAGGAAGAACGCTGCATTTTGCCCAAAATATAGCCTTCACAAACATGTTTTCCAGGTGCCTCAAGTTTGGGCAAGGAGGACACCATTTCAGATTTCTGCAGGCGTAACAAACTAGCAAAATTCAGATGACCAAAGCGTGCATGCCAAAGCTTTGCATCTGACATAGCCTGAGAATCATGAACTGCACATGCCGAATCATTCACAGATCTTTCATAGTCTATGAGCTTATACAGCCCACGACATAAAATGCCAGAAGCAATAATCACATCGCCATTTGAGAGATCATGGACTGTACACCTGTCATCAACGAATTTCACAACCAAGCCAATCTTGGCTAATGCAGAAACTGATAACAGGTTCTTTTTGATCCCTGGCACAAATAAAGCATCTGACAAAGTGAAAGAACTACCATTAGCAGTAGTCAGAATGATCTTACCAACTCCCATAACAGGATAAGAGGAGTTATTGGCGCATGTGACAGTATTCCCTGTAGGGGCAGGCTCGAGTGAAGAGAAGAAACTGCGCTGCGAGGTAATATGTTTGGTCGCCCCACTGTCAAAGTACCAAACATCTGAGTCTACTGCAGACATGCACTGATCATGAGAAGATGGGTCAAAACTGCAGACAGTAGTAAACGCCCATTCTTCTTCCTGCACAAGATTTGCAGACTCTGTTTTTGGTGTAGAGGCCTCTGCAACAACCATTCCAGCCTCTTTCTTCTTTGCCTCTTTAGCAGCCAGTTTTGGACAGTTCTTTATAATATGATCATTTCCTTTACAGTACTTGCAAAACAATTTCTGCTTTTCTGATTTCTTCTCATCTTTATCATGGTTCTTCGATTGTGCAGCATTTGCAGATTTCTGCTTACTAGTAGAAGAGCTCCATTTTCCTTTGCCCTTCTGACTAGCCAGGAAAGCTTGATCTGCAACACGCATAATGGACCTGTTCTGCCTGGACTGATCTTCCTGCAACAGAACAGAGACTAATTCCTCAAATGACAAGGCATTCGGATTGCCTTTCATCATCAATCGAAGAGTAGAGGCAAAACTCTGATATGAATCAGGAAGGCCATTCAGAACGGTCTGCTCAAGTGAGCTATCTCGTATAACCTCATCAGCAGAAATCAATTGTTCCTTCAGGTCTTTGATCTTTGTAAGAAAACTGTCCATCGAATCACCTTCATTCATGTGCTCACTCTCCAACTGTTTTCGGAGGTAAGCAACACGAGCCTCATTCCTAGCCTGGTACAAAGTGGTAAGTGTATCCCAAGCATCCTTTGCTGTTCTGCAAGAGCGAATATGAGGAATAATGGCACGTTTGACAGACAAAGCTATCAATGCATGTGCCTGGGCATCTCTGCCATCCCAACGAATCTGCTCTGCAGTAGGTGCAACAGAAACAGCAGCACGAACAGGAATCTGTGGAATATCATCTTCGACACCATCTTCATCAGCTCCAACACCTGTATTTGCAGTACCTGTCGTTACAGGTGTAACAGGACGTCTTTCAACACCCTGCACAATGTTCCACAATCCTTTTGCAACCAGTACATGTCGCATCATATAAGCCCATAATGGGTAGTTGGTACCATCCAACTTATCCTCAACAGCCAACATACGGAATACATCACTGCTTTCAGCCATGGCCGGTGACTAAAATACCTTGATGCAGAAAATTGACTGTATCTCAAAAAGTTGAACAGAACTACCGAGACGAGTTTTGCTACACCTGTAGCAGACTTCGAGACGCTTAAACTGGCGAACAGAAACTGGTATATACCTTTGGCACAAAAGGACGAAATAGCCTGCACAAGCACTGCGATAGTGCGTTCGGAGGCCGAAACGAGCTCAGATCGCGATTTCGCCACCACAGAGCGAAGCCGTTTTGATCTCGAAAACACCCTGAGTATGCTCACCAAATTTTGTGCGAATCTGAGACTGCAAACGGAGGAGTGTCGACGGCGCCCTAGAAGAAGCAACGACCTGCTCTGATACCAATTGTTGGAGTTAGACGACTGCGGAAGCACGCGAACAGCACAAGGAAGAAGCAGCTTGGAGCACAACACACACGACTGAATGTATTACTAGAGAATGTACAAAGATAAGTAGCCCATTAGGGTAATAGGCGTATATACAAGCCGGGGGAAAAAAACCTCCTAAAGAGGGAAAAAAGTGCCCCGGCGGTCCTAGAGTGTTCACACACATCACTACCTAAATATATCAACAGAATTTTCCTTTTTCTTCTTAGGGGTGCTGAGTTTTGCGGACATGGCTTCTACCCAACCTAGGAATTCCTCTTTTGATGAACATTCAGGTATGTTCGAATCTACTTCCCATTCCACGTCGTTCACTTGCTTACTACAATCCGAGATTTCTTCTTTAGGATTATCCTCGTCTTTTTTCTCTCTTACTATGCTTACAGTAAAGATTGATATATCATAACCGTCTTCGTCACAATGGGGGGTCCATTGTTCTTTGTTAATTGCAATATCCATAGTCACTAAGATCTTAGCCCAACCATGGGGTTCGAATTCCTCGTCTGGAAATCCTACCGGGACATATGCTAGATCCTCAATGGGTCTAGAGGTGTGTCCCACTCATGAAGCTCTTGCTTTCACAGGTTCCTCTTCCTTGGCTATGATTTTACACATCCACAGGTGTGTATCCTCATGCAAGCACGATGGATCTGATGTTAAGGAATGTACCGATTCCTTCTTCTCTTCATTTCTATGTACCATATTCCATTGCAAAGGTGGTACGTCCCTATGTCAATAGTCTGTAAGGTTCACTTTTGTCGTTACTTCTAGGTGTTGTAAGTACGAAGCGTTGGTTCCCTAATCTTGTACGACTTGCAACTATCGCATAAAGGGTCTACCTAAGACCATCGCATATGCTTGATTCTTTCCAAAATCGCATATTGCAAAGGTGTGATCAAATTCTACTATGCAAGGGGATATATTAATCCCTTCCAATAGTCCTAAGGGTCTTTCGATGTGTCCATCTGCCATCTGTAGCATCATCCTAGTAGGTGTAAGGGCTGGTTTTCCCCAACTTTTCCACAGTGAAGTGGTCGCTATGGCTACTCCTGCACCTATATCTAGAATGGCTTTGGTAGTATGACCCTGGTATGTAATGGGCAAATAATCGTTACCTTCCTCTCCTTCACTTGCATCTCCACTTTACCTGGGGGTATCTCGGGCACCTTTCCTCATGCACTTGGTCTAGAGGAGGTTAGGAACTGGTTCGCTACATGTTTCCATAGTTCAGGTTTGATCTTCAACAGCTCATCCATACTTAAATGGCATTGAACTTTTGTGTTCCCAATAGCTTCTGTATTCCTAGGAAGAATTGAGTTATCTCCCCTTACTCGAATAGTGGGGGCTTTCACTTGAACAGAAAAGTCTTCCCAAGGGCCCGTAAAGTGAGGTAACTCTTGCAAAGAGTTAGATTCGAAACTAGTGTGCTCACTTGGCCAATCATCCACTTGATCTCCATAGATAGATGAGATGTCTGTAGGGAACTCTTCTCCTGAGTCACCAATCTTGAGTATGGGTGGTCAAGATTCTTGTTCCTGTCTCCATCTTTCTTCTTGAATCTCTTTCAAGATGGCATGCGAATCCATGTAACCCGTGTTGAGAGCAGTATGGGCACCCAAGGACTGACTAGACAAGGAAGCCAGCGGAGAGAGTCAGAGTGAGGTGAAGGATTAAGTAGACAGAGCAGTCGACGCAAATCTGGCAGATAGGCCCTTCAAATTTTTCCAAATCAACATCTTTACAACAGTGATTCTCATCACTAACAATCATTGTAAATACCATTTCATAATTTTGTAGCTCCATTTTGTGCAAGCCAAGGAGTCCTTGAGCTTGAGGAGCTTTAGAAGTACCTACATGTTAGTTTTCACATTTTTTAGACTTCGTTTGAACCTCCAAATAGGGTAGAGAACCTAATTTTTAACTAGGCCGGACACTAGGTCTGGACACGGCCAAAACCTAGTCAAAAACTATAAATAGAGCTAGAGAGCTCATTTTTGAGGTTGGATTGTAATAGATTTGAACTTGTAAGAGCTTTTTGAAAGTAATCTAAGAACTCCATTGCTTCTCACTCTTTGTCTTGCCGTGTGTGCGCGTGTGTGTGTATGTGTGTGCATGTTTGTGTGTTTCTCACTCACGCACTTGTGCCTTCACTTGCTCGAGGTCTTCATACCATCCTCACGTCTTCCCGGATTGACATTAAAGGAGGTGCTACTCATCACAGAGTTACACCAAATTTTGGCGCCGTTGTCGGGGATCGAACTTTGAGGACGAGCGTGTGATGGTAAGACATTTGGGACATTGGCGTTGTAGGTAATTTCTTCACTTTTCTTATTTTTCTTTTCCTCACCTCATCACCATCATCACCATCATCATCATCACCATCTCCCACCTCCATCTCCATCATCGCAAAAATTTTCAGTTTTTGATCATATCACCTTCCCCACCTCATTTCCCTCATTCCACTTGTGAGAGAGAGCGAGAGAGCGATATTGTGTGCATTGTTTTTGCATGTTTGTTGAGTTTCTTGCAGGTTCCAGCAGCATCATCCCCTCCAGCACGTTGCGCAGGTATGGAAATGTGCAGAACTGTCTCGCAGTCGCCAGCTTCTGTCGATCGCGATTGACAGAAACTTTCATCTTTTGGTAAAATTGAGTGCACCATAGTAGACTAGAGGCCTTGCACAGCACAGATCCACAAAAATTTTTGAAAAAATTGCAAAATTTCAGTCCATCGCGATTGACACTCTCCATCGTGATGGACAGCCAGTCCATCGCGATTGACAGACCCCGACAGACACGTGTCCATCGCGACGGACACCCCTGTCCATCGCGACCGATAGAAAAATCGCGATTGACACCCCCTTTCGCCGAGATTCTTGTCCATCGTGACATAGAGAGCCCCGATTGACACAAATTCACGGAAAACATCAAAAATTCCAGTCCATCGCGATTGACACCAGTCCATCGCGATTGACACCAGTCCATCGCGATTGACACCTATCCATCGTGATTGACAGCCCAGTCGATCGCGATTGACAACCATTTTCGGCCATTTTTTAGGGTTTATTAAATTGAGGATTTTGGCTAATTTTGGACATGGATCATGGACTCTAGAGCACATAAGGAGGCTATAGGCAAATAACCCGAGGAAAACCTGTTGGCCTGTTTGAACCCTGTTTTAATCCCTGAAGCCTGAATTGACATAACTTCCTCATACGAAATCCGTTTGCTGTGATTCTTGTTTTGTTGGAAAGCTCAGGATTATTAGATAGGGTTTTATGAAGTTGACCATACCCGGAGGTAGGAAAACTGAGGGATCCTTGGGATTGTTTTCCATAAAAGCAAAGGATAATTTGGTCTGTGAGTTACATGCATGAAAGTGGTCTATTGTATCATTGGAATCTAAGTCTTGAGCTAACCGTTGGACTTTTACAGGTCCAGCAAGAGCACTTGAGGGCATTCTAAGCAAGAGTAAGTGCAAGCTTGGGAACACGCGTCCTGGGCACACCAGGGCAACAACACAAAGAAAGAAACTCAAGGTTGGAAAATCCTCAACACCCTCTATCAATTCCTAGTTAAGGCTAAGAACGACTAGTGCTAGGAGTAAGTCAGGGCAACGATAGGCATCAATCGAGTTAAAGACTACCTATGCACTCAAGTTCAAGATTAAACATAATCTCTTCGTGATGCGATAACCTTAAAGGAAAGAATCTAACGTGGAACGATCAACTTACAGTGCGAAAATTAACTCAAATATTCCTGATGACGTGATTTCTGACAAGAGCATAAACACGGTAACCACTAAAAAGAATCAAGTAACTGATACAAAAGAGCTCAGCAACGAGGTTGTACTTGGGAAAATTTGGGCTATTCAATTAGGCTTATGAACCTTAGATCAGGGCGACATCTAGGGAGAGATAGACAAAGTCTTAGGTCTTCAGAGGCTAGTGTCAACCACACTGCTAGGTCTTGGGCCCAGCAGTTAAGCCACCACTCATACTACCCTAGCTCTAAGACTAGTGGATCAGAGATGTCTCAAGGCATGGATCGACCTACGGGAAGTTCAGGGGTGCCATACTTGCACAGGGTAGAAGGCCCGTACAAGACGCAACTGGAATACCTTAGGACCAACCAATTAGGTGCTAGCATCTATGAGGACGGCCTAGGAAGGTTTGTAGTACAGATTAAGAATCTTGACCAATCTATTGGACTGGAGCGCCCAGCTGTCAAGTTCGAAAACGGAGCATACTTAGACAAGGAAGGGACAATATATGTAGTCACCAGTCACCCAGACAGGATTGATGAATTTGGGAATGTGGTCCCAGAAACGGACTTAGGGGACCTAGAGCAAGGAAACATGGGCGAAGAACCTAGGACCCCCCGAGGCAAATCTGTTCTCACTAGGATTATCACACCGGAGTGGGTTCCCCAAGACAACAAGAGCATAGATCTGCTTCTGAACCGAGAGACTGACGAAGCCTTTTGGAGGTATAAATCTGATCGGCCAATTGATATAGGAACAATCATGATCTATGAGTTCAAAGATCCTGAAAGCCCAGGCAGAGTGACCTACCTAGATCATGCTTCAGAGAGGATCTTTGTGGTGACAGAAAATCATAGGCATGCTTACACTTGGAAAGGTGAATTCGTTTTCCCCCAACCAAGATCGAACGTGTCCTATGGCCACCCGGGAGCTGGAACGTCCCATGCTCATGGAGCTCAAAGCGACAGACATAGAGATAGACCTGAGGTAAGCTTTGCCAACCCAGGGGGCAGAGAAAGAACGAGGATGGAAACAAATAGAGTAGAACCTGAGGTACTTAGAGCTCCCAGGAATCAAAGACATGCGGATGAGTTCCCTCTACCACGACCTAGAGAGCACACAAGGACTTTGAGACTGACTCAGCTAGTCAAGTCCATGAAGAACTACTTTGATGGCACTGGAGATCCATACGATCATGTGGCTTAGTTTAGGCAAGTCTTGAGAGCGGAACAAGTGGAGGATCTATTCACGCAGTACAATGCCTTTGGTCTAACTCTTAGGAACACAACCCTTACGTGGTTTCAACAGTTGAATGAGAGACAATTCAGGAGCATAGACCAACTCCTAGAGGCTTTCATTATTGAATTCTCTAAGAGTGGCATAAGACATAATACCTCCTCGCTGATTCACAGCTTCAAGCAAACCCCTCAAGAGACCGTGAGACTTGCAGGAAGAAGATTTAGGCAGTATCTAGAGAGATGTCCCATCCCTGAGTTACCCACACTAGCCAAACAAGTGGCTCTGTTCCGGGATGGATTGCTAAGTACCAAATTGAGGTCATATGTGTACTTGAAGGACCCTATGACCATTGAAGAGTGTGTACGCATGTGCATTGACATTGAGGCTAACCTAGGGGAAGAGTTAGAACTCTCCAAAATCTACAAAGATTCAGATAGTGGTTCTAGCCTCTCTTCCACCCAATCCACATCTATCAAGGAATTAGCAGAGAAAGTAGCTCAAAAATTAGGTGTCTCTAGCAAACAGATCCCAAGGTTTGCCCCTGTGAAAAGATGCTATACTTGTGGGGGTGACCATATGGCGAATGTATGTCCCATTATGGATCAACCCCACGTGAATCCCAGTAGCCAATACTGCACCATAGAACGGAAATACACTAATCACACAGCACAAGATTGCCCATATAACAAGCAGGCGGTTAGGCAACCCTACCCTCAGCCATACCCTCAGCAGGGAAGATACCAGAATCAGTACCCACCGCAGCAGTATGCTAGGCCTCAACAAACCTACCAACCACAGTACCAAAACCAACAAAGGCCTCAGCCTGTGTTACCACAACAACCCCCTGCCCCAGCTAATGTGATCCCAGTAAAATATGCAGCTGCAGAAGAGAACCTGAATAGAGATATAGTCTCTATAACACCATTGCTTTCTGAAAGTGACCCGAGTGACCATAGCTTTGATTCGACGCATATTGATAGCCCCCAGGCCTACTACATGCAATCTCCGGAACATGGTGAGTCCTATTACAGTGAAGAGCCAAATGAACCTAGTTGGGAGTCAGATTACACAAATGTCATGTATGCAAACCCCAACCCTAGACCTCAACCTAGGCAAGTAAGACCTCCATTCCCTAGAGGACCATGCTACAGATGTCAAGGAGATCATCTCATTCGTGATTGTCCCATGCCGACACCTACCCAAACCCAATCAGTGACATTCCAGGGCTTTTGCCAAGAGTGTGGAAAGGAGCATCTCTTATGAGACTGCCCTAAGAATCCTAATAATATGCCAAAAATCACTCCTATTAACGTTATTGGGTTAGTGGTAGATTCCACAGGAAGTGTCACTTCCACTGCACCCGTACAGGTAGTCACTAGATCTCAAGCATTGCAGCAAAACCAAGGGATAGGCCAGGAAAAGAGCCCAGATGTTAGTGAAACAGAGAGCACGACAAAGAAAAGGACTAGAGCTTGGAGAGATAGTCGTGAAAGAATGAAAAGACAATGGGCAAAGAAAATGAGTGAACTTGAGGAAAGCCTAAGAGAAACCAAAGCCAAGATAACTGAACTCACCCCACCTCCACCATTCCCAACTCCATCCGACCTGCCACCTTCTAACCCGCCTCACCTAATTCCACCACCCCCAAGAGTAGGATCAGTCCTAGCAGATCCCACTCCCGAGGACCTTAATATGATGCTTAAAGCCTATTAGGCCAGAATCCAAGAAGGGCCAAACGTAACTGATCATGAAAAGTGTTACCCTAAAGCAGAACTAGAGCTAGAACGAACCAAAATTTGTGCTAAGATGGTGGAATTGGCTCAGACCATGTTTGAAGCCAGTCGCCTTTTTAACATATCTAGCTCAGCCAAGACGCAGCTGCACTTTGAAGGACAGTTAGAAAGAATTGAGAGGCTAATTGCACAATCAGAAAAGGAACCCGCCTCTCAACACAAGGACAAGGCAAGTGAAAGAGTGAGCCCTCCGGCCCAGGAAGCCTATGTGCCTGAAGCCTATGTGCCTAACTCTACGGAGCCAGACACATTATCTTCTATGAATCGGTTCACACCAGAATTCCTATGAGAGATTCAAGAAGACAAATGGGCTAAGGAAAGTGAAGTCCCTCCTCCCATTGAACTTGTGGATGATGCACATGACCAATTCCCACAAGACATCCCATCCATTTATGAGGAGCAGGAGAGCACCCACTCTCAGGAAAGACTAGACTTTGAGTCTAATTCTTTACAAGAATTACCCCACTTCACAGGCCCATGGGAAGCTAAGTCTACTTGCATGAGAGCACCCACGGTCATGGTACGAAATGAGGACCCAGTCATACCTAGGAACACAGAGGTAGTGAAAAACACTAAAGTACAATGCAACCTCACCTTAGAAGAGCTACTCAAAGTAAGGCCAGAGCTATGGAAACATGTAGCCAAACAAGTACCAGAAATAGCCAAACCTCGTTCCCAGGTAGGATCCCAGAGAGCAGTGCCAGAAATACCATTGGACAAGATAGGAGACATGAGTGAGGGCAAAGAGGGAAACACATATCTTCCTATCACCCATCAAGGATACACCACCAAGGCCATTCTAGACTCAGGCACATGTGTTGCAATTGCTACTACTTCCCTATGGAAGCGTTGGGGCAAGCCAGCACTCAGGCCCACGAGGATGAAATTGCAAATGGCCGATGGTCACATAGAGAGACCCCTAGGGTTGTTAGAAGGAGTAACTCTCACCACGTGTGGTGTCGAGTTCGAGCATACATTTGCTATATGTGATTTTAGCAAAAATCATGCCTATGAAATGATCTTGGGACGACCCTTTATGCGACAGTTGCAAGTAGTACAGGACTGGGGAACTAACTCCTTGTACCTGCAACACTTAGGTGTTACGACCAAAGTGAATCTCAAAGATTACTCTCATAGAGATGTCCCTCCTATCCAATGGAATCCCATCCATAGAGCCAAAGATGATACGGAATCTGTGCATTCCATAGGATCAGGATCCTCATGGATGCATGAAGACACCCACTTATGGATGTGCAAAGTGGCAGTAGAAGAGGAGAAAAGAGAAAAGGCGAGAGAAATAGGTGCAAACGAAACACATAGACCCATTCAAGACCCAGCCTATGCACCTGTAGTATTTCCTGATGAAGAATTTGAACCCCATGGCTGGGCAGAAATCTTAGCAACAATGGATGTAGCCATCAATGAAGAACAATGGACACCCCACTGTGATGAGGATGGCTATGACCTTTCAGTCTTCTCCATAGAGCCAATCATGGGAGAGGCAGTGTTAGAAGAGTGCGAACCTAGCCCTGATGCATTTGAAGATGCGAGTGACTCCGATCTAGAGTCAATCATTATGGACCCACCTTTTGCATCAGATGAAGAATACTTCCATGAAGTAGAATTTCAACCCCAGAGGCATGGAGAACTTACAAATAATGTAAGGCTAGCCACACATCTAACTCCTAAGGAAGAAGGAAAGAAAAGAAATAAGAGAGAAGTCACACAAGAAGAGGAGGAATCTTTGTTTGAGGTCCCAGAAAATTTTAAGAAGTATGAGATAGATGACAGGAGAGTCATGATCAAAATGCCTAAACGAGAGGCGCAATCAGGGGAGGCCTATGATAACAAAGAAACCACCAAGAAAATTGTGGTAGCTCTGGAAGAAGGAGAGGAGAGATGCACGTACATAGGCCATGACCTGACAGAAGAGGAAGAACAAGAGCTAATAGCCTTGCTAAGAGAATACAGAGATGTATTCGCTTGGAGTTACAAGGATTTGAAAGGAGTGGACCCTGACATATGCTCACACACTATCCCCATGACCTCAGATGACAAACCCTCTAAGCAAAAGCCATATACATATAATGATAATTATGCTGCCAAGATCAAAGAAGAGATAGATAAGCTGGTTGAAGCTGGATTTATCTATGAAATTGAGCACACTGAGTGGGTATCCCCCATTGTAGTGGTGCCCAAGAAAAACAAAAAGCTACGTGTGTGCATTAACTTGAAGAAGGTTAATGCAGCCACAATTTGAGATAACTATCCGCTTCCTATCACAAAGCATCTCTTAGAAAGAGTAGCAGGCAAGGAAGTGTATAGCTTCCTTGATTGATTTTCGGGCTACAATCAAGTAGCCATAGCTCCAGAAGATCAGCATAAGACGGCTTTTGCCACGGAGTGGGGCATATTCGCTTTTAGGGTAATGCCATTCGGGCTCACCAATGCTCCCACAACCTTCCAGAGGCTGATGTGCCATGTATTTAAAGAGTTCCTAAGGAAGAACTTAGAAGTCTATGTTGATGATCTTTGTGCTCATTCCAACATTAGACAAACCCATATTCCTGAACTCAGACAAATCTTTGACAAATGTAGAGAATATCAAGTCTGCCTGAACCCAGAAAAGTGCGTTTTTATGGTCAGGCAAGGCAAGATTCTAGGACACATAGTGTCAAAGAATGGCATATCCACTGATGAAGAAAAAGTGAGAGCCATAGCCGAGTTACCTAGGCCAAAGAATGTCAAGGAAGTACAAGCTTTCATGGGGCATTGTGGTTATTACCGACGGTTTATACACATGTATGCCATCATAGCAAAGCCTCTGTATGGACTTTTGACTAACTTTGAGTGGACTGATGAATGTGAGAATTCCTTCAATGAGCTTAAACGAAGATTATGTTCAGCACCAATCTTGACCACACCAGATTGGAATAAGCCATTCCATGTCCACGTGGATGCATCCAATTATGCTATTGGGTGTGTACTCGTGCAACCTACCGGTGAAGGTAATATGGATCTTCCAATTGCCTATGCTAGTAGACAGTTGAATGCAGCTGAACGAAATTATACCACTACGGAGAGAGAAGGACTAGGCATGGTATATGCAATTAAAAAGTTTAGACATTATTTGCTTGCAAATAAGTTCAAATTTTTTACTGATCACCAAGCTCTACTGTACCTGGTAAACAAGCCCTGCAATACAGGAAGATTAGTAAGATGGTTTCTCTTGCTAATGGAATATGATTTTGAGGTTGTGGTAAGGAAAGGGAAAACTCATATGAGAGCAGATCATCTCTCTAGGCTCACATCTGGAGAAGCTCCACAAGGAGTGTCAGATGACCTTCCTGATGCTTACTTGTTTAATTTGGAAGTGGCGCCGCAGTGGGCTAAGCCATTAGTGCCAGTATTGACATATGGGCCTAACCACCCAGTAATAGCCACACAGGATAGGGAGGTAGTAAAAGCCCAGAAGTACCACATCATGGCTGGAAGTATGTACAAGCACACAGATCAAGGGATCTTGGCTTGTTGTGTGGAAGAGGATGAGTATGCTAAATGGTTGCAATTGGATCATGTAGGAGCATTAGAGCAACACTATTCAAAACAACGAACCCTATAGACACTAAGGAGACTCGGATTGCATTGGCCGACTATGGAGGCTGATGTCCAAAAGTTGTGCAAGGAATGCCCAATCTGCTGCACTAAACCACCTGTGGAACATGCCACTCTTTATCAAGTGTCCATAGTGCCAGATTGGAGTGAACCACTAGAATCCTTCTTGAGGACAAAAACAGTCCCTCTAGACATGACTCTGGCTAGGAAAAGGAGTTTAGAAAAAGAAGCCCAGGATTACTCACTCATTGGTGATAATTTGTACAAGCGCGGAAAAGATGGTTACCTAAGACTACGCATCCATGAGAGTGAATATCTCAATATCTTGGAAACTGCTCACCAAGGTGTGGCAGGAGGACACTTTGGACTAGATCGGGTGATCAAGGCAATACTATTTGCAAGCTTCTGGTGGCCAACCCTTCACATGGATGCACATACCTATGTGAAACGGTGTGATGTGTGTCAGAGAACTCAGTATCCTATACGCAAGGATGAGATGCCACTGAAACCTATGATGGGTGGACATGCATTCTCTAAGTGGGGAATAGACTTTGTAGGTCCTATTAATCCCCCAGCTAAGGGTTCACATGCTGAATACATCATTGTTGCGACAGACTATTTAACAAAGTGGGTAGAGGTAAAAGCTACGACAAAGAACGATGCTCAGACTACTGCTAAGTTCTTATTTGAGAATGTATTCACTAGATACAGGCTACCCATAGAGCTTGTTAGCGATAGAGGCACTCACTTCTTGAATGAAGTTATTGAAAATCTGCTCCAAGAATTTTTGGTAGTACATAAGAAGTCTGCCCCCTATCACCCTCAAGCTAATGGCCAGGCTGAGAGCACCAATAAGATCTTATGCAATGTACTGACGAAATTAGTGAACAATAAACGCTCTGATTGGGACAAACAGCTACACCACGCTGTTTGGGCATACCGAGTCGCTTACAAAACGGTACTCCAAGCCACCCCCTTTCAGATGGTATTTGGCCAAAATGCAGTGCTACCGTTGGACTTCTTAATACCTACACTGAAAGTAGCACAAGAGCATGAATGGACGGGTCATGAACTCTCCTCTAGACTTTTTGACCTTGAACGATTAGGAGAAACAAGCCTGAGGGCAGCTGCAGGGATATATGCAGCTAAGAAACGACAGAAGGCATACTTTGATGCCCATGTTAAGGATAAAGGTTTGAAGGCAGGCGATCTAGTACTAGTCTACACTTTGAAACAACATGCGAGGAAATTAGAGAAGAGAGGCTACGGACCCATGATCATTAATAGAATCTCAACAAGTGGAGCAGTGCAACTAGCCACATTGGAAGGTGATGTTCTCCCGAGCTACATTAGCACATGCAGAGTCAAGTTATATCAGGAACCTCTGACAGAAGAGATGTTAAGTCGACTCAACACTGCTAAGAAACGCAAAGAAGAAGAAAAACGAATTCGCGAAGAAGCTCAGGCAGAAGCATTGGAACGCATCCGGAGAATGAAGATGAGAAGACAGGGTAGAGGGCAATCTAGGACAGATGCATATGCAGATCAAGGATATCACATGGCTATGTGTGAAGTTTCAGGTGTTAGCGCACATAGAATAATTGATCGACGTCCTTTTATAACCTTAGATATAGGCCAAGGAAAGGGTGCAAGGTCTGTAAGAGACCTGATTGACTCAGGTGCAGCCACTAGTGCTGTTAAATTGTCTTACTATCAAGAGTTGAAATTAACTGTCAATCCTATAGAAGCACATCTCATAGGATTGGGAGGTGTGGAAACCCCTTGCATGGGCGAGGTGGAACTTCCCCTCTACATTCAAGACGAAGTAATGACAGTCAAAGTACTAGTGTGTCAAGATGAGGACCTCACTGAGCCTCTTGTCTTGGGCCAGGACTGGATCTATGATCATGCAGTCAACCTAAACCTAAGAAGTGGACTTCTTCAGGTATGGGTAAATCATAGCCGAATTACAGTTGAATTGGAAAATGAGGCACTCAAGGGACTAGGTAAAGCACAAACTCCTGGTCCTTCCACGGGTGCACATGAAGTTGACCATGCTATTCTTGTCCAAAACAGTGTGACGCAGAAAGAGGACTGTCTCAACAATGGAGTCAAGGATAAGAAGGCACTCCCTTCTGTTCCAAAGGCCAGAGGGATGCAACGACCAAAGGTAGATCGAATACAGAAGAAGCAGAACACTACCTATAATGGAGGCCAAAAAAAGGAGCAAAGCAGATTGTTTTAACCGATGAAACAAGTGTGGAGGCGAAAAGGCAAACACCCTATTCCGACCAGGTGTCACTCTAGCACAATGGTGAGTACCAACGTGAGAAGATCCACCTCATAATTGTCAATCCGTGGAGACGTGAGGACTAGTATGAAGACTATGAGCAAGTGAAGGCACAAGTGTGTGAGTGAGAAGCACACAAGCATGCACACACATACACACACACGCGCACACAAGGCAAGAACAAGGAGAGGAACAATGGAGTTCTTTGCATTAGTCAAAAAGTCTCTTACATAAGCTCAATTCACAAACAATCTAACCCCAAAAATGAGCTCTCTAGCTCTTTTTATAGTTTTCTAACTAGCTTTGGTCTTGTCCAGACCTAGTGTCCGGCCTAGTTAAAAATTAGGTTCTAGAGTCTATTTGAGGGCTCAAACAGAGTCTAAAAATTATGAAAATTGATATGTCGCTAGTTCTAATACTCCTCAAGCTCGAGGACTCCTCGGCTTGCACAAAATGGAGTCTATTCTACCAAAAACGGGATTTACAATGTTTGTGTAGTGATTAAAATCACTTGAGTTGTAAATAATCCATGGAAAAAAATGATTTGGCCTTGTTGCCGTATTGTGCATGACTCCTCTGTTGCTTTGTATGCCAACACTCCCCCCTTCCTAGTGTCTGTCGCCCCTGACAGACCTTTGTTCTCTCGGGTGGTCGATGTAATATTGGATGACATTGGTGGCCAGTTCATGTTCTCCTATCCTTAAGCCTCTTGCTAGATCAGCTTCCAATGCATCCCAATTTATTGCACCAGGGGTCTCTGGTTGCGGGGTGGTGTAGTACTCTGAGTACATTGCTTGTTCACAAGCAAAAAGTTGTAGCAGATGTGTTGGCTTTGGTGCGAAAATCTCCGAGTGATACTCCCAGAAACCTGATCTGAACATTTCTTCGAAGGTTTGTTTGTAGCAGGCAGGGAGGTATTTGATGCGTGCATGCCAGGCGTAAGCCACACGAATACTGGGGGTGGTGCTCATGTCATACACCAAGTCGTAATTTCCATTGCTAAACCCCGGGAGACGTACCTGTGGTGCGGCTGCATTTCGAAAAGTCTTCAGGACTACTTGCATCATATCTAAGATTTTAAGCATCATTTGCGCTGCTACATCTTGCATGGGCTTCAAGCGCGGCATCCAGTGGCGAATGGTTCCCATCATATATGCGACCGACGGTGGTCCCTGTGGTGGCGCAATGTACGGGTAGTTCAGCCATTCCTTGCATTGCGCGTTGTTCTGTACCTTAATATTGAATGCCTTCCACGACCTGCGGCGTGGGACTGGACCGTAGCATGGATTATATAGGAGGTGTAAAGGCGCGTTGTTCCATGTGCGTAGCATTTCTGGATATGTCTCTAGAAGTTTTTGCCGCCAGGTGGGTTGACGAATTTTGCCTTTTCGCACCTCTGGAGGAAGGTCTTCGGGTTGAAATTGGGTCGCAAAGGTAGGAATCTGACCCGTGACTCTTTGTATTTCTGCGTTATAATCCGCCAAGATAATATAATACGGCCTGTATTGGAGTTCGGATGAGAGGATCAGGCGTCTCGATGACAGGTTCTTGAAGTGAGCCGATTGTAGCACAGTTTCCTCTATGACCCTCATGGCCTGATTTTGCACTACTGTGCGCTCTTCGTGCGAACTCCCGATTTCCTCCACTTGACGTAGCCATGGGGGCCGTGGTGCCTCGAATGTGTCCTGAGCTTCTTCTGTTTGTTGGCCTCCTGGGAATGGTTGTGGATCGTATTCTTCGTCAAACGTTTGTTCCACAGGAATTTGCACAACTTCTTCGTCCGTGGGAGCCTCTGGGGGGGAAGGTGGCCTCTCATATTGTAGAAGACGTGTTTGCAATTCAGTAACCTGTTTCTGGAGATCTTTTATGGCCTCTGCGTCTGTGATGAGTGAAGCCGCGGAGGGGGTGGTTGGAGAGGCTGCTGTTGGTCCTTTTTGGTGTTTCTGCTTCAATAGTCCCAGTTCCTCCGATAGCTTATCATGTGCTTCAAGCAGCATGGCATAGTCTTCCAGTATGATCTTGATATTATCGGGGGTCACTGCTTGAAACTTGGATGGGCTGATGGGTGCCCCCGGTGTGCTCTCAATAGCTGCCTCCAAGTTCTCTTGATTTTGTATTTGTAGGCGCCTATTCTCTTCCTGAGCGGCCGCAAGATGGCGTTTGAGTAGAGCCATATTTCTCTGAAGTTTTGAGTTGCGTTCCAGCTGTGTCCGTAGGTGACCTTCTACCACCTGTATTGCTTCCTGATCTGTATTCTGTAACTGTACCTCCAATATGCCATGAGCTTCTTGGAGAGTTTGGAACTGTGTGTGGAGGCGAGCATTTTCCTCCTCTAGTGCCGCGAGGCGGTGCTGTAGTGTCTCTGAGTGCTCGTGCAGGCGTTCATTTTGTTGCTGGAGCTGAATGTAATCTGTCCTTAAATTTGATATACAAGCCAGCATGGTGTCCAATGCATTTCCTATAGATGAGTGGGTGGTGTTTACAGTAGGAGATGCATGGGAAGGGAATTGGGGAAGGGGAACAGTGAATGATGTGTCTATGGAAGTCGTGTGTGTGAGTGAAATTGGTGGAGGGGGAATGGGAGGAGGTGGAATCGTGGGGGGAGGTGCCGTGGGTGGTGAAATGTCCATACCTTCAGGAGTGGGTGCTAGTGTGGGATCTGCCATATACATTGGGATGGTAGGTGGTGTGTGTGTGGAAGTGGTGAAAAGATGCGAGGTGGGGTGGGGAGCTGAAACGAAAGGAAATGGTTGAGACCCTGGTTGAAAAGTTCTAGCAAGGAGGTCATGGAGGGATTGTAGAAATGGAGAGAGAGAGGTCGGGGGTTGAGGTCGTAAATTGGAGGAGGGCGCGAAGGGTTGCGTGGTAGCAGGGAAACCCATGAATGTGGATCTAGGGTCAGGATGACCTATGGCTGAGGGCATGGGGGATGGTTGCCCTAGGGCAGGCTCTAGGAGCGGTTCGGTGGATTGTGTAGTGATGGGGGTTGCTTCAAAGATTGGGTTATCAGTGGTAGAGAATAGGGTGGAACTAGAGATGGGAGTACGGAAAATGAAGGTTGGGTCGGTGGGTTGAGTGGTCGAGGTGATTTCCACTGTTTCTGCTCTAGGAGGTGATGGTGGGGGTGTGGGTGGTAGTGGCTCGGTGGACTCTTCATGGGTGACTGGGTGCTGTTGGCTAGCCGTTTCGGTTGCTTGGGAGGCTGTCCTGATGGGTTCAGATGTAATAGTTGGCCCTTCTGCAATTGTGATGGGAATCTGAATATTCTTACCTGAGCGTCGTCGTGTCTGGAACCTTCGTGGATCATATTGAACTGGAGACCTCCGAATGGCAGTGCGCACTGCTTCTACTACCCCATATGTTTCTGCCATCAATAAGAGACCTTCCCTATACTCTGAGTCAACTCCTGCTTCTTCCAACAACTGAGTCATGAGTACTCTGCTACTCTGTTCGGTGAGTAGTTGTTGCGATCGCACTCTTTCCATAATCTGATACAGCCTTCGGAGTTCTGCTGTATAGGCTGGGGCTTCAGTGGTCTCCTCTTCATACGCTCCTTCTTCTTCTAGGTGTCCTTGTTGTTGACCTTGCTGAGCATCACTCCAATGTACATGTCGACCGTCTGTAGACTTTCTTCTTCTTTGTGAGGATGTGCCTTGCTCCTCTGCCTCTGAATAAAACTCCACATCAGAGAATTGTGTACTTTGTAGGAATGCTTCGAAGTCCTGGGGGTCCATTCCCTCAGCATCTCCAGTGGCAGCAAATTCGAATTCAGGTGGAACAGGAGGAGCCGATGGGGTAGCTTGTGTCGTAGTTTCAGATCCCGATCTGGGTAGCCTAATGGTAAAGGGAGGTACAGTGGCCTCCCTTCGTGGTGACACCTCTGGAGTGGTCAGAACTTCCCTTGTCTGGACACAAGGGATCGCACCCCTCATGCGCTTGGATTGATGTGTGGACGTCTTGAGTTTCTTAAACATTTGTAGCTGTGCCCAAGTTAAGGCACGTTCAATGGGAACATCGTATGCTAGGCACCGGTAAATAATGCGTGTGATTGCACAGCATCCGTTCACCACTAATTTCCTAGAAGACCGTTTGTTTGCTTCATACAATTGATCTATAATCCATACCGGTAGCTCAATGGGTAACGCACCTGCTTCCGCTAAGTAGAGAGCGAACCAGATTCTCTTGTGTGGTTGTGTGAAGCGGTCTTGGCCGGGAAAGGCGAAATGTTGCATGCACATGCGGAGAGGGATGGACACGTTTGGTGTGAGTGCTGCCATGTCTTTAAGCCTCAACAGTTTCCTATCCTTCATGTTAGTGGGAACAAGAGCATCCTTTTCAGAGGGTACATGCGTGCCGTGCATATTCAAAGCGTCGCTTACCAACTCCACAGTAAGTTCAAACCTCTTCAACTCGTTGTTGCCCAGCAAGGAGGGAAGAACAAATGATCCGGGTTTGTCCTTTTCTTCATTAGCTTGTAATGTGGAGACCAAATAGTAACATCGGAGGAGATCTGGTTTTGGTAGTGGGGCTTCAAAGTATTCTGCCAACCCTGCTCGTTGCCATATGGTCTGGAGATCCTCGGTGTTCTGTAAAGTCTCGAACTCCTTGGAGAAAAATTGGAATCGAACCCATGATCTGTCATACTCGCACTTAGACTCCCATATATACTTAGCCTCTCCTAATGGCCCTGGCATGCCATTGAACCAATGAGAATTGGCATGGACTCTTTCTGTGATCCCTGTGGGTGGGTCCGGCACCGGGATTTGCTGAAGGCGTTGCAGCTCCACTGGTCGTTCAGTTGGTGGCACATCCACAGGTAGACTATCCACATCAATTCCTGCAGTAAGTATCCCTACTTGTGAGCCCGATCCTGTCGCTTCTGCCATTTTACTTCTTGCCTTCTGCTTCTGTGAGAATATAGAATCATGTGTTAACATCGTAATGGACAGAATAAATCCGTTGTTGTCCCCGTTACAACATTAACATGAGGTAGATGGTGAGTTAGTGGTTAGTAAGTGCACGAAGACAGTGTGTGTAGTTAGTTCGTGGGTAGTCCTAAGAGACTAATGCAGTTAGTAAGTGGGGATGAATTTACAAATTGGGTGTGGGGGTTTTTTACAGGTCTTTGGCTGCCAATTGCAGTGGATGGGTCTTTTTCTTGGTGCCGTAGAGGCTTTAGAGATCTTTACAGTTGTAGTGGCTTGAAAATGAGGCTTTTTAGGGACCCATTTACAAGTGATTACATGCGTGCTCTTGGGTCTTGGTGTGTTCCTGAGTGTTGAGAACGATTGAATACTGGCTGTACGCGTAGGTGGGTTATGTTGTATAGGTTGTGGCCTCGGCATAGCTACTTGCGCCCTCAAGCAAGTCTTAGGCACCCAAATTTGTCTTGATTGTGGGCTAGCCTTCATCGACTTCTTGGGCACCCAAATAGATTTCACATTAGCAGAAGAATTTCCGAAAGACTTCTTATTAGTGACGTGTTGTCGGTTACTAATAAGAGGCTTTGACCGTGTGGTTGGCTCGAGTGCAGCCGGGTGTTCGCCTTTCCGCACCCACACTTGGTTTCCTTGCTGAGATATTTTGCTGTGCAGGTACTTTTGATTTCCGGCATAGGTAGTATGCTGCTTCTTTTGCCATTGATCCACCTTTGGTTGCTGCCTCCTTCTGGTTTTTGGAAAAGAAGGGAGTTCCGTTGCATCCCTGACTCCTTTTTTGAGAACATCATTCCTCTGCAACACATAGTTTTGGACAAGAATAGCATGGTCAACTTTATGTGCGCCCCTGGAGGGACCAGGAGTCTGTGCCGTTCCTAATTCCTTGAGTGCTCCGTTATCTAATTCTACTGAAATTCGATTATGATTGACCCATACCTGAAGAAGTCCACTTCTTAGGTTTAAGTTGACTGCTTGGTCATAAATCCAGTCTTGACCTAGGACAAGAGGTTCAGTGAGATCATCATCTTGACACACTAGTACTTTAACTGTCATTGCCTCATCATGAATGTAGAGGGGAAGTTCCACCTCGCCCATGCAAGGGGTTTCCACGCCTCCCAATCCTATGAGATACGCTTCCACAGGGTTGATAGTTAACTGCAACTCTTGACAGTAAGACACTTTAACAGCACTAGTGGCTGCTCCTGAGTCAATCAAGGCTCTTACGGTCCTTGCACCCTTTCCTTGTCCTATATCTAGGGTTATGAAAGGACGTCGATCAATTATCCTATGCGAGCTTGTTCCTGCGACTTCACACATGGCCATCGGATATCCTTGATCTGCATAGTCATTCGTTCTAGGCTGATCTCTACCTTGCCTTCGTAACTTCATCCTTCTGATGCGTTCTAAAGCTTCTGCTTGAGCTTCTTCTCGAACTCGCTTTTCTTCCTCTTTGCGTTTCTTAGCAGTGTTGAGTCGGCTGAGCATTTCCTCCGTGAGGGGTTCCTGATACAACTTGACTCTGCAACCGCTAATATAGTTAGGGAGAACATCACCTTCTAATGTGGCTAATTGCACAGCTCCACTTGTGGAGATCCTATTAATGATCATAGGTCCGTAGCCTCTCTTTTCTAGCTTCCTCGCGTGTTGTTTCAGTGTATAGACCAAGACTAGATCTCCTGCTTTCAAGCCTTTATCCTTCACATGGGCATCAAAGTATGCCTTCTGCCTCTTCTTAGCTGCATATATTCCTGCAGCGGCTCTCAGTCTTGTTTCCCCTAATCGTTCAAGGTCAAAGATCCTAGAGGAGAGCTCATGACCTGTCCATTCGTGCTCCTGTGCTACTCTCAATGTAGGAATCAAGAAATCCAAGGGTAGCACAGCGTTTTGGCCGAATACCATCTGAAAGGGGGTGGCTTGGAGTACCGTTTTGTAGGCAACTCGGTATGCCCAAACAGCATGGTGTAGCTGTTTGTCCCAATCAGAGCGTTTAGTGTTCACCAATTTCGTCAGTACATTACATAAGATCTTATTAGTGCTCTCAGCTTGTCCATTAGCTTGAGGGTGATAAGGGGCAGACTTCTTGTGTATTACCAAGAATTCTTGGAGTAGATTTTCAATCACTTCGTTCAAGAAATGAGTGCCTCTATCACTTACAAGCTCTATAGGTAGCCCGTATCTCGTGAATACATTCTCAAACAAGAATTTGGCAGTTGTTTGAGCATCGCTCTTTGTCGTAGCCTTTACCTCTACCCACTTGGTGAGATAGTCTGTTGCAACAATGATGTATTCCGCATGAGAACCTTTAGCTGGGGGATTAATAGGACCTACGAAATCTATTCCCCACTTAGAGAATGCACGTCCACCCATCATAGGTTTCAGTGGCATCTCATCTTTGCGTATAGGATACTGAGTCCTCTGACAGATATCACACCGTTTCACATAGGTATGTGCATCCATGTGAAGGGTAGGCCACCAGAAACCCGCAAATAGTATTGCCCTGATCACCCGATCTGGTCCAAAGTGTCCTCCTGCTACACCTTGGTGAGCAGTTTCCAAGATCTTGAGATACTCACTTTCATGGACACATAGCCTCAGGTAACCATCTTTACCACGCTTATATAGATTATCACCAATGAGTGAATAATCCTGGGCTTCTTGTTCTAAACTTCTTTTCCTAGCTAGAGTCATGTCTGGAGGGAATGTGTTTGTCCTCAAGAATGATACTACAGGTTCACTCCAATCTGGCACAATGGATACTCGATAGAGAGTGGCGTGTTCCACAGGTGGTTTAGTGCAACAGATTGGGCATTCTTTGCACAACTTTTGGACATCCGCTTCCATAGTTGGCCAATGTACTCCGAGTCTCTTTAGGGTCTGTAAAGTTCGTTGCTTTGGATGGTGTTGCTCTAGTGCACCTACGTGTGCTAATTGCAACCATTTAGCGTACTCATCCTCTTCTACGCAACAAGCCAAGATCCCTTGATCTGTGTGCTTGTACATGCTTCCTGCCATGATGTGGTACTTTTGGGCTTTCACGACCTCTTTATTCCGTGTGTTTACTATTGGATGGTTAGGCCCGTATGTCAATACTGGTACCAATGGCTTAGCCCACTGCGGCACCACTTCTAAATTGAACAAGTAAGCGTCAGGAAGATCATCTGATACTCCCTGTGGGGCTTCTCCCGACGTGAGCCTAGAGAGATGATCTGCTCTTAAATGAGTCCTGCCTTTCCTTACCACAACCTCAAAGTCATATTCCATGAGCAAGAGAAACCACCTCACTAATCTTCCTGTATTGCATGGTTTGTTTACGAGGTATAGCAAAGCCTGATGATCAGTAAAAAATTTAAACTTATTTGCAAGCAAATAGTGTCTAAATTTCTTGACTGCATATACCATGCCTAAGCCCTCTCTCTCCGTAGTGGTGTAATTTCGTTCAGCTGCATTCAACTGTCTACTGGCATAGGCAATTGGAAGATCCATATTACCTTCACCAGTAGGTTGTGCGAGTACACATCCAATAGCATAATTGGATGCATCCACGTGAACATGGAATGGCTTATTCCAATCAGGTGTGGTCAATATTGGTGCTGAACATAATCTTCGTTTAAGCTCCTGGAAGGAGTTCTCACATTCATCAGTCCACTCGAAGTTAGTCAGAAGTCCGTACATGGGCTTTGCAATGACGGCATACATGTGAATGAACCGGCGGTAGTAACCACAATGCCCCATGAAAGCTTGTACTTCCTTGACACTCCTTGGCCTAGGTAGCTCTGCTATGGCTCTCACTTTCTCCTCGTCAGTAGATATGCCATTCTTTGACACAATGTGTCCTAGAATCTTGCCCTGCCTGACCATAAACACGCATTTTTCTGGGTTCAGGCAGACCTGATATTCTCTACATTTGTCAAAGATTTGTCTGAGTTCGGGGATATGGGTTTGTCTAATGTTGGAATGAGCACAAAGATCATCAACATAGACTTCTAAATTCTTCCTCAGGAACTCTTTAAATACATGGCACATTAGTCTTTGGAAGGTCGCTGGTGCATTGGTAAGCCCAAATGGCATTACCCGAAAGGCAAAAATGCCCCATTCTGTGGCAAAGGCTGTTTTATGCTGATCTTCTGGAGCTATGGCTACTTGATTGTAGCCCGAAAATCCATCGAGGAAGCTGTACACTTCCTTACCTGCTACCCTTTCTAAGAGATGTTCTGTGATGGGAAGCGGATAGTTATCTCGAATTGTGGCTGCATTAACCTTCTTCAAGTTAATGCATACGCGCAGCTTGCCATTCTTCTTGGGCACCACTACGATGGGGGATACCCACTCAGTGTGCTCAATTTCATAGATAAATCCAGCTTCGACCAATCTATCTATCTCTTCTTTGATCTTAGCAGCGTAATTATCGTTATAAGTATAGGGCTTTTGCTTCGAGGGTTTAGCATCTGAGGTCATGGGGATAGTGTGTGAGCATATATCAGGGTCAACACCTTTCAAATCCTTGTAACTCCAAGCGAACACATCCCTGTATTCTCTTAGCAAGGCTATTAGCGCATGCTCTTCTTCCTCTGTTAGGTCATGGCCTATGTACGTGCATCTCTCCTCTCCTTCTTCTAGGGCCACTACTATTTTCTTGGTAGTTTCTTTGTTATCATAGGCCTCTCCTGATTGTGCCTCTCGTTTAGGCATTCTTATCATGACTCTCCTGTCATCTATCTCATACTTCTTAAAATTTTCTGGGACCTCAAACAAAGATTCTTCCTCTTCTGGTGGGGCTTCTCTCTTCTTTCGTTTCTTTCCTTCTTCTTTCGGGGTCACATGTGTTGCTAATCTTACATCATTTGTAACCTCTCCATGCCCCTGGGGTTGAAATTCTACTTCATGGAAGTATTCTTCATCTGATGCAAATGGTGGGTCCATAATGATTGACTCTAGATCGGAGTCACTTGCATCCTCAAATGCGTCAGGGCTAGGTTCGCATTCTTCTAGAACTGCCTCTCCCATGATTGGCTCTATGGAGAAGACTGAAATGTCATAGCCATCCTCATCACAGTGAGGTGTCCATTGTTCTTCATTGATGGCTACGTCCATTGTTGCTAAAATTTCTGCCCAACCGTGAGGTTCAAATTCTTCGTCTGGAAAAACTACAGGTGCATAGGCTGGGTCTTGGATTGATCTATGGGTTTCTTTCGCACCTACCTCTCTGGCTTTCTCTCTCTTCTCTTCTTCTACTGCTACCTTGCACATCCATAAGTGAGTGTCTTCATGCATCCATGAGGATCCAGACCCTATGGAGTGCACCGATTCTGTATCATCTTTGGCTCTATGGATGGGATTCCATTGGATAGGAGGGACATCTCTATGAGAATAATCCTTGAGATTGACTTTGGTCGTAACACCCAAGTGTTGCAAATACAAGGAGTTGGTTCCCCAATCCTGTACCACTTGCAACTGTCGCATAAATGGTCTTCCCAAAATCATCTCATAGGCATGATTTTTGCTGAAGTCGCATATGGCAAATGTATGCTCAAACTCGACACCACAAGTGGTGAGAGTTATTCCTTCTAGCAATCCTAGGGGTCTTTCTATGTGACCATCGGCCATCTGCAATTTCATTCTCGTTGGCCTGAGTGCTGGCTTGCCCCAACGCTTCCATAGGGAAGTAGTGGCAATTGCAACTCCTGCACCTGAGTCCAAAATTGCCTTGGTGGTGTACTCCTGGTAGGTGATGGGAAGATAGGTGTTCCCTTCTTCACCTTCACACATATCTCCTATCTTATCCAAGGGAATTTCTGGCACTGTCCTATGGGATCCTACCTGGGAACGAGGTTTTGCTATCTCTGGTACTTGTTTGGCTACATGTTTCCATAATTCAGGTCTAACCTTGGGTAGCTCTTCTAACTTGAGATTGCACTGCACGTTAGTGTTCTTCACTACCTCTGTGTTCCTAGGTATGACTGAATCTTCATTTCTTACCATGACTGTAGGTGCTCTCATACAGGTGGACTTTGCTTCCCATGGTCCTGTGAAGTGGGGTAACTCTTGTATGGAATTAGATTCAAAGTCCAATCTCTCGTGAGATTGAGTACTCTCATGTTCCCCGTAAATAGATGGAATGTCTTGTGGGAATTGGTCGTGTGCATCATCCACAAGTTCAAAGGGAGGGGCGACCTCACTTTCGTTATCCCATTTGTCTTCTTGAATCTCTCGTAGGAAGTCTGGTGCAAACCGATTCATAGAAGAAGAAGTGTCTGGCTCCGTAGAATTAGGCGCATAAGCAACCTGGGAAGGAGGGTTTATTCTATCGTTGGCTCTCTCCTTGTTCTCATAGATGGCTGGAGCACAAGCTTCTTGGGGAGGGTTACTTATTCTATTACTTTTCCGAACAGGCTCATAAGCTCCCTGGGAAGGAATGTAGGCAACCTGTGGAGGTACGCAAGCTTTCGAGGGAGGCTCATGTGCCTTTTGGGGGGGAAGATAAGCTTCTTGAGGAGGCACATGGGCTTCCTGAAGAGGCTTGCTTATCCGTTCTCTTACCCTTTCCTTTCTTTGAGGGGTAGGTTCCTTTTCTGATCGTGCCATTAGCCTCTCTATTCTTTCTAAGGAGGGGAAGTTGTCTGGTTTAGTGGAATTGGCCACATAAACTTCCGATGGGGGATGGTTCATATTTTTGCTTGCTTTATCTTTTTCTTGATTTTTTTCTTCCTTGGCTGATCTTGCAATTATTCCCTCTAACTTCTCTAGGAATCCATCCAAGTGTAATTGCGTCTTGGCTGAGCCCGAGTAATTGAAAAGGCGACTGGCTTCAAACATAGTTTGCGCCAATGCGACCATTTTCGCGCACAGCTTGGTTCTTTCTATCTCTAGGTCAGCTCTGGGATAGCACTTGTCATGATCCGTGATGTTTGGCCCATCTTGGATTCTGGCCTGATATGCTTTAAGCATCATGTCTATGTCTTCAGGAGTGGGATCAGCTAATACTGACCCTGTTTGGGGTGGTGGGTGGGTTACGTGGGGTGTCTTAGAGGGTGGAGGAATGGAGGGTGATGGGGATGGTAGCGGTGGGAATGTGTGAGAGTGCGGTTGAGATGTGATCTCTATGATTTTAGCCTTGGTTTCTCGTAGACTTTCCTCAAGTTCACTCATCTTCTTTGCCCATTGCCTTTTCATGCGTTCGCGGCTATCTCTCCAAGCTCTTGTTCTCTTTTTATTTTGGCTCTCAGTATCGCTAGCGTCTGGGCTCTTTTCCTTGCCTACCCCTTGGTTTTGCTGCACTGCTTGAGCTCTCGTGACTACCTGTACGGGTGCAGTGGAAGTAACACTTCCGCTGGAATCTACCACTAACCCAATAACATTGATAGGCGTGATTTTTGGCATATTATTGGGGTTCTTTGGGCAATCTCGTAAGAGATGCTCTTTTCCACAATCTTGGCAGAAGCCTTGGATCGTCAGTGACTGGTTTTGTGTAAGTGGAGGTAAGGGGCAATCACGAATGAGGTGATCTCCTTGGCATCTGTAGCACGGTCCTCTTGGGAATGGAGGTCTTACTTGCCTAGGTTGAGGTCTAGGGTTGGGGTTTGCATACATGACGTTTGTATAATCTGACTCCCAACTAAGTTCATTTGGCTCTTCGCTGTAATAGGACTCACCATGTTCAGGAGACTGCATGTAGTATGCCTGGGGACTATCAACATGTGTAGAATCAAAGCTATGGTCACTCGGGTCACTTTCAGAAATCAAGGGTGTTACAGGGACTATAGCTCTATTCAGGTTTTCTTCTGCAACAGCATACTTTACTGGAATCACATTAGCTGGGGCAGGGGGTTGTTGAGCTAACACTGGCTGAGGCCTTTGTTGGTTTTGGTAGGGTTGCTGATACGGCTGTTGTGGCCTGCCATATTGTTGTGGAGGGTACGGGTTCTGGTATCTTCCTTGCTGCACGTATGGCTGAGGGTAGGGTTGCCTAACTGCCTGCTTGTTGTATGGGCAATCTTGTGCGGTGTGATTAGTGTATCTCCGTTCTATGGTGCAGTACTGGCTACTAGGATTAACTTGGGGTTGAGCCATAATGGGACATACGTTCGCCATGTGGTCGCCACCACAAGTATAGCACCTTTTCACAGGGGCAAACCTAGGGATTTGTTTACTAGAGACTCCTAATTTTTTAGCCACTTTTTCCGCAAGTTCCTCGATTGATGTGGATTGCGTGGAAGAGATGTTAGAGGCACTATCCAAATCTTTGTATATCTTGGAAAGCTCTAACTCCTCCCCTAGGTTGTCCTCAATGTCAATACACATGCGTACACACTCTTCTATGGTCCTAGGGTCCTTCAAGTACACATAGGATCTCAGTTTTGTACTCAGCAATCCATCAAGGAATAAGGCTACTTGTTTGGCAGGTGTGGGTAGCTCCGAAACAGGGCACCTTTCAAGATATTGTCTAAATCTTCTTCCTGCCAATCTTACAGTCTCTTGGGGAGTTTGTTTGAAGCTGTGAATCAATGAGGAGGTATTGTGTCTTATGCCACTCTTAGAGAACTCTACAATGAAAGCCTCTAGGAGTTGGTCTATGCTCCTGAACTGCCTCTCGTTTAGCGGCTGAAACCATGTCAGGGCAGTGTTCCTAAGGGTCAGACCAAAGGCATTGTACTGAGTGAATAGATCCTCCACTTGTTCAGCTCTCAGGACTTGTCTAAACTCAGCCACATGATCGTATGGATCTCCAGTGCCATCAAAGTAGTTCTTCATGGACTTAACTAGCTGAGTTGGTCTCAAGGTCCTTGTGTGCTCTCTAGGTCGTGGTAAAGGGAACTCATCCGCATTTCTTTGATCCCTGTGAGCTCTAAGTACCTCAGGCTCTACTCTATTTGTTTCCGTCCTCGTTCTTTCTCTACCCACTGGGTTAGCAAAGCTTACTTCTGGCCTATCTCTACTTCTGTCTCTTTGCATTCCATGAGCTTGGGATGTTCCAGCTCCAGGGTGACCATAGGATACATTCGATCTTGGTTGGGGAAAAATGAATTCACCCTTCCAAGTGTAGGCATGCCTATCATGTTCTGTCACCACAAAGATCCTCTCCGAAGAGTGATCTAAGTAGGTCACTCTACCTGGGCTATCAGGATCTTTAAACTCATAGATCATGATTGCTCCTATATCAGTTGGCCGATCAGGTTTGTACCTCCAAAAGGCTTCGTCAGTCTCTCGATTGAGGAGCAACTCTATGCTCTTATTATCCTGGGGAATCCACTCCGGTGTGATAATCCTAGTGAGAACCGATTTACCTCGAGGGGTTCTAGGTTCTGCACCCATGTTTCCTTGTTCTAGGTCACCTAAGTCCGCTTCAGAGATTACATTTCCAAATTCATCTGTCCTATCTGGGTGACTGGTGACTACGTATATGGTTCCTTCCTTGTCCAGGTATGCACCGTTTTCAAATTTGACTGCTGGGTGCTCTAGTCCAATGGATTGATCAGGATTCTTAATCTGTACCACAGATCTTCCTAAGCCGTCCTCATAGATGCTAGCACCTAATCGGTTGGTCCTAAGGTATTCCAGCTGTGTTTTGTAAGGGCCTTCTACCCTGTACAAGTAAGGCACTCCTGAACTTCCCGTAGGTCTGTCCATGCCTTGAGACATCTCTGACTCACTGGTCTCAGAGCTAGGGTAGTACGAGTGGTGGCTCAACTGCTGGGCCCAAGACCTAGCAGTGTGATTAACACTAGCCTCTGAAGACCTAAGGCTTTGTCTCTCCCTCACTAGATGTCGCCCTGATCTCAGGTTCATATGCCTAACTGATTAACCCAATTTGTCCCAGGTACAACCACGTTTCTGAATTCTTGTATCAATTACTCTATTCCCTTTTTATGTTGATTATTGTGTTTATACTCTTGTCTGATATCACGTCTTTAGGAATACTTGAGTTTAATTTCGCACTTTAGTTTGGTCGTTTCACGTTAGGTCCTTTCCCTTTAAGGTTGTCGTCCACACACACAGGTTATCTCTTGACTTGAACTTGATTTCTTAGATAGTCTTTGATTTATCTCGTGCCTATCGTTGCCTGGAATTACTTCTAACACTACGCGCACTTAGCCTAAACTAAGAATTGACAGAGGGTGTTGCGGGTTTTCCAACCTTGAAGTCCTTTCCTTGTGTTGTTGCCCTGGCGTGCCCAGGACGCGTGTTCCCAAGCCTGCACTTACTCTTGCTTTGTGTACCCCTCGATGCTCTCAAAGGACCTGTAAAAGGCCCAAGATTAGCTCAGGACTTAAATTCAAAAGACAGAACCAATCACTTTCATTCATGTGACACTTCACCAATTTGCACTAGGACTTTTTTGGGAAATAATTCTAGGGATCCCTGAATTTTGTTCCTCCTGGGTATGGTCAACTTCACAATAACCTATCTGCCACGAGCTTTCTGACAAGCCCTAGAGCTCAAAAAATGGATTTCGTATGAAAAAGTTATGACCGTTCAGGGTTTAGGGGGTTAACTAGACAAACAGAACCTTTCAGGGGTTTTAATGCATTTTTCTAAGGCCTTTGTAAGTGTAGGAGTATTTGAGAGTGCAAATATGCCCAAAATTTAGCCTAAATTTCCAAAAATTTACCCCTTAATTTTTGTCGAAAATGTCTGTCTGTCGCGATAGACGGTGTCTATCGTGGATTTCTGTCTGTCGCGATAGACGGTGTCTGTCGCGGATTTCTGTCTGTCGCGATAGACGGTGTCTGTCGCGATAGACGTTGTCTGTCGCGATAGACGGTGTCTATCGTGGATTTCTGTCTGTCGCGATAGACGGTGTCTGTCGCGATAGACGGTGTCTGTCGCGATAGACGGTGTCTATCGTGGATTTCTGTCTGTCGCGATAGACGGTGTCTATCGCGATAGACGGTGTCTGTCGTGGATTTCTGTCTGTCGCGATAGACGGTGTCTGTCACGATAGACGGTGTCTATCGTGGATTTCTGTCTGTCGCGATAGACGGTGTCTGTCGCGATAGACGGTGTCTGTCGCGGAATTTTGGTCTGTCGCGATAGACGGTGTCTGTCGCGATAGACAGGGTCTATCGTGGGTCTCTGTCTGTCGCGATAGACGGTGTCTATCGTGGATTTCTGTCTGTCGCGATAGACGGTGTCTGTCGCGGATTTCTGTCTGTCGCGATAGACGGTGTCTGTCGCGATAGACGTTGTCTGTCGCGATAGACAGGGTCTATCGTGGGTCTCTGTCTGTCGCGATAGATGCTGTCTGTCGTCTGTCGTGGTTTGGTCTGTCGCGATAGACGGTGTCTGTCGCGATAGATGATGTCTGTCGCGATAGACGGGGTCTGTCGCGATAGACGGTGTCTGTCGCGATAGACAGGGTCTATCGTGGGTCTCTGTCTGTCGCGATAGACGCTGTCTGTCGTCTGTCGTGGTTTGGTCTGTCGCGATAGACGGTGTCTGTCGCGATAGATGATGTCTGTCGCGATAGACGGGGTCTGTCGCGATAGACGGTGTCTGTCGCGATAGACTGAAAAAACGCAAATTTTTGAGAAACTTCTAGTGATTTAGAGTGCCCTAATGGTGTAGGTTACCGTGCCAAACACGCATTCACAAAATATTAAGTTTTTCTGTCTGTCGCGACAGACAGAGGTCGTCGTCTCGGGACCTGTGCAGAGTCTGTCATACCTGCGCACGCTGCTGGAGAAGGTGGTACAGCTAATTCCTGCAACAAAAGCTCAAAAACACGCCAAAAATAGATAGCATGCAAGCTCTCTCTCGCTCTCTCTCACAATGAAATGAGGGAAATGAGGTGGGGAGTGTAATATGACCAAAAAACTGAAATTTCTGTGGAGATGGAGATGGAGGTGGGAGATGGTGGGGATGATGATGATGATGATGGTGATGCGAAAGTAAGGAAAAAATGAAGAAAAATAAAGAGAAGGAAGGATATTACCTATAACTCCAATGTCTCAACTCGACGTCTTACCATCACACGCTCGTCCTCGAAGCTCTCTCCCCGGCAACGGCGCCAAATTTGGTGTCACTCTAGCACAATGGTGAGTACCAACGTGAGAAGATCCACCTCATAATTGTCAATCCGTGGAGACGTGAGGACTAGTATGAAGACTATGAGCAAGTGAAGGCACAAGTGTGTGAGTGAGAAGCACACAAGCATGCACACACATACACACACACGCGCACACAAGGCAAGAACAAGGAGAGGAACAATGGAGTTCTTTGCATTAGTCAAAAAGTCTCTTACATAAGCTCAATTCACAAACAATCTAACCCCAAAAATGAGCTCTCTAGCTCTTTTTATAGTTTTCTAACTAGCTTTGGTCTTGTCCAGACCTAGTGTCCGGCCTAGTTAAAAATTAGGTTCTAGAGTCTATTTGAGGGCTCAAACAGAGTCTAAAAATTATGAAAATTGATATGTCGCTAGTTCTAATACTCCTCAAGCTCGAGGACTCCTCGGCTTGCACAAAATGGAGTCTATTCTACCAAAAACGGGATTTACAATGTTTGTGTAGTGATTAAAATCACTTGAGTTGTAAATAATCCATGGAAAAAAATGATTTGGCCTTGTTGCCGTATTGTGCATGACTCCTCTGTTGCTTTGTATGCCAACACCAGGCCAACACCACGGCCAAAACCTCTTATTAGTAATCAACAACACGACACTAATAAGAAGTCCTTCATAAATTCTTCTGCGAAAGTGAAGTCTATTTGGGTACCCAAGAAGTCAATGAAGGCCAGCCCACAATCACGACAAATCTGGGTGCCTAAGGCTTGTTTGCGGGCTCAAATAGCTACACCAAGGCCAAACCCTGTACAACATGTTTCACTCACGCGAACATCTGAGGCCAGTCTTACACATCACGCACGAACACGTATTCTTCCATGAGCACAAGTAGAATCACTTGTAAATGGGTCCCTAAAAAGCCCCATTTTTCAAGTAAATACCCTATCACACTCTCTAGAGTCTCCACAAAGTCAAGATCAAAACCTATCCATTGCATTTGGCAACCTAAAACTTGTAATAAGCCCCCGGACCCCAGTTGTAAATCCATGTCCACCTACTAACTACGTCACTCTCACACTACATCATTCCACTTAGTTCTTAGGTCTACCCAATTCCTAACTACACACACAAGCACCGAGCACTTACTAACCCCCTAACCTCTCCCGAACCTCATGTTAATGTTGTAACGGGGACACAGCGTCATTTTTGTGTCCATTGCAGTGTTAACATTTATTCATATATTCTCACAGAACCAGCTGCGAAATTTTCAACATGGCTGAGGCGGCAGGAACTAGCTCTCAAACAGAAACGAGCCAGCAAGTGGTGGACTTAGACAGTTTACCCGTTTTTCCTGAAACAAACGAAAGACCAGAAGAATTGCAGGCCATCAAAATCATACCTATAGCGGACCCTCCCAGTGGCCATACCATGCCCGTAGGAAAAGCTTCCCACTGGTTTAGTGAAGTGGCAGGACCCTTGGGAGAGGGAACATACCTATGGGAATCAGAGTTGGACTTCAATGGGAAGCAAGGTAAATACCATTTCTTTACAAGAGAATTCGAGAAGTTACAAAATGCAGAAGGTCTAAGTTCGGTATGGGAGAAGGCAGGATTGAATGCATATTTCAGTGCACGGCTCCCAAAGGCTGACTTCATGCGATGCTACTATCTCATCAACACCTTGACTCCAAACGAGAACCCAAAAGGTGCAAGCTCATTTGTGATTCCATCTCTGACAAAAGGAAATGAGCTCAAAAGGTTTAGGTTATCCAACAACTTGGTAAGGGAGGCCCTAGATATGCGCGGAATGCACATTCCTACAGAGAAGGAAACCCTAGTGCCGGATTACATGAAGAATCAAAGCCTCACCATACTCAAGGACATGGTGTCCATGATGCCTAATATTGCAATACACCTTCGCATGTGCATGCAACACTTTTCTTTTCCTGCACAAGATAGATTTGGTTTAGTTTGTATCTGGCAGAGACACAGAGCCTCACCATCTGCACAAGACCAACATGCTGCCCAAAAAGATTTGGTTTAGTTTGTATCTGGCAGAGACACAGAGCCTCACCATCAACTTACCCCACTGGATAATTGATCAGATACACCTAGCTCACAAACGATGGCCGCAGAAACAGGTTTTATATGGATGCTGTGCTCTGACTAGAATCATTTATAGGTGTTTGGCTTATGACATCCCTATTCAACGGGCCCTAATGTGGAATCGTGTAGAGCAGTTTAGAGGCAGGACATCCACTGGACCCCCTTCTAAGAAGATGAGAGGCACTGTCCAAGTCCCTTGTGCTCAACCACGTGGAGCCACCCTAACACCAGACGTCACCCCTCCACCCCAAAGAGTACGACCATTCACACTCCGACTTCCAAGACGCAGCACCGATGGTCCTAACTTGATATTCCCTCCCATCCCAACCGATCTTGAATTTCCCAGTGGTGCACCTTTGGAAGAACTCACGAATGAAGACTTTGAACAATTATTACAAGATGTAGAGCTGGAGGCAGAAGAGGCGCAACAAGTGGAGAATGTGCAAACGCAGGCAACAACCTCCCAAGTACCTGTCACCACAATTGAAGTGGATGAAGAGGATGATGAAGATGAAGAACAGGAGGAAGATGAGGATGATTATGATCAAGAGCATCAAGATGAGCAACAAGAAGTGCCAGAACTTGTAGGTGCACCTGCATACATAGCTCAGCTACAAAGGTTATACGATACAATCAAGGCAGTACAAGAAAGGCATCAACTCTCTCTTGTGTCCGGCCAAGCTTTGATGCAAGAAATGCTATAAGATGATGGAGTGGATCAACATTTTATTGACACTCTCAAATTAGTGTCAGAATCTTTAGGAGTTTCGGAGGCTGTCCACACTGCAGTCCGCCAGTCCGTGAGGTATGACAAACGCAGAGTTGACACATTACCACAAGCAGGTAAGACTATCAGGATACCCGTCACAGAACAAGAAGTACCTATTGAAACCACAGCTACCCCCACCACCATCATTGACCTCTCTGCTGAAACCTTCATTCAAACATCACCCATCTCACCCCAGCATCCCCCATCACCACCTTCTCCACCCCCACCACCACCTCCCACCATGGAAGAAACGACAGTCATTACCTCTACCTTCACTTATAACCCATCCTCATTCACATCATTCACATCATTCTCATTTCGAGAACCCACCTCACAAGACACCCTCTTCTCTTTCGTCACCAATCCCTTGTACACTTCAACCCTTCTATCCTCCGAACCCATAACTAGCCATCCCATAATCCCAAGTGTGGTTGGAAACCCGACACCCACAGAAGGCACCCTGTGTTTCCCAGCCTATCCCCCAATACGGGTACCTCCATTCCATGACCCTCACTTCCCATCTGGCCCCTACACCTCTTTCAACCTGACCTCACCACCCCAATACCCGTCCTTTGTGGAGCAGTTCATCCGCTCTCCAATGTTTCAAAGGCACATTTCCCCGATGTTCGCAACGACATCAATTTACACGAACACCACACTCACTTCACCTACCATACCCACCTACATGGTAGCCCTTGTACACACCACTCTGTCTGATCCAATAGACATTTCACCCACCACAACACCTCTCCCCACGATTCCACCATCTCCCCCTCCCTTACCCCCCACCTCACCACTCACCACATCATTGGCACACACAACATTCACTACCTCCCTCCCCAATCCCACCTCCCCTGCATTTCAAACTTTTCCCCTTGCATCTCATAATGTAAATAGCACGTTCAATACATTACTTTAGTGTGCACATCAACTACAACAAGAATACCACCAATTGGAAGAACGCACTGCTGCCCTCTAGGCAGAATCTCAACGTCTGCAAGCTAGAGTCAACACTCTTGAAGCTGATTACCAAACGCTCCTAACCGAGCATACCACCTTACAGCAGGCTCACTCCGAATTGGAATCAAAGACATCGACAGTAGATGATCAAGCAGTCAAGGAACTAGAAACAGTGCTCCAAGCGCAAATGATATCTAATGCTACACTCAGACGCAACCTTGGGCTATTAAGGAAGCATATGGCAACAGCACTAGAAGAGAACAAGAGGCTTCAGCAACAAAACCAAGACAACTTTGAAGCGGCTATGGAAGGAACTGCAGGAGCAACCATTAGCCCTACCAAGTATAGAGCAGTCCTATCAGAAGACATTCGCATCTTACTCGAGGAGCATGCAAATTTCTTGGAGTCATATGAAAAGTTAGAGACTGAATATGCAGACCTAAAGAAATAGATTGCCCGCGCCCCCACAACTCAAAAGGAGTCAATCATCTTGGAACGCCCCACAGAAGAGTTAGAGACCCTCCGTAAGCAGGTGGCAGAACTCCAAGCACACCTCTTACCATATGAAAGGCCACCCTCGCCCACTGAAGAACCAGAACCTGAAACAGTAGTGGAAATCCCCGTCGATGACAGCTATGAAGAGCCGTACGAGCCGATGCCAACACCCGGTGGTCGGACTACAGAGGAAGGACAGGACACTTTAGAAATTCAAGTTCCAGATTGGGTCAAAAGGGTCGAGAAAGTGGGTAAGACACATGATGATCGCGTTGCTGTGCAGATGCAATCTCTCACAACTCTGGAAGAAACTATCCTTCAGTCTTCTTACTTTCAAAACCTATCCCACCAACGGTTAATCACAACATCAGAGTCGCAATACATGCCTTATTTTGTCTTGCTACATGATTATAATGCAGAAGTCAAAAGACATACAAGGAAGGAGCCCACATTTGCCACTCAATTTGAGCCAGAGGACTTACCGGCAGATGCGCGTGCTGGCTCGATCTTCCAGCCTAATTGGCGTACACGTCTACTAACCGATTACCCTGAGATGATGAGTACCTGGGCAACCATGCCACTGTATATCAAGTATAATCCATGCTATTGCCCAGTGGTACGTCGGAGATCCTGGCAAGCATTTGCAATCAAGGTACGCAACAATAAAGAATGCTCGGCTTGGGTTAACTATCCATATTTTGCTCCTCCTCGAGGGACCCCAACCGTAGCCTACATGATATCCACAATTCGACACTGGTCTACTCATCTAAATAATGTACCCGACATAGCAGCGAAAATGTGTATGAAAATATTCGAGCTCATGAACATCGTCTTCAAAACCTTTTGGAAGGTACAAGCTCCATACATCTCTGCCCCTGGATTCTCTCAAGGTAACAAGGATTTAGTCTACGACATGAGCCAGACTCCCTCGGTCACTATAATCTTTGCCTGGCATGCACGAATAAAGTACTTACCGGCATGCTTCAAGCAGACATTTGAGGAAATGTTCTCTACGGGTTTCTGGGAATATCATTCAGAAATTTTCATTCCCAGACCCACACATTTGCTACATCTATTCGCAGTAGAACAAGCGATCATGCAGATCAGTTACGTCTGCCACATCCGAACATTCCAGGACCAATTGATTGGGATCGTATGATGACAGATTTGGCCAGAGGACTACGCATACAAGAACATTAGCTCGCCACTCAGGTTGTGGAATATTACATCCAACACTCCCAGCAACAAGGATCTGTCACCGACGACAGACGCGAGAGAGGGGGGGTGTTGAGAGCAGTATGGGCACCCAAGGACTGACTAGACAAGGAAGCCAACGGAGAGAGTCAGAGCGAGGTGAATGATTAAGTAGACAGAGCAGTTGACGCAAATCTGGCAGATAGGCCCTTCAAATTTTTCCAAATCAACATCTTTACAACAGTGATTCTCATCACTAATAATCATTGTAAATACCATTTCATAATTTTTTAGCTCCATTTTGTGCAAGCCAAGGATTCCTTGAGCTTGAGGAGCTTTAGAAGTACCTACATGTCAGTTTTCACATTTTTTAGACTTCGTTTGAACCTCCAAATAGGGTAGAGAACCTAATTTTTAACTAGGCCGGAGACTAGGTCTGGACACAGCCAAAACCTAGTCAAAAACTATAAATAGAGCTAGAGAGCTCATTTTTAAGGTTGGATTGTAATAGATTTGAACTTTTAAGAGCTTTTTGAAAGTAATCTAAGAACTCCATTGCTTCTCACTCTTTGTCTTGCCGTGTGTGCACGTGTGTGTGTATGTGTGTGCATGTTTGTGTGTTTCTCACTCACGCACTTGTGCCTTCACTTGCTCGAGGTCTTCATACCATCCTCACGTCTTCCCGGATTGACATTAAAGGAGGTGCTACTCATCACAGAGCTACAACCCGTTTGATGATTTTCTAGGTCCGACCTAGCCCATTCAAATAGAGTGGTCTTCAAGGGTTCCATTCAACTAGTTTGTGTGCTAGAGCTGACTTTTGCAGGGTTAGATACGACTTGCTCTAGTTTCTCTAGGAGTCCTTGAAAATGTAACTCACGCCTGGCCATAGTTTCCCAATTGAGGTATTGTGATGCTTCAGACATTGCTTGGGCTAATTCCACCATTTTCATGCATAGTTTGGTTCTCTCAATTTCTAAATTTCCTCTTGTGTCACTCTCGTGACTCTTTCCAAGTTCTAGTTTTCTTTCCTGTTGATTCCCCTATTTGACTGGCTTCATCTATTTTTCCTGGGTTTCCTAGTTGTTTTTGTCTCTGTGCTTGGGCTCTAATAATTGCTTGGATGGGTATGTATTGAGGTATAGAACCTTTGGAATGTTGAACTATGCCTATCATGTTGATGGGTGTCACTTTCGTAGAGGTGTTCACGGGGTTCTTGGGGCAATCTCTTATGGAGTGATCCTTTCCACATTCAAGGAAAAAGCCTTGAATATTGAAATATTGCGACTGCACTGTAGTTGCTGCATGTGGAAAATCTCGTATGAAGTGGTCTCCTTGGCATTTATAACATAGTCCTTTGGGTGCTTGTGGTCTTAGTTTTCTGGCCTGCGGTCTCGGGTTGGGGTTTGTGTATATGACCTGAGCATAATCTGGTTCCTAGTTTTGCTCATACAGAGGGTTCTCATAGTAAGGGTCTGAGTTTTCCAATGACTCCGTGTAGTATATTGGTGGGTTGTCCACATGAGTGGAGTCAAAACTGTTTGCATTAGGGTCATTATCTGTGATCAAAGGGGTTGTGGGTACTAATGTCATGTAGAACTCTCCTCTGGCATAGCATACTTTACCAAAACTACATTAGCAGGGGTGGAGGTTGTTGTCCTAGGATAGGTTACGGTCTTGGCTGTGCTTGATATGGCGCTTGATACTGAGGGGGTGCTGGATAATATTGTTATGGCTGGTACTACCCTTGGTATCTAGCTCGCTGATATTGGTGAGGGTAGTTTTGCCTAACCACCTGTTTGTTATATGGAAAATCCTAAGCAATGTGATTTGTGTATCTTCGTTGTATACTACAATACATTCCGTTGGAGTTTCCTATGGGTTGCAAGGCATGTGGAAACATGTTTGCCATATGGTCACCTCCACAAGTATAACACCTTCAAGGGGGGCTACTTTGATGCATGGTTTGCTAGAAACTCCCAATTGTTTGGACACTTGTTCCGCTAAGTCCTCTTTTGAGTTGGAGCATGTAGATGAAGTCTGTATAGTGCTATCAGAGTCTCTACAAACCTTAGGAAGTTCTAGCTTGTCTCCTAAGTTATCTTCTATGTCTGCACAAACACATAAACATTGATCCAAGGTTCTTGGGTCCTTCAAGAAGACGTGTGATCTCAACTTAGCACTCAATAGGTCGTCTATGAACAAAGCTATCAATTTAGCTTGAGTGGGTGCCTCCAATGGGGGATATCTTTCTACATACCATCTAAATCTTTGACCGGCCATCCCTACTATCTCTTGAGGGGTTTGTTTGAATGTGTGTATCAAAAAAGACGTGTTGTGTCTGATTCCACTCTTGGAAAAGTCCATAATGAAGGATTCCATCATGTGGTGGATGTATCTAAATTGATGTTGGTGCAATGGTTGGAACCAATCCAATGCATCACCCTTTAGAGTGAGTCCAAAGGCATTAAATCATGTAAACATGTCTTCAACTTGTTTGGCTTGTAGCACCTGCTTGAATTGTGCTACGTTCTCATAAGGATCTCTCGATCTGTCAAAGAAATTTTTCATAGCCTTCACTAATTAAGTAGGCCTCAAGGCTCTAGGGTGGTCTCTTGGTCTAGGTAGGGGAAAACCATTCCCACCCCTGTGAGCCCTATGATCCCTAAGAGGTTCTCTTTCAATCCTTCCACTTTTGGTGGGGATCCTCTCCCTTCCTATGCGATGGATGAAACTACTCTCTGCTCCTTCCTTGTTCTTCTCTCTATGTCCTTGAGATGTGCCGACACCCAAACTATCCTTAAGTGCTTGCGATCTTACTAGAGGAAAAACTAATTCTCCTCCCCATTGTACGCATGTCGCCCATGTTCTGTGACCTTATACATTCATTCTGAGGTTTCATCTAAGTATACTATCTTTCCTCGAATCTCTAGGTCTTTTAGTTCATAAATCGTGTTTGTTCCTACCACAATAGGATGCTCTGGCCTATGTCTTCAAAAGGCTTCATCAATTTCCTTATTCCTGAACAATTCTATACTCCTATTGTCTTAGGTCATACACTTAGGAGTTATCACCCCTATTAGTACAGATTTTTCTCTTGGTGTTTAGGGTTCCTCAATCTATTTACCATGTCCTTCCACATCTATGTCTGCATTTTCTACCATCTCTCCTAGGTTATTGTTTGAGTCTACCCTAATTGCAATGATATACATGGTCCCTTCCTTATCTATGTAAGCCTCGTTTTCAAACTTAACGGCTTGATGTTCTAATCCCATAGGTTGATCCGGATTATGCAGTTGAATCACTGACCTATGAAGGCCATCCTCATATACCCAGGCACCCAATCTATTCATAGGAATGTACTCCAACTGAGTCTTGTAGGGTCCCTCCATCTTTTCTAGGTGGGCTACATTGAACGATACCCTTGGTCTACCCATGTTGAAAGACATATCTGAGGCACTTGTATCTGAGCTAACCTCATATGAATAGCTGCCTAGCTATTGTGCCCATGATCGTGCTATAGTTCTTGTGCTAGCCTGAGAAGATTAGACACTCTGTTTATCACTTTTCCCTAAGTATTTTCCAAACCTTAGGTTCATTAATCCTAATCTCACCTTACTGCACTCACCCCTTTAGTTCGGTCAATCACTTAGTTCTTTTTGGAATTTTCTTTAGAGCTTCTTGTCTTGTTCACATTTGTCGCAAGGAATCGTTTTGATATGTTTTGAGTTTAATTTATTTGATTGTTGTCTATTCAGCTCACAAAAAATTCCTTTAGGCTTAGTCCCTTAACCCACTTACGTCTTCTCTTGTCAGCTACTTACCACTCAATGAGCTAGGGCGATACCTGGCTACACTAGGAGTCCTAAGACACTTCGTTGATCACAATATAACTATACTCAAAGAAATTGTCAACAATTCAAGAGATGGAATTCCACTTATAGTTCTCCTAGACTTAAAAAGCAACTGTTTTGACCTTGCATGAGAACTCAAGGTGCTTGCCCACTTCTCGCTTTGCTCTATGCCACACACAAGAGTTCACAATTAATGCCCAAAAATTGACCCAAAAAAATTGTGCAAAAAACCCTAATTTTTCATTTTATCTGACAGTCATGATGGTTAGACACAATCGTGATGGTGTGTCACCATTGCGATGGTGTGACACCCATGATGGTCAGAAGTCACGATGGTCAAGCCTTACGATGGTCAGTCATAGTCGCGACTGTCAAGTCACGATGATCACTCAGGATCACGACGATCAAGTCATGGCAATCAACCCACAATGATGAGTGAGGATCGCCATGGTGAGTATATGATGTTCAAGCGACGACGGTCAGGGTCACAGATCAGGAACAATCGTGACGATCAAGCTACGATGGCCAATTAGGATCAGGATTGCCAAGCACCGTTGCGATGGTGAGTCAACGTCGCGATGGTGAGACACGATCGTGATGGCGTGATCCAATCGTCACGATGGTCAGTGATCATTGTGATGGTCAGATGTAGTCGTGATGATGTGTCATCATCCCGATGGTAAAAAATCTATGCAATTTCACAAAATTAAGCATAGATGTGTGCAAGCGCTTACCGAGGCTCCTTCTTCATGCAAAAAGTTTGCACAAATTCATACCTTTTGTGAGAGATGCGATGGTCAGCTTCAACTGTAGTTTTCTGAGAAAAAAATGGAGATTTTGCCTGTGTTTCCAGCAAATATGTGGTGTCGAGAGGCTGCCCTACAAGATTAATGCACCAGAAAACACGAGAATCTTGGAAAAAATTTGATAGAGTATCCCTCTAATCTTGAGCAATCAAAACAAGATAACCAATAGCAAAAGAACAATGAGTAAACTCTCACCACATATCACTGATCCAATCAAAGATCAAGGAAAATATGCATGCCAAGAATTGATAACAATACATGCAAATACAATGATGATATATTTCGAGTCAAGAATGAATCTTACAAGATGATCTAACCTATCACCAATAGCCTGTGGCCAAGCCTTAGAGAATGGAGATAAGCAATGATCCAAACCTATCACACAAGAATAAAGGATCTACTAGAGTACTCTTCTAGAATAAAGGATTTTGACAACATCTCCTCTGTAAAATATACTCTAAACAAAAGTAACCATGTGAGAATATACCATTCACTAATGCCAAACCATAATGGAAATGATATATAATTATCAATGTTAATATGGCTCAATGCAAAGCCAAAATAGGTGATAAAATGATATATAGCTGAGGCTCCAATTGGATCATGTACCTACACAAAAACAAGAATACAAGTATCAACCAAGATCCAAAATCAACTCTCATAAATTGTATGCAATTGGCAAGCTAAGCCATATCAAAGTGGGATAAATGAGAAAAAGAATGCAATGTCACTATACATCCATTGACCATACTATGATCAAAATCATGATGGCATAAGCCTGAAAAGGTATGACACAATGCCATCTCACATGCCAAATACTTGACAAAATCATGATCTACTCTCATATGGAGGGGCTACCACAGTGATCATACATGGTCAAATAGAAACCAAGAGTAAAGGATAAGTGCTCATACACTTTTTCCAAGTATCTTTGCACCAATGAAGCTCTAAAGCAAGACCTAAAAAGAGATTTGAAAATATTTCCAATCTTCAACTATCATTAGGTTTTCACAGGAAAAATATATCACTCTATATATTGAATTTTGTATGCTCAAAAATTCAATATTTAGCTCTACCTTCTTCACCAATCTTGAAGATCCTTTTCTTGGCTACATAATAAGACTTAGAACATATCAATTGGAGGTGTGCAACTCAAGATATAGGCAAAATAAGTATATGCTCTCAATTTCATCTTCACCTACAACACTATTGCTCTGAATTCTGCATTTTCGATGACTTAGCACTCAAAATCTAAAACTACATTTTTCTAAAATTTGTAGAGGTTTTCGCAAGCTATAGATAACAAGTTAAATTGCTTCAATCCAACCTCTAAAACTCAAGTTACAACCAAACAACTAACCTACTATCTAAATATTTGTAGACTCATCTTCTACATATGTTTGAGTTTTCTGAATTTTTGGCAAACTAAAACTCCAAAGTAGATTATGTGTCCTTCTGTGAACTTATATCCCTCTGTGTTAGCTACACAAAAAACTTTAAGTCATACAAATCCAAGCTTTCTAGCTCTTGTTATGACCAAATATGGAGAACTTGTCAAGAGGGTGGAGACCTGCACATTCACCTCTTCTACCCTAAACTTCCATTGAAGCTCCTTGCACACCAACCTTCAGTGATCTCTGATACCAATGAAGGGTTTTAGTATGTTGAACAAGAGGAGCAAGAAGGAGATGGGGGAAGAAAGGAGAGGAGATACGCGCACACATGCATGGGAGCCTTGAAACCCACATAATGATCTCTCTAAGGCAATGCTCTATAAATAAATAAATAATATATATATATATATATATATATATATATATATATATATATATATATATATATATATATATATATATATATATATATATATATATATATATATATATATATATATATATATAGGGGTAAGTGTTAGAGGAGATGGTGGATAGTCTTCAGAGATGAACTGGTGTTGCCAAAACCTGCTTCACACCATCCAAGAGCAAGTGATGGAGAGTGTAGTCGGCCTCTTTAACTTGCTAATGATCATATATAATCACCTATGTCCTTTGGAACATGGTCCACTAATCAATGGATCAAAACAGATGAGTAGGAAATTAATCTAAGGTCATAGACTTGCTATTTTAGTCTCTACACCTGTCCAATATAATGAACAGTGCTCTGAACTTGCTAGCAATCAACCTAATTCCTTTTGATGATGTCTAATTAACTTAGAAAACTACCAATCATGAGTGATTTCAATAAAAAAGAGGAACTACATGCTGATTATGATGTTTAGAAAATCATAGGACTTCCCCGATATTTTCAGGATGCATCAGAGTACAAATTAGAGAGTAAAGATATGACGATATCTCATGATTGAGAGAATCAATGATAATGTGATTTTGTAGCTATAAACTAGAAAGTATACTAAATCCATGGTGATTCAAAGCACGATAAATGATCAATCATACATTGAGGACAAGCTCAGCAAAAATCACTATATTGATGTAGTCATAGCAGAGAAGTGAAGTAGAGATATAATCAAAGTGTATAATTGAGTTGATACAAAGGACAATTGAATGTCCTTTCTAAGTGATTTCTCCCTTACATAATGATAGTGCAATTCAATGTTCTTAATCCTTGCATGATATATAGGATTAGCAACCAAATGAAGTGAACTAGTGTTGTCTCCAAAAATCATTGGAGTGTAAGAATGTAACTCCAAATCTGTGTACAGTTGCTTAAGCCACATAGCCTCTTGTGTTGTATTTGCTAAACTTTTATATTCTGCCTCTGTAGATGACAAAACCATTGGTTGCTTTTTAGATGAGCAAGATATTAGCTTTGCACCTACAAAAGACAAGTATCCTGAGGTGCTCCTCCTATCATCCTTGGAGCTAGCCCAATCTACATCAGAATACATCTTTATGTCCAAGTCAAAAGTGAATGGGTAAAACATGCCTTCATTTATGGTACCCTTTAGATACTTTAGTACCCTTTTGGTAGCTTCCTTGTGAGGATTTCTTGGTGCGTGCATAAATTGGCTTAATGTACTTACTCCATAAGCAATGTCTACTCTTGTTAGGGTTGCATAGTTGAGACTCCCAACAAGTTTTTGGTAACCTATAACATCCTCAAGAAGCTCTCCTTCATGACAACTAAGCTTCTGATTGACTTCCATGGGTGTACCTACAATTTTGGTGTTTTGCATATTGAATTTTTCAACATATCATGAATATACTTTCTCTTAGTAATGAACACACCAAAATCTGTATACACAAGTTCCAAGCCAAGAAAGTATGTTAACAACCAAGATCATTGATGTTAAACTCTTCCATCAGTTGAGCTTTAACCTGCCTGATGCCATTAGCATCATTCCCTATAATGATAATGTCATCCACATAGACACATAAGTAAATGAATTCTGAGTTTCTCTTCTTTATGAATAAAGAAGAGTCAGCTTTGCTAGAAATAAATCCTTGATCCTACAAATAAGTAACAAGCATATGGTTCCAAGCTCTAGGAGCTTGCTTTAGGCCATAGAGTGCCTTCCTTAGCTTGCATACAAAACCTAGTTTATCCTTATCTTCATACCTTGGTGGTTGGGCCATATACACTTCTTCTGAGATCCATCCATTTAGGAATGCATTCTTAACATCTAACTGATATACGTTCCAATTTTTGAACACTTACCAAAACCCTAATGGTTGGCATCTTAGCCACATTTGAAAGAGTTTCTTCATAGTCCACTCCATGGGTTTGAGAAAACCCCTTTTCCACTAACCTTGCCTTGTAAGTGTTTATAGAACCATCTCAATTTTTCTTGATCTTATATATCCACCAGGATCCTATACCTTCATGCTTGGCTTCTTGGGAACCAAATCCCAAGTATTGTTTACCTGAAGTGCTTCAAATTCTTCCTGCATGGCTTCTCTCCATTCTCTCTTTGCATTGGCTTCTTCAAAAGATGAAGGTTCTTCTATCATAGAGTCTTTATTCATGTACACAGAATGCTTGGTGACTAGTGATGTGTCATAGCCATACCTTATTGGTTTTTTACTCTCCCTTAGACACCTTCTGAGTGCTTGGTTGGAGGAATCTGGAATGTCTTCCAATTTTGAACTTGGTCCTGTCCCTTGACTTCCAAGCCTTGAATTCAATCTGCTCTTCATCCTCTAAATTGACATCTTCTCGTACTTGTTGATCTTGCGTGAGAGTTGGAAGGTCACTTTCCAAATCATAAGGTAACTTGATCTTCCTGCAATAATCTTCAAACCATGAATTATTTTCATCAAATACTACATATCTACTAACTATAAATCCTTTGTTAGTGGGATTGTATAGCCTATATCCCTTCTGATTTTGGTCAGAGCCAATGAATATATACTTGTTAGCTTTAGGATCAAGTTTCCCTCTAATTTGTGAGGGTATATGTGCATAAGCAATGCATCCAAAGGTTTTGCAATGGCCCAATGAGGGTCTCCTGCATTCCATGCCTCATAGGGTGTGATTCCATCCAAGGATTTGGATGGGAGGCTATTAACCAAGTATGTGTTTGTGAAAATGTCACGAGGAAGGAGATACACAAGAGAGCTCACACACACTCTCTCACTCTCAAGGAGAAGCACACACACAAATTGAGATAGGAAAGAATAATCTTCTTCTTCTATTACATAAAAGGAATATACAAGAATGACCTAAAAAACAAGAATACAACAAGTGCAATATATAAAGACTAGTACATAAGGAAAAACCTAATGTCCGCGAATGAGTGAGCTGGCAAGAAACAAATGTGCCATCACTCTCGGTAGATAAATCTAATAAAGCTCAATGAAGTATCCCTGACATATACCGGCCTCACCACTATACAGGTCAGAGAAACGAAAAACTGGTACGTGTCATCCTGGATCATCACATGTTGAGCTTGATATCTCAACACTCCCCCTCAAGCTCAATGCCATATCCAGTAATCCAAGCATCTTCGGAAACTTCTTCAACTTCTCAACTCCAAGTGCTTTAATGGAAATATCAGCAACCTACTCATCTGTTCTCACATAAACAAGATCGATATCACATGTTGATACCTTCTCTCTGATGAAGTGATAATGTACCTCGATATGCTTTGTTCTAGCATGGAAAACAGGGTTCCATGCTAACTGTATGCTGCTAAGATTATCACAATAGATAGTGTTGGTGCAAACCAATCATCAATTGAAGTTTGGAAGACAAAAGATGAAGATAAGAACAATTCTTGAAGCATAGAAGAAGGATACATTCACAGAGTGAAAGACATGTACACATATGTACATTAGTTAAGACATAGGTTACTTATACTTATGCTTTGACATAAGTCTGTACATATTTGCCTATAAATACTTTGGAAAAATGTCGGGGCAAGAGAGAAAAAGAGGAGAGACAAGAGGAGACAATAGGAGATCATGAGAATAGTGTATTGAGGAGTTGTAAGAGTCATTAAGTCTCTTAGAAGTGAGTTGAATTGTTAATCCTCACTCAGTTGTAAATCTCTGAGAAATAGAAGAAAAATTGCGCCCGATGTTTCTGTGTTTTCTCTTTGTGTAGTAGATCTTTTGTGAATTCCTTTTGGAGATATCTAAGTCCATAGTTAATCAATCTATGGCTAGAGTTTGAGAACCTAATTGTGATCAGGCTAAGAGAATTGTGTGTAGGAACATTCATATGTAAAGAATGTTCATAGTCTCCTGAAACAGGCACAAATTTCGAGTTCAATGAAATGGACAGTGCTCGGTGCATAGTGTAAAGTTTTACACATATGATAGCTCAAAATCTAAGTTGAGAGATAAGCTATCTACATCTAAAAGCATTTGACCAAACGGGTTCGACATTGGGAGAACTATAGCTAAGAAGTTGCAGGTGTCAAAGTCGCTACTGCAGAGAAGCAGTGTTACACATAGGTAAAGTGTTTGAGTCATTTCTCAAAGTATACTCAATCATTTGAGGAGATTTAAGTTGGAGAAGGTGCGCAACCTTAAGGCGACACATCCTACAAAGTTTTATCAAAAACTTTACACAAATGGTTAGTCAATCAGAGGTTAATCTGCAGCAGACTTTTTTGAGAAGTTGAGTTTTTTCTAGAATAGTTAATTTCTTGATAAGTTAGTGATTGTTCTCTAAATTAAGAGGAGTCTAGACTTAGTCTTGATATAGAGGTGCTCTAATTTCAAGAATAGGTTGTTCTTTTGGAGATTAACACTCTCCATCAGTGGTATCAGAGCAGGAAGCATCAGAATTGAAGAAAAGGAGGATCCCGACTGCTGCAGTTGCAAAGAATTCAACATCTGAAGGATTAAAAGGTGAAAGCCTGAAGGAAAAACTTGAGAAGGAGATCATACGACATCAAGGAAGTCAAAAGGAGTGTCATTCGAAGTAAAGGTAACCTTATACTTTATAAAGGTTGAAGAATTCAATATACAGGTGAAGGAAGGATGGGAGACTCACTTCAAATAGAGAAGTTGGATAGAGAAAACTATCCTGCATGGTCAATGAGGATGGAAGCTCATCTAATGAGCAAAGATTTGATAGCTTACATTACAGGTGAAGAAGAAAAACCACAATTCAGAGATCCTAGTGTTCCAACTAGGGAGGAATTAACAGATCTGAAGAATTGGATGAAAAGAGATGCTCAAGCTAGGAGTATCATCTATATGGCAGTCAATGACTACTTGCTACCTCACATTAGAGGTCTTGAAAGTGCAAGTGAGATATGGAATGCTTTGGAGGAGCATTTCCAAAACACTACAAAGTCAAGGAAGGCATCTTTATGGGCAGAATTTACAACTTTCAAGAAGAAGGCCTCTCAATCCATTTCAGACTATGTAACAAGGATGAAAGACATTGCAGATGCATTAGGAGCTGTTGATGAGGATATTGAGGAGGATAAATTGGTAAGGCAAATCCTTACAGGTTTGAGAGGTGATGACAAATGGAAGCCATTCATTTTGTCTACAGAATTATCACTTGATCATTTCACTCTTGATTTAAATCAGTTGCTAGGTCATATGCTAACATTTGAGCAGGATGTTAAAGGAGATGGTGACAAAAGTACAGGTCATGCAATGTACTCAAAGGACAAGAAGAAAGCTAACAAAGGAAAGCAACAATAAGGTGAAGATGAAGGCACAACTAGTCAAGCCAACTTTCTAAGAGGTAGAGGAGGTGGCAAAGGTAGAGGAAGAGGCAGGAACAACAAAGATGGAGCCAAAGCATGTTGGATTTGTGGTAAGACAAATCATTTAGCTAATGATTGTTGGCATAATAATCAAAGTAATGGAGGATACAATCAAAACTATAATTCAAGAGGAAGAGGTGGCAGAAATCAAAGAGGTAATTTCAGAGGCAGAGGTAGTAGGGGTTACTTTGGAAGAAATGCAGGTAGAGGTTTCCAAAGTCAACAATATAACAATACCTACTACAATTATGCTTCAGATCAAAAGGAAGATTCAACATTGATAATGAATGCAACTTGTGAAAGGCAGAATGAAGATCAAAGAGTCTTCTACATTGATTCAGGGTGTAGCAATCACCTGAGTGGTAATATAGCCTTAATGATTGATTTGGAGAATAAGGTATCTAATCATGTTGTTCAAACAGGTGACAACACAAAGCACAATGTGAAGTCAATTGGATCAGTGAAGGCCAAGGATGGTAGCACCTTATTGAGTAAGGTCTTGTATGTTCCTACAATTCCTAAGAATTTGATAAGTGTAGGACAAATTGTGGAAAAAGGTTATGAAGTAAGGTTCACTAATGAAGGAGTGTTTGTGGAAGACCCTAGCAATGGGTATAAACAAATTGTTTCAGGGAAGAAAGAAGGAAGATTTTTCACATTGAAGATTCAAGGTAATGTTGGTCATGCCTTGTTCACCTATGGAGGACATAAGATCTCTGAGTTAGATCTTTGGCACAAGAGACTTGGACATTTCAATGAAAGAGGTATTAAAGACATGATTAATAATGGTTCAGTGCTTGGATTGCCTAATGTTGCAGGTCAACATATGACATACAGATGTGAGGCATGTCAATTAGGTAAGGCTCATAAGCAACCCTATTCTAAGCATGGGTTTATGTATTCAGAGAAACTTGAATTGGTACACACAGATGTGTGGGGACCATCAAAGGATTTCAGTATCAATGGTTCAAGGTATTATGTGATTTATGTTGATGATGCTACCAGATGGATCTATCTATGTGATCAAAGATAAGTCAGAAGCATTCAATACTTTCAAACATTATCATATGTATGCAAAGAGAATTACAGGACATAAGTTGAAGAGACTAAGGTCAGATGGAGGGGGAGAGTATTTCTCTAATGAGTTCAGTGATTACTTGTGGAATGCAGGTATAAAAAGAGAGGTTACTTGCAGGTACTCTCCTCAACAAAATGGTGTAGCAGAAAGGAGGAATAGGACTCTTGTTGAGTTTGCAAGGTCCATGATGAAGGAGAAAAATTGCCCAAATTATTTGTGGGCTGAGGCTGTAAATACAGCTACTTATTTGGTCAATAGGCTACCTTGTAAAGCTTTGCAGGGAATGACACCTTATGAGGCATGGTGGGGTAAGAGACCTACACTAGACCATTGCAAAGTATTTGGATGTTTGGCCTATGCATATGTGCCATCACAATTAAGGCACAAATTGGAACCTAAAGCTGAAAAATATGTGTTTATTGGTTATGATGATAAGCAGATGGGATACAGGTTGTGGAATCCATCCACAAAACATTTTCTTGTATCAAAAGATGTTACATTTGATGAGCAAGGTACTTGGTATGCAGGTACTATCAATATTAATACAGATGATGGAGAAATTGTGAGACAAAGGAAAGGTAAATCAAAGGTTCAGATATTTGATGAGCAAGAGAATAATGAAGTGCAGGTTGAAGTGGAAGAAACACCAAGATTTGATCCTGAATATGAAGAACCAGAAACCTCAGGAAGTGGAGAACTTAGGAGGTCTACAAGGAACAAATGGCAACCTACAAGGTATAGCTATGATACTTCATTTTTGGCTACCAAAGATTATGATTACACGATTAAAGCAGATGAAGACCCTTCTACATATGAAGAGGCAAAAGGTAAAGAAAATTGGGAGAAAGCTATGCAAGAAGAATATGATGCATTGTTGGAGAATCAAACATGGGATTTGGTTCCAAAGCCAAATAGTCAGAAGATCATTGGATGTAAGTGGGTTTATAAGACAAAAAGATTTGCAGATGGAAGTGTGTCTAGGTACAAAGCTAGACTTGTTGTTAAAGGGTTTGCTCAGACATATGGTGTTGACTATGATGAGACTTATAGTCCAGTGGCAAAGATGACAACCATCAGGACACTTATAACAATTGCTGCATGTAAAGGTTGGAAATTGTGTCAATTAGATGTGAAGAATGCTTTTTTGAATGGTTACATTTCAGATGAAGTTTTCATGGAGAAACCTCAAGGATTCAGAGATGGAAGATATCCAGATCATGTGTGTAAGCTCAAGAGAGCTTTATATGTCTTGAAGCAGGCCCCAAGGGCATGGAACTATAGACTTGTAAAGTTCCTAAAAGAACTTGGATTTCAAGTATCAAAAGCTGATAGTAGCTTGCTTGTCAAAGCAAGTGATGATGGATTTATTTACATGTGCATATATGTTGATGATATCATTCTTACAGGTACAGATGAGAAAGGCATACAAAGCCTAAAGAAGCAAATGGAGAAAGAGTTCAAAATCAGTGATTTGGGAGACTTGTCATATTTCTTGGGCATGGAGATTTCATACACTCAACATGGAGTGTATATGACTCAAGAAAGGTATTTGAGGAACTTGTTAATCAAGTTTAAAATGGATGATTGCAGAGTAGCACCTACTCCAATGGAGGTGAATCACAAATTAAGCAGATTTGGAGGTGAAGAGTTCAAGGACATGAAGCAATATCAGAGTTTGGTTGGTAGTCTTATCTATGCTACATTAACTAGACCTGATTTATCATATGCAGTTGGGGTTTTGTCTCAATTTATGCATTGTCCTAGGAAAGAGACTTGGATTGCAGGTCAAAGAGTGTTGAGGTACATTAAGGGTACACTCAAGGAAGGTTTGTATTATGGTTTTACATCAGATACAAATATCAAGATTTATAGTGATGCAGATTGGGCAGGTAATCCAGATGATAGAAGGTCAACCTATGGATACATGTGTTATGTGGGAGATAAGCTAATCTCCTGGTGCTCAAAGAAGCAACATACAGTTGCTTTGTCATCTACAGAAGCAGAGTACAAAGGCATGGTTGAAGCTGCAAAAGAAGTGATTTGGCTTAAGACTCTCATGAAGATTTTTGACACTATACAGAGCATACCTATCATTTATGGTGATAACATGAGTTCATTATATCTAGCTGCTAATCCTGTCTTTCATGCCAGGACCAAACACATTGAGATACAGTATCACTTTCTAAGAGAGAAGGTGATGGATAAGGAAATTGAAGTCATACATACTTCAACAAAAGATCAACAAAAGATCAGATAGCTGATATGCTTACAAAGAGCTTGGATGGACCAAAGCTACAGAAGTTTAAAGACATGAAAGGCATAAAGAAGGTTAGAGAAACCTCAATTGATGATTGAGGGGGAGCTGTTGGTGCAAACCAATCATCAATTGAAGTTTGGAAGACAAAAGATGAAGATAAGAACAATTCTTGAAGCATAGAAGAAGGATACATTCACAGAGTGAAAGACATGTACACATATGTACATTAGGTAAGACATAGGTTACTTATACTTATGCTTTGACATAAGTCTGTACATATTTTCCTATAAATACTTTGGAAAAATGTCGGGGCAAGAGAGAAAAAGAGGAGAGACAAGAGGAGACAATAGGAGATCATGAGAATAGTGTATTGAGGAGTTGTAAGAGTCATTAAGTCTCTTAGAAGTGAGTTGAATTGTTAATCCTCACTCAGTTGTAAATCTCTGAGAAATAGAAGAAAAATTGCGCCCGATGTTTCTGTGTTTTCTCTTCGTGTAGTAGATCTTTTGTGAATTCCTTTTGGAGATATCTAAGTCCATAGTTAATCAATCTATGGCTAGATTTTGAGAATCTAATTGTGATCAGGCTAAGAGAATTATGTGTAGGAACATTCATATGTAAAGAATGTTCATAGTCTCCTGAAACAGGCGCAAATTTCGAGTTCAAAGAAATGGACAGTGCTCAGTGCACAGTGTAAAGTTTTACACATATGATAGCTCAAAATCTAAGTTGAGAGATAAGCTATCTACATCTAAAAGCATTTGACCAAACGGGTTCGACATTGGGAGAACTATAGCTAAGAAGTTGCAGGTGTCAAAGTCGCTACTGCAGAGAAGCAGTGTTACACATAGGTAAAGTGTTTGAGTCATTTCTCAAAGTATACTCAATAATTTGAGGAGATTTAAGTTGGAGAAGGTGCGCAACCTTAAGGCGACACATCCTACAAAGTTTTATAAAAAACTTTACACAAATGGTTAGTCAATCAGAGGTTAATCTGCAGCAGACTTTTCTGAGAAGTTGAGTTTTTTCTAGAATAGTTAATTTCTTGATAAGTTAGTGATTGTTCTCTAAATTAAGAGGAGTGTAGACTTATTCTTGATATAGAGGTGCTCTAATTTCAAGAATAGGTTGTTCTTTTGGAGATTAACACTCTCCATCAGATAGTGATAGGCTTTTGAACTTCCACACCTAAATCTGCAAGTAACATCTCTAGCCATGATGCCTCACATGCTGCCATTGCAGCACCTCTATACTCAGCCTCTGTACTTGACAAAGCAACAGTGGGTTGCTTCTTACTGCTCCATGTAATAGCTGCACCTCCAATTGAGAAAAGAAAACCACTAGTAGATCTTCTATCTGGAGTACTACTAGCCCAATCTGCATTGGTGTATCCATGAACGTGCAAATCTACACCAGCTTCATAAAACAATGCATAATCCAAAGTAGCACTCACATAATGTAGAGTGCGCCTCAGAGCATCCAAATGTGGCTTCCTGGGAACCTGCATAAACTGACTTTCAAGTCCAACAGTGTAGCTTAAATCAGGCCTTGTAATTGTAAGATATATAAGACTTCCCACAATTTCCTTGTACATAGTAGCATTTTCCAATGCTTCACCCGATGTAGTATCCAATTTCAAATTCTGATCTAACGGCATAGAAATTGGCTTAGAATCATCCATACCATACTTTTGCAGCATATTCAAGGCATATTGCCTTTGTGACATCCATATACGTGTTTCTGTATGTATAAACTCAATGCCCAAGAAAAAGCGCAACACACCAAGATCTTTCATGTCAAATTCCTGCATAAGAAGTTTCTTTACCTCTTTGATGCTTTCTTCATTATTACCACCTACAATCAGGTCATCAACATAAATAGCCACAATAGTGATGCCATCATCAGCCTTCCTTGCATATAGTGAGTGATCTGCATCACACATAGAAAACCCAATGCTAGCTAAGTAATCAGCAATCCTTGCATGCCATGCACGCAGAGCCTGCTTCAGCCCATACAAAGCCTTTTGCAACGTGCAAACATATTCTGGATGCTTTGAATCTTCATATCCTTGTGGTTGGTCCATATATACTTCTTCCTGTAACTCACCATGTAAGAAAGAATTCTTCACATCCATCTGATGCAAAGTCCATCCTTTTGCTGTAGCTAATGCAACAAGTGTCCTAACAGTAGACATTTTAGCTACATGGCTGAATGTTTCCTCATAATCAATGCCATATGTTTGTACATATCCTTTAGCTACAAATCGTGCTTTATACTTGCTTATGCTACCATCAGCATTATGCTTTACCTTGTAAACCCATTTACAGCCTATGGGTTTCTTTCCTTGTGGCAATGGAACTAGCTTCCATGTATCATTTCCATAAAGTGCAGCCATCTCCTCATCCATAGCTTTTTCCCAATCTGCATTACCAATTGCATCTTCAAAGCAAGAAGGTTCAACATCTTGTATTACCTTTGTCATGTAGGTACAATGGCAAGCCATGTAACTATCATATGTCAATCGTTGCATTGAATTACGCATCCTCCCAGATCTTCTTGGTCCTGGATCACTTCTCCTTGTATCATCTGCATGTGCCCTTCTTACTCCTGGAGTCTTCACAGAGGGCAATCCAAGTTCCTCATCAAGACTCTTTTATGAATCGCTTGAATCTCCATCAACGTCTTCAAAACCTGCACATGTTTTATGACCAACAAAAAGCTTTTCTTTACCTTTCTTGGATGTATTTGATGAATTTGCTGGACTAAAATTCCCACGTAATCTTCCACTTCATGGATTTGAGTTGGAACTATTGCTTGGTGATGCATCCGGTCCACTCAAAACCTGAGATTCTGCACTTGATTTTTCAGCATTTTCTTTATCATTTGGTTCAAGACTCAGTCCTTCTTTGGCATCTGCATAGAAGCTTGACATTTCATCAAATACCACATCTCTACTCACCTTTGCCTGTTGTTTGTTATTGATCTTTGGAGTTGTCCTCTCCAATCATTTAGCATAAAGAATCAACAATACATCTTTATTTTGTCAATCTTGGAAGTATTCATGAGACCACAACCCCTTCTAGATGATAGAATCCAAGAAATAAGAGAATAATGGCTGGATTTCTGAGAATGGTGAAAATGAAGAGGAATTTCTAGGGTTTGGATTATCTTGAGCAAATATCCACCATTTTCCACAATCTTGGTGTCTAATACATGCTAGTTTATCAACAGAACACAATTATGAAGTCAAAACTCAAAAATATTACCTGCACCATAGAGATGAGACAATCGTGATTCTGTGAAAACAGACAATTTTCATCTCCAGCACCATTTTTCATCAACTTATCACTCAACACATCAGTATTCAGCTCTCTTCATACACATTCAATCAGAATTACACAATAGAAGCTCACAAATCTCCATAGATACACAAGAATTAGACTCACAAATCAAAGAAACCACACAAAGAGGAGAAAACACGATTTTCAGCAGAAAACTCCTTCTCTATTCACTTGGATAGCATGTAAACAAATGATTAACCAACCCCCTCATAATAGAGGAAATTATCTTATATACATTTTCAAGTGTCCCTTTTCACACTTGAATTTTGGTCCTTTCCTCTATTATTCTAAAAATATGCTATCTAGGAGTTTCCAAAAATTCTAGAAAAATTACATAAGATTCTATCCTCCATAAGGAAGACTCTTCCTTATTTTTACAACAGTTGCATAAATATTTTTACAAGTTTTTGTCATTTTACAATTATTTTTTTTCAAAAAGGCTTCCAAAAATACATCTTCTAACATCCTTCCCCTCCTAAACCTTTTGGCTCCTGACAAAAGACTTTCCTGCTCTTCTGTACTGATAGCTTTCCTTCACTTCTTCTTTCTTTGATAGACTTGTGACAGCAAGTCATGAATTTTCCTTTCTGTAATGTTTAGATTATTGACCATTTCAAACAATGCCTTTCTCCACTGTACTGCAGCTTCTGGTTTATCAATGACGTCCTTTTTCAAGTACTCTATATAGGTGGCTTCATATGCTGTGAGTCTGGACTTAGTAACAACTGACAAATTTCCAAAAATCTGAGATTCTCTTTCAAAAAACCCGTAATCAAATGCATCTTCAAAAATTTGTAAGTAATGAGTGCCCAAAAATATTACTCTGCTGTAATATGCCATTAAACAGATTCTATCAGGTGTTTCGCTCAGATCAAACAATAATGCATCTGTGGGAGAATTGAAGCCAATGTAATTTAAAGTTCTGATATCTGTATCGGTGTATGTTTCTATACAAGCCAAAATTAATCTCATTATTCTGATAAGTAGAATACATGCAGGATCATTTACATCCTTGTATGTAGCTATAATGGACTCAGCTGTATCCACCATGTAACTTTTTGTAGGCCATGTGCCTGCCTTTGGACCGGCTATTTTTGGGAAATTCAACCACTTAGGTGGAATTTGACCTTCTCTTCGTCTTTCCCAAAAAATTGTCCATTCTCTTCTTCTTGCCACTGGACAGTAAGCTGGATTAATTTTTAGATGAAGAGGTGCCTCCTTTCAAATTTTCCTACATTCTTTGTTGGCATCCAACCACTTGTTCCTCCACTTTGGATTGGCTCTTTCAAATAATTCTTTAGTCACATTGATATCCTCTTCATACTCAAGATATTTGTTTGGAGGTAGCCCAACTCTGGCCAACTGATAGTTCTTGATACTCTCCATGATCATACACAATGGTATACCCAATCCATCTGCGGCCCAATGATGCTGATCTAGATTGATCCCCTTATTTAATGCAAATGTGACAATTTGTTCTTCATATTCATCATGCATTTTCCTGATAAACTCCATTCTGGAATCTCTATTTGTCAGCAATTTTTTTACAAAATCTTCTGAATATTCTCCTTCTGATCTTTTATCTGCTGGTTCACTGTCACGTTGTATTCCATCATTATTTTCTACCCCATATTCTTCTGTATATGTGGTCTCCACTTGTGTTTCTTCCTGAACTTGTGGCTTATACAATTTTTTCTGTAATTCCTCTATCGTCTTCATCAGACTTCCATTCTGTTTTGCCCATAACTCTCTTTCTTTTTTCCATTCATTCTGTTCCTTTCCCCTCCTTGTCTGCCAATCACTTCTTTCTTTTTCCATATCCATGTGTAACTTGTTATATCCTCTCATTGATGTAGCAGCATGTATACTAGCTTGCTTTTCTAGTTCCTTGACTTCTTTCAATTCTATTTGTAATCTCTTAATCTCTGTGTGTAATTCTTCCTTTTCTGCCTCTGTCATCTGAACTGTCTGACTTTCTTCCTTTAACTGACCTTCCTTCAATAGTAGCTTGTTGATTTCTTTATTTGCTTTAGTCAAAATCTGATAAGAGGTCTGCAAGGTTCTATATCTTCCTTCAATCTTTCTCAATTCCTTTTCCAATTTAGTATTCTGCTCTGTTAGTTTTACACTCTTTTCTTCTAGATATTGAATCTTATTTTGCTTCTGCACTTCTAACTCTTCCAAAGCAATTATTTTGTTTGTAAATTCCTCATTTTTCTGTTGCACCTTCCTCAGTTGTTCTGACATTTGCTCCTTCTCCCTTTTGTGCTCTTTAATAATCATACTGCCTTTCTCAAATTCGAACTCTGCTACCATCCCTGAAATGATCATGTTCCGGCTTGAAGGTCTGAACTGTTTAATGTTATTCATAATAATCTGACATGCTGATCTTATATTCTTTGGTATTCTTTCCAATCCCCCTTCCATTTTCATTTGTTTAGCTTCTAGTTGTTTGTCTTCTTTACATTCATCCTCCTCTTCCTCTTCTTCTTCATATTCTAAATCCTTGGCCTGGTGTTCTTCATTGCTTGGATGAGTTTCCAGTGTTTCTGGATCGGCCATATCTTCTTCATGTTCCAAAATCTGAGCACCCAGATTCTTCTGTTCTAAGACATCTGAAGTCAGCTTTATTTCCTATACCTTTTCCTTCTCCATCACATGTTGCTTCTATATTCAATTTCCCCAACAGAGTTTCCCTGACATTTACCTGTTTATTCTTCTTGTCCTTCCTTTTCCTGGGCTAGAACTGATTCAATCTCCTCAAAAATTTTGACTTGATCATTACTTTTTTCTTCTTTGTGTTCTTCTTCCTGCTCATCAATGTCCATGAGATCCATTGCTCCCTCTTGTTCTTGATCCTCATTGGTTGTAAATTCTTCATTGTTCTTCAAATCATGCACTACATCTTTTATACTCTGGATAATCTCCTTTTCCACTACTCCTCCTGTGACTTCTTGAATATTGCCTTTCACTACTATTTCCTCTTCTTCCTGAATTTGATCTTGATCTGCACCTTTTTTATTTATAACTGGATTGCTTATCTGCGCCTTTTTTTCTATTACTGCTATGCTCTCATCTAATTTGAAGTAAGTTTGTGAGGGTTTTGTCCATATGGATTTCATCCCAGTATGCACCAGTCCACAACTGACTTCTTCTCTTATTTCTCTTTCTTTTTCTATCATAACTGCTTTTCCCTTCATCAACCTTCTTTCATCTTCAGAACTAAGCTGTTTTCCTACCTGTTCCTGAATCTGCTTCTCTTGAGACTTCATCTTCAATTCTTCAGGTGTTTTTTGTTTCTCAGAGGCCTCTGTAATTACATTAGGAGTATTTGGTATTGACAAATTTAGACTCTTTAATAAAAAACTCTCAATATCACTTTCAGAATCAGAGGAAAAATGTGAAGGTCCTCCTCTTTCTGGTTCTGTGAGTCTTGATGCTTCTACCACAATGGATGGCTTCTGTGTTTCTTCCACTATTACTTCCTCCCTTTCTTTTGTGATAACAGTTTCAACTACTGATTTTCTCTTTCCCTTCTTGGTCAACTTCTTCTTTTGCACTGGTTTCTTTGGAACCTTCTTTTTTACCACAATAGTGGTTCTGGTCTCTGGAGGTCATTGCAATTCCTTGAAGTAGGCTAGCAACTCAACTTCCTTTCTAACAAACACCTCTTCTGTTTCAGCTGTCATCATTTGATCATGGAGTGCTTCATAATGCTCCACCTCCTCTTGAACCCAATCTGTAGCCTTGCATGAATAATCTTCCAGCATCTTCTGATATTGTGCCTCATACATAGCTCTTTTGTTATTTCCTTGGGTTAAATAAGTGTACAATTGTTCTTTGCTTGTTTGGGGTGGATGAGGTTCACTAGAGCATTGAACATGCTTCTGTGCCTCTTCATGTTCTTCTTTTGTAGCTTCCTCCATCTCTAGTTCAACCTTCCTTGGGTCCAACCTCCTTTTCTTTACAAGAATCACTTCCTCAGATATCATCTTTCTTTTCATTCCTGTTCCCCTCATGCGGGTTTGTCCTTCTATTTCCCTCTCAGCCATTTTCCTTGGAGGACTCTTGATTCCTGACATCAGGCTTCTAAAATATTGTGCCTCTGGAGCCAGTTTCAATTGATCTTCCATCCCTAGGACATGATAAATGATTCTTGTTAAAAACTGGGATCTATTCATGAATTTCTTCTGTTCCCAGTGTTTTGCTGCTTCTTTCAGCTATTCATGGATGTATGGTGTGACATCCATTACTCCAAAGGGTTTGGTTTTATCCTTGTTGTTGAACATCAACAATGTCACATACTTATGTGGCATGGTATACCTTGGTAGCTTTGGAAAGCAAAAATACTGTAAGAACATCCTTGTGGCATATTCTTCATTCTCTCTTCCTTTAAAGTCAGTGAATTTTGCATACCCTGTATAAGTTTCCTTATTCTTCTTTACAAAGCTTGGATCAAGCTTGGTTCCCATTGGGTAGAATTGTAATGCTGCTCTGATATGTTCTGCTTTGATAGTGATACCCACCTCCTGATTATCCTTGTTCTTGACTTTGCACCTGAAATAGGCATCATTCCCTCTTCCTATTTCCATCAGACTGCTCATTACTTGTGCCACTCTCTCAAAATCAATGAAAAAGATAGGTTCTTCCAATAATTTGTGCAACCCTACTGCCTTCCATCTTTTCATATTGACAACAACTCTTTGGAACCTGTAGAACTCCTGACACAACATTGTATATTTATATCCTCCCACTCCCACTGTGAATATGTGCTGACCAATTATGCTTAGGGTCTCCTTGAGTTCCTTCACCACCTTCTCAGCTTCTGGAATTTCTGGCTCTTCATCTGACTCTAGGTCCACCTGTTCTTCCACACCTTCACTGTCTAGAAACCAATGGCCTCTTGATAGAGTGACTGATTCTGCCTTGAAGTCATGAATTGATAACTCCTTTGTATTCACCATTTTGAAGAAAATAAAATACACAAAGAAAAACTCCACCCACATGAGTCACAAGAAATCAAAGAGTAATATTTATTTTGAGATGTCATGACATAAGAATGAAAATAAAATCCCAAATAAATTCTGTTTCTTCAGAAAGACTCAAAAAGTGATCATTACAGGTGTAGCAAGATGTCTAGTGCAGTCCCTTTTCCTAACCACTCTTTTGGAGAAAAACAAAACATTTATCAATGATAGAAACAAAAATTAATTAATAAAAAATAAATAGATCTCTACTACTCTTCTACCTAGATCTTGCTTTGTGCTATATATTTTTTGTAAAAAAGGAAAATAAACAATTTTTCTCAATTTTTCTTTCTCTTTTTTTTTCAACAATGATTGCTTCTGTTTTTTCTTTATAGATATATTTTCTCTTTTTTTTTCTCTTTTTTTTAATAATAATTTTTTTCTATTTCTTTTCTTCCCCTCCTAATTCTCTTTTTTAGAAAAGAAAATCAGGTCAAATATATATTTTTTTCATAATTTTTTCAACATGTTATGATTTTCTAAATACAGATCAAATCTGGATTATCTTTTTTCCATTGGAACAACTCTGATTTTTTAACCCAATACTTCCTGACTCCAATTGTTCTGGTTTCAGGCAAACAACCATTCCCTTTGGATAAGCATTTTGTAGGAGTTTTTGGTCTCCATATCCATTTTGTCCTTGATTTCTGTTTTGATGAGCAGACGTCCTGTAGACTTTGATTCCATGTGCTTCTTGTTCTGATGCTTTGATTCTTTGGACAATGCCATGATTGCCATCTTCTTCCTATCTCTCCACCCTTCTTTTTTCTTCCAATCTTTTGCTGATTTTGATTACATGAAGCTTGATCATTTAACATTTGTATTGGTAATGTCTGTGTATCTTCAAATGCAAAAGTGAATCCTTCCAAGTGTATATCATGAACATCTGATTGAATTTCCTGTTTTTCATTACTCAATAAAAATATTAAAAACCTTTTGTCATTTATGTTCAATTTAAGCTTCATTTTTTCAAAATCCAAGATCACTTTACCTTGTTGGAGCCATGATTGACCTAAAATCACTTTTTCAGCCATCAAATGATCTCGCCATTCTTCACAGTCTATTTTCATATATTCTTCATTGAACTTTACTTCAATAGACAGTGAAAACATGCTCTGTACTATTTGACCCTCCAAAGTTTTGATTAGGGTTCTACTTTTAGTTCTTTTTATGTTGAATTTACTTACCAAAGCTGAACTAATCAGATCTACTTGTGCTCTAGAATCTATCAAAACCCTAATGCTTTCATTTTGAAAATCCATTATCATCACAGGGACATGTTCCTTTGGTTTGAGAGGAGTTTCACACAGACATAATTCCCTAAGCTCTTTGATTTTTCTTATCCTTTCCATAGCTTCCTGTTGAGCTTCTTTTCTAATGTCTTCCTCTTCTCTTTTCCTGTTTTGAGCTTGTTGCAACCTTCTCCATTCATCAACAGTTAATGGGCAATCATACCTCTTAACTCTACATCCACTTATGAAGTTTGGCATGATTTCTCCGTCTATGTTAGCTAGTTGAATGGCTCCACTTTTGCTTATCTGATGTATAATATATGGTCCATGTCCTTTTTTCTGGAATTTTTTCTGATGTTCTCTGACTGTGTAAGCCAACACTAGATCACCTACCTGTAGATCTTTCTCTTTTATGAACATCATGATAATCTTTTTGCCTTTTCTTGTCCACATATAAACTCATAATAGCTTGAAGTCTAGATGCTCCCAACTTTTCCAATTCTATTACTCTCTCTGATAGTTCATGTCCAGTCCAATTGTAATGACTTCCTACTTTTAATGTTGGAATAAGGAATCCCATAGGTAAAACTGCATTTTGTCCATATACTAGATTGAATGGTGTGTTTCCTATTGCAGTTTTATAAGCCACTCTATAAGCCCATAGGACATGATTAAGTTGTAAATCCCAATCATTCCTGTTTGTGTTTACTAGTTTTGATAGTACAATACAAAGTACTTTATTGGTACTTTCTGCTAACCCATTGGCTTGTGGGTGATATGGGGCTGACTTTCTATGACTGATCAAGAAATATTCAGTGATGTTTTCTATGATTTGGTTTACAAAATGGGTCCCCCTATCACTTACTAGTTCAATTGGAAGTCCAAATCTGGTGATAATGTTTTCATATAGGAATCTGGCAGTAGTATGAGCATCATTTCTTCTTGTGGCTTTGGCCTCAGCCCACTTTGTCAGGTAGTTTGTAGCCACTATGATGTATTCAGCATGGGATTGTTTTGCTGGAGGATGTATAGGTCCAATGAAATCCAACCCCCATTTACTAAAGGCTCGAGCTGAAATTAATGGAACTAATGGCATATCATTTCTTCTATTTGGTTGACTTACCCTTTGACAGACATCGCATCTTTTTACATAGGTTCTTGCATCAGGAAATAGCGTTGGCCACCAAAAGCCAGAATATAAAATGAGTTTAGTAGTTCTGTCACTTGAGAAGTGTCCTCCTTCCACTCCAGAGTGTGCCATTTCCAACATTTCCAGATATTTATTCTCAGGAACACAAATTCTTAGGTATCCATCCATTCCTCTCTTATACAACTGTTCTCCTATCGATTGATATTCTTCAAAAATTACTTGTAAATTTTTTGAATCTGTACCAGCTATCACTTGTTTTCCTTTCTTTTTCCTTCTCAATTCTTCAATGATATTCTCACTCCAATCTGGATTTTTTTGGAACCAATATAGAGTTATGAATTCTGAATCTTGCAATATTTGGCACTTCCCGCAATTAGCAATGTATTTTGTTACATCTTGAATGTTATTAGGCCAATGTACCCCCATCCTATTGAGATTACTTAGGGTGACTACCCTAGAAGCATGAGTGCAAGGGTTCCAATGATGAGCTCTCCTCAGATATTCGTGTTGCTCTTCCTCAGGAGTGCAATATTCCAATATGCCTGTGTGGTTGAGATGGTACAAATGCCCAGCTAGTAACATAAAGTTTCTGCTTTGTAACACTAAGTGTGCATTGTTCCCAACTCTTCTCCAAGGTCCCGTGGTTAATAATGGTACTAAAGTCATGGCCCACTCAGGAACACTCTCTACCTTAAACAGATAGGTGTCTGGCAGATTGTCATCTAAAGGTGAACTGGGTTCTTTAGACTGAATTCGAGATAAATGATCTGCTCTCAAGTGTGTTTTCCCTTGTCTGACCACCACTTCAAACTCAAATTCCATTAGCAAAAGAAACCATCTGACTATTCTCCCTGTGTGACAAGGTTTATTTACTAAATATAACAAAGCTTGATGGTCTACAAAGAACTTAAACTTGTTGGCCAAAAGGTAATGTCTGTATTTTTTTACAACAAATACCATGCCCAATCCCTCTCTTTCAGTGGTTGTGTAATTTTTCTCTGCTAGATTCAATTGTCTACTAGCATAGGACACTGGAAAATCTAACTTGCTTCCTTCTATTGGTTGTGCTAGCACACATCCCAAAGCATAATTTGAAGCATCCACATGGACATGAAAAATTTTATCCCATTGAGGTGTTTTCAGAATTGGGGTTGTTACCAAACAAGTTTTTAGAGTTTCAAAGGCTTGGTCACACTCCTTAGTCCACTCAAACTTTGTAATTAGGGCATATAAGGGTTTGGCTATGTCAGCAAATTTGTGTACAAATTTCCTATAGTACCCACAATGTCCCATGAAAGTTTGAAGTTCCTTTACACTTGTTGGTCTTGGAAGCTCTATTATGGCCTTTATTTTCTTCTCATCAGTTGAAATTCCATTTTTGGAGACTATGTGACCCAACATTCTTCCTTGTCTTACAAAGAATACACATTTTTCTGGATTTAAACATACTCTGTAGGTTCTGCATTTCCTGAATATATTTTCTGAATCCTGCAAGTGATCTTGTCTTTTTAATGAAAAAGTACAAAGATCATCTACATAGATTTCCATTACCTTTCTCAGGAACTCTTTGAAGATATGACACATCAATCTCTGAAAAGTTGCTGGAGCATTGGTTAACCCAAAGGGCATAACCCTAAAAGCATAAATTCCCCATTCTGTGGAGAAGGCAGTTTTATGTTGGTCTTCCAATGCTATGGGAACCTGGTTGTATCCTGAAAAACCATCTAAAAAACTATAAACCTCCTTCCCTGCAACTCTTTCTAGAAGATGATCTGTTATGGGCAGTGGATAATTATCCCTTATAGGTTTTGCATTTACCTTTTTAAGTTAATGCATACCCTAAGTTTCCCATTCTTTTTTGGTACCACAACTATAGGAGATATCCATTCTGTATACTCAATTTCATAGATGAAATTGGCAGCTAATCGCTTGTAAATTTCTTCCTTTATTTTAGCAGAGTATTTATCATTGAATGTGTAATTTCTCTGTTTACTAGGTTTTGCTTCAGGTGTAATAGGAATCTTATGCTCACAGATTTTAGGATCAATACCTTTCAAATCCTTATAGCTATAAGCAAATACATCCCTATAATTTCTTGCCAAGTTTCTTAGTGCCTCCTCTTCTTGAGTTGTCATGTCATCAGCCACTACAATGTGTCTTTCTTCTCCCTCCTCCTGAGTGATCATGATCTTTTTAGTTTGTTCCTCATTATCATAAGCCTCTCCTTTCTTCTTTTCCCTCTTTGGTTTCCTTTTGAGAAGTAATCTGTTTTCCACTTCATAAGTCTTGAAATTTTTTGGTACATCAAATTGTTGACCTTTGTTCATTTCCCTTGTCTTCTTCTCATCCTCCTGATTTTCTTCTATTTCCTTGTGTTTGTTTTTCTTGTATTTTCCTGAGATTTTATCTTTAATAGCATCTTCAGCTTTTACTTCCTCCAAAAATTGTGTCTTCCCTTTTTCTAATATCATTTCTTGTTCTTTGTCCTCTTCTGTTCCGGATACCTTTATCATTTGTATTCCAATGTGAAAAACATCATATCCTTCCTCATTTTGAAATTCTACTCCCACATATTCATCAATGGCTAGATCCATGGTAGCCAAAATTTGATTCCACCCATAAGGCTCAAATTCCTCATCCTTGAATTGTTGTGGTACATAATTCTCATCTTGTAACTTCCTTCCTTCCACACAATCCTCTCTTCTTAATCTCCTTTTCCTACTGGTAAGATTTCTTATCATATTGCACTTCCATATTGATGATTCAGCCTCATCCTGGTCTTCTATTTCTGATTCCTCACTCAACTCTTGATTCTGATGAATTTTATACCATTCTTGAGGAGATATGTCACAATAGTGCCCATTTCTTAGATTTACTTTGGTTATTCTTCCTTTGCTCTGCAGGTATAAGCAATCATTACCCCAATCTTGCACAATTTGCATTTGTCTCATGAATGGTCTTCCTAGGATAATTTCATATGAAGTGGATTGTGGGAATTCAACTATAGCAAAGGTATGTTCTATCTCTATTCCACATATGTCCACAATCACTTTTTCCCATATTCCTAGGGGTTTTTCTATGTGTCCATCTGCAAGTTGCAATCTCATTTCTGTGGGTAATAATTCATTTTTTCCCCATTTCTCCAAAGTTTGTTTAGTCATGATGGACACTCCTGATCCACTATCCAAAATAGCTTTGGCCTGGTTTTTAACAAATTGTATTTTTAGGGTTGAATTTCCCTCTTCTCCTTCACAATATCCTCCTATCTTATCAATGCGAATATACCACAACTCCTCTATTTCCTGTAGTTGTGGGTGAAGATTTTCTGGTGTTGTTTCCCATTTTTTCATTTGGTTCTGTAGGTGAGGATTTTGTTTCATTACCTCTTCCCATGTGGTTTGATAAAGAATTGTGCATCGTTTATTTATATTCACCTGGAGTGTTACTTGTGGGTTTTCTTCCTTGATACTATTTCCTCTTGTTTTTGTTGTCTCAGATTCCTCAACTATTTTTTGAGAATTGTCTTCTTCCCCCATTTTGAGTTGCACTTCCCGTATGATTTGTTTACACTTCTGCATTCTTTCATGTTCTAAGTCTGGCATAGGATAAGCCATTGTATGATCAGTAGGGCTTGGTCCCTCTTGAATTCTTCCTTTGTATGCTTTTATTAAAGTGTCTAGACTTTGTGAATTTCCTATCTCCAACTGAGTTTGTATCTTTTGAGGAGAAGTACTGTTTGATTGTTCCCTATTTTCTTCTTCTATATTTTTACCCATTTTTTGTTTCCTTTCCCATTTCCCTTTTTGTCTATTTTTCTTTATCTTTGAGATTGAACCTTCATTCTGTTCCTTAGTTGTTCTTTGTTGTTTTGCTTGTGACCTTGTTATAGTATTTACATTTACTTGGTCAATGTCACTCAATTCTTCTTGTTCCATGATACTGACTGCTTTTAGTGGTATGTTATTAGGCGTGTTTTGTTGTTTTTGAGGATTTTTTGGGCAATCCTTTATCAAATGCTCGCTGCCACAATCCTTGCAATATGCTCCTTCTATTCTTAATGTAGGAGGTTGTGGACAATCTCTAATGAAATGATCTCCCCCACACCTATAACAAGTTATCTTTGGTCCCCCTTTGAATTGAGGTTTTTGGTTGGACATATAATTATTGGTTATATACATGAAAGTGGCAGTGTCCATCTCAATTCTTCCATTTCCCAAGTCTAGGGCTTGTAATTCTGGTTCTCTTGATTCATAACCTTCCCATTCTTCTTGATATCCTTCATTCCATTGATAATCCTCCTTGTATGGTGACTTTGTTCTTGAGTTTCCCTCCTCTATTGGTGTGTATTTTATTGGTACCACATTTGTTGGTATAGGAGGTTGTTGCCCAAGCACAGGTCTTGGTTGCTCAATATACAGTGATTCTCTTTGGCTCCCATAGTCTCTCTCCTTTATGGGTTGTTTATTATAGAAGCATTCCTCCCTGGTATGATTTGTCCATTTCCTCTCTAGTGTACAATATTTGAGTGTTTTTCTATCTTGCAAATGTGGAGGTTTTTGATATGGGCAATGTTGTACCAGATGACTTTCTCCACAATTGTAGCATTTTTTATTTGTGTTTATCCTGGAGTTTATCAAATTGTTTTTAGTGCTTACCTCTAGGGCTTTAGCAATGGCCTGAGCCAATTCTTCTGCTGGAGGAATTTTATCTTCATTTGATCTGGGTTGATTAAATGCTAACAGATCTTGGCCTCTGTTATCTTCCAAATCTATTGCTTCTTTTACACAAGCTCCTTGATCAGGGCATCTCCTGTAGTACACTAGGGTTCTTAATTGAGCACTTCTTAACCCTTGTATGAATAGGGATACTTGTCTAGCCATGGAAGGTACTTCTTCTTTAGGACATCTGTCAATATATTGCTTAAATCTCCTGGCTGCCTCTCTGACATTTTCATCTTTTTGTTGTTTAAAACTGTGTATCAGAGTGGCTGTGCTATGTTTTATTCCGGTCTTTGAGAATTCCCCAATAAAGGCTTCTAGGAAGGATTCAATATCTAGATACATTTCTTTTCTCAAAGGGATGAACCAAGATAATGCTGAACCTGTTAGGGTTAGACCAAATGCTTCAAATTGAACTTTGTAATCTTCCACCTCCTCAGCTCTAATTAATTGCCTAAACTCTGCAGCATGAGCATGAGGATCAAAATACCCTTCATATTGATTTTTCATGCATTTGGCTACTTGATATGGTCTAAGCATTCTGCCCTGAGGTTGCCAATGATGTCTTCTTCTTAGTGAAAATTCATTATATCCTTCTGGTTCCTTTTCAAAGGGATTTGGGGAAGCATGTGTCCTCCTCTCTTGTTGTTGCTCAGTACTAGTGTGGTTTTCATGTGGTCTAGGTAAATCTGGTTGTCCTATGTTATGTTCCCAAGGTCCTTTGTCAGCACATTGCCCTAAGTCATTTGTATTTTCTGGGTCTTGGGAGAAGATGTACACACACCCTTTCCTATCCTCATATCTACCATCTTTGAACTAAGCTACTGGTGTTATGTTTAGGGGAACTTCTAAGTTTCTCAATCTAATGAGAAACTTATGCATTCCATCCTGATATACATAGGTGCCAAACCTATTTGTATACATGTATTTGAGGATATTTCTATAATCCCCAGTTTCAATGGGCTCATTTGTTTCATTTAAATTTTCCATGTTGTTTTCTTGCCCTAAATTTCTTTTTTGCACTTCCCCTACTACTGACTCTATCTCCTTCCTACCTAGGTCTTGCTTAGTATGTGAGTTTAGTTTGTTCCCAGACCTAAGGATCATTCACCTAATTTTCATGATTCTGTGGTCAGAATCGTGTTTTTCACGATTTTGTGCTCAAAATCGTGTTTCTCACGATTTTCTAACTAAGCTAGTGTTTTTTCACGATTTTATGAATAAAACCATGTTTTTCACGATTTTCTACTCAAAATCGTGTTTTTAACGATTTTGTGTTCAAATTAGTGTTTTTCACGATTCTCTACTGAAAATCGTGTTTTTCACGACTTTCTGTTCAAAATCGTATTTTTCACGATTTTCTAACTAAATTAGTGTTTTTCACGATTTTGTGTTCAAAGTCGTGTTTTTCACGATTCTCTACTCAAAATCGTGTTTTCCACGATTCTGTGTACAAAATCCTGTTTTTCACGATTTTGTACTCAAAATCGTGTTTTCCACGATTCTGTGTCCAAAATCGTGTTTTTCACGATTCTGTACTCAAAATCGTGTTTTCCACGATTTTGTGGTCAAAATAGTGTTTTTCACAATTCTGTGCTCAAAATCGTATTTTTCGCGATTTTGTGCTCAAAATCGTGTTTTTCACGATTCTGTGCTCAAAATCGTGTTTTTCACGATTCTGTGCTCAAAATTGTTGATATATTTAGGTAGTGATGTGTGTGAACACTCTAGGACTGCCGGGGCACTTTTTCCCTCTTTAGGAGGCTTTTTTCCCCCGGCTTGTATATACGCCTATTGCCCTAATGGGCTACTTATCTTTGTACATTCTTTAGTAATACATTCAGTATTGTGTGTTTGTGCTCCAAGCTTCTTCTTCTTCCTTGTGTTGTTCGCATGCTTCCGCAGACGTCTATCTCCAACAATTGGTATCAGAGCAGGTCGTCGCTTCTTCTAGGGCACCGTCGACACTCCTCCGTTTGCAGTCTCCAAACGCATTATCGCAGCGCTTGTGCAGGCTATTTCATCCTTTTGTGCCAAAGGTATATACCAGTTTCTGTTCGTCAGTTTAAGCGTCTCGAAGTCTGCTACAGGTCTAGCAGACTCGTCTGGGCAGTTCCGTTCAACTTTTTGAGATACAGTCAATTTTCTGCATCAAGGTATTTTAGTCACCGGCCATGGCTGAAAGCAGTGATGTATTCCGTATGTTGGCTGTTGAGGATAAGTTGGATGGTACCAACTACCCATTATGGGCTTATATGATGCGACATGTACTGGTTGCAAAAGGACTGTGGAACATTGTGTAGGGTGTTGAAAGACGTCCTGTTACACCTACGACTATAGGTACTACAAATACAGGTGTTGGAGGTGTTGGAGCTGATGAAGATGGTGTCGAAGATGATATTCTGCAGATTCCTGTTCGTGCTGCTGTTTCTGTTGCACCTATTGCAGAGCAGATTCGTTGGGATGGCATAGATGCCCAGGCACATGCATTGATAGCTTTGTCTGTCAAATGTGCCATTATTCCTCACATTCGCTCTTGCAGAACAACAAAGGATGCTTGGGATACACTTACCACTTTGTACCAGGCTAGGAATGAGGCTCGTGTTGCTTACCTCCGAAAACAGTTGGAGAGTGAGCACATGAATGAAGGTGATTCTATGGATAGTTTTCTCACAAAGATCAAAGACCTGAAGGAACGATTGATTTCTGCTGATGAGGTTATACCAGATAGCTCACTTGTGTAGACCGTTCTAAATGGTCTTCCTGATTCATATCAGAGTTTTGCCTCTACTCTTCGGTTGATGATGAAAGGCAATCCGAATGTCTTGTCATTTGAGGAATTAGTCTCTGTTCTGTTGCAGGAAGATCAGTCCAGGCAGAACAGGTCCATTATGCGTGTTGCAGATCAAGCTTTCCTGGCTAGTCAGAAGGGCAAAGGAAAATGGAGCTCTTCTACTAGTAAGCAGAAATCTGCAAATGCTGCACAATCGAAGAGCCAGGATAAAGATGAGAAGAAATCAGAAAAGCAAAAATTGTTCTGCAAGTACTGTAAAGGAAATGATCATATTATAAAGAACTGTCCAAAACTGGCTGCTAAAGAGGCAAAGAAGAAAGAGGCTGGAATGGTTGTTGCAGAGGCCTCTACACCAAAAACAGAGTCTGCAAATCTTGTGCAGGAAGAAGAATGGGCGTTTACTACTGTCTACAGTTTTGACCCACCTTCTCATGATCAGTGCATGTCTGTAGTAGACTCAGATGTTTGGTACTTTGACAGTGGGGCGACCAAACATATTACCTCGCAGCGCAGTTTCTTCTCTTCACTCGAGTCTGCCCCTACAGGGAATACTGTCACATGCGCCAATAACTCCTCTTATCCTGTTATGGGAGTTGGTAAGATCATTCTGAATACTGCTGATGGTAGTTCTTTCACTTTTTCAGATGCTTTATTTGTGTCAGGGATAAAAAAGAACCTGTTATCACTTTCTGCATTAGCCAAGATTGGCTTGGTTGTGAAATTCGTTGATGACAGGTGTACAGTCCATGATCTCTCAAATGGCGATGTGATTATTGCTTCTGGAATTTTATGTCGTGGGTTGTATAAGCTCATAGACTATGAAAGATCTGTGAATGATTCGGCATGTGCAGTTCATGATTCTCAGGCTATGTCAGATGCAAAGCTTTGGCATGCACGCTTTGGTCATCTGAATTTTGCTAGTTTGTTACGCCTGCAGAAATCTAAAATGGTGTCCTCTTTGCCCAAACTTGAGGCACCTGGAAAACATGTTTGTGAAGGTTGTATTTTGGGCAAAATGCAGCGTTCTTCCTTTCCAAAAGATGGTTTAGTTCGGGCTACACAGAAATTGCAGCTTGTGCATAGTGATGTCTGTGGTCCTATGCAGACACCCTCTTTTGGGAATTACCTTTACTTCGTGACTTTCATTGATGATTTTTCCAGGCATGCATGGGTATATCCACTCAAAGCAAAGTCCGAAGTGTTCATGTGCTTCAAACAGTTTTTGGTTTTGGCTGAAAATCTGTCAGCATGTAAAATGGGCACCCTCCGTTCTGATCGAGGGGGGGAATATATGTCTTCAGATTTTAATGCATTTCTGGCTGAACATGGGATAAAACACCAGTGTACAGTGCCGTATACACCTCAACAGAATGGAGTTGCTAAAAGAAAGAAAAGGTCACTCATGGAGATGGCAAGGTGCATGGTCAAAATTCAGGCTTTACCACATAGTTTCTGGCTTGAGGCTGTCATGTGTGCAGCATATGTACTGAACAGGTGTCCCACTAAAGCGTTGCAGTCTATCACTCCATATGAGGCTTGGCATGATCGCAAGCCATCTGTTGCTCATCTACGTGTTTTTGGTTGTTTGGCATATGCATTAGTGCCTGAACAACATCGCAGAAAATTGGATGATAAGGCAGTAAAATGTATTTTTGTTGGGTACAGTTCTAAAAGTAAAGGTTATCGTCTGTATCATCCACAGACTAAACGCATTCTGGTTAGCCATGATGTTGTCTTTGTGGAAGATGCTATTCAGCCATTGCTTTCATGTACTAAGGAGACATCTGTTAGCTCCAAAGACATGTATGATACTTTGATGCCTCTTTTTACAGGTGGACAGGCTAGTGCTGGTCCTAATGAGGCAACTTCTCAGCCTTTGCAGGTTTCATATGATGATGCAGATCATTCCATTTCTGAGGCAGATTTACACATGATGCACTTGTTAATGAGAGAGCTGATATTGAGCAGGCAAAAACTATGCCAAAATGGTTGGTGCAAACTTTGCGTGACAGCAAATTAGATGCACCTTTGTCATATCGTACTCGTTCAGGCTCTCATAGTGCCTCCTTTGCATCAGATTGCTATGCTATGGCTGCATCTAGTCTCTGTGATGAGAATGAGCCTGTTTCTTTTGATGAAACACAAAATTCAGAAAATTGGATGGCTGCTATGCAATCTGAATATGATGCTATAATGAAGAATAGTACATGGTCTTTATGTGACTTGCCTCCACGCAAGAAGGCCATTGGCACTAAGTGGGTATACAAGCTGAAGCCTAAACCTGATGGTACAATTGACAGGTATAAGGCTAGGCTTGTTGCAAAGGGTTATGCACAGGAAAGAGGCATTGATTTTGATGAGACCTTTGCACCTACATGCCGTATGACTACTGTTCGAAGCATTTGTGCACTTGCAGCCCATCATGGTTGGAATGTACATCAGTTGGACATTAAAACAGCATTTCTGAATGGTGACTTGCATGAAGAAGTGTATGTTTTTCAGCCCCGTGGCTTTGTGCAGAAAGGGCATGAAAACCAGGTTTGCAGGTTAAAGAAGGCATTATATGGTTCAAAGTAAGCACCACGTGCTTGGTATGAGAAGATACATGCCTATCTGATTGCACATGGTTTTGAGAACAGTCCAACTGAAAGCACCTTATATGTTAAGCGTGCTAATGATGTGCTTCTGATCATTGTTGTCTACGTTGATGACATGCTGCTCACTGGTCCTATTGAGACACATATTGCTGATTTTAAGGCTGATTTGCATGCCTCATTTGAGATGTCTGATTTGGGGCATTTGCATCACTATTTGGGCATTCAGTTTATGCACGTTGATGGTGGAATGGCTTTGTGTCAAACGAAATATATTGACACATTATTGCAGCGTTTTGGCCTTGAAGACTGTAAGCCTATTGCCACTCCTATGGAGACAGGTTTACGATTGAGTCTTCATGATGCTGGAGATGCATTTGATGTTGTTCTCTATCAGCAGGCTATTGGATGCTTGATTTACTTATGTATTTCTTGGCCAGATATTCAGTTTGCTGTCTCACAGATGAGGAGGTTTATGCATTGCCAAGGAGTCATGCATTGGAAAGCAGTTAAGCGCATCTTTCACTACTTGAGTGGTACTCGGCTACTTGGGTTGTTTTATCCCAAGGGGGGATCACTACCGCCAGATTTGCATGCTTTTTCTGACTCAGATTGGGCTGGTTGCTATGACACTCGTGTGTCCACCAGTGGTTTTTGCTTCATGCTTGGTAGCTCATGTATATCTTGGTTGAGCAAGAAGCAGCCTACTGTGGCCACTTCCAGTTGTGAGGCTGAGTATAGGGAAGCTTTTACAGCGACTGTTGAGTGTGTGTGGCTCAGACGCTGTTGGAAGCAGCGAGAGGCATAGAAGACGCGGAAGCATGTAACGACGGAGCAGGGAGCCAGTCAAATCTTTTTTCAAAGAATTATGTTTTCAAATACTTTCCAAAAACCTCCAACAGTGATTTTTATCACTATTGTAACATATGTAACATAGAAAACCCCATTTTGTAATCCATAGCTCCATTTTGTGCAAGCCGAGGAGTCCTCGAGCTTGAGGAGCTTAGGTAGAACAAGCGTATCAATTTTTGTTATTTTTAGACACCGTTTACCCTTTCAAATAGCATCTAGGACCTATTTTTTAACTATGCCAGTCACTAGATGTGAAACCGGTCAAAACTAGTCTAGAAACTATAAAAAGAGCTAGAGAGCTCATTTTTGAGGTTAGCTTGTTTGAGGTTAGAGTTCTTTTGAGCTTGTAATAGTGTTCTTGAGTAATAGAGTTGATTTCTCACCTTCCATTGTGTCTTGCTTGTCTCTTCGTAGTGTGTGTGTATGTGTGTGTGCATTTCTATGCTTCTCACCTTCACTCTCACTTCATCTCACATTCACGATCTTCATATCACTCCTATCTCTTCCGCGGATTGACATTAAGGAGGTGGAGCTTCTTAAGGTGGTTCTCACCATTGTGCTAGAGCAACACCAAATTTGGCGCCGTTGCCGGGGATCGAGTTTAGGACGAATGTGTGATGGTAAGAGTATAGCAAGAAGTAGCGTTGGAAGGTAAAAATTTCAGTTTTTGTTGTTGTTTTTACTTTGTTTTTAGTGTTTTTCACCTCCCCCACACTCCATCTTCATCACCGCATCATCATCTTCATCTCCAAAAAAATCAGAAAATTCACCATATCCACCCATTCTCCTCATTTCCCCTCATTTGTGCATGCGAGAGAGTGAGAGAGAGCTTTTGTGCTTGTGTGTACTTTTGTTTTCTTGAGTTTTCTTGCAGGTAGAGAGCTCCAGTGCATCAGGAAAGCTTGGAAAAGGTAAAATTCTCACTTTCTGTCAGAAATTTCCGACTGTGTCAGACCATCGCGATGGTCTGCAAAGTTCGGAATTTGAAGAAGGCGACCACACCAGCATGTAGAGCACACTTGCGCCTCTAGGAATCCATACTTGCATTGCAAAAACTCATACTTTGGTGGACCATCGCGACGGTCTCAGACCATCGCGATTGTGTCACACCATCGCGATTGGCTCACGCCATCGCGACGGCTCGGTCGGACCATCGCGACGGTCTCACGCCATCGCGACGGTTCATTTGAACCATCGCCACGGTTCGCGGACCATCGCGACTGTTCGGTTGACCCCACACCATCGCGATTGGCTCACGCCATCGCGCCGACGGTGCCACGTGGCAAGCTAGACCATCGCGGCGGTTCACACTTCACGCCATCGCGACGACACCCTCAGACCATCACGACAACTCGAATTTTGGACCATCGCGATTGGCTCACGCCATCGCGCCCGGACCATTGCGATTGGCTCAAGCCATCGCATCTGTGACCATCACGACGGTTCACTTTGGACCATCGCGATTGTTCACGTTGACCGTTGACTCACGCCATCGCGATTGTCCGCCTGATCGAGCCATCGTGACGGTTCACACTCACGCCATCGCGATTGTCCACTTTCACGCCATCGCGACCGTGCACTTCAGACCATCGCGATTGTTCACCTTCACGCCATCGCGACGGTCCCAGACCATCGCGATTGTCTCACGCCATCGCGATTGTGCACCCCCATCGCAAATTTTAGGGTTTCATTTTTTGGCCTATTTTGGGGCTATTTTTGGGAAATTTTTGGGTGATTAGACTCATAGGAGACCCCTTAGCCCATATTTGGAGAAAAACCTGTTTGTCAGTTTTTACCCCCCAGGGCCTGAACGGTCATAACTTTTTCATCCGAAGTCCGTTTTTTGAGCTTAATAGCTCATTAGAAAGCTCCTGACGAGTACTACGTGATCTCAGCTATTTTTTCTTAAAGGATACGTCTATTTTTAGACAAGCTATTTTGAGGTTGACCCAGTTTGGGACTAGAAAGCCAAGGGGCAAGCATTGAAAAGTTGGGCAAAAGGGTAGGGACTTAAAAGGTGTATATACTCAAGTGCTTGATCATCCAACTGTGAATTGGTCTAATATTGAATTTTTCCAGGTCTAGCAAGGGCAATCAAAGGCAACCAAGGCAAGGCAGTGAAGGGCATAAATCTTGGGAAGCGCGGCTTCTTGGGCATCATAGCAACCAGAAAACCTGACTCGAGGTTGGAAGATTACTCAACCCCCTCAGTCAATTCTTAGCTTAGGATAAACGTTAGCATTGTGGATTTAAGACGATAGGAACGCCTCATGTTCAAGAGAATTAAATTTATCAAGTCCAAGACTAAAGATAAAGGTGTGTGACACGAAAACCTAAAGGAAAGAACATAAGTCTGACGGAACGAGAACTCAAAGTACCACAGAAAGTCGAATTCCTGACGCATACATTAAGACAAGAATCTAGAGAAATTTAAAAAGAATCAAGAAAGTAATAACAAAGAAGCATTGACAATCTGAGCGTGTACTAAGTGTGCAAGGAAGAAAATTAATGAACCTTAGATCGGGCAAACATATAGGCAAGTCAGATCGACGAAGCCTTAGATCATCAGAGGCAAGTGTAAGAACTACTGCACGATCGTGGGCTCAACAATTGAACACTAGTTATCCCTACGAGAGCTCAGATACTAGCGAATCAGAAATGGCATTTAGCACAGAAAGACCAGAAGTAGGGTCAAATGTAGCATATTTAGAAAAGCCTGAAGGACCCTGTTGGCATACAAAGCAACAGAGCAACAGAGGAGTCATGCACAATACGGCAACAAGGCCAAATCATTTTTTTTCCCATGGATTATTTACAACTCAAGTGATTTTAATCACTACACAAACATTGTAAATCCCGTTTTTGGTAGAATAGACTCCATTTTGTGCAAGCCGAGGAGTCCTCGAGCTTGAGGAGTATTAGAACTAGCAACATATCAATTTTCATAATTTTTAGACTCTGTTTGAGCCCTCAAATAGACTCTAGAACCTAATTTTTAACTAGGCCGGACACTAGGTCTGGACAAGACCAAAGCTAGTTAGAAAACTATAAAAAGAGCTAGAGAGCTCATTTTTGGGGTTAGATTGTTTGTGAGTTGAGCTGATGTAAGAGACTTTTTGACTAATGCAAAGAACTGCATTGTTCCTCTCCTTGTTCTTGCCTTGTGTGCGCGTGTGTGTGTATGTGTGTGCATGCTTGTGTGCTTCTCACTCACACACTTGTGCCTTCACTTGCTCATAGTCTTCATACTAGTCCTCACGTCTCCACGGATTGACAATTATGAGGTGGATCTTCTCACGTTGGTACTCACCATTGTGCTAGAGTGACACCAAATTTGGCGCCGTTGCCGGGGAGAAAGAGCTTCGAGGACGAGCGTGTGATGGTAAGACGTCGAGTTGAGACATTGGAGTTATAGGTAATATCCTTCTTTCTCTTAATTTTTCTTCATTTTTTCCTTACTTTCGCATCACCATCATCACCATCATCATCTCCTCCATCTCCCACCTCCATCTCCATCTCCACAAAAAAATTCAGTTTTTTGGTCATATTACACCCCCCACCTCATTTCCCTCATTTCATTGTGAGAGAGAGCGAGAGAGAGAGCTTGCATGCTATCTGTTTTTGGTGTGTTTTTGAGCTTTTGTTGCAGGAACTTGCTGTACCACCTCCTTCAGCAGTGTGCGCAGGTACGACAGACTCTGCACAGGTCCCGGGACGATGACCTCTGTCTGTCGCGACAGACAGAAAAACTTAAAATTTTGTGAATGCATGTTTGGCACGATAACCCACACCATTAGGGCACTCTAAATCACTAGAAGTTTCTCAAAAATTTGCGTTTTTTCAGTCTATCGCGATAGACCAAATCACGACAGATGACAGACAGTGTCTATCGCGACAGACACCGTCTATCGCGACAGACCAAAATTCCGCGACAGACACCGTCTATCGCGACAGACCAAAATTCCGCGACAGACACCGTCTATCGCGACAGACAGAAATCCACGATAGACACCGTCTATCGCGACAGACACCGTCTATCGCGACAGACCAAAATTCCGCGAGAGACACCGTCTATCGCGACAGACCAAAATTCCGCGACAGACACCGTCTATCGCGACAGACACCGTCTATCGCGACAGACAGACATTTTCGGCAAAAATTAAGGGGTAAATTTTTGGAAATTTAGGCTGAATTTTGGGCATATTTGCACTCTCAAATACTCCTACACTTACAAAGGCCTTAGAAAAATGCATTAAAACCCCTGAAAGGTTCTGTTTGTCTAGTTAACCCCCTAAACCTTGAACGGTCATAACTTTTTCATACGAAATCCATTTTTTGAGCTCTAGGGCTTGTCGGAAAGCTCTTGGCATATACTACACGCCCTCAACTGTTTTTTATAAGAATAACGCGTTGATTTTCAGATAGGATATTTGGAAGTTGACACACAGAGGGGTAGAAACACCAAGGGAGCTCTAGAGGAAATTTCTAGCAACACAAAAGGGGGAACAAGGGTCATTAAAAAAGTGTCTGAAATAAATTGTCTGTCAATTGAAAGGTCAACTTGGAGCTAATCTTGGGATTGATGCAGGTCTATTGAGACACAATTGAGAGCGTCCAAGCAAGGGTTTTGCGCAAGCTTGAGAATCAACTTCTCGAGCACTAAAGAGCAAGGTTCAGCAAGAAAGGTCGGAATACTCTCATCTCCTCTTCGTCAATTCCTAGCTTAGGCTAAGAGCGATCAGAAGTAGGAGTAAGTTAGGGCGACGATAGGGAACTATCAAGTTGAAGCCTACCTAAACTTTCAAGCTCAAGCTAAGGGCATAATCCTTGTACTATCGAGAATTTTTAAGGGAAAAGAACTTAACGTGGAACGATCAACTGTAAGTGCGAAATTAAACTCAAGTATTCCTAACGACGTGATATCAGACAAGAGTATAAACACGATAATCAACATAAAAAGGGAACTAAGTAATTGATACAAGGATTCAGAAACGTGGTTGTACCTGGGACAAATTGGGTTAATCAGTTAGGCATATGAACCTGAGATCAGGGCGACATCTAGTGAGGGAGAGAGAAAGCCTTAGGTCTTCAGAGGCTAGTGTTAATCACACTACTAGGTCTTGGGCCCAACAGTTGAGCCACCACTCATACTACCCTAGCTCTGAGATGAGTGAATCAGAGATGTCTCAAGGTATGGAGAGACCTACAGGAAGTTCAGGAGTGCCATACTTGCACAGGGTAGAAGGCCCGTACAAAACGCAGTTGGAATACCTTAGGACCAACCGATTAGGTGCTAGCATCTATGAGGACGGCCTAGGAAGAGCGGTGGTCCAGATTAAAAACCCTGACCAATCCATTGGACTAGAGCACCCAGCTGTCAAGTTTGAAAACGGAGCATACTTGGACAAAGAAGGAACCATATACGTAGTCACCAGTCACCCAGATAGGACGGACGAATTCGGAAATGTGATCTCAGAAGCGGACTTAGGTGACCTAGAACAAGGAAACATGGGTGCAGAACCTAGAACCCCTCGAGATAAATCGGTTCTCACTAGGATTATCACACCGGAGTGGATTCCCCAGGATAATAAGAGCATAGAGTTGCTCCTCAATTGAGAGACTGACGAAGCCTTTTGGAGGTACAAACCTGATCGGCCAACTGATATAGGAGCAATCATGATCTATGAGTTTAAAGATCCTGATAGCCCAGGTAGAGTGACCTACTTAGATCACTCTTCGGAGAGGATCTTTGTGGTGACAGAACATGATAGGCATGCTTACACTTGGAAGGGTGAATTCATTTTTCCCCAACCAAGATCGAATGTATCCTATGGTCACCCTGGAGCTGGAACATCCCAAGCTCATGGAATGCAAAGAGACAGAAGTAGAGATAGGCCAGAAGTAAGCTTTGCTAACCCAAGGGGCAGAGAAAGAATGAGGATGGAAACAAATAGAGTAGAGCCTGAGGTACTTAGAGCTCACAGGGATCAAAGAAATGCGGATGAGTTCCCTTTACCACGACCTAGAGAGCACACAAGGACCTTGAGACCAACTCAGCTAGTTAAGTCCATGAAGAACTACTTTGATGGCACTGGAGATCCATACGATCATGTGGCTGAGTTTAGACAAGTCCTGAGAGCTGAACAAGTGGAGGATCTATTCACTCAGTACAATGCCTTTGGTCTAACCCTTAGGAACACTGCCCTGACATGGTTTCAGCCGCTAAACGAGAGGCAGTTCAGGAGCATAGACCAACTCTTAGAGGCTTTCATCATTGAGTTCTCTAAGAGTGGCATAAGACATAATACCTCCTCATTGATTCACAGCTTTAAGCAAACCCCTCAAGAGACCGTAAGACTTGCAGGACGAAGGTTTAGGCAATATCTTGAAAGATGCCCTGTCCCCGAGCTACCCACACCAGCTAAGCAAGTGGCTTTATTCTTGGATGGATTGCTAAGTACCAAATTGAGATCTTATGTGTACTTGAAGGACCCTAGGACCATAGAAGAGTGTGTACGCATGTGCATTGATATTGAGGATAACCTAGGGGAGGAGTTAGAGCTTTCCAAGATATACAAAGATTTGGATAGTGCCTCTAACATCTCTTCCACGCAATCCACATCAATCGAGGAACTTGCAGAAAAAGTAGCTCAAAAATTAGGAGTCTCTAGTAAACAAATCCCTAGGTTTGCCCCTGTGAAAAGGTGCTATACTTGTGGTGGCGACCACATGGCGAACGTATGTCCCATTATGGCTCAACCCCAAGTTAATCCTAGTAGCCAGTACTGCACCATAGAACGGAGATACACCAATCACACCGCACAAGATTGCCCATACAACAAGCAGGCAGTTAGGCAACCCTACTCTCAGCCATACTCGCAGCAAGGAAGATACCAAAACCCGTACCCTCCACAACCATATGGCAGGCCACAACAGCCGTATCAGCAACCCTACCAAAACCAACAAAGGCCTCAGCCAGTGTTAGCTCAACAACCCCCTGCCCCAGCTAATGTGATTCCGGTAAAGTATGCTGTTGCAGAAGAAAACCTGAATAGAGCTATAGTCCCTGTAACACCCTTGCTTTCTGAAAGTGACCCGAGTGACCATAGCTTTGATTCTACACATGTTGATAGTCCCCAGGCATACTACATGCAGTCTCCTGAACATGGTGAGTCCTATTACAGTGAAGAGCCAAATGAACCTAGTTGGGAGTCAGATTATACAAACGTCATGTATGCAAACCCCAACCCTAGGCCTCAACCTAGGCAAGTAAGACCTCCATTCCCAAGAGGACCGTGCTACAGATGCCAAGGAGATCACCTCATTCGTGATTGCCCCTTACCTCCACTTACACAAAACCAGTCACTGACGATCCAAGGCTTCTGCCAAGATTGTGGAAAAGAGCATCTCTTACGAGATTGCCCAAAGAACCCCAATAATATGCCAAAAATCATGCCTATCAATGTTATTGGGTTAGTGGTAGATTCCAGCGGAAGTGTTACTTCCACTGCACCCGTACAGGTAGTCACGAGAGCTCAAGCAGTGCAGCAAAACCAAGGGGTAGGCAAGGAAAAGAGCCCAGACGCTAGCGATACTGAGAGCCAAAATAAAAAGAGAACAAGAGCTTGGAGAGATAGCCGCGAACGCATGAAAAGGCAATGGGCAAAGAAGATGAGTGAACTTGAGGAAAGTCTACGAGAAACCAAGGCTAAAATCATAGAGATCACATCTCAACCGCACTCTCACACATTCCCACCGCTACCATCCCCATCACCCTCCATCCCTCCACCCTCTAAGACACCCCACGTAACCCACCCACCACCCCAAACAGGGTCAGTATTAGCTGATCCCACTCCTGAAGACATAGACATGATGCTTAAAGCATATCAGGCCAGAATCCAAGAAGGGCCAAACGTCACGGATCATGACAAGTGCTATCCCAGAGCTGACTTAGAGATAGAAAGAACCAAGCTGTGCGCGAAAATGGTCGCATTGGCGCAGACTATGTTTGAAGCCAGTCGCCTTCTCAATTACTCGGGCTCAGCCAAGACGCAATTACACTTGGATGGATTCCTAGAGAAGTTAGAGGGAATAATTGCAAGATCTGCCAAGGAAGAAAAAAATCAAGAAAAAGATAAAGCAAGCAAAAATATGAACCATCCCCCATCGAAAGTTTATGTGGCCAATTCCACTAAACCAGACAACTTCCCCTCCTTAGAAAGAATAGAGAGGCTAATGGCACAATCAGAAAAGGAACCTACCCCTCAAAGAAAGGAAAGGGTAAGAGAACGGATAAGCAAGCCTCTTCAGGAAGCCCATGTGCCTCCTCAAGAAGCTTATCTTCCCCCCCAAAAGGCACATGAGCCTCCCTCGAAAGCTTGCGTACCTCCACAGGTTGCCTACATTCCTTCTCAGGGAGCTTATGAGCCTGTTCGGAAAAGTAATAGAATAAGTAACCCTCCCCAAGAAGCTTGTGCTCCAGCCATCTATGAGAACGAGGAGAGAGCCAACGATAGAATAAGCCCTCCTTCCCAGGTTGCTTATGCGCCTAATTCTACGGAGCCAGACACTTCTTCTTCTATGAATCGGTTTGCACCAGACTTCCTACGAGAGATTCAAGAAGACAAATGGGATAACGAAAGTGAGGTCGCCCCTCCCTTTGAACTTGTGGATGATGCACACGACCAATTCCCACAAGACATTCCATCTATTTACGGGGAACATGAGAGTACTCAAACTCACGAGAGATTGGACTTTGAATCTAATTCCATACAAGAGTTACCCCACTTCATAGGACCATGGGAAGCAAAGTCCACCTGTATGAGAGCACCTACAGTCATGGTAAGAAACGAAGATTCAGTCATACCTAGGAACACAGAGGTAGTGAAGAACACTAACGTGCAGTGCAATCTCAAGTTAGAAGAGCTACTCAGGGTTAGACCTGAATTATGGAAACATGTAGCCAAACAAGTACCAGAGATAGCAAAACCTCGTTCCCAGGTAGGATCCCATAAGACAGTGCCAGAAATTCCCTTGGATAAGATATGAGATATGTGTGAAGGTGAAGAAGGGAACACCTATCTTCCCATCACCTACCAGGAGTACACCACCAAGGCAATTTTGGACTCAGGTGCAGGAGTTGCAATTGCCACTACTTCCCTATGGAAGCATTGGGGCAAGCCGGCACTCAGGCCAATGAGAATGAAATTGCAGATGGCCGATGGTCACATAGAAAGACCCCTAGGATTGCTAGAAGGAATAACTCTCACCACTTGTGGTGTCGAGTTTGAGCATACATTTGCCATATGCGACTTCAGCAAAAATCATGCCTATGAGATGATTTTGGGAAGACCATTTATGCGACAGTTGCAAGTGGTACAGGATTGGGGAACCAACTCCTTGTATTTGCAACACTTGGGTGTTACGACCAAAGTCAATCTCAAGGATTATTCTCATAGAGATGTCCCTCCTATCCAATGGAATCCCATCCATAGAGCCAAAGATGATACAGAATCGGTGCACTCCATAGGGTCTGGATCCTCATGGATGCATGAAGACACTCACTTATGGATGTGCAAGGTAGCAGTAGAAGAAGAGAAGAGAGAGAAAGCCAGAGAGGTAGGTGCGAAAGAAACCCATAGATCAATCCAAGACCCAGCCTATGCACCTGTAGTTTTTCCAGACGAAGAATTTGAACCTCACGGTTGGGCAGAAATTTTAGCAACAATGGATGTGGCCATCAATGAAGAACAATGGACACCTCACTGTGATGAGGATGGCTATGACATTTCAGTCTTCTCCATAGAGCCAATCATGGGAGAGGCAGTTCTAGAAGAATGCGAACCTAGCCCTGACGCATTTGAGGATGCAAGTGACTCCGATCTAGAGTCAATCATTATGGACCCACCATTTGCATCAGATGAAGAATACTTCCATGAAGTAGAATTTCAACCCGAGAGGCATGGAGAGGTTACAAATGATGTAAGATTAGCAACACATGTGACCCCGAAAGAAGAAGGAAAGAAACGAAAGAAGAGAGAAGCCCCACCAGAAGAGGAAGAATCTTTGTTTGAGGTCCCAGAAAATTTTAAGAAGTATGAGATAGATGACAGGAGAGTCATGATAAGAATGCCTAAACGAGAGGCACAATCAGGAGAGGCCTATGATAACAAAGAAACCACCAAGAAAATAGTAGTGGCCCTAGAAGAAGGAGAGGAGAGATGCACGTACATAGGCCATGACCTAACAGAGGAAGAAGAGCATGCGTTGATAGCCTTGCTAAGAGAATACAGAGATGTATTCGCTTGGAGTTACAAGGATTTGAAAGGTGTTGACCCCGATATATGCTCACACACTATCCCCATGACCTCAGATGCTAAACCCTCTAAGCAAAAGCCCTATACTTATAACGATAACTACGCTGCTAAGATCAAAGAAGAGATAGATAGATTGGTTGAAGCTGGATTTATCTATGAAATTGAGCACACTGAATGGGTATCCCCCATCGTAGTGGTGCCCAAGAAGAATGGCAAGCTGCGTGTGTGCATTAACTTGAAAAAGGTTAATGCAGCCACAATTCGAGATAACTATCCGCTTCCCATCACAGAACATCTCTTAGAAAGAGTGGCAGGCAAGGAAGTGTACAGCTTCCTTGATGGATTTTCAGGCTACAATCAAGTAGCCATAGCCCCAGAGGATCAGCATAAGACAGCCTTTGCCACAGAATGGGGCATTTTTGCTTTTAGAGTAATGCCATTTGGGTTACCAATGCACCAGCTACCTTCCAGAGGCTGATGTGCCATGTGTTTAAGGAGTTCCTGAGGAAGAATTTAGAAGTCTACGTTGATGATCTTTGTGCTCATTCCAACATTAGACAAACCCATATCCCTGAACTCAGACAAATCTTTGACAAATGTAGAGAATATCAAGTTTGCCTGAACCCAGAAAAGTGCGTTTTTATGGTCAGGCAAGGCAAGATTCTAGGACACATAGTGTCAAAGAATGGCATATCTACCGATGAAGAAAAAGTGAGAGCCATAGCAGAGCTACCTAGGCCAAAGAATGTCAAGGAAGTACAAGCTTTCATGGGGCATTGTGGTTATTACCGACGATTTATACACATGTATGCTGTCATTGCAAAGCCCATGTATGGGCTTCTGACTAACTTTGAGTGGACGGATAAATGTGAGAATTCCTTCCAGGAGCTTAAACGAAGATTATGTTCAGCACCAATCTTGACCACACCAGATTGGAATAAGCCATTCCATGTTCACGTGGATGCATCCAATTATGCTATTGGATGTGTACTTGCACAACCTACTGGTGAAGGTAATATGGATCTTCCAATTGCCTATGCCAGTAGACAGTTGAATGCGGCTAAACAAAATTACACCACTACGGAGAGAGAAGGTTTAGGCATGGTATATGCAGTTAAGAAATTTAGACACTATTTGCTTGCAAACAAGTTTAAATTTTTTACTGACCATCAGGCATTGCTGTACCTTGTAAACAAGCCATGCAATACAGGAAGATTAGTGAGATGGTTTCTCTTGCTAATGGAATATGATTTTGAGGTTGTGGTAAGAAAAGGTAGGACTCATTTAAGAGCAGATCATCTCTCTAGGCTCACATCGGGAGAAGCCCCACAAGGAGTATCGGATGATCTTCCTGATGCTTACTTGTTTAATTTGGAAGTTATACCGCAGTGGGCTAAGCCATTGGTGCCAGTATTGACGTACGGGCCTAACCATCCAGTGGTAAACACACGGAATAGAGAGGTTGTAAAAGCCCAAAAGTACCACATCATGGCAGGAAGCATGTACAAGCACACAGATCAAGGGATCTTGGCTTGTTGCGTAGAAGAGGATGAGTACGCTAAATGGTTGCAATTAGCACACGTAGGTGCATTAGAGCAACACCATTCAAAGCAACGAACTTTACAGACCCTAAAGAGACTCGGAGTACATTGGCCAACTATGGAAGCTGATGTCCAAAAGTTGTGCAAGGAATGCCCAATCTGTTGCACTAAACCACCTGTAGAACATGCCACTGTCTATCAAGTATCCATTGTGCCAGATTGGAGTGAACCTCTAGTATCATTCTTGAGGACAAACACATTCCCTCCAGACATGACTCTAGCTAGGAAAAGGAGTTTAGAACAAGAAGCCCAGGATTATTCACTCATTGGTGATAATCTATATAAGCGTGGTAAAGATGGTTACCTGAGGCTATGTGTCCATGAAAGTGAGTATCTTAAGATCTTAGAAACTGCTCACCAAGGTGTAGCAGGAGGACACTTTGGACCGGATCGGGTGATCAAGGCAATACTATTTGCGGGTTTCTGGTGGCCTACCCTTCACATGGATGCACATACCTATGTGAAACGGTGTGATGTCTGTCAGAGGACTCAATATCCTATACGCAAAGATGAGATGCCACTGAAACCTATGATGGGTGGACGAGCATTCTCTAAGTGGGGAATAGACTTCGTAGGTCCTATTAATCCCCCAGCTAAAGGTTCTCATGCGGAATACATCATTGTTGCAACAGACTATCTCACCAAGTGGGTAGAGGTAAAGGCTACGACAAAGAACGATGCTCAAACAACTGCCAAATTCTTGTTTGAGAATGTATTCACGAGATACGGGCTACCTATAGAGCTTGTAAGTGATAGAGGCACTCATTTCTTGAACGAAGTGATTGAAAATCTACTCCAAGAATTCTTGGTAATACACAAGAAGTCTGCCCCTTATCACCCTCAAGCTAATGGACAAGCTGAGAGCACTAATAAGATCTTATGTAATGTACTGACGAAATTAGTGAACACTAAACGCTCTGATTGGGACAAACAGCTACACCATGCTGTTTGGGCATACCGAGTTGCCTACAAAACGGTACTCCAAGCCACCCCCTTTCAGATGGTATTCGGCCAAAACGCTGTGCTACCCTTGGATTTCTTGATTCCTACATTGAGAGTAGCACAGGAGCACAAATGGACAGGTCATGAGCTCTCCTCTAGGATCTTTGACCTTGAACGATTAGGGGAAACAAGACTGAGAGCCGCTGCAGGAATATATGCAGCTAAGAAGAGGCAGAAGGCATACTTTGATGCCCATGTGAAGGATAAAGGCTTGAAAGCAGGAGATCTAGTCTTGGTCTATACACTGAAACAACACGCGAGGAAGCTAGAAAAGAGAGGCTACAGACCTATGATCATTAATAGGATCTCCACAAGTGGAGCTGTGCAATTAGCCACATTAGAAGGTGATGTTCTCCCTAACTATATTAGCGGTTGCAGAGTCAAGTTGTATCAGGAACCCCTCACGGAGGAAATGCTCAGCCGACTCAACACTGCTAAGAAACGCAAAGAGGAAGAAAAGCGAGTTCGAGAAGAAGCTCAAGCAGAAGCTTTAGAACGCATCAGAAGGATGAAGTTACGAAGGCAAGGTAGAGATCAGCCTAGAACGAATGACTATGCAGATCAAGGATATCCGATGGCCATGTGTGAAGTCGCAGGAACAAGCTTGCATAGGATAATTGATCGACGTCCTTTCATAACCCTAGATATAGGACAAGGAAAGGGTGCAAGGACCGTAAGAGCCTTGATTGACTCAGGAGCAGCCACTAGTGCTGTTAAATTGTCTTACTGTCAAGAGTTGCAGTTAACTATCAACCCTGTGGAAGCGTATCTCATAGGATTGGGAGGCGTGGAAACCCCTTGCATGGGCGAGGTGGAACTTCCCCTCTACATTCATGATGAGGCAATGACAGTTAAAGTACTAGTGTGTCAAGATGATGATCTCACTGAACCTCTTGTTCTAGGTCAAGACTGGATTTATGGCCAAGCAGTCAACCTAAACCTAAGAAGTGGACTTCTTCAGGTATGGGTCAATCATAATCGAATTTCAATAGAATTAGATAATAGAGCACTCAAGGAATTAGGAACGACACTGACTCCTGGTCCCTCCAGGGGCGCACATAAAGTTGACCATGCTATTCTTGTCCAAAACTATGTGTTGCAGAGGAATGATGTTCTCAAAAAAGGAGTCAGGGATGCAACGGAACTCCCTTCTTTTCCAAAGGCCAGAAGGAGGCAGCAACCAAAGGTGGATCAATGGCAAAAGAAGCAGCATACTACCTATGCCGGAAATCAAAAGTACCTGCACAGCAAAATATCTGAGCAAGGAAACCAAGTGTGGGCGCGGAAAGGCGAACACCCGGCTGCACTCAAGCCAACCACACGGGCAAAGCCTCTTATTAGTAACCAACAACACGACACTAATAAGAAGTCTTTCGGAAATTCTTTTGCTAACGTGAAATCTATTTGGGTGCCCAAGAAGTCGATGAAGGCTAGCCCACAATCAAGACAAATTTGGGTGCCTAAGGCTTGCTTGCGGGCGCAAATAGCTACGCCGAAGCCACAACCTATACAGCGTAACCCATTCACTCGCACAACCGGCACCCATCCATTTTCAACACTCACGAACACACCAAGGCCCATGAGCACGAACAGAATCATTTGTAAATGGGTCCCTAAAAGGTCTCATGTTCAAGCTGATACACTTATAATGTTCTCTAGCGTCTCTACGAAACCAAGAGAAAAACCCATCCACTGCAATTGGCAGCTTAAGACTTGTAATAAACCCCCCGACCCCAATTTGTAAACTCACCCCCACTTACTAACTGCATTAGTCTCCTAGGAATACCCAAGCATTAACTACACACACTGTCTTCGTGCACCTACTAACCACTAACTCACCATCTACCTCATGTTAATGTTGTAACGGGGACAACAACGGATTTATTCTGTCCATTACGATGTTAACACATGATTCTATATTCTCACAGAATCAGAAGGCAAGAAGAAAAATGGCAGAAGCGACAGGTTCGGGCTCACAAGTAGGGATACTTACTGCAGGAATGGATGTGGATAGTCTACCTGTGGATGTGCCACCAACTGAACGACCAGTGGAGCTGCAGCGCCTTCAGCAAATCCCGGTGCCGGATCCACCCACAGGGATCACAGAAAGAGTCCATGCCAATTCTCATTGGTTCAATGGCATGCCAGGTCCATTAGGAGAGGCCAAGTATATATGGGAGTCTAAGTGCGAGTATGACAGATCATGGGTTCGATTCCAATTTTTCTCCAAGGAGTTCGAGACTTTACAGAACACCGAGGATCTCCAGAACATATGGCAACGAGCAGGGCTGGCAGAATACTTTGAAGCCCCACTAACAAAACCAGATCTCCTCCGATGTTACTATTTGGTCTCCACATTACAAGCTAATGAAGAAAAGGACAAACCCGGATCATTTGTTCTTCCCTCCTTGCTGGGCAACAACGAGTTGAAGAGGTTTGAACTTACTGTGGAGTTGGTAAGCGACGCTTTGAATATGCACGGCACGCATGTACCCTCTGAAAAGGATGCTCTTGTTCCCACTAACATGAAGGATAGGAAACTGTTGAAGCTTAAAGACATGGCAGCACTCACACCAAACGTGTCCATCCCTCTCCGCATGTGCATGCAACATTTCGCCTTTCCCGGCCAAGACCGCTTCACACAACCACACAAGAGAATCTGGTTCGCTCTCTACTTAGCGGAAGCAGGTGCGTTACCCATTAAGCTACCGGTATGGATTATAGATCAATTGTATGAAGCAAACAAACGGTCTTCTAGGAAATTAGTGGTGAACGGATGCTGTGCAATCACACGCATTATTTACCGGTGCCTAGCATACGATGTTCCCATTGAACGTGCCTTAACTTGGGCACAGCTACAAATGTTTAAGAAACTCAAGACGTCCACACATCAATCCAAGCGCATGAGGGGTGCGATCCCTTGTGTCCAGACAAGGGAAGTTCTGACCACCCCTGAGGTATCGCCACGAAGGGAGGCCACTGTACCTCCCTTTACCATTAGGATACCCAGGTTGGGATCTGAAACTACGACACAAGCTATCCCATCGGCTCCTCCTGTTCCACCTGAATTCGAATTTGCTGCCACTGGAGATGCTGAAGGAATTGACCCCCAGGACTTCGAAGCATTCCTACAAAGTACACAATTCTCTGATGTGGAGTTTTATTCAGAGGCAGAGGAACAAGGCACATCCTCACGAAGAAGAAGAAAGTCTACAGACGATCGACATGTACATTGGAGTGACGCTCAGCAAGGTCAACAACAAGGACACCTAGAAGAAGAAGGAGCGTATGAAGAGGAGACCACTGAAGCCCCAGCCTATACAGCAGAACTCCGAAGGCTGTATCAGATTATGGAAAGAGTGCGATCGCAACAACTACTCACCGAACAAAGTAGCAGAGTACTCATGACTCAGTTGTTGGAAGAAGCAGGAGTTGACTCAGAGTATAGGGAAGGTCTCTTATTGATGGCAGAAACATATGGGGTAGTGGAAGCAGTGCGCACTGCCATTCAGAGGTCTCCAGTTCAATATGATCCACGAAGGTTCCAGACACGACCACGCTCAGGTAAGAATATCCAAATTCCCATTACAACTGCAGAAGAGCCAACTATTACATCTGAACCTATCAGGACAACCTCCCAAGCAACCGAAACGGCTAGCCAAAAGCACCCAGTCACCCATGAGGAGTCCACAGAGCCACAACCAACCACACCCCCACCCTCGCCCCCTAGAGCAGAAACAGTGGAAATCACCTCGACCACTCAACCCACCGAACCAACCTTCATCTTCCGTACTCCCATCTCTAGTTCCACCCTATTCTCTACCACTGATAACCCAATCTTTGAAGCCACCCCCATCACTACACAATCCACCGAACCGCTCCTAGAGCCTGCCCTAGGGCAACCATCCCCCATGCCCTCAGCCATAGGTCATCCTGACCCTAGATCCACATTCATGGGTTTCCCTGCTACCACGCAACCCTTCGCACCCTCCTCCAATTTACGACCTCAACCCCCGACCTCTCTCTCCCCATTTCTACAATCCCTCCATGACCTCCTTGCTAGAACTTTTCAACCAGGGTCTCAACCATTTCCTTTCTTTTCAGCTCCCCACCCCACTTCGCATCTATTCACCACTTCCACACACACACCACCTACCATCCCAATGTATATGGCAGAGCCCACACTCGCACCCACGCCTGAAGGTATGGACATTTCACCACCCACAACACCTCCCCCCACGATTCCACCTCCTCCCATTCCCCCTCCACCAATTTCACTCACACACACGACTTCAATAGACACATCATCCACTCTTCCCCATCCCCAATTCCCTTCCCATGCATCTCCCACTGTAAACACCACCCACTCATCTATAGGAAGTGCATTGGACACCATGCTTGCTTGCATATCAAACTTAAGGACAGATTACATTCAGCTCCAGCAACAGAATGAACGCCTGCACGAGCACTCAGAAACACTACAGCACCGCCTCGTGGCACTAGAAGAGGAAAATGCTCGCCTCCACACACAGTTCCAAACTCTCCAAGAAGCTCATGGCATATTGGAGGTACAGTTATAGAACACAAATCAGGAAGCGATACAGGTGGTAGAAGGTCACCTACGGACACAGCTGGAACGCAACTCAAAGCTTCAGCGAAATATGGCTCTACTCAAACGCCATCTTGCGGCCGCTCAGGAAGAGAATCGACGTCTGCAAGTACAAAATCAAGAGAACCTGGAGGCAGCTATTGAGAGCACACCAGGGGCACCCATCAGCCCATCCAAGTTTCAAGCAGTGACCCCCGATAATATCAAGATCATATTGGAAGACTATGCCATGCTGCTTGAAGCACATGATAAGCTATCGGAGGAACTGGGACAATTGAAGCAGAAACACCAAAAAGGACCAACAGCAGCCTCTCCAACCACCCCCTCCGCGGCTTCACTTCTCACAGACGCAGAGGCCATAAAAGATCTCCGGAAACAAGTCACTGATTTGCAAACACGTCTACTACAATATGAGAGACCACCTTCCCCTCCAGAGGCTCCCACGGACGAAGAAGTTGTGCAAATTCCTGTGGAACAAACGTTTGATGAAGAATACGATCCACAACCATTCCCAGGAGGCCAACAAACAGAAGAAGCTCAGGACACATTCGAGGCACCACGACCCCCATGGCTACGTCAAGTGGAGGAAATCGGGAGTTCGCACGAAGAGCGCACAGTAGTGCAAAATCAGGCCATGAGGGTCATAGAGGAAACTGTGCTACAATCGGCTTACTTCAAAAACCTGTCATCGAGACGCCTGATCCTCTCATCTGAACTCCAATACAGGCCGTATTATATTATCTTGGCTGATTATAATGCAGAAATACAAAGAGTCACGGGTCAGATTCCTACCTTTGCGACCCAATTTCAACCCGAAGACCTTCCTCCAGAGGTGCAAAAAGGCAAAATTCGTCAACCCACCTGGCGGCAGAAACTTCTAGAGACATATCCAGAAATGCTACGCACATGGAACAACGCGCCTTTACACCTTCTATACAATCCATGCTACGGCCCAGTCCCACGCCGCAGGTCTTGGAAGGCATTCAATATCAAGGTACAGAACAACGCGCAATGCAAAGAATGGCTGAACTACCCGTACATTGCGCCACCACAGGGACCACCGTCAGTAGCATATATGATGGGAACCATTCGCCACTGGATGCCGCGCTTGAAGCCCATGCAAGATGTAGCAGCGCAAATGATGCTTAAAATCTTAGATATGATGCAGGTAGTCCTGAAAACTTTTAGAAATGAAGCCGCACCACAGGTACGTCTTCCGGGGTTCAGCAATGGAAATTATGACTTGGTGTATGACATGAGCACCACCCCCAGTATTCGTGTGGCTTACGCCTGGCATGCGTGCATCAAATACCTCCCTGCCTGTTACAAACAGACTTTTGAAGAAATGTTCAGATCAGGTTTCTGGGAGTATCACTCGGAGATTTTCGCACCGAAGCCAACACATCTGCTCCAACTTTTTGCTTGTGAACAAGCAATGTACTCTGAGTACTACACCACCCCGCAACCAGAGGCCCCTGGTGCAATAAATTGGGAGGCATTGGAAGCTGATCTAGCAAGAGGCTTAAGGATAGGAGAACATGAACTGGCCACCAATGTCATCCAATACTATATCGACCACCCAAAAGAACAAAGGTCTGTCAGGGGCGACAGACGCTAGGAAGGGGGGCGTGTTGGCATACAAAGCAACAGAGCAACAGAGGAGTCATGCACAATACGGCAACAAGGCCAAATCATTTTTTTTCCCATGGATTATTTACAACTCAAGTGATTTTAATCACTACACAAACATTGTAAATCCCGTTTTTGGTAGAATAGACTCCATTTTGTGCAAGCCGAGGAGTCCTCGAGCTTGAGGAGTATTAGAACTAGCAACATATCAATTTTCATAATTTTTAGACTCTGTTTGAGCCCTCAAATAGACTCTAGAACCTAATTTTTAACTAGGCCGGACACTAGGTCTGGACAAGACCAAAGCTAGTTAGAAAACTATAAAAAGAGCTAGAGAGCTCATTTTTGGGGTTAGATTGTTTGTGAATTGAGCTGATGTAAGAGACTTTTTGACTAATGCAAAGAACTCCATTCCTCTCCTTGTTCTTGCCTTGTGTGCGCGTGTGTGTGTATGTGTGTGCATGCTTGTGTGCTTCTCACTCACACACTTGTGCCTTCACTTGCTCATAGTCTTCATACTAGTCCTCACGTCTCCACGGATTGACAATTATGAGGTGGATCTTCTCACGTTGGTACTCACCATTGTGCTAGAGTGACAGACCCTATAGAACGCAACTAGAGTTTCTCCGAACCAACCAATTGGGTGCTCGCATCTATGAGGATGGTTTGCGAAGGCAAGTGGTGCAAATGCACAACCGCGATCAACCCATTGGATTGGAACGTCCAGTGGTGAAATTTGAGAGAGACGCGTACATAGACAAGGAAGGAACAATGTACATCCTAAGTACGCAGCCAAACAATACCAACGAGTTTGGCGTGATTCAGCTAGAGACGGAAACTAAATCTCAAGGAAAGGAACCATTAGAAGAACCTAGAACACCTAGAGGGAAATCTGTACTGACAGGAGTACTAATCCCAGAATGGATCCCTCAGGACAACAGAAGCATAGAGTTGTTTGTAAATAAAGAAACTGATGAAGCCTTTTGGAGATACAAGACAGAACTACTTAGTGAGGTAGGTATCATCACTATATACGAGTTCAAGGACCCGGATACACCTGGAAAGGTTGTATACCTGGATGAGACTTCAAAAAGAGTCTTTGTGGTGCCTGACCACGCTAAAAACACATACACATGGAGAGGTGAATTGGTATTCCCTCTATCTAGAACAAACATGAATACAAGCCAACAAGGGGCAGGAACATCCTTAGCCCATGGAAATCAAAGAGAGAAAAATAAAGAAAGACCCGAAGTAAGCTTCACTCATCCCATAGGGAGAGATAGAACAACCACGGACACTAATAGAGCGGATAGACAAAGAGATCATGGAATACTAGGTGGTAGAGATGATTTTCCTCTACCCAGACCATGTGAACACACAAGAATATTGAGACCCACTCAGTTAGTGAAATCCATGAAAAATTATTTTGATGGGACAGGAGATCCCTATGACCATGTCGCAGAATTCAAGCAAGTACTAAGAGCAGAACAAGTCGAAGACATGTTCACGCAATACAACGCATTTGGACTAACGTTAAAGAATACAGCTTTAACTTGGTTCCAACCATTGCAACAAAGGCAATTTAGAGACATCCATCACTTTTTAGAGTCATTCATCTCAATAGAAGACCTAGCAGAAAAAGTGGCTCAGAAACTAGGAGTTTCTAGCAAACCTAGGGTACTAATGAACAAGTGTTGTTACACCTATGGTGGTGATCACATGGCAAATGTGTGTCCCAATGCACCACAACCACAAGCCAACCCTAGTGGCCAATACTGTACAATTGAAAGAAGATACACGAATCATACGGCTCAGGACTGCCCATACAACAAGCAGACCGTGAGACAGAACTACCCGCAAGCATACGCACAGCCAGGTAGGTATCAAGGCCAATACAATGCTCAGCCTTATTACTATAGGCCTCCTCAGAACTACCCATACCAGGCTCAACAGAGACCTCAACCTGTCTTAGCTCAGCAGCCACCCCCACCAGCGAATGTCATCTCAGTCAAATACGCTGCTGCAGAAGAGAACCTAAGTAGGGCTTTAGTGCCTTCTTCACCTTTGATCACAGAGAGTGATCCAAACTCAAATAGTTTTGACTCTACGCATGTAGATAGTCCACCCGCTTATTACACGGAGTCACCAGAACACGTAGAAACATATCATTATGATAGTCCACCAGTGGAACCTAGTTGGGAGCCAGACTATGCTAATGTGATGTACACAAACCCAAATCCACGGCCCCAATTAAGACAACAGAGACCACAGGGCCCTACAGGACCATGCTTTAGGTGCCAAGGAGATCACTTCATAAAGGATTGTCCACATCCCCCGATAGCAGGACAATCACAGTACTATAATATCCAAGGCTTTTGTGCCGATTGTGGCAAAGAGCACATAATCAAAGATTGCCCTAAGAACCCTATTAATGCTTCGAATGTGACACGGATCAACGTGATAGGTATTGTAAATAACGCAGATGGATCGAACCCTACATATGTGCCTGTCCAAGCTATCACAAGAGCCCAGGCGCTCTTACAGAACCAACAGCTTAATCAAGGGAAAGTAGCTGGAAGTAGTGAAGTTGCAGAATCTAGCAGTAAAAAGACAAAATCTTGGAAAGATTCTAGAGAAAGAATTAAGAGAAAATGGAGTAAAAAGATAACTGAGTTGGAAGGAAGTTTAAAGGAATCTAGAGCTAAAATCTTAGAATTGACTTCACAGGACTTGAATCAAGAGAATCCAGCTCAAAAATCAGGATCAGTTTTAGCGGAACCCATACCAGAAAATCTAGACATGATGTTTCGTGCATATCAGGCTAGATTAAAAGAGGGGCCTCAGGTAGCTGAAATGAGCAAAAACTACCCTCGAGCTGATCTAAAAATTGAGAGAACTAAACTTTGCATGAAAATGGTAGAACTAGCACAAGCTTTGTTCGAAGCCTCTAGATATCTTAATTGGAATAACATGGCGAAACCGGAATTACATTTTCAAGGACTAATGGAGAGGCTAAAATATTTGATTGAAAGCAAAGAGAAAAAGGATCAGCATAGGAACCCTATTGTCTCAGAGACACAGGAAAGGAATGCACCATCCCTGTCTCAAGTACCCAATACAGAAAGTCAAGACAATTTGTCTTCCATACATAGGTACTCACATGAATTTTTGAGGGAAATCCAAGAAGAGAAATGGAGAAAAGAACAAGGAACTCATCCTCCTATTCAAGAAATAGATGACTTGCAGGAACAATTTCCCCAAGATATTCCCTCTATTTACGATGATGTAGAGGAGGAACAACTGAGTGAACACACGGGATTTGAATCCAATTCTTTACAAGAATTACCTCAGTTCACAGGACCTTGGGAAGCAAAGTCTATTAGTATGAGAGCACCCACGATAATAGTGAGGAATGAAGAATCAGTAATCCCTAGAAACACGGAAGTGATCAAGAATACCAAAGTACAGTGTAATCTCACTCTGGAGGAGTTATTGAAGGTAAAACTAGAACTGTGGAAACATGTAGCAAATCAATTCCCTGAGCTTGCTACTACTCCCTCACAAATAGGATCACATAAGAAGGTACCAGAAATACCCGTAGAAAAGATTGGAGATGTAAGTGAAGGAGAGGAAGGTAACACTTATCTTCCGATAACCCATCAGGGCTACACCACGAAAGCCATCTTAGATTCAGGAGCCGGCATAGCCATCGCTACCACCACTTTATGGAAACGTTGGGGTAAGCCAGCATTAAGACCCACCAGGATGAAGCTACAAATGGCTGACGGACACATAGAAAAACCATTAGGCTTACTAGAAGGCATATCTCTCACCACTTGTGGTGTAGAATTTGAGCATACTTTCGCCATTTGTGATTTTAGTAAAAATCATGCTTATGAGATGATATTGGGACGACCATTCATGCGTCAGTTGCAAATTGTACAAGATTGGGGAACTAATTCTTTGTACTTGCAACATTTAGGAGTGACTACCAAAGTCAATCTTAAAGACTATTCACATCGAGATGTACCTCCAATACAATGGAATAACATCCATAAGACACCAGTAGAGACGGAATCCGTGCACTCATTAGAATCAGATCCTTCTTGGTTGCATCAGGATACTCATTTATGGATGTGTAAAGTAGCAAAACAAGAGGAAGAAAGGTTAGAAGCCAGGACCTTAGGTGCAGAACAACATCCACGAACCCTTCAGGATCCAGCTTATGCACCTGTAGTATTTCCAGACGAAGAGTTTGAACCCCATGGTTGGGCACAAATCCTAGCAACCATGGATGTAGCCATCAATGAAGAACAATGGACACCCCACTGTGACGAGGATGGCTATGACATATTAGTTTTCACGATAGAGCCAATCATGTGCGATTCAATTTTAGAAGAGTGTGAACCTAACACTGATGCATTTGAGGATGCAAGTGATTTTGATTTAGAATCAATTATCATGGACTCACCCTTTGCATCAGAGGAAGAATATTTTCATGAAGTAGAAACTCACCCTCAGAAACAGGAAGAAATTACAAATGAGGTGAGGTTAGCCACTCAAGTGACTAGCAAAAGTGAAGGCAAGAAAAGAAAGAAGAAAGACACCATGACAGAAAAAGAAGAATCTTTGTTTGAAGTACCCGAGAATTTCAAGAAATATGAAATCGAAGATAGAAGAATCATGGTACGAATGCCTAATAGAAAGGCGAATGACGGACAAGTATATGATAACCGAGAGAAAACCAAGAAAATAATCGTAGCCATAGAAGGAGAAGAAGAAAAATGTACATACATAGGGCATGATTTGACAACTGAAGAAGAAGAAGAGCTAGTTGCCCTATTGCGCGAATATAGAGATGTTTTTGCTTGGATTTACAAAGATTTGAAAGGAGTAGATCCAGATATATGTTCTCATAGAATCCCTATGACTCCAGATGCAAAACCGACAAAACAGAAACCGTACACGTACAATGATAACTACGCTGCGAAGATTAAAGAGGAGATAGATCGCTTGATAGAAGCAGGATTCATTTACGAAATTGAGCATACCGAATGGGTATCCCCCATTGTGGTTGTGCCCAAGAAGAATGGAAAATTGCGTGTGTGTATTAACCTTAAAAAAGTTAATGCCGCCACGATTAGAGACAGTTATCCTCTTCCTATCACAGAACATCTATTGGAAAGAGTTGCGGGCAAGGAAGTTTACAGCTTTCTTGATGGATTCTCAGGTTATAATCAAGTAGCCATTGCTCCAGAGGACCAACACAAGACGTCTTTTGCCACTGAATGGGGCATATTTGCAATTCGTGTGATGCCATTCGGCTTAACAAATGCACCCGCCACTTTCCAGCGACTCATGTGTCATGTTTTTAAGGAATTCTTACGCAAGAGTTTGGAAGTATATGTCGATGACATATGTGCTCATTCTAATATCAGGCAGACGCATATTCCCGAGTTAAGACAAATATTTGACAAATGTCGAGAATATCAGGTTTGTTTGAACCCAGAAAAATGCATTTTCATGGTCAGACAAGGAAAAATTCTAGGACACATTGTGTCAAAAAATGGAATCTCTACGGATGAGGAAAAAGTGAAGGTAATTGCAGAATTACCTAGACCAACTAATGTGAAAGAGGTACAGGCATTTATGGGCCATTGTGGTTATTATAGGAGATTCATACACATGTATGCAATCATAGCCAAGCCTTTGTACTCTCTTTTAACCAACTTTGAATGGACAGATGAATGTGAAAATTCATTCAATGAACTCAAACGACGCTTGTGCTCAGCACCTATATTGACTACACCAGATTGGAGTAAGCCATTCCATGTACATGTGGATGCATCCAATTACGCCATAGGATGCGTGTTAGCACAACCCACGAATGAAGGTAACATAGATCTCCCCATAGCTTACGCGAGCAGACAATTGAACGCAGCAGAAAGAAATTACACCACGACGGAACGAGAAGGATTAGGGATGATCTACGCAGTAAAGAAGTTTAGGCACTACTTGTTGGCCAATAAGTTCAAGTTCTTTACAGATCATCAAGCCCTATTGTACCTAGTCAACAAACCATGTAACACAGGATGATTGATATGTTGGTTTCTATTACTCATGGAGTATGATTTTGAAGTCGTAGTCAGGAAAGGAAAGACACATCTTAGAGCTGACCGCCTTTCAAGATTAACCTCAGGAGAAGCTCCTCAAGGAGTAGCCGATGATCTACCAGATGCATACTTGCTTAATCTTGAGATAGCACCAGAATGGGCTAAGCCTATAGTCCCTATTCTGACATACGGACCCAAGAATCCTAGGATAAAGATCAAAGAAGGAGAGATTACCAAGTCTCAGAGATATCAAATCATAGCAGGAAGCATATATAAACAGGATAATCAAAAGATTCTTGCTTGTTGTGTAGATGAATCAAAACATGCGAATTGGTTGCAATTAGCACATGTAGGTGCACTAAAGCAACATCATTCAAAACATCGTACATTACAGACTCTGCATAGACTAGGAGTATATTGGCCTTCGATGGAAGCAGATGTCTACAAGTTGTGTAAAGAATGCCATGTTTGTTGTGAAAGACCACCAGTAGAACATGCTACATTGTATCACGTGTCTCTCACACCAGACTGGAGTGAACAATTAGGGACATACTTGAGGACAAAGACATTCCCTCAAGGAATGACTTTAGCACGACAACGCAGTCTAGAGCAGGAAGCTCAAGATTATTCACTTATTGGCGATAACCTATACAAAAGAGGACGAGATGGATATCTAAGACAATGTGTTCATGAGAGCGATTATCTGAGCATACTAGAGACTGAACACCAAGGTGTTGCAGGAGGTCATTTTGGACCCGATAGGATAATCAAAGCCATCCTCTTTGCAGGAATATGGTGGCCCACTCTTCACATGGATGCTCATACCTATGTAAAGAGATGTGATGTGTGCCAAAGAACTCAGTTTCCTACTCGTAGAGATGAAATGCCATTGAAACCCATGATGGGCGGACGTGCATTTTCAAAGTGGGGTATAGACTTTGTAGGACCCATTAACCCCCCTGCAAAAGGTACACATGTTGAATACATTATTGTTGCCACAGATTATCTTACGAAATGGGTAGAGGCAAAAGCCACTAAAAAGAATGATGCACACACAACTGCAAAATTCTTATTTGAGAATGTCTTTACAAGATATGGACTGCCTATAGAGTTAGTGAGCGATCGAGACACTCACTTTCTAAACCAAGTCATTGAATATTTGTTACAGGATTTTATGGTGATTCACAAGAAATCCGCACCATATCATCCTCAGGCCAATGGTCAGGCTGAAAGCACTAATAAGATCCTTTGTAACGTACTGACGAAACTCGTGAACAACAAACGTTCAGATTGGGACAAATAGTTACACCACGCTGTTTGGGCATATCGAGTGGCCTACAAGACCGTACTCAATGCAACTCCCTTTCAGATGGTTTTTGGTCAGAATGTGGTGCTTCCTTTGGACTTCTTGATACCGACCCTTAAGGTTGCACAAGAACATCAGTGGACCGGCCATGAATTATGAGCAAGAATAATGGACTTGGAACGATTAGGAGAAACCAGGCTAAAGGCAGCAGCAGGAATATATGCAGCGAAGAAGCGACAGAAAGCATATTTTGATGCACATGTGAAAGATAAAGGCTTAAAAGAAGGAGATTTAGTTCTAGTATATACGCTGAAACAACACGCACGGAAGTTAGAAAAGCGAGGTTATGGACCTATGATCATTAACAGACTCTCAACAAGTGGAGCAGTACAGTTAGCCACCTTAGAAGGAGACGTAATGCCTAATTATATTAGTGGCTGTAGAGTCAGGCTATATCAGGAACCTCTTACTAAGGATATGCTTAGACGACTCACGTTGGCAAAGAAGCGTAAGGAGGAAGAAAATAGAATACGAGCGGAAGCTCAGGCAGAAGCAATAGAACGCATTAAACGCATGAAGTTAAAAAGACAAGGACTAGGGAGAGAACATTATAACCATCTGGAAACTACACCCAGATATCCCATGGCCATGTGTCAAGTAAAGTCAACCACTCATCCTAGTATAGTGGACAGGAGACCATTCATTACAGTCAGGCTAGAGCACGGCAACCCTTGCCAAGAGCTCAGGGCTTTAATTGACTCAAGTGCTTCGACTAGTGCGATTAGATGGTCCCACTATAAGGATTCAGGAATAGAAATGCGGCCAATTGAGGCATACCTCATAGGGCTAGGAGGCATGGAAACCCCTTGCATGGGTGAGGTGGACCTTCCTATCCTCATTAAGGAAGTGACCATGACAGCGAAGCTACTAGTGTGCCATGATGACGACCTGATAGAACCCCTAATCCTTGGCCAAGATTGGCTATACGATCACTCAGTGGACCTAAATCTTAGACAAGGCTCCTTACAGATTGGAACCTTAGAACAGAAGCGAGTGATACCTCTTGACTTCCCTAACGGCATTCCAACTGAGGTTTGTAACCCTAGACCCTATGAAATGCATGCGACGGAAGACCGGGAGATCTTGGGTCAGATCAGTCACGTTACGTCTACACCAACCCACTCGGGCTTGGCTATGGACAGTTGTCAATCAGAAGGATGACAGGAGATCTTCCCTGGGGCTTTCTGCAAACTAGAAGGGGCAGCTACCCAACCGCTAGGGTAGATGGACACAATCAGCGGTTAGGTGGGTTGCATCAACGGCCAAATGAGCACAACACCCTGCGGTGCTCATCCTTCCAAACTTGCTGCGGACTGGCCTAGATTAAAGATAAATAACGAATCACTTCCTAATGGGCAGGTCACGCAAGTGTTGGATCTCCCTTCTTTTCCAAAGCAGAGCATCCAATGGACCTCTCAAACCCAACCACGAACGAGTCAACCACAACAGAGGAACCCAGACCGACGACACCACCAGACAAGGCAAAGAAAGCAGCAGTATCAACATCACAGAACAAGTGGCACAAAACAAATATGGGTGCCAAAAGGACAGCAACCACAGGCTATTGGCAACACTGCAGACGAGAACAGGACAAAGTTTCAACAGAAGCAGAGTCAGCATCCAAAGTCCCCTCGATCTTCTTCCCCAAGTACAAATACTCGGCAGATTTGGATCGCCAAGAAGTATCTTATCAATCGACCCACACCCATGCAGATTTGGGTACCCAAACAATGTATTATAGCCCAACCCTCAAGCCATGTAATATATACCCCTCAGAAATCTTTCCATCCTTCAATACCACCAAACCTGATACCACTTTTCGTCCCTCAGCAGAAACACACCACCCACTCAAAGACTCTTAGGAAATGGATACCGAAACGTATCCATACGTCTTCTTGTACCCCCTTATCTAACAATTCTCCCACCCTGTTTAAACTCCACCCTTGTAATAATTCACCCTCAACCAAACCTTGTATAAATTCATACACCAAAACCCCACATCATGCATAATAAAAGCTCATCAAGAAATGTATGCATAATCTGACAATGTAGGCGTCTAGAGACCTGCATTAGTTTTGCAAATAATCATTGCATCAATCACTTCATGACACTTGGCTACACCGGTTACACATCGGTTATGGAAAGGGATTGCGGTCTCACCTTAATGGGATCATAATTAATTTCCATACTAATGTGCTAATCTTTTGTAGCAGACCTTTTCCATTAGCTCGTCAGTCATCATGCAAACCGAAGAAGGACCATCAGAAGCTGGCCCAAGCACACCAATGGCCAATATTGGAGAATTACTCGCGGAAACTTATCCTAGGATGCAACCACCAGAGTTGCAAGGTTTTCCAGGACCCATGCCAATCGACGATCCTCCTAGAGGATATACTGAGAAGATTCATCGTAATTCTCACTGGTTTCAAGGCCTAGCAGGACCATTAGCAGACGTTGATTTCATATTTGAGGCCAATTTGGCATTTGATCTTCGCACATGGACCAAGTACCAGTTCTTTTCAAGAGAATTTGAAGGACTGCAGAATACAGAAGATTTAACGCACGTTTGGGCGCGAGCGGGATTTACAGAATATTTTAGTGACCCTCTGCCTAAACCCGATTTTTACAGATGCTTTTACCTAGTAACCACCTTGACAGCTTCAGAGAACAAGGATCTACCCGGAACATTCATGTTACCATCCTTGGTAAATGACCCTCCATTCAGAAGGTTTTATTTGTCCAAAGATTTAATTCGTGCAGCTCTCAAAATACATGGAAGGCATACTCCGACGGAGAGAGAACGGCTAGTCCTAGAGCAGATGAAACGTGGTGATGTTACTAAGTGGGAGGATATTTCAGCTATAACCCCTGAGCTCTCCAAGCCATTGCGGATATGCATGCAGCATTTTGCTTTCCCAGCTCAGGATCGTTTTACCATGCCCCACAAGAGAATCTGGTTTGGTTTATACTTAGCATGTACTGGACCTCAAACGGTTGATCTAGCTAGCTGGATAATTGATCAGCTCTATGTGGCACAACATAGATGGGAACGAAAGAAAGTCATCAATGGATGTTGTGCACTTACAAGGATTATATACATGTGTTTGGCATATGATTTACCCATAGAGCGCGCCATGACTAGTGAGGAACTGAAGGCATTTAAAGGAACCACAAAGAAAGCTAGAAAGGCTAGCAAAGGCAGAGCCAGAAAGCGGATGAGAGGCACTATCCCATGCCTACAAGTCCCAGAATCACCCTCGCCACAACCATCTCCAGAGCAGTCACCGACAGCAGCCACTCCCACAGTACAACCTATTCGTATCAGATTATCAAGACCAGTTGTAACGGAGGGCACCACCAGTACTGTTGCACCCCAAGCAGCCACAACCACAGAACCTATCACCACAGCAGCTGAAATTCCCACCACCATTGGTGCGGAAGCGTTCTCTTTTCCAATACCCCATTTAGAAGCAGAACAAACAGCACCACTGGAACACAACGTTTGATTTTGAGATGCCCGATGCATTCTCCAATGAGTTCCAGTTTTCAGAAGGACAATTGTTTTCTCAAGAATTTGAAAGGCCTAGCTACCCTACCACACCCAGGGATTAGCCACAAGGACAGATTGTGTCTAGCTCTGATGACGAAAGAATAGCAACCGATGACGACGAAGGCGATGACGAAGCCAGCCAGGGAACTCAGGAATCCCAAGAGCACGAACAGACAGACGGTCAAGGCCAACAAACAGACACACATGGTGATACAAGTACCCATGAAGATGAAACTTACGAAGCAGCAGCTTACACACTAGCTATCAAGAAGCTGTATAGAACTATGGAAAAAGTTTGGGCACGCAAAAAGCTGACAGAGGAAGAGAGTCAAGCAATAATAGAACAAGAACTTGTCACAGGCGGATTCAAAGACGCATACATCAAAGGATTCAGAGAGTTAGTCAAATCAGTAGGCTCCAACGAAGCCCTCAGGTACTTGCAACGAAAGCCACTACCACAGTTTGACCCCCGCAGAGTACGACTACTTTCAAAGCCCGGCAAATACATTCGTGTACCAACAGGAGCACAGTCTTCAGAACAATCCAGGGAGGCACGCCTCGTCATCGAAAGCTCGTTGGCAGCAGAAACCATCTTTGTAGATTCCCCACCCCGCGCTACAAATGTACATACCTCAGTAGTCATTGAAGTACCGACCACCCCACCCGCTCCTCCATCAGCGCCAGTCCATCCACCCTCCCCTCTTCACCCTCCTTCCCCCAGACCAACATCTTCATTCGCCGGTGACGTAGCAGAAATCGTCTTTACGACCACTAACCCCACAATTCGCGCACCCACTAGACCTAGTCTACCCCCTCACCCATCCACCTTTCCATTCAACCCATTCCTCCATCCAACTTTTCCATCCTTCCCCACAACTCCAAGACCTCTTTTTCCATTCCCACCGCCCTTAACCTTCTCCCCAGTCTCACCTCCCCGACCCACTGTAACCCCTTTTTCCCCTTTTCACCAAGCTGCTCCAGCCAGCCCCCCTGTAAATTACTCCTCAACCTTTGTAAATCCCGTATTTACACCAGCACAAGCACCCACGGTCACACCCATATTCACGGTCACTGCACTAGACACGTCCAATGACATGGACATCTCACCACCCACTGCACCATCACTCACTTCACTCACGGCACAAACATTTTTAGGCACATCACAATTTTCAACAATCACTACAGCATCCACCTTCCCACCCCCGTTCCCCGTTCCCGTTGCATCTACATCCACTGCATCTTCATTTAGCACCCCATTAATACTATCACCCACTGTAGATAATGCATTTCGACAGATGTTCATGTGTATGATGCAAGTCAGAGATGAGTTCACATCTCTTGGGGATAATTACCAGAAGCTGCAAAGGACAACCAATGACTTACAGTCGCAGCTTAATTTATTGTCTATTGAGAATGCCTCCCTGAACAGCCGATATCAAGAATTACGAGAGGCCTATCATAAATTAGAAATAGAAAATGAAGAAAAGACCAAGGAAGCCACTGCTGACCTAGATAACCTATTAAGAGCCGAGACAGTCCGCAATGCAACGCTAACACGAAACATGGGCTTACTCAGAAGACATCTAGCAGCAGCAAAGGAAGAAAACCAGCGCTTACAGGACCAGAATCGCAAAAACTTAGAAGCAGCCCTAGACCATCCAGACCAACCACTCAGTCCTAGCCGGTTCAAAGCCATTCCCTCAGACTCGATGAGGATGCTGCTAGAAGATCATGTAAGGCTGCTAGATGAATACGATCGCATGAATGAGGAGTTACAGAAACTCAAAGAAGATCATAAATTACTCCAGTTACAAGCACCGGCACACCCAGACATACCAGCACCTGTGGAACCCTCTCCTGACGTCTTAGAGGAACTCAATGCATTAAGGGCCCATGTATCAAACCTTGAATCAAGGATCGCAGTATATGAAGCACCACCAAGGCCAGATTCCCCACCTGAGCTACCAGTGGAAGAAGAAACTGTCACCATCCTGGTGGAGGAAACGTTTGAAGAGGCATACGAGCCACAACCCATCCCAGGCGGACGCATCACGGCCGACGGCTAGATGACTTACGAACTCCCGACCCCCGCGTGGATGAAGACAATTGAAGAACTTGGGACAACGCACTCAGCTAGAGTAGAGGCACAATTACATGCCATGGCGATGATAGAAGAACGAATTTTACAATCTCCATTCTTTGCTCATTTGGCCCCGCGACGATACATATCTGGGCATGAGCTACAATATAAACCGTATTTTATGTTAATGGCCGAATACCAGTTAGCCATTGAGAAAGAAACCGGTAAGAAACCATCGCATGCGACTCAATTCGAGGAGGACAATCTACCACTTGATGCGCAACAAGGAGAGATCTATCAACCAGAGTGGCGCAAAGATTTACTACAAAAGTATCCAGAAATGATGAGTACATGGGTAAAGGCACCTTTGCATTTAAAGTACAACCCATGTTGGGGACCAGTACCACGACGCCGCTCCTGGACTGCCTTTGCTATTAAGGTACAAAACAATAAGCACTGCCAGGACTGGTTGAATTACCCCTATTTTAAGCCACCCATCGAGTTACCAACTGTAGGCTACATGATGGCTACAATTCACCACTGGCTCCCTCGACTAAAGCATATGGACGATATAGCGGCGCACATGACTGTCAAAGTCTTTGACATGATGCAAATGATTTTTAAAGTCTTCCGACGCGTGAAGGCACCTCATGTCAACACCCCGGGCTTTGAGCATGGCAATTTCGATCTGGTATATGATATGAGTACAACGCCATCGCTACGGGTGTGTTATGCCTGGCATTGCAGAATAAAATATCTACCGGCGTGCTACAAGCAGACATTCGAAGAGATGTTCACAACCGGCTTCTGGGAATACCATTCAGAGGTATTCATAAGCAGGCCTACACATTTATTACACTTATTTGCCTGTGAACGAATGGTCTATTCCACACACTATCAGCTCCCGCCACCGGAAGAACCGCAACCAATCGACTGGGAGAAACTCGAGGCAGATCTGACCCGAGGCATTCGTATCTCCGAGCACACCCTCGCTCATGACCTCCTACAGAACTATATCCGGCAGACCTCACAACAAGGTTCTGTCAGGGACGACAGAAGCGAGAGGGAGGGGGGTGTTGGAAGCAGCCAGAGGCATAGAAGACGCAGAAGCATATAACGACGGAGCAGGGAGCCAGTCAAATCTTTTTTCAAAGAATTATGTTTTCAAATACTTTCCAAAAACCTCCAACAGTGATTTTTATCACTATTGTAACATATGTAACATAGAAAACCCCATTTTGTAATCCATAGCTCCATTTTGTGCAAGCCGAGGAGTCCTTGAGCTTGAGGAGCTTAGGTAGAACAAGCGTATCAATTTTCGTTATTTTTAGACACCGTTTACCCTTTCAAATAGCATCTAGGACCTATTTTTTAACTATGCCGGTCACTAGATGTGAAACCGGTCAAAACTAGTCTAGAAACTATAAAAAGAGCTAGAGAGCTCATTTTTGAGGTTAACTTGTTTGAGGTTAGAGTTCTTTTGAGCTTGTAATAGTGTTCTTGAGTAATAGAGTTGATTTCTCACCTTCCATTGTGTCTTGCTTGTCTCTTCGTAGTGTGTGTGTATGTGTGTGTGCATTTCTATGCTTCTCACCTTCACTCTCACTTCATCTCACATTCACGATCTTCATATCACTCCTATCTCTTCCGCGGATTGACATTAAGGAGGTGGAGCTTCTTAACGTGGTTCTCACCATTGTGCTAGAGCAAACAGACGCCTTATGGTTGATTTGGGTGTTGGCCAGTCTTCTGCCATCACCATCCTCACTGAGAGTCAGAGCGCATTAGCAGTTGCGAGGAACCCTGTGTTCCATGCTCGCACTAAGCACATTGAGGTGCATTATCACTATGTCAGGGAGAGGTTCTCTGCTGGGGAGATCAGCTTGGCATATGTGCCCATGCAGGAGAACATTGCAGACCTTTTCACGAAGGCTCTGCCTAGGGAGAAGTTTGAAGCTTTCCACAAAGCTTTGGGCTTACTTCCTTTTGTGGAGTGATTTCCACATAGCTTGGCACTTCCTTATACATGAGTGCTAGCTCCTTGTTCACCGCATCACTCCTAGGGGGGATTTGTTGATATATTTAGGTAGTGATGTGTGTGAACACTCTAGGACTGCCGGGGCACTTTTTTCCCTCTTTAGGAGGTTTTTTTCCCCCAGCTTGTATATACGCCTATTGCCCTAATGGGCTACTTATCTTTGTACATTCTCTAGTAATACATTCAGTATTGTGTGTTTGTGCTCCAAGCTTCTTCTTCTTCCTTGTGCTGTTCGCGTGCTTCCGCAGACGTCTATCTCCAACAAAAATTGTGTTTTTCACGATTGTGTGCTCAAAATCGTGTTTTTTGCGATTTTGTGCTCAAAATCGTGTTTTTCACGATTCTGTGCTCAAAATCGTGTTTTTCACGATTCTGTGCTCAAAATTGTGTTTTTCACGATTTTGTTCCCAGACAATCGTGATTGCTCACAATTGTAAATAACACGATTTTCTTATGAAAATCGTGTTCTGGGAATCGCGATTTTGTCCTTAGTTCAGAGAATCGCGATTTTGTGTTTGACTACAGAATCGCGATTTTGAACACTTTTTTTGAAAATTTTTAAATAAAGTTTTTAAGGTTTTATTTCACCTATAGAATCGCCCTATCTATTTTTTAACATGCAATGAATGTGTTTACCAAAAACTTTTCATTTCTTTGCAAAAAAAAATTCCAGAACTTAAAATCGCGATTCCGTGTTTTTCTAATAACTACTATTTTCTGCTTTTTATGATCACTACAATGTAACCAAATGTAAGAAAATAATATTGAGGCCCCTTACCTTGCTTGCTTGATTGAAAACTTCCCCATAACAGTTGGCTGCAGAAAATCATGATTTTTTTGCTTGCTCTCACTCTCTCTCACACTCACTCAAATGAATTTTTCTTTCAATTCCAGGTTTTTATAGTGTCCAGAAAATCGCGATTTTGTGTGATTTCCACTTTTCCTCACTCTTTCACTTGTCCAACTTCACTTACTCAATCTTGATGACATCTCTTGCAATTATCTTTCTCCAAAAACCCAAATATGCTAAAAATTCTAGAAAATTTCCCTTACAGAAAATCGCAATTTTGTGTAGAAAATCGTGTTTTTTCTGTACTTCTTATCTTGTGCAAATTTGAGTATTCTTCTCTCTTGTTCTCTTCCAATACCCTCTACCCATTGCAATTCACCAGAATCCTGTACTTTTGCATCAAAATCACAACATTACTCAGAAAATCACGATTTTGTGCAGAAAATCGTGTTTTTTCTATACTTCTTATTTTGTGCAAATTTGAGTACTCTTCTCTCTTGTTCCCCTTCAGTACCCTTTTCCAACTCCAATTCAACAATCGCCTGCAATTTTACCTCATAGTCACGACATTATTCAGAAAATCATGATGCTGTTCAGAAAATCGTGTTTTTTAAATCTTCTCATTTTTTGACAAATTTTTGCTTTTCTTTCACTTGGTCTCTATTACTCTTATCCACAAAGCTTCAGTCCAACTTCCTAAGAAGAAAAGAAATTTGTTTGATTGTTTTTAATGAATATTTTGCATTTTTTTAGTATTTTGCCCTAAATTAAGGTAAACACTTCACTTAGGGTTTCTTGTTTGGTGATCTACTGATCCTGTGTTCCTTGATTGGTTATAATCTCTTATGGCTTAGCTATCAAAATAGTTCATGAGAAAAACTTTCCAAAGAAAATGTGCTATGAAATGCAAGTATCAATTTTTGCAAAGATAAACTCAAACACTTCACTTAGGGTTTCTTGTTTGGTGATCTACTGATCCTGTGTTCCTTGATTGGTTATAATCTCTTATGGCTTAGCTATCAAAATAGTTCATGAGAAAAACTTTCCAAAGAAAATGTGCTATGAAATGCAAGTATCAATTTTTGCAAAGATAAACTCAATTTTTTCAAAATGCAAATCAGCTTTGTTTCTCAAGATTTATGCTTTGATTTGGTTAACAAATGAATCTTTTCTACTTGCATCTAGCTACTTTACTTGACTTTTCCTTAGTGCAACCATGTTATCTTCCCAAGATCAACAATATTGCCTAGTACTTGGTCAAAAAGAACTCTAAAAATGCAAGAATAGACACATGTTACCTCATCTTCAGCTTTCTTGATTCAAATTTTTCACACACCTGCACTTTTACTTCAAAAAATGAAATGAGCAACTATCAATTTACAAAACTTTTAGCACTTCCAATTCTAAAAGATGATCTATTGCTTTCTTTTCCCAAAAGACAAACAAAAAACATCTACCTTTTCATGTTCACATTTCTTGATTAAAGAGTGTTACCTTTTCCATGTGTTTGTTACCATCAACAAGAGAAGATCCAGCAAGGTCCAACTTCAATGAAGCTTTTGAAATACTCCCTGGCAATGGTGCCAAAAAATGTTTGTTATTGATCTTTGGAGTTGTCCTCTCTAATCATTTAGCATAAAGAATCAACAATACATCTTTATTTTGTCAATCCTGGAAGTATTCATGAGACCACAGCCTCTTCTAGATGATAGAATCCAAGACATAAGAGAATAATGGCTGGATTTCTGAGAATGGTGAAAATGAAGAGGAATTTCTAGGGTTTGGATTATCTTGAGCAAATCTCCACCATTTTCCACAATCTTGGTGTCTAATACATGCTATTTTATCAATAGAACACAATTATGAAGTCAAAACTAAAAAATATTACCTGCACCATATAGACGAGACAATCGTGATTCTGTGAAAACAGACAATTTTCATCTCCAGCACCATTCTTCATCAATTTATCACTCAACACATCAGTATTCAACTCTCTTCATACACATTCAATCAGAATTACACAATAGAAGCTCGCAAATCTCCATAGATACACAAGAATTAGACTCACAAATCAAAGAAACCACACAAAGAGGAGAAAACACGATTTTCAGCAAAAAACTCCTTCTCTATTCACTTGGATAGCATGTAAACAAATGATTAACCAACCCCCTCATAATAGAGGAAATTATCTTATATACATTTTCAAGTGTCCCTTTTCACACTTGAATTTTGGTCCTTTCCTCTATTATTCTAAAAATATGCTATCTAGGAGTTTCCAAAAATTCTAGAAAAATTACATAAGATTCTATCCTCCATAAGGAAGACTCTTCCTTATTTTCACAACAGTTGCATAAATATTTTTACAAGTTTTGTCATTTTACAATTATTTTTATTCAAAAAGGCTTCCAAAAATACATCTTCTAACACCTGTCGTGTGAGTGGGTTATAACATTTATATCCCTTTTGCTCAAGGGAGTATCCAATGAAGACACACTTTTCTGCTTTTGGATCAAGCTTCGTCCTCAATTCTTCTGGGACATGTACATATGCAATACAGCCAAAAACTTTCAGATGTGATAAGTTTGGCTTTTTACTTGTAAACTTCTCTTCAGGTGTAACTTGATGTACAGCAACAGTCGAAGTTCTGTTCATGATGTATATAGCAGTATGCACAGCTTTTGCCCAATAACAATGAGGCATATTCTTCTCAGCCATGAAGGCTCTTGCTATTTCTGCAATCTGTCTGTTTTTGTGTTCAGCAACACCATTCTGTTGTGGTGTGTACCTGCATGAAAACTGACGCCGAATTCCATGATTTTTTAGAAAACTGGTGAACTCATTTGACATGTATTCACCTCCTCCATCAGATATTAATGTCTGAATGTACTTCCCTATCTGCCTTTCCACCATAACTTTAAAATTCTGGAAGTGAGTAAACACCTCGCTCTTCTCTTTCATGAAATATACCCATACTTTGCGTGTATGGTCATTAATGAAAGTAACATAAAACTTGCAACCACCCATAGATGTGGTCTTTGCTAGACCCCAAACATCTGTATGTACTACTTCTAGTACATTCTCACTAACATGCTTGTCATGTGGAAATGATGCTCTTGACTGTTTACCAAATTGGCATGCTGCACATACCTTTTGCATTTCTGCAACTTTGAAATTTGGCAGTCCATGGACAATCTCCTTTGACTGCATCAGTTTTAGCCTTTGCAAGTTTGCATGTCCAATCCGTTTGTGCCATATCTCTATATCTACAATAACTCCTACACCTTTTGCAAACATGGCTGCATTCATTTCAGGAATCTTTACATTTAAGGTGAACATCCTACCCACTTTGTTTCCTTTGGCAACTAATCATCCATCCTGCTTGTACTCTTCTACATATAATCCATCAGCATTGAACCTGACTTGTAATCCCTGGTCAACCATTTGTCCAACAGAAACCAGATTCTTTGTTATATTTGGAACATGCAGTACATCAGCGAGATGTTTTACCTTTCCGTCCTCCATAGACAATGCTATGTTTCCTGTATGCTCAATAGGATGCGATGTATCATCACCTGTTTCAACATATCTAGGAACTGACATTTTCTGCAAACTACTAAACCATTCTGCATGACTAGTCATGTGATTTGAAGCACTTGAATCAACATACCAGACATTATCATTTGATTTTGAAACACCAGCAGACATCGTATTCAGCATGTGATGTTGAACCATAAACAGCTTCTCAGAATCATCTGCACTTGTGGATGCATAGTTGTTTTGCTGCCTTCTGTTATTTTGATTCTTCAACCTGCAATCACGTTCAAAGTGTCCAGGTTTACCACAATTCCAGCATCCTTTACTATCATTACCTGAATCATTTCTTTGGAAATTTCTACGACCTCTTTGACTCCCCCTGCCTCGAAACTGTCCTCTTCCTCCTGCATGATTCTATTGTTGACCTTGGTCTTGGTTATTGTTTCCTCTTCCACTTCCAAAACCTCTACCTCTGCCTCTTCCTCTGCCAGAGTAGAATACTTGCTCAGAACTGGGATTTCGTTGGGATTTTGAATCCTCACCAAGATTCTTTTCTTCAATAATCAGCATAGATACCAAATCAGCAAAATTCGGAATATTTTCCCTGGTCTATATAGAAGTTCTGAACTGCTTATATGTAGCTCATAAACCACGAAGGCACACTTCCACCTTATCATCATCATCTACATTCACGCCAATAGATGCAAGTGACTCACATATGCTTTTGATTTTTAGAGTGTAGTCACTTACCGACATGCTCTTTTTCTCTAATGTATGCAGCTCATTCTTGAGTTGCAATATCCGTGCCTTTGTATTGGTCTCGTACAAAGTGACCAAACTGTTCCAAGCCTCTTTTGGAGTCTTGGCATCCTGTATGTGTCCAATCATGCTATCCTATATGCTAACAGATAGCCAATACATTACCTTTTGTACTCCTTGATTCCATTCCTCTTATGCTCAGTCCAATTCCTTTCTGGTAACTACGGAGCATTTTCATTCTCTCCTTCGATGTACTTCGAGTAGCCTTTTCCCATCAGGAAATTCGTTATTATGAATCTCCAAGCATGGAAGTTGTTCTTGTCCAGCTTATCGCTCATAAGCTGACTCATTCCATCTGCATTTTCCATTTTTGCAACAATTCACAACATCGCAACACACTACAAGCAACACTTCTGCTTGAACACTGTCGCACTATGACATGACAGTTCGATCTCAGAAAAACAGAGTTTTTGTGGATCAACAGTACACGGAATTGCTTGAAATTCTAGATCTAGAATATATGAGTGTCGCTGAACACAACGCAAGTTACAGTTTCTGAAAGTAACCTAGTTTTTCTATGGGCCCCACCTTGGGGGCTCGAAATGGAGGTTGAGATGGCTCCGACACTTCGATCTGACAAAAACAAGTGACCCTAAAGGGGTAACTCTCGAAAATATTTTGAGGTCTTCTACCTTCACACCGATTTTCGTAGCAAACGGAGGCCGTTTGTGAAATCGCGTTTTCTCCACGCCTTGCCGCTCAGTCTTCACAGTCGCCTTCTCCACGAGCTCTCTACAGCCACGCTGGCTCTAATACCATGTCACGAGGAAGGAGATAAGGAAGAGAGCTCACACACACACTCTCACTCTCAAGGAGAAGCACACACACAAATTGAGAGAGGGAAGAATAATCTTCTTTTTCTTCTTCTATTACATAAAAGGAATGTACAAGAATGACCTAAAAAACAAGAATACAATAAGTGCAATATATAAAGATCAATACATAAGGAAAAACCTAATGTCCGCAAATGAGTGAGCTGGCAAGAAACAAATGTGCCATCACTCTTGGTAGATAAATCTAATAAAGATCAATGAAGTATCCCTGACATATACCGGCATGACCACTATTCATGTCAGAGAAACGAAAAACTAGTACGTGTCATCGTGGATCATCACATGTTGAGCTTGACATCTCAACACGAAATAGCCTCTTGCCATAGGTAATTGGGTAGTTTCTTCTCATTTAACATTGATCTTGCAGCCTCTACTATCAATCTATTCCTCCTCTATGCTACCCCATTTAGTTTAGGAGTATGTCTAGGAATGAATCAAATTCATGTGAAAAATACTCATCACCTCCATCAAATTTCATCCTCTTGAAGCTTCTACCTGTTTGGTTCTCAACCCATGTCATATACTTTTTGAAACATGTAAATACTTCATCCTTATGCTTCATGAAGTAAAGAATTGTCCATCTACTATAATCATCTATAAATGAAACATAGTACCTTGATCTTGAGATTGATGGCTCTCTGCTAGGACCCCACACATCAGTGTTCACAAGTTGCAAGTAGTCTTCATACATGTACCCCTTTTTGTTGAATGGTTGCCTATGAGATTTGCCAAATTGGCATGCTCCACATTTGTATGTCATGTGTTGCTTCAACACATTTGGGATGCCAAGCACACTCTGATCCCTGCATATTTGCTTTTGTGTTCTTTCTCCTATATGACATAGCCTTTTATGCCATACCTCTATATCAGATAGGGTTTGATCTTTGTAATTGAAGAGTGCAATGTTTCTGTTGTCTTCAATCTCAAATGTAAAGAGTCTACCAGATTTCTCACCTTTTACAACGTTCTTGAAGCCTTGTTGAGGATCTTCCCCATATGCTCCATGTCTTGTGAATCTGACTTGTAAGCCTTTCTCAACAATCTATCCAACACTGATTAGGTTTTCTGCTATAGTTGGCACATAAAAAAACCTTACTTAAGAGGTTCATGTTACCAACAAAAGCCTTGATATTTCCAATTTTCTTGACACAGTGTCTAGTGTCATCGCCTGTCTGCACTTCAGGCTTCCTTTTGGTTTCTTCAAGGACAGATTACAATGCCACATCTCCAGCCACATGATTGGAACAAAGAGAATCAATATAGAAAAGATGCTCATCATCTTTACCTTTCTTGGATGTCATGTTCATGATGAGTAGAGAATCCTCTTGGTCTTCTGTGTAGTTTTTATAATCTCTTCTTCGTCTAAAACCTCCTTGATAATTGTTGTTGTTGTAGTCTTGGTTGTAATTGTGATTGTAATTGCTTCCTCCATTATTGAACCTGCCTCTGGATTGTCCATAGCTCCATCTATGCAAGATTGTTCCCTTCTATTTTCTTGTTTTCTTGAAGCATTCTTCTGTGGTGTGTTTGGTTAGGCCACAAATGTTGCAAAGTGGAGTGTTGTAGGATCTCCCCCTGCCTTGCTTTCCTCCTCTGCCCCTTCCTCTAGTACCTCTTCCTGTACCTGTGAAGTTCACTTGAGAGCTACTAGCCTCTTCTTCATTTTTTTGCTTTTAGATTTATCCTTACTTTTATTTCTATTTGTATAAAGGATAGAATATTGGTTACCTCTAGAGTTGTCACCATTCTTATTGAGCTTTGTCTCATCGATGAAAAGTTGCACTATCAAGGTGTTGAGATGAGGTATTGGCATATCCATATAAAGGTCCATTGTTGTGGTGAAGGACCCACTTATCATGAGCTTTGATGCCATTTATGATCTACCTTACTATGTGTTCTTCTTCTATCTCCTCTCCAATGCTTGCAAGCTGATCAGCCACATCCTTCATCTTGGTCACATAATTTGCGACAATTTGTTTTGGTTATTTTTTTAGTGTTTTAAACTCCATCCATAGCAGGTTCTTCCTAGCTCTTGTATTTGATGAGAAGTATGAAGAAAGTTCTTCCCAAGTCTCTTGGGAGGTCTTGCAATTCCTAAGAAATCAGATATTGAGTTTAGTAGATAAGACCTAGCAAGAGCATCCTTTGCACACCATGTGGTCAACCTTTCTTGTTCTTCCTTTGTGGGTTGATCTTTGCTCCTGAATGTTGACATCTCTTCATCTCTTGGGATGCATCCATATAGACTTCTTCCTTAGAGGTAGGCTTGCATCCTTAGTGATCATGCTAGGTAGTTGCTTCTGTCCAATTTGTCAATGAATGATGGAAATCCATCTCAAATCTTGCTTGTTGTTGCTTTGATACCACTGTTGGAGGAGATGGTGGATAGTCTTTAGAGATGAAGTGGTATTGCTAAAACCTGATTCACACTAGACAAGAGCATGTGATGGAGAGTGTAGTGGGCCTCTTTAGCTTGCCAATCATCGTAAATAATCACCTATCTTCTTTGGAACATGATCCACTAATCAATGGATCAAAACAGATGAATAGGAAATTAATCCAAGGTCATAGACTTGCTATTTTAGTCTCTACACCTGTTTAGTATAATGAATTGTGCTCTAAGCCTGCTAGAAATTAACCTATATCCTTTCGATGGTGTCTACTTAACTTAGAGAGCTACCAATCATGAGTGATTTCAGTAAGAAAATGAACTACACGTTGAGTATGATGTTTAGCAAATCATACGACTTCCCCAACATTTTCGAGATGCATTAGAGTACAGGACAGAGAGTAAAGATATGATGATATCTCACAATTGAGAGAACCAATGATAATGAGATTTTATACCTATAAACTAGAAAATATATTGAATCTATGATGCTTTAAATCATGACAAATGATCAATGAGACACTGAGAACAAGCTCTAAGAAGATCATTGTACTGATGCAGCCATAGTAGAGAAGTGAAGTAGAGGTAGGTTTTGGGGCTCAAACTGGGTGGCATGAGTCAGTTTCTTCCTATTTCCATTTTGATCTCCAACTCGTATTCTGCCAAGTATATGAAATATGGTTTGTATTGAAGTTCGTTGATGGACATGTACATGCGGGGAACCAGTGAGCAAAATAAGGTGATTGGAGTATGCGTTCTTTGATCAGGGCCATTGCATGTAGTTTTGCCTCTACATGTGTAGCGTGAGTCTGACCTAGCTCTTCAAATGATTTGAGCCATGTGGGGAAAGGAAGTTCAAACGTGTCCTACCCTTCTACCGTGATGTCTGCTTGGGGCCGATTGTGGTTCATATGCTTCTTTCTATGTGTCGTCCACAGATATAGAAATGGTTTCTTTGTCCACAAGAATCTCCTATGGGGAATCTGGCCAGGGGGGTTCTAAGTGAGCTACCACCTGAGCCTCAAGATCAAGTACATGCACCCGTAAAGTAGTGAGATTGTTTACGATTTTTGGAGGTGTGACTTTGAGGAAATTTTGTGGCTATGCACGTTCCCTAAATAGTAAGGCTTTGTGATCGGTTTGGAGCTTCTGATATTCTTCGTTGATCCTATCATAATCACCGAGTAGTCATGTGTGATCGTCCAATAGTACTTGCATGGTCTTAGAGGGGACCGCTTTGAATCTACTGGGACTCAATGGTTCATCAGGTCTATCCATTGCAGCTTTGAAGTTCTCATGATTCTTTTCTTGTACACTTTGGTTCTCCTCTTTGGCCGCTGTGAAATGTCTTCATAAAAGTCCCATATTCCTTATTAGTGTGGTGTTTCGTACTATCTAGGCATGTAGAAGATTCTTGACATTTGTGAGGGCTCCTTTAGTCTTTGTTTGAATTCCAACTCCAAGCAGTAATAAGCCTCACGAAGTTCCTAATTGCGTGCATTAAGGGAAGCATTCTCTATTGATAAAGAATTTAATTGCACCTATAATTGTGTGGTAGTATGTTGCAAGACCTGGTAGTTGCTTCCAAGAGAGGAAAATTCATCTTTGACTTGAGTCATGCATGCAAACATTTCACAAAATGCCGTGTTGATAGTCGGTGATAATAACAATGGTGCAATGTGTGAAGATGATGCTAGTGTGGTTGTAGATGCAGGGGGAAGGGGAAAGGGGAATGGGAGGGTGAATGTTGTGGTGATCGTAGAAAATTGTGATGTGTCGAGTGTTGGTGTAGGACAATCATCAATTGATGATTAGGACAAAGTTTGAAGTCAATAAGTAAAGCAAAGATCACCATATGAGGCTTGAAGATGAGTTTGTGATCAGAAGATGGAAACTTGTATATACATGTATATTACTCTTGTCATCAGTTCATGAAAACCTTTGTATCTATGATGAGTCGGGATGTAAATGTCTATATATACTTGAATATAGATATAATACATATGAGAGATGATGAGTAATAAGTTTTAGAAGTCATTAGAGAGTGAGAAGAATATGTATTATATATCAGATGTATGATTTCTCTGAAGAGAAGAAAGTTGCACCTCGAACTTTTGCTCAGTGCTCCTTCTATATTTATCTTCTTGAGGAATGCTTTTGTACAAGTCTAATTCTATAGTTGAGTGACTTCTGTACAAGCTTTGAGAGCTTAAGTGTAATCAGCTTGAGAGATTTGTAAGAAGGAACATTTGCATGTGTAAAGAGAAGAAGTGAAAACAGGTACAAGTGCAAATTTGATGGTCAATGTTTTGATCAGATCTCCCTCCACAGTGTAAAGTTTTGAGCAACTAAGCACTCATTCTTTAGTTGAAAGGTAAGCTACTTTTGGCTAAAAGCATTTGAATAAACGGGGTCTAGTTTGGGAGAACCATGCATTAGAAGTTGTAGGTGTCAAAATCGACTATATAGAAGAACAATTTTAGACATAAGTATATTGTTTGGAGGAAATCTCAAGATCTACTGATTCTTTGAAGTTTTATTGAAAAATTTACACACTTGATTAGTCAATGAGTGAATTAAGTGTAGCAGATTTTTTTGTGTAATGAGTTTCTTCAAAGTTAACTCAAGTCTTGATAATTTGGCATTAGTTTTCCAAAATTGGTTGAGGTAATGAGTTGTTGTTGATATAGAGGTGCTCTAACATCAAGGATAACTTGTTCTTTTGGACATTAATCATCTTCATCAGTGGTATCAAAGCAGAAATAATTAGATTTGAAGAAAAGAAGGACCTTGGCTATTGAATATATACAAAAATCAATCTTTGAAGATTCAAAAGGTGAAAGTTTGAAGTGAAAGCTAGAGAAGGAGGCCTGAAAGCTATCAAAAGGATCAAAAGGAACTACGTTCAAATTAAAGGTACATTCATCATTCACAAAGCTTGAATAATATATTGTACATGTGAAGAAAGGATGGGAGATTCTCTTCAGATAGAGAAATTGGATAGAGAAAACTATCCTGCTTGGTCAATGAGGATGGAAGCTCATCTTATGAGCAAAGATCTGATAGGATACATCATAGGCGAAGAAGAAAAACGAGAATTTAGGGATCTTCATCTTCCAACTAGGGAAGAGCTCTCATATTTGAAGACATGGATGAAAAAGGATGCTCAAACAAGGAGCATTATCTACATGGGAGTCAATGATTACTTGCTACCTCACATTAGAGGACTTGAAAGTGCAAGTGACATATGGAATGCTTTGGAGGAGCATTTCCAAAACACTACAAAGTCAAGGAAGCCATATTTATGGGCAGAGTTCACCACATTCAAGAAGAAGGCGTCTCAATCTATTTCTGATTATGTAGCAAGGATGAAGGATATTGCAGATGCATTAGGAGCAGTCGATGAAGACATTGAAGAGGACAAATTGGTAAGACAAATTCTCATAGATTTGAGAGGAGATGATAAGTGGAAGCCATTTTTTCTATCCATTGAATTGTCACTAGATCATTTCACTCCTAATTTGAATCAATTGCTAGGACATATGCTAACCTTTGAGCAGGATATCAAAGGTGATGTTGATAAGATTACATGTCAAGCAATGTATTCAAAGGACAAGAAGAAGATTAACAAAGGCAAGCAATAATTGAATGAAGATGAAGGCACTATGAGTCAAGCCAACTTCCTAAGAGGAAGAGAAGAGGTAGAAGTAATAAAGATGGTGTTAAAGCTTGCTGGATTTGTGGTAAGACTAATCATTTAGCTCATGAATGTTGGCATAATAATAAGAATGGTGGAGAATATAATCAAAAGTTTAATTGAAGAGGAAGAGGTGGTAGAAATCACAGAAGCAATTTCAGAGGTAGAGGTAGGAGAGATTTCTTTGGAAGAAATGCAGGAAGAGGCTTTCAAAGTCAATCCTACAATAATACCTACTACAATTATGCTTCAAATCAAAAAGAGGATTAAACCTTAATTATGAATGCAACTTTTGAAAGACAAAGTGAAGATCAAAGAGTCCTCTACATTGACTCAGGTTGTAGCAATCACCTGAGTGGCAACATAGCTTTGATGACTTATTTGGAGAATAAGGTGAGTAATCATATAGTCCAAACATGTGATAACACAAAGCACAATGTGAAGTCCATTGGATCAGTAAAGGCCAAGGATGGAAGCACTCTTTTGAGTAATGTTTTGTATGTCCCTACAATTCCAAAGAATTTGATAAGTGTAGGGAAAATTGTAGAGAAAGGATATGAAGTAAGGTTCACTAATGATGGAGTTTATGTTGAAGACCCTAGCCATGGGTATATAACAAATTGTTTTAGGGAAGAAAGAAGGAAGGCTCTTCACATTGAAGATTCAAGGCAATGTTGGTCATTTCTTCTTCACTTATGGAGAACATAAGATCTCTGAGTTAGAACTTTGGCACAAAAGGCTTGGACATTTTAATGAAAGAGGTATTAAGGATATGATTAACATTGGCTGAGTGTTTGGATTGCCTAATATTGCAGGTCAACACATGACATACAAGTGTGAAGCATGTCAATTGGGTAAAGCTCACAAGAATACTTATGGTAAGAAAGGGTTTATGTATTCAAAGAAGCTTGAATTGGTGCATACAAATGTGTGGGGTCCATCAAAGGACTTTAACATTAATGGTTCGAGATATTATGTGATTTATTTTTATGATGCTACCAGGTGGATCACTATATATGTTATCAAAGATAAATCAGAGGTTTTCAATACATTTAAACATTATCATGTGTATGCAGGTACTCTCCTCAACAAAATGGTGTAGCAAAAAGGAGAAATAAAACTCTTGTTGAGTTTGCAAGGTCAATGATGAAGGAGAAAATTTCCCTAATTATTTGTGGGTTGAGGCTATGAATACAACTACTTATTTGGTTAATAGACTTCCATGTAAGGCTTTGAATGGTATGACACCTTATGAGGCATGGTGGGGTAAGAGACCTACCTTAGATCATTGCAAAGTATTTGGATGTTTGGCTTATGCATATGTAACATCTCAATTAAGGCATAAATTGGAACCTAAAGCTAAAAAGTATGTGTTCATTGGTTATGATGATAAGCAGATGGGTTATAGATTTTGGAGTCCATCCACAAAGCAATTCATTGTGTCAAAGGATGTTACATTTGATGAGCAAGGTACTTGGTATGCAGGTACAATTAACATTCATGTAGGTGTTGAAGAAATCATGAACCAAAGAAAAGGGAAATCAATGATTCAAGTTCTTGATGATGAAGAGTTTGTGAATGCTCAAATTGATAATGAAGAATTACCAAGGTTTGATCCAGAATATGAAGAACTAGAGATTTCAAAGAGTGGAGAAGCTAGAACATCAACAAGTAACAAAAAGCAACCTATAAGGTACAGTTATGATACTTCATTTTTGACCACTAGAGATTATGCTTACATGGTGAAAGTAGAAGAAGATTCTTCTACATATGATGAGGCAAACGGTAAGGAAAATTGGGAGAAAGCTATGCATGAGGAGTATGATGCATTGATGGAGAATGAGACATGGGATTTGGTTCCTAAACCAAATAATCAGAAAATCATTGGATGCAAATGGGTCTACAAAACAAAGAGGTATGTAGATGGAAGTGTGTCTAGGTATAAAGCTAGACTTGTTGTGAAAGGATATGCTCAAACATATGGTGTAGATTATGATGAGACTTATAGTCCTGCGGCAAATATGACAACTATAAGAACTCTCATAGCTATTGTTGCATGTAAAGGTTGGAAGCTATGTCAATTTGATGTGAAGAATGCTTTTCTAAATGGTTACATTTCAGATGATGTTTTCGTGGAGCAACCAGAAGGTTTCAAGGATAAATATTATCTAGAGTATGTATGTAAGCTCAAGAGAGCTTTGTATGATTTGAATAATGCCCCAAGGGCATGGAATTATAGACTTGTGAAGTTCTTGAAAGATCTTAGTTTCCAAGTGTCTAAGGCAGATAGTAGCTTGCTTGTTAATGATGGGTTTATTTACATATGCATATATGTTGATGACATAATTCTTACAGGTACATATGAGAAGGGCATACAAAATCTTAAGAAGTAGATGGAGAAAGAGTTAAAGATCAGTGAGTCGGGAGACTTGTCATATTTCTTGGGAATGGAGATTTCATATGGAGTATATGTGACTCAAGAAAGGTATTTGAAGAATTTGCTAATCAAGTTTAAAATGGAAGATTGCAAGGTAGCACCTACTCCAATGGAGGAAATCCATAAATTGAGCAGATATGGAGGAGAAGAATTCAAGGATATGAAATTGTATCAAAGTTTGGTTTGGAGTCTAAACTATGCTACATTGACTAGGCCTGATTTGTCGTATGCAATTGGAGTGTTGTCTCCATTCATGCATTGTCCTAGGAAAGAACATTGGATTGCAGGACAAAGGGTGCTAAGATACATTAAGGGTACACTCAAAGAAGTTTTTTATTATGGATTCACATAAGATACAAAACTCAAGATATATAGTGATACAAATTAGGCAAGTAACTCTAATGATAGGAGGTCAACCTATGGATATTTATGTTATGTGGGAGATAAATTAATCTCTTCGTGTTCTTACAAGCAGCATACAGTTGCTTTGTCATCTACAAAAGCAGAATATAAAGGTATGGTTGAAGCTGCAAAGAAAGTTATATGGTTGAAGACACTTATGAAGAGTCTTGACATCATTCAGAGTACACCTACTATTCATGGAGATAATATGAGTTCATTGTATCTAGCTGCTAACCCTCTGTTTCATGCTAGGACTAAACATGTGGGGAGTCGATGATGATTGTAGCTCTTGGTGCAAGTGATTCGGGTGGGGCTTCCGATATTAATCATGCTTCTTCTTGATGTTGGGAGGACTGGGCATGAGTGGGCATGTAGATGTATTGGCTTGGCTTGGACATCAGACAGATTCGTCGAGGGTCAAACTGCGATAAAGGTTCCCTCTTCAAAAAATGAAGTGCCTCGAGAGTTCCCACTGACCTGATTAGTTCCTTAAAGCCTTGAATGAAGAAGTCCTCAAATCCTCCTCTAATGAGTTCTTGTTGTAGTATTTATTGACTTTGCTCTTCTGATAACTATCGGGCGCCCACACGGCTTGCATATTGTGATATAGTTTTTGAATCACCAGTGTATAGGTGGTGGCTTCAAAGGTTTCCTCTTTGTTGGTGCTCGTATCCCCTTGAGCTTTAGTTTGTTGTTATTGATGTTCCTGCTGGTCATCTTCTTGTGAGTCAAGATTGGTTTGACTTTCTTCATGATTGCCATCCTCATCATGAATCACCACCCGATCTTCTACATCTGAGATGGACACTACATGTTCTTGTTGTTGATCAGGGGGTGTAGTAGGATAGCTTGGTCGTTCGTATTCTTGAGAGAAAAATTGTCCTTCTGAAAATTGAAATTAACTAGAAAATGTGTCGTGCATTTTAAAATCAAATGTAGTATTAGTGTGCTCTGCCTTGAGGTTAGGTATGGGAAAAGTAAATGCATCCGCACCAATGGTGGTGGGAATCTCTCTGGCTTTCATAGTAGCTGCTTGAGTGGAGGCTTCTGCGGGAATCACTGCACTGGTGGTGCCTTTGGTTATTATAGGGTGTGATAGGCGAATGCATATTAGTGGTATATGTGCAGGAGGTTCCATGGGAGACTGTTGAGGGGATGGTTGTCGGGAGGGTGACTTTGGGACCTATAGGCATGGAATTGAGCCCCTCATACGCTTGCCTGCCTTGATTTTGCTTGACTTCTGTGCCTTTTTGGAGGGTCCTTTAAAACTTTTCAATTCCTCACTAGTCATAGCGAGCTCTATTGGCAAGTCATAGGCCAAACACATGTATACTATTCTTGTGAGGGCACAACATCCATGGATGACATGCTTGCAATGTCAGAAAGATTTCCTAATTCGAATTAACATATGGGAAAATAAAAATGTTTTGATTCAAAGTTGATTAATTGGTATCTCTCTCAAATATTTTTTAATGCATTGGTTTAAATTGACTAAACTTTTCTCTTGACTACCTACAGACAAAAGAAGAAAATATTTTCTGAACAGAGAATGGAAGATTAATTGAACCCTTATTTGGACTCTTCATTTTATGTCCATTTATATGTTTATGAGATCACTAAGTGAGTTTATGTGTGTCCATGATCATATGAGGATATCTATGTGAGAATGAAGGAGAATTTAAGTATGAATATGTATATGTGCTTATGCTTATAGGGTTTTATATCTATATATATGTGAATGCACTTAATTATGTATGTGTTCATGTATCTAAGAGTGTGAGTGTGAATGTGGGTTTTATACACATGTATTTGCATATGTATATTTAAAAGATACATATGTGTGCACCTATGTCTATGTGTTTATGCATTTTTGCCTACCTAAGCATGGGTATATATATTTAGTTTCATGTATGTGCGTACAATTAAACCTACGAATTGGTTAGATTTCCTTAAAAGAGCATGTATGTGTATGTGTGTAAATATGTTTGTATGTGTGCCTATGTGTTTAAGTTTTAAGGTTCAATGTATGTGTGCTATATAATTAGACCTATATTATACAAGCTATAATGTGTATCTATTGTAAGTACATATGACATTAATCCTAAGTGCCTAAATTGCTTTAAGAACATTTATATTTAATAGTCTCATATTTTCATATATATGATGGATGATTTTTGAGATATATACACACACACACACACACACACACACATATATATATATATATATATATATATATATATATATATATATATATATATATATATATATATATATATATATATATATATATATATATATATATATATATATATATATATATATATATATATATATATATATATATATATATATATATATATATATATATAGGTAATAAAAATTAAATATACATATAATATATATAAATAATTAATAAATATGTATTTAATTTATAAGATAAAGAAAATAGGGTTACATTTAATAAATTATAATACGTATTTAATAATTTAGTAATATAGTTAATCTAGTTTTTATTATTTAAAAAAGATAACTCTACGTGTGTGTATTAGAAGTAGTGTACTTAATGGGATATATTAGTTAAAGTTAGTATGCATAATGAATGATTAGTTAAGTAAGGGTAAGTGTTAGTTTTCTGAATGAAAGTGCATGCTCACGTGAAACTCTAATGGCTATATATGTGTGTGTCCTATATGTTGTCTCTCCTAATGAACTTCCTACAAGTATGTATCCAGAAGGGGAGAGAGAGGGAGAGAGAGGGAGAGAGAGAGAGAGGGATACTCTTCACCTCCCCCCTCCTCCATCGCATGTGGCCTTACTTCTTTCTCTTTCTTCTCAGGCCTCGCCTAGTCTGCGGTCTTCCATTTCTTCACCCCATTTTTTCTGGCCTGAGAGATTCTCTCCTAATCAAGGATCTAGCTTTGTCATTCTCCACACAGACCTCCTTTATCATGGATGGCTTGCTTTTTGCGCTTCGACGTTCTCCATGACAATTCTCAGTGCGATGGTCGAGAGAGAGAGAGAGAGAGAGAGAGAGAGAGAGAGAGAGAGAGAGAGAGAGACAGAGACAGATAGAGAGAGATAGAGAGAGAGAGATCATCTCACTTTCCCCCTTCTCCGTCCACGGCTGTAGGCACACGATGCAAAAAAGGAGAGAGAGAGAGAGAGAGAGAGAGAGAGAGAGAGAGAGAGAGAGAGAGAGAGAGAGAGAGAGAGAGAGAGAGAGAGAGAGAGAGAGGGAGGGAGGGAGGGAGGGAGGGAGGGAGAGAGAGAGAGAGAGAGAGAGAGAGAGAGAGAGAGAGAGAGAGAGAGAGAGAGAGAGAGAGAGAGAGAGAGAGAGAGAGAGAGAGAGAGGGAGAGAGAGAGATAGACAGAGAGAGAAAGAGACAGAGAGAGAGAGGGAGAGAGAGAGAGATAGAGAGAGAGAGATAGAGAGAGAGAGATAGAGAGAGAGAGAGATCATCTCACCTCCCCCCTTCTCCATCCACGGCTACAGGCACGCAACGCAGACGGAGAGAGAGAGAGAGAGAGAGAGAGAGAGAGAGAGAGAGAGAGAGAGAGAGAGAGAGAGAGAGAGAGAGAGAGAGAGAGAGAGAGAGAGAGAGAGAGAGAGAGAGAGAGAGAGAGAGAGAGAGAGAGAGGGAGGGAGGGAGGGAGGGAGGGAGGGAGGGAGAGAGAGAGAGAGAGAGAGAGAGAGAGAGAGAGAGAGAAAGAGAGAGAGAGAGTTTGTGTGTGTGAGTAATGCATGCATGTGATTGATGTAGGCATGAATGCATGTGCATGAGATGCATGTATATGTATGTATGAATGCATGTGCATAATAGTGTATGCATGTGAATTATGATGCATGTATGCATACATATTATGATGCATGCATAAGTGAGTATGCATGTATGCACGTGTATGTATGATGCATGTATGCATGTATATTTATGAAGTATGCAAGTATGCATGAATGCATGTGAATGTATGTGTTTGCATGTATCCATGTGAATGTAAGATGTATGCATGTATGCATGTGAATTATGAAGCATGTATGCATGTGTATGTATGATGCATGTATGATGATGTTCTCTAGTTGATGCACATAAAATATTTGTTGGATGTATTGTACAGGTTTGGAATGAGTGGATGCAAACCACTAAAGCAACCAATGGATGTAAACACCAAACTTCGCTCCACCCAAGAAGAAAAACTTGAGGACATTCATACGTATAGGAGCCTAATAGACTCACTTATATATGGAACCATAACTAGACCTGATTTGGCATTTAGTGTAGGAGTTCTTTCTCAATATATTCATGCTACTACTAATGATCATTTGAATGCAGCAAAGAGGATACCCAGGTACATCAAAGGTACAATAAATCAAGGACTTTTCTATCCGTATGGAGGATCACTAGAGCTCAAAGGACATGCAGATGCTGATCGGGCTAGCTCCAAAGATGATAGAAGAAACACCACAGGTTATGTGATCATGCTAGAAAACAATTGTGTATCATGGAGTTCAAAGAAGCATTCTATCAAGAACCATGTAAATGCCCTAGAGGAGTCCTCTAGATGCATTAATCCCAAAAATTGTAACATTAGCCTTGTACAATAGTAGGAATTTAGTGATTTCCAATTAAAGTGCCGGTCTCTTTTGTGAAATGACCATTTTTAGGGCACATGTATATAAGTCACTTGATGACTCTTTGTAGTTGAAAATTTCAAATTCGCTCCTTCTCTACTGAGTATGTTCTTCTCTAAGATCTTTTATGTGTGTTTGATGCTTGAAATATGTGTTTAAGAGTATTGTCTACCCCATCCCCTCTTGTTTTAGCCATTATGATGCATGTGTGAACCTTGGCGAGGTGTGGAGCTGAAGTAGTGTTTCTTGCCATTCACTATTTTTCTCATAACTTGAAGCATGTTTGTCAAATTAGGCTGAAAACCATATCGCTAGATGCTACTCATCAAGATCTTCAAAATGAACCTAGTTATTGACCATATTTGGATCTTTGCGCTTAGAGAAAAGTCTTAATCTGTGCTTACTATTGTTGCAAGTATTGTGGCATGCATTTCTAGTGAGATAAGTGACTTGTGAGGTAGATGAACCTATGCTACATGCATTGTTAGTACTTTCACTTCATTTTCCATCATGTTTGCACATGTCTTCATACACTTGATATGTATAATTCCACGGATTGATAATTAAATGTGTATTAATCCACCACTATATGCACTTGTGGAAATTGAGGTAAATTCTCAATTAGCACAAGTCCTTAAGACTCTATGACTTAGGTACACAAGGTGCAAGCATACATTAAGGCCACAATTGGCATAGAGGTGAATGCGGTAGGTATGTTAAAGGGAGATGATGTACAAACATCACTTGAAAGCACATCCAAGATGCCAACCCTTGTTGGTGGCATGGCTCTTTAAAAACAACTCCAAAATAATTTTGGTGTTTAATAAGGTAGCATCATATATCCAATATAATCCCTCATATGCATCTTTTGTTAGAAGGTATAGCTCACCTATTCATGACATCATAAAAGCTTGATAATGCACTAAGCATTATGAGTTAATGTACCCGTATATAGCTGTCCTTGTAAACAACTGCCTCACACAAGAATACATGTGCACCACGATTGCTTTCTAGGAAGCCAAGGCAAGGATATTACCCAATCCATCATGTCGAATGATGGTTGAAATACTAGAAACTCTTAAAGCTTGCCTCATAGATTTCTCATCTGATCCTATGCTTGACATCAAGTTACCCAGCTATAGATATGGGATTACACCCTTACCTTTTGATTTCAATCAAAATCCACCTCCTAAGTGCCTCCTAAGTGCCACCTTCTAATCCAAGGTCTTCTAACCTTGGAAATCAAATGAAATCACATGGATATCACATGGATTCCCAAGAGAACAACTCTAGAGTTGTACATACACCCTCAAGGGGTCTTGGCTTGGATTTATTCAGTTAATAGAGCTCCACACCTTAGGATAAACATCATATGGCTCAAGATGTTCAATTCCCAAGGGCTTATAAATAAAAACCAAGGCTCCTTCAAAGGTTTCCCAAAGGTTTCTCTAAGAAACACAAGGGTCTTGACCTTTAAAATCCATGTAAATAGCCCTAGCTATACAACATTCTTCTTCCCTTTGATATTTTTGTCCTTTAAAATGTGTGTAGGTATAATAAGTGGAGTATTCCCCCGTGCCACACAATCAATTTCATCAATCATGGTCTTCATCTCTATGATTCGCCTCTTTATCAGAATGGGATTCTATCCCATAATGCATCTCAAAAGAGTGGAGTCCTTGTGTGGACTAATCCCTACCCAAATAATTCCATCATTACCTAGCTCTACATGTGAAACACTAAATCAAAATGAAAAGTATTTGAAAGAATGGTAACGGTGGATTAAAACATCCTTGTCTAATTCAATGTTTCATTATGTGCAAACTCGATATCCATAGTACAAACATTGAAGTAGGTGGATTCTAACATTCTTCAACTAATTCGCTATGTAGGTCCATTTCTATGCACTACTCGTGTATGGACCTACAAACATAGATGGATCTTTGACTTTTTCAAGACTTTGAGAGGTCTCTATAAGTTGAGGTTGACCTAAACATCTAACTTAGATGTTTGACTATGTTCTACTTCTTAACCAATATCTACTAATCTCTTTTCCCAAATACAAGATTATCATGTCCTATTGGGATTTAGAGTCAAGTTAGAATGTAGGAAAGAAGTGATTTAATTCTTCGTGCAACCAACTTCAAATTAATTTACCCAAGGCTACTTCCTTGAAGGCTTGACTTCTTTAGAAATATTAGAACTAGAAACAATTCCTAAACCTTTTCTCTCCAAGGGTTCTACTCAAAATCTTTGGAGAGAACTTTAGCATCTTCCTTCATCCATCGATCTTGAGGTAATGCTTAGTGTATGAATGGGTTCTCTTAAATTGAAGTGCCTTCTAAAATTGAATGGGTTCTTAACAAAACATCTTCCTTTGATGTTTAATTCAATCATCTACTCCATTCAGATGAACCCTATCTAGAAATGAATTTGAATATTGTTTCAAAGTCAAATTTAAGGTTTGACAAAATGTTAAGGAAGAACTAAAATTCTATGTAACCAATTCAACTTCTAAGACAATAAAGTGATCTGAGTCAAACCAAATGAGACTCAAAACTTTAAGAATTTATTCTAGTTATGGGTTTGTAACATTGTTTCTATCTTTATGAGATTAAACTTGAATTCTCAAAAATATTCTTTGAGTAAAGTTAAACCATCATCCATCTACCAAAATCTAGTGGTATAGAACATCGGTGTCCTGAGCCACCAAGCTTTATGAATAGTTGATGATATTTAATTATTTATTCTAAAGCAATGACGGTTTAGCTAAGTTAATCACTTTCGATTTCTTGAGACTCTTATATACTCGAATACCATTCTATTACATATCTCTAACTTTAGGAGATTGATTCTCTTGGTTGTACTATCAACAAGGTGCTTTGGACTAACTTAATCTAACATAAGTTAGGTTGATTACTAAGTCGTTCCTTTCATAGTTTCATGAAACACTAAAAGCATAAATATTGCATCAAGATATTGATTTACTTAGTTTTAATGCCAACCAAGTGCTTCATTCTAGATTGACTTAGGTCAAAATCACCTAACTTAAAAGGATAATTCCAACTTCTCTTTTCAGAAATCCATACAAGATTTCTAATAACGAACTACAAAATCCTTATTATTCTTATGGAAAACCTTTATGAAGATCTTAGAAGGTGCTTTTAACTTCATGATCTTCAAAGTTTTTAGTTAACTGGTACTTGAATTCCTGGTCATAGTCTTTGACCACCATGTACTTGCTTTTTATCTACGAATTTTCAATTCCCTATTGGAATTGAATCTCACTTCAAGTCATGAGCCCAAGACTAAACAATACTTAGCGTTTCATGGTCTAATGTCCCAAACCATCATTACTCAATTAATGTGAATATAAAGCATAGTTTCCCATACCACCATACCTTATATCCAACACTGATGTGTGGATGATATGTGTCTAACAATCTAGAAGATTAATCTAACTATAGATTATCCCTTACTCAAATTCGTTTTATAAGAATTTTAAATCAAGGTGTTATCTCTATTTTTTCATCTTGCTTAGGTTTCTAGGACTTCCAACACACGATTACTCTATTATATTAATTATCGCAAGCTTATATTGGAGTCTCTAGACCTTTTGATGAAATAACCATCCCTCCCGATGGAATAAACATCCATGCTTTATTACTAACTTTTTGAGTGTATTTGTAACACCTTGAACTATATTCAAGATCTGGCTAGTTATTTCTCAACTAACTTCTAGTGACAAGGGTTTATTCTTATCTATAGATTCCTTTTCGACAAAAACTTTAGATAGTTACCCTAGGGTTTTTTTAGGAATATCTCTATTGCTTAACTCCAAGCATTTGCTAATGCTTTTGGATTCCTCTCGAAATCCCCTTAAGGATAGATGAATACAAGTTTTGCCTTCCATAGAATTAAGTATTGGAATTCTAACTTCTATTTGCACTTTCACTTCTCTTAAAGAAGTATTGGTTTTGGCATCCTCTATCGACTTCAATGTTGCAAGCTATCTTTTCAAAATCTTTTGTGATCGTGATGGGATCTGAGTTTGCATTGACTTTTGCATGCCATGGAATTGCTTTCTAAGCAACTTCCTTTTTGTTCAACATCTAAAAGATGTTCTTTTACCCCATCTTATTCATTCCAAGTTTCTCTTTATGGAATTAATTTGACCAACAATTGATACTTTCTTCCCCCCTTTGAAGATTTTTCATACTTGAGAACTATAAAATTTATGGCTCCGTTGACAACTAGAGAGTCATAAGTATGACTCCTTGCATCATTGGATATTGAACCACTCTTATACTTGTGGGGGCCTTGATATTTTCTAGAAGATGTAGTAGAAAGGAATTCTAGTGTTGGTGTTCATTAAACATCTTCTAGAGGTAGCACTAACATACTCATCAACTTCTTCTTGATATTTGGGAATGAATTCTCTTGTTTCTGAAGAATACAAGTCCATGCTTATTTCTAATAGGAGAGGTAGCTTTAGATATGAAGATCAAGAGAGAATGATGTGCATGAAGAAGATGGTGAGAAATGCAAGAGCATACACACACATGCATACACACACACACTAGGAAAGTCGCAATGGAGATCAATGGAAGGCAAGAAAAGAACTCATAATCATATTCATCATCATCTAGTTACAATAGCTCTTCTAGCTCTAGCTCATAGGTTCAATCATAAACTAACAACAACCTCAAAATGAGCTCTCTAGCTTTATTTATAGTTTTTGCCTAGTTTTGACTGGTTTCACATCTAGTGAATGGCATAGTTAATAAATAGGTTCTACCTCTAACTTGAGCTATCTAATGGCTTCCCAAAATTACCAAAATTGGTATGAGCTTTCTACTTAGATTCCTTAAGCTCGAGGACTCCTCGGCTTGCACAAAATGGAGTCGCATTCATGATAATTGGATATATATATATATATATATATATATATATATATATATATATATATATATATATATATATATATATATATATATATATATATATATATATATATATATATATATATATATATAATACATTGGTTTAGTGATAAAAATCACTGTTGCCATGATGAAATATTCTAAGTAGCTTTAATTGCTTCCTCTTCTTCTATGACAAGAACCAATACTCGAGCCTTTGCCTTGAACATTGGTCCATTGCAAAATATTTCCATCACAACAGATAGCCAATCCATCGTGATAAACAGCCATCCAGATAGACCCTGATGGACAATCATGTCCATCGCGATTGATAGCCTTGTCAATCATGATAGATGAGCATTAAAAAAGTAAAAGTGATTGTGCAAAATGAACGCAACAACGTGGTTGTACTTGGGAAAAAGTGGGTTAATAGACTAGACTTATGAACCTTAGATCAAGTAGACACCTAGGTCAAGATAGACAAAGCATCATTTCTATTGAAGCTAGTGTCAAATCATACAACTAGGTCATGGGCTCAACAGACGAGTTACTACCCCTTTGTACTGAGTTCAAAGAATTGTGACTCAGAGATGTCATATAGTATGGAGAGGGTAGCAAGTAGTTCTGGTATTGCATACTAGAAAAGCCAGAAGGTCTATATAAGACTCAATTGGATCACATGAGGACCAATCGATTAGGTGCTCACATATATGAGGATGCTTTGAGAAATTCTGTTGTCTATCTTAGGAATCTAGATCATTTGGTTGGACTAGAAAACCAAGTGGTCAAGTTTGAAGAAGGCTCATACATTCATAAAGAGGGAACCATGTATGTTGTCACGAGCTTACCCGATAGGATATATGAGTTTGGAATTGTCATTCTTGAGATGAAAATGGAAGACCTAGAACAAGGAACCCTAGGACACATAGAGGTAAGACCGTCTTGACTAGAGTGATCACTTCATAATGGATCCCCCAAGACAATAAGAGCATAGAGTTATTCTTGGATAGGAGCACTGATGAGGCGTTTTGGAGGTTTAAACTCGAACAACCAAAAAAAGTTGGATCAATTACCATCTATGAGTTTAAGGACCAAGAGACACCAAGCAAGGTTGTCCATCTAGATAACACTCCAGAGAGGATGTTTCGAGTTATGGAGCATGGTAGGCATATCTACACCTGGAAGGGCGAATTGATTTTCCCTCCACCAAGATCTAATGTTTCACATGGTATCCAAGGAGCAAGATCATCCTAGGATCATGGAACCCATAGGAAAAGAACTAGAGAAAGACCTGAGATGAGCTTTGGAAACCCTATAGGTAGGGAACGATCAGGAATGGAGATGAAAATAGATCGGGAACAATCAAGAATGAAGATGAAAAGGATAGATCAAGAGAGGCATAGAAACCTAAAATATCAAAGAGCATGGATGAGTTTCCCTTGCTTAGGCCTATAGAACACCCTCGGATTTGTGTTTTATCGAACTGATTGAATCCAAGAAGAATTACTTTGATGGTACTAGATGCCTATATGATCACGTAGCACAGTTTAGACAAGTACTAGAGCGGAACAAGTTGATGACCTATTCACTCAATATAATACTTTTGGCCTAACTCTGAAAAATACAGCCTTGATGTGGTTTCAACCATTACACCAAGGTCAGTATAGGAGTATAGACCAATTGTTAGAGGCATTTATCACGGAAATCTCCAAGAGTAGCATCAAGCACAATACTTCATCTTTGATCCATAGCTTCAAACAAACACCCTAGGAGATGGTTAGACCTGCAAGAAGATGATTTAGACAATACCTAGAAAGATGTCAAATCCCAAAGCTACCCACACTAGCCAAAACAAGTGGCATTGTTTTTGGATGGTTTGCTAAGTGCCAAATTGAGATCTTATGTGTATCTAAAAGATCCTTGATCCATAAAGCAATGTGTTTGTATGTGCATAGACTTTGAGGATAACCTAAAATCCTTTATCTGACCATAGAACATTCCTTCCTAGAGCAATATAGAAAAGACTGAATCAAAACCATAAGCGTATTGTTAGATGTTTTTGGTGTGATCAAATCGGTCATACATATGGGAATTTTGTTGCATATGAAGATGCATGTAGACATAATATAATACGTGAAATTGAGAAGAAAATATGTGCTTTGCACAATCATACCCCTTTACACTTGAATGTAGGAAGAGGTGGCATGAAAACCTATTTTGACCATTCAAGACATACAACAAGAGGATTCAATAGATTGAAGGAACATTGGGTGCCAAAGAAACATCAAGACACTCACTCTAGTGATCATAACAATAGTGTTTCATCTAATACGCATGTAAAATCCATAACTGTAAATCAAGAAAAATCATTACACATGAATACACAGGGATTTGAGAAATGCTTGAATGAACAATTCCATTCAAACAAAGACGAATATGAGACTAAAGAAGCACTAGAGGATAAAGAAATAGCAGAGGATGAAGAAACTAAAAAAATATGAAAATATAAGTATAGATGACGAACAAGATGAACAAGAAAGTAAGTCAAATCATGAACATGCAGATAGGATAAAAAGTAGTAGGAATAGTTGATAAAATCATGAAACAAATTGACATCAATTTTAATTATTATTTTTTCCTTAAAATATGAAAAAGAAAATTAGTAAGTTCATATTACAAGAAACTTTTGATGAAAAAGAAAAGTTGTTTATTTAGTTAAGAAACACCCACTAATGTGTTTTGAGAATCTATTTTGCAAGTATGGAAGATGAAGATGAATTGATCCAAAGAGTTGATGTGATTATATGAGGGATTCGTTGTTGGAATTACATGTTATCAAGATTTTTGCACTAATTTTTGATGTTTTGGATGTAACCACCAGTGGAAGACTAGAAGGAAGATGACCATGACGACTCAAAAAGTCCAATACACACTGAATGATAAGTATATTGTTTTTCAAATGTATGGGTTGATGTTCATGATGAATTGAGTAACCATATTTTTTAGATTGAGACAGGTATTTGATGATAGGAAAAAAATGAAAGTTATAATTTTATATTTTAAGTTGAATGTGAAGAAGAGGTAAAGAAGGGCTCAAGGAGAAAGAAATGAAGACAATATCTTTCAATAAGTTTGGTTTAGGAATCCAAACCCACATTTTAAGTGTTTGCACCATTTGAGTTGCATTGCATCTAAAGTATGCATAAAGAATGTATATACATATGCTTTTATTCTCTTAGATGCACATGAATTATGTTTGTAAATAGCATGAATAAGAGTACGTTAAGTTCTGAGTGGAAATGAGAGAAGAGATTTGAGTGTGAGCTACTTATATTAGAAACTATGAAAACCGTTTTCATGTTTGCACCATGATTTTAAATGATTGCATGTAGAGCATGCATGAGTGATATGTATGAGCACAAAAGTTTCCTATCCATTAGGTGCACATCCAAATACACCAATCTGAATTGTAAATGCATGATGAACTTTTGAACCAGAGTTTGAATTTGGAAACCTCTTCATTAGATGCCAACTACCATGGTTATGTGCCATCCTCTTCATAATGCATTTAAAGTATGCATATATAGAGGGCCCACTACATGGCCATGCACATGCACTTTTCTTTTCTATCCCATGCACATAATAAATGAAGCTGATCATTCACATGCAAGATGATTTTATCTTTGAAGTAGATTGCATGTAAAACTTGGCCCATCAAGAATGATGTGTAGATTTGGTAGGGGTGAGTGTTGTGAATATTTGTATCTTCACGATTATCATCCAAAGACAAGGAAATGCCCTTATGTTGTCTCTATCCTTCCAATTATCTTCACAATTATCATTCAAAGACAAGGAAATACCAGGCTTATGATGTCTCTATCCTTCCAAGTAGTAATTGGAAGGATAGAGACAACATAAGGGCATTTCCTTATCTTTGAATGATAATCGTGAAGATACAAATATCACGACATCTTATTCAAAGAGTTCTTGCAAAAGAATCTAGAGGTCTATGTTGATGATCTATGTGTGCATTCCAACATGAGGCAAACATACATTCCTAAGCTAAAATAAACCTTTGACAAATGTAGAGAATATCATATCTTCTTGAACATAGAAAAGTGTATTTTCATGGTCAGGCAAGGCAAGATCCTAGGGCACATAGTGTCAAAAGAATGGCATATCAACACACGAGGATAAAGTTGAAGCTATTGTCAAGTGTTGGGGGTTTCTACTTGGGACTTGAGTGTTTGTGGGAGAAGGAAGAAGGAGAAGAAGTGAAATATAGACACCGAAAGCTTCTCTATATAGATTATAAAGACAAAAATCCCAAAGAGTACACAAAAACACAAGGTTACAAGATACCCAAGTTCTTTAAGCTGACAACCTTCTTTGCACTAGACCTCCACCTTCTCCAAGAGCTTGCACTTGTGCACACCTTGCACTTAAGCTTTCGATAGGGTAGGAGGGATGGACACCTTCTGTCAATGCACACACTGCTTCAATGGGACCTTGTGCCACCTTGATTGCCTTGCTTAGCACTCCTCTGCACATACTAAGTCACACTTCTTACACACTTTGTCTCACACTTGCTTCTCTACGTTGCACACTGACTGAATGTCTCTTGCTCTTCTCACCTAGTGTAAACTATGCTCACATCTGCTTAGTCTAACCAAGAATAATGCATAACTTGAGTTGAGTGTCAATTCACTTATGTACGCTGCTCCTAATTAATAGTATATCCTGGTGCTCACTTTCATGTCCCAAGAATGTCTCAAATTTTGTACATCCAATGACTCCCTATTTGTCCTATAGTGACTTTAGGACTAAAACAAAATTTTAAATGGGGTGGCCATAATTTAACTTTTGTTTACCACTTCCACTTCATATACCTTCACTTTTTACCCTTCAATTCCCCAAATGTGTACATAAGGGAGGGTTCACCTGAACCTTCCAAACACCTTTAAACCCCTTGAAACTTACAGAAAGATGATCTACCACATGCATCCACTTCTTGTAGAACATAACCATTGTAAATAAATTGACTTTGCAATACGTATGCGCATCTTGACCAACTTGACTTTGACTAATTTGATTACTTTGACTTTGACCATCTTGATTTTGACTAGTTTGACTTTGATCATTTTGACTTTGACCAATATGACTTTGTTGGGCTCAACACCGAGTTACCCATACCAAAAAATATTAAGGAAATACAAGCTTTCATGGGGCATTGTGGGTATCATTGATGATTTATCCATATGTATGCAATCATTGCAAAGCCTTTCTATTACTAATTTTGAGTGGACACATGAATGTGAGAACTCTTTCAATGAGCTCAAACATCAATTGTGTTCAACACACTAATCTTAACTACACCTGAGTGGAATAAGTCGTTACAAGTTCACGTGGATGCATCCAATTATGTTATTTAGTGTGTGCTAGCACAACCTATGGGTGAAGGTAACCTTGGTCTTCCAATAGCTTAGTTGAATGCAGTGGTGAGAAATCACACCATAACCAAAAGAGAAGGATTAGGCATGGTGTATGCAGTTAAAAAGTTTAGACATTTTTTTCTTGCAAATAAGTTTAAATTCTTTATAGACCATGAAGTGCTACTATATGTAGTGAACAAACCTTGCAATATTGGAAGATTAGTAAGATGGTTTTTCTTATTAATGGAATATGAATTTGAATTTTTCATTAGGAAAGGTAAGACTCACCTTAGGGCAGATAACCTTTCCAGGCTCACTTCAAGAGAATCCCCTCAAGGAGTATCAGATGAACTTCTTGATGCTTACTTGTTCAATCTAGAAGTAGTGCCTGATTAGTCCAAATCTATAGTGCCTATTCTAACCTTTGGACCTAAGAATCTTGTATGGAAAACCAATTGTAAAGAATTAGTGAGGTCTTAGAAATATCACATAACAGGAGACAGTGTGTATATGCACACTCATCAAGGCATACTGGCTTGCTGTGTAAATGAAGATGAGCATGTGAAGTGGTTGCGCATAGCACATGTAGGTGCACTGTAGCAACACCATTCTAAGCATTGAACCCTACGGAATCTACAAGTATCAGGTGTATATTGGCCAACTATGGAAGCAGATGTCCATAGGATGTGTAGAGATTACCAAGTTTGTGGTAAAGTAGAGATTACCTCTTTGTATCAAGTATTTTTGGTACCAAATTGGAATGAATATTTGGTAAGATTTTTGAGGACAAAAACATTCCTTCAAGAGATGAAATTGGCTAGACAAAAGAGCTTAGAGCAGGAAGCCTTAGACTACACACTTATTAGGGATAACTTTTACAAACGTGGAAGAGATGGATACCTGAGACTCTGTGTCCATGAGAGTGAATATCTTAAGATCTTTGACTCTGCACACTAAGGTGTAGCAAATGGACATTTTGGACTAGATAGGGTGATCAAAACAATCCTATTTGCAGGTCTTTGGTGGTCAACCCTTCACATGGATGCACATACCTATGTGAAGAGGTGTGACATTTCTCAACAAACCTAGTATCCAATACGTAAGGATGAGATGGCATTGAGACCCATGATGGGAGAACATGCATTCTCCAAGTGGGGAATACACTTTTTGGGCCCTATTAATCCCCTCACTAAGAGTCCACATGGTGAATACATTATTATTGCCATCGATTATCTAACCAAATGAGTAGAAGTGAAAGCCACTAAAAAGAACGATGCGCAAACTACTACCAATTTTCTCTTCAAAAATGTGTTTTCCATATATTATTTGCCAATAGAGTTGGTCTGTGGGATAGTACTTGAACGGGCTAAGACTATTGTCCCTATTCTCACATTTGGACCCAAGAATCCTAGGATTAGGATCCAAGAAGGAGAGAGTACCAAATCTCAAAGATACTAGATACTAGCAGGAAGCATATATAAACAAGATAATGAGAAAACTTGCTTGCTGTGTAGACGAATCAAAATACAAGAATTGGTTGCAATTAGCACATGTAGGTGCATTGAAGCAACATCATTTGAAACACCATAACTTGCAAACTCTACATATACTAGGAGTATATTGGCCTTCTATGGAAGTAGATGTCTATAGGGTATGTAAAGAATGCTCAGTCTGTTGTGAAAAACCCCCGGTGGAACATGCCACTTTGTATCATGTGTCTCTCACGCCATAAACGAGTGAACCAATGCTAACATACTTGAGGATGAAAACATTCCCTCAAAGAATGACATTAGCAAGACAATGTAGTCTAGAGCAAGAAGCTCAAGACTATGCACTCATTGGTGATAGCCTATATAAATGAGGAAAAGATGGATACCTCAAACAGTAGCATATTAGAGATGCACACCAAGGTGTTGCAGGAGGTCATTTTGGCCCTGATAGAATAATCAAAGCTATACTATTCCTAGGATTATGGTGGCCCACTCTTCACATCGATGCATATACCTATGTTAAGAGATGTGATGTGTGCCAAAGAACGTGACTTCCTACTCACAGAGATGAAATGTCACTAAAACCCATGATGGGAGGACGTGCATTCTCTAAGTGGGGTATAGACTTTGTAGGACCCATTAACCCCCATCATGAAGGTATGCATGGTGAATATATCATAGTAGAAGTTAAGGCTACCAAAAAGAATGATGCACACACGATTGCAAAATTCTTGTTTGAAAATGTCTTTACGAGATATGGATTGCCTATAGAACTAGTGAGCGATCGAGGAACTTACTTTCTAAACCAAGTCATTGAATATTTCTTACAAGATTTTATGGTGATTCACAAGAAATCCACACAATATCATCCTTAGGCCAATGATTAGGTAGACAGTACGAACAGTATCATTTGTAATATGTTGACGAAACTCGTAAACAACAAATGTTCAGATCGGGACAAACAGTTACATCACGCTGTTTGGGCATATCGAGTGGCCTACAAGACCATACTCAATGCAACTCCCTTTTAGATGGTTTTTGGTCAAAATGTTGTGCTCCCTTTGGATTTTTTGATACCCATCCTTAAGGCTGCATAAGAAGATCACTGGACCGGACATGAATTATCATCAAGAATAATGGACTTGGAATGATTAGGAGAAACCATGCTGAAATCAGCATCAGACATATATGCAGCCAAGAAGTGACAGAAAGCCTATTTTGATGCACATGTGAAAGATAAAGGCTTAAAAGAAGGTGACTTGGTCCTAGTGTACATCTGAAATAACATGCACGCAAGCTAGAGAAATGTGGTTATGGACCTATGATTATTAACAGACTATCGAAAAGTCGAGCAGTACAATTAGCCACACTAGAAGGAGAGATAATGCCTAGTTACATTAGTGGCTATAGAGTCAAGCTTTACCAAGAACCTCTTATTGAGGATATGCTTAGACGACTCACATTGGCAAAGAAGCCTAAGCAAGAAGAAAAGAGAATACATGAGGAAGCTCAGGTAGAAGCTCTATAACGCATTAAACACATGAAACTAAGAAGACAAGGACTAGGGAGAGAACATTATAACCATCTCGAGGACACACAGAGATACCCCATGGCCATGTGTCAAACTAACTCAATTTCCCATCCTAGCATAGTGGATAGGAGACCATTCGTTAGGTGCTATGACTAGTGAGATTAGGTGGTCTCACTATAAGGACTCAAGAATAGAAATGGGGCCAATTGAGGCATACCTAATAGGGCTAGGAGGCATGGAAATCCCTTGCATGGGTGAGGTGGACCTTCCTATCCTCATACACGAAGCAATCATGACTGTAAAATTCATAGTATGCCATGACAATGACCTGATAGAACCACTAGTCCTAGGCCAAAATTGGTTATATGATCACTCACTGGACCTAAATCTAAGACAAGGCTCCCCACAGCTCAGGAACTTAGATCAGTAGCGAGTGATACTGCTTAACTTCCCTAACAATAACCCCTAGAGCAATGTAGCCCTAGACCATATGAAATGACTGTGAAGGAGGATTGAAAGATCTTCAGACAAATCAATCAGATAAGTCAGATCAATCCACGGTCAACCCATGAGGATTGGGCGATGGATAGTTGCCACTCAGGAGGATGTCAAGAGATCTTCCCCTAGTCTTCCTTTGAATAAGAAGGGGATTACATCAGCGGTTAGGTGGGTTGCATCAATGGACAAATGGGCACCATAGCCTCCCATGGCCCATCCTCCACACTTTCGGTGGACCAACCTAGATGTGTTGTATAGAATGCCTCACTTCCTGATGGGCAGGTCATGCAAGTGTTGGACCTCCATTCTTTTCCAAACTAGAGTGTCAACCAGACCTCTCAACCTCAACCACAAAAAAGTCAACCATGACTTACGAACCCAAACCGATGACCATACCAGATGACCCAAAGGTGGAAGCAATATTAGCAAACCAAGGTAGGTGGCACAAAGCAAGTATGGGTGCCAAAAGGTCAAAAAGTACCAACAATATCCAAGAGCGTAGGCTACGCCAAGAACAAGTCAAGTCAGAATCAGAGTCAACATCCAACATCTCCACAACTTTCTTCTCCATCGATGAGGACCAGACAGATTTGGATTGCCAAGAAGTACCTAACAAACGGACCCACACCCACATAGATTTGGGTACCCAAGAATTATCTTTTAGCGCAAAATCCAAGCCATGTAATGTATAACCCTTTGAAATCACTTCACCCATGAGCACCACTACTACCAAATTCACCTTTTTTACCTCTGTGGAAGAACACAACCCACCCACCAACTCTTAGGAAATGGTTGCTAAAATGCATCCAAAAGCCATTAGGCCATCCCTTGTACAACATAACATCTTCCCTGTCTAACCATTACCCTTGTAATAATTCACCCACGATTGAACCTTGTACAAATTCACCCACAATAACCCACTCTCTCTTGTAATAAAATCTCATTAAAGTGTATGCACTATCTAAAGCATGTAGGTTGTCTAGTGACCTGCATTAGTTTCTAAGAAATTATATAAGATCCCTTGCTTGTTAATGATCCCCTTATAAGAAATTATATCTCTCTAAAGATCTCATCCATGCCGCACTTAAGATCCATGGTACTCACATGCCAACAAAAAGAGAAAGGCTCATTCTTGAGCCTATGAAAAGAGGTGATGTTTTGAAATGGATTGATATCTCAACCATCACACTAGAATTATGAAAACCCTTACGTATTTGTATGCAACATTTTGCTTTCCCCACTCACGAAGGACCTGAGAGCATAGATCTTTATAGCTGGATTCAAGATCAATTATGGTTAGCATAACAAAGATGGCCCCACTTTCAAGGGGTCTGAAAGGAGGCGACCACTCATCTGAACAAACTTGCGCTAACCTCACTCTGTGACTACACGCTGGGTGTTTCTTTGTGTGCTTCAGGATCTAGGTTGAGTTTTCCAGGTGTGGGGAAGTATTAACTAAAGTTTAAAGCACTTTTTAAGTTTAGTCTAAAAAAAGCTAAGGTTCATATAGAAGTGCATCTCTATTTCTAAGACTAAAATTTTGATATGCTGTCAAGATAAGTTCTTATTCAGTAATATGATTAGAAACTTCCTCAGTAATATGATTCTTAATAATGTCTAACTCGTCATTTTTTGATTGAGTTTTCCTTTTAGGAGAAGGTGGAAACAAGATTTCTCTTTCCTCAGAATTTGGGAAAGCAATTGAGCAGAAGGTTCTAAATCTTGACAATCTGTAAGCATATGATGAAGAGTATAAGGTTTCAACTACAATATGATCTTTAACTTTTTCTTTTTCTTCTAAGTCTACACTATCCTCGCTCTTGTTGATTTGCGTAGTACTATTCTCTAATGGAGCAGGTAAAAGTGTATCTAGAATAAAAGAGCTATCTATTTCTTTTTAAGTTGAAGTCTTACTTGTAGATGCAATATTTGTAAACATGAAAAGTAAAGTCTCTATGGTCCGTATGGAAGTGCGTCCCTATACCTAGATATAACATCTAAATATGAAGGTAAAATTAATTCTTTGTTAGTTATTCTATCTTTAATGAGATCAACTATGGCATTTTCTGTTTGTTAAGGATGAGTATTTCTTTTTAAGATTGGAGGAAATAAATCTTCTCTATTTTCAGGTTCAGGTAAGACAATTGAGAGTAAAGGTAAAACTCTAGATAAGTTATGATTGTATTCTAGAGAATGTAAGGTTTCATCTACAACTCGATCTTTAACTATTTCTATTACTTCTAATTCAGTACTAGTTTCGTTTTCACTGATTTGAGTTGAGGCATTCTTAATAAATTTAGGTAAAAGAGTATCTAGAATAAAAGAACTATCTATTTCTTTATTTTTAGTAGCATACTTACTTATAGATGCAATATTTTCAGACATCAGAAAGTGCAATATAAGAATTTGTTTATTAATTAAACTGTAAAATGGAAATGCTTAAAGATTTAGAACCAAAACTAGTCCTATACAGGTGCTTGTAAAAAGTTCTAATACTGATTTTAAAAGATATTCGTATACAAAATCTAAATATACGATTTTATAATTCAAAGATCATATAATGAAACTAGAACTAGCGGCATAAAAGTAGCTTCTATCTCGTAAATTTTGTCAAATCCTCTTTAGTGCTCGTCAAGTCTTCCTCAAAATTGATCTGTAGGAAGGTCATTTGGCAAAAAAAAAAACATAAGTATGTTCTTATTAATATAAAACACTCATTTATAAGTCTAACACTCAAAACATAACATAATTTAAACCTGTGGTAACACATGTTAATTAACTTTCTTATGCATATGTAACTACACACTCATATACATTCTCATATAAATTGATCTATTTCATATGCTTAAACACATACTTAACTTTAACATGCATACTCATACACTAGCATGTACTTCTAATGCAATTCCATTCATGCCTATCATGCATTTATGCACAAGTAAATATATGTATTTAACTCTTGCACACATCTACTTCATATAGGCAAATGCACATACTTCACACATGCACATACACTCATTCGTATCACCTTTTTACTTCATATATGCACATGCACTCATGCACTCTTACACATGCACTCATGCATACACCTTTAACATACATGCACATGCACACAGGTCTCATGCACACATGCACACATCACTCATGCACACATGCACTCATCACTCATGCACACATGCACTCATCACCCATGCACTCATCACCCATGCACACATGCACACATCACTTGCATACATGCATATGCACACACCTCTCATGCACACATACATCATAAATATACATGCATATATCTCAATACACATGCATACATGCATCATACTTATCATACCTACACATGCATAAATGCATCTTACTTATCATACCTACAAATGCATACATGCATCTAACATATCATACTTACACATGCATACATCTTAGTTCACATGCATACATGCATCATACATATGCATATATACACATGCATACATCTTAGTTCACATGCATACATGCATCATACATACACATGCATTCATGCATACTTGCATAATTCAGAAATATAAATGCATACATGCATCATACATACACATGCATACATGCATACTCACTTATGCATGCATCATAATATATATGCATACATGCATCATACATACACATGCATACATGCTTCATAATTCACATGCATACATCTTACATTCACATGCATACATGCAAACACATACATTCACATGCATACATTCACTTCATACATTCCCATGCATTCATGCATACTTCCATACTTAATAAATATACATGCATCCATGCATCATACATACACATGCATACATGCATACTCACTTATGCATGCATCATAATATATATGCATACATGCATCATAATATATATGCATACATGCATCATAATTCACATGCATACACTATTATGCACATGCATTCATATATACTTATACATGCATCTCATGCACATGCATTCATGCCTACATCAATCACATGCATACATTTATCTTTCTCTCTCTCTCTCTCTCTCTCTCTCTCTCTCTCTGCGTTGCATACCAACAGTCGTGGATGGAGAAGGGGGGAGGTGAGATCATCTCTCTCTCTCTCTCTCTCTCTCTCTCTCTCTCTCTCTCTCTCTCTCTCTCTCTCTCTCTCTCTCTCCCCTCATCTGCATTGCGTGCCTGTAGCCGTGGATGGAGAAGGGGGGAGGTGAGATGATCTCTCTCTCTCTCTCTATCTCTATCTATCTATCTATCTCTCTCTCTCTCTATCTCTATCTATCTCTCTCTCTCTCTCTTTGCCATCACACTAAGACTTGTTGTGGAGAATGTTGAAGCGCAGAGAGCAAGCCATCAGTAATAAAGGAGGTCTGTGTGGAGAATGACAAAGATGGATCCTTGATTAGGAGAGAAGCTCTCAGGCCGAAAAAAACCGGGGCAAGGAAATGGAAGACCGCGGACTAGACGAGGCCTGAGAAGAAAGAGAAAGAAGCGAGGCCACAAGCGATGGAGGAGGGGGGAGGTGAAGAGTATCTCTCTCTCTCTCTCTCTCTCTCTCTCTCTCTCTCCCTCCCTCCCTCCTTCCGGATACGTACATGCAGGAAGTTCATTAGGAGAGAAAACATGGAGGACACACACATATATAGCCATTAGAGTTTCACGTGATCATTCACTTTCATTCAGAAAACTAAGACTTACACTTACTTAATGAATCATTCAGCATGCATACTAACTTTAACTAATATATCCCATTAAGTACACTACTTCTAATACACACACGTAGAGTTATCTATTTTCAATAATAAAAAATAGATTAACTATATTGCTTAATTATTAAATATGTATAATAATTTATTAAATTTAACCCTATTTTCTCTATCTTATAAATTAAATATATATATATATTAATTATTTATATATCTTATATGTATATTTAATTTTTATTAACTATATATATATATAGTTAATAAAAAGCATCCATCATATATATGAAAATATGAAACTATTAATTATAAATATTCTTAAAACAATTTAGACACTTAGGATTAATATCATATGTACTTACAATAGATGCACATTATAGCTCATATAATATAAGTCTAATTATATAGTACAGATACATTGAACCTTAAAACTTAAACACATAGGCACACACACAAACATATTAACACACATACACATACGTGCTCCTTTAAGGAAATCTAACCAATTCAAAGGTTTAATTGTACTCACATAGATCATGAAACTCCATATATATACCCATGCTTAGGTAGGCAAAAATTCATAAACACATAGACATAGGTGCACACATATGTATCTTTTTAAGTATACATATGCAAATACATACATATGTGTATAAAACCCACATTCACACTCACATTCATAGACACATGAACACATACATAATTAAGTGCATTCACATATATATAGATATACAACCCTATAAACATAGGCACATATACATATTCATACTTAAATTCTCATTCATTCTCACATAGATATCCTCATATGATCATGGACACACATAAACTCACTTACTGATCTCATAAACATATAAATAGACATAAAATGAAGAGTACAAATAAGGTTTTAATTAATCCTCCATTCTCTGTTCAGAAAATATTTTCTTCGTTTGCTTGCAAGTACTCAAGAGAAAAGCTTAGTCAATTTAAACCAATGCATTAAAAAATATTTGAGAGAGATAACAATTAATCAACTTTGAATCAAAACATTTTAATTTTCCCATATGTTAATTCGAGTGAGGAAATCCTTCCGACATCTACCCCCACCAAACCTGCATATCATCCTCGATGTGCCAACCTGTAATTCAATGGAAAGAAGCATCAAATTCTATGGAAAAATTTATAAATTGACTCTAAATAATATGATAAAAAATGCTTCTTAAATTCAAATTATGTTTCTGATAATAAAGAAAATCCATAAAATTATGTAAATATGAATAGGAAATCATTTCGTTCAATGCATACAGTCAAAAAGACAAATTTAGAAAATCCTATAATAGTCATTTAGATAGTCGCGATACTTACTATTCCATTAACCATGTTCACAAGTAAGATTTAATTTATATAAGTATTCTCTCTTCTATTTCTTAGTCGTCCGCCATAAGATACATCTAACTAGTTCTTCTACAGCAGACCTCCGTCTCATATAGCCCACAATATATTTCAGAAGTGATTTCAAGACCACAACTGAATCATTATAATTTTTCTCTTTCTTTTTATTTGTTTTTTTTTCTTTTTCTTCCTTTTTTTTCCATCTTGTAGCAGCCATTAATGTACTGCTTGATGTTCTCATTTTTCTTTTTTTTTTCTTTTTCTTCGTAACTTTTTTGTTTATGGGAAAAGGCTTAGCCCCTAATCAGATCCAAGGATCTAGAAGCATGCTATAGTCAGAACTAGGATCTCATTTGCTAAACGGGTTCAGAAAATAAAGAAGCCTACTTGTATAAAATAAATTCACTTTTACTAAGGGTCGCAAGTCAAGTGCTCCACTCTCCTATCCTTACAACACATTATAAGTTCCCTAAATCAGATCTTCAACTTATATACATATTCCTACTTTAATTTCTTTTTCTTTATCTACATAATTTTAATAAATTTCCTCTTTATATTAGAAACAAATAAAACCCTAATTATGAAATGCATGAAAAGAAACGTTTTTATAAACAGTAAAGAATAATTAGAATTAATTCATCTGATTATTCTTCATCTTCATCTTCGCCTTCTAGGAAGTCTTCATCCAACTCAAACTTACTGCTCGCCCTTCTTTTAAATACCTTTATTCTTTTCTCTGCAATCATATTTCTTAACATAGTACCATCAAATTCACGTAATTTATATGTACTTGTCTCAAAAATAGAAACAACAACATGTGGCCCGAACCAACGTTTAGTTAATTTACGACATGCATCATATTGAGTCTCAAAAGTACTATCATATACAAGCACCCAATCCCCACTCTCTATTGGTTGAGGCCTCAGTCGATGTTTTTTGTCAAAATATATTTTATTTTTCAATCATGATGTTTTTAATTTTTTAATAGCTTCTTTTAAATTTTCATTACGTTGTTTTAGTTGACTAATCCTTAATGCTAATAATTTCTCTCTTGAAATGGTGTCTTCCCAATCTAAACTCATCCAATTTACTATCTGAGTATGTATAGGAAATATCATCTTCTGACAGTACATAAGTTCAACCGGCATAAAACCACTTGTTCTCGTGTACACCATTCTATCAACCCATATAGCAAATGGGAGATATTTTGGCCATTGTCCAATATCTCCATGGCATGCTTTTGAAATAGCCTTCACTATGGAAGGATGCCCTCATTCAATTTTTCCATTTGCCTCTAGATTATAGGCAGTCGTAAGAGACAATCAAATTCCATGATGTGCAAAGAACTCTCTTGCCTCTCTAGCATCTAGCTCACCTCGATCTGCTACTACTTTTTCTACATATCCAAATGTGGATATTACTTCTTCTAAAAGGAATAAGCATACATTGTAAGTATTATTGGAACAAAGTGCTCTACCCTCAACGTGATTTGTCAAATCTTCTCCTGCAAGAACGATGTATCTTAGGCATGGTCACAAGGTCGACTATCCACTTGTAATGAACACAAGGTGGATAGGTCAGATGTAAAGGGCCTCTATGCTTGACAGAGGAATGTAGCTGGCACGTAGTACAGTGCTCACAAATTCTTTAATAGTCACATACATCCTTGGCCACTAGTAGCTTTCCCGAATCTTCTCATACGTAGCTACAAAACCCTTATGACCAGCCCAAAGGCTTTCATGCATCTCCTTCATAACTTGCACTTGAAATTTTTTTAAGCCTAATACTCTCTGCAGGTTTCTCACCTTTCCTTTAGCATGTCTCCAAAGGTATCCATCTTTCAAGAAGAAGTTGAACGACTTCTTCTTGATGTTCCGGAATCCCTTTGAAGACCAACTTGGAATAGGCTGAAGCGTAATCAGATAGTATCATATTTCTCACCACTCTCCCTCATATTCGTCTTCTCTAAATCTCTCATATGTATAAGTAGATGTTTCATGATTAATTAATTTTATATGTTTATCTATTGCATCACTGTCATTGTAAAACTTTGCTCTTGAGAGCATGTCAGCAACCGTGTTATGTTTACCAGCAATATGTACAAAACTAGGGTTAATAAACTTAATAAAGGCTATCCATCATAACGTAGCTATATCTGGAGATGAACAGTTGGCAATTAAACCTATTAATGAAAGACAGTCAGTCTCTACTATTACATTAGCTCTTATAAAGTATTCCTTATCTGTTTTTAAAGTTGTAACTAATCCCCATAATTTTCTCTTAATCTGAGGATAATTCCTTTGAGTATCATGTAAGATTTTTGCTCCAAAGAGAACTGTGTATCTTTGCGCCTCATCATCTTGCCCAATGACCCAGCCTACACCAATAGGACTAGTGTCAACGATTAGGATTGTAGGCTTATTTCCTGTGTAATCAATACGTTTTAGAATCGGACATTGATAAGCAATTGCTTTATACATCTTATCGTTCTAGTATGCTCCTCAGTTCAATAGAATTTCTTTCTTTTTCCTAAAAACCCATGCACCTAAGAATCTCCTTACTTCATTAACATTGCAACACCACTCAGAAATCCTACTAATGGCATCAACTTTTCCTGGGTAAGGCCTACGACCATAGTGCCCACATAAGTGTCCAACTATCAGCACTTCATAAACACCAAAATTAGATTTCTCTAAGGAGAAAGTTAGTCCAACCTCTTCAAATCTTTGAAATATCTTCCCACAATTCGAAATGTGGCTCGAAACAAACTTTCTACAACCAGATGAATCTAAACTTTCATCTTTTTCTTTTTCCACACACCCTTTTATTGGAATGTCATCAATAAAAGGCATTGTCACTTTTGGGATAAAGTCATGTAAGACCAGATTCATAGCATTCATCATGTGTGCCACAGAATTTGTCGCTCGTTGTGGTAAAGTACACATGCGTACTAAACCCAAAGGAGTTTTCATCGTGGTCACATCTCGACTCTCAATAGCTAATTGAAACTGATCATACCCTGAATATAGGTCTCCCATCAAATATATGGAATGACTGGAAAATGCCTCGCCAAACTCATCTACAACAAGACATGTTCCTACATTCCTAATAGTGACTTTATTCACAGGCTGCAGATCCTGAATCCCATATTCCCTTACAGCCGGTAAATCATCACATACATGAATGATAGAGTCAATGGGGTTTCTTCTTAAGTTCTTTCTATTTCTTGTATGATTTGGGCAGACTGTCATGACTTGCAAAGAATCCATCCCAGATTTGGATCGAATTCTTGCATATACTGACCCGTCATTCATCGCTTTTGTTTCCATTCTCATCTCAGCGATAAATGGCTGCCCGAGAATTACTTCATACGAACAATTATCTTGAACGAAGAAGTGAAATTCTTCTCGAACACCACCTATCATTATAGGCACATTTGCTCATGCACCTAATAAAATTCCAGAGCCGTTGTCAGCTGTTCTCATCCTCCAACTTTCCTCTTTGTCAATTGGCCATCTAAATTTGTCAAAGAATTTCTTTGAAATAATGTTTATCTCTGACCCCGAGTCAATGAGAGACAAACCTAAATAGGAATCCTTTTCATCTCCATTTCTAATTTTCACTTTTGGCCTTCCTTGTGCCTAGACGGTAGTGTTAAATTTACTTTCACTTTTTAACATTTCATCATCAGATTGAATCGGTCCCAAAAAAATTCTATTCACACTTCCAGTTGTAAACTCTTCATAATCACTCTCACTTAATGTTACTACATCATTCATAACTAGAGTTTCTTCCGCCACATCTTACATATCTTCATCTTGTGGCAATGGAAAACGTCTTCTTCTAATTAGTCGAATAAAACTATGCTTGAACTCCGGTTTTGCTATTGAAAATACTTGTTCAAGAGACATTGTTACTTGACTTTTTAAAAGTATACCATTTAAGATTTCCCTCGCATCGTTCTTCTTCTCGAGCTCCGAAATCATTATCGCTCATGGAGCTCTTCTTCCCTTCTTTTTTCCTTTCTCTTCACTTTGTTTTTGGTCATCTTATTATTCAGTTTTAGTATTTTCATTTTTAGATTTCTTTTGTTCATCCTGTGATTGCATATTTTCATCTATTGGCTTTTTCCCTTCTTTATTATCCTTCTTTTCTCTTCTTGTGATAAGTTTGTATCTTCAAATTGTACCTTTTTTTCATTTTTCTTTTCATTCTCTTTTGTCTGTCTTCTGGTCACCCTCCTATCTCCCTCGTCTAGTCATCCTACATATCATCGCATCTCCATTTTTTCTCAACATTTACAATGTGAGAATAAACAGAGGCTTGATCAACAGGAGATCTCCATGTTGTTTTACACATTATTTCATCTCTAGCCCTTACCAGCACCTCAATTGAATAAGGGTTTTTGCTTGCTGTAGAGAGAGGCCTATCATCTGATGGCTCTAATCTCGCAGTCGAGGTACTGGAAGTTGCATTAGAGATCATTAAATTTTCATACAAATTTTTTATACCTCCTTTGCCCCAATCGACGGCTAAAGGAAGTCGTGACCTAAAGTCACACAATTTCCTATCATTCTCTACAACTAATTGATTTTCTTTTTCACTCTTTAATTCATCACAAGCATAAGTTGCATGTTCTTGGCTATCACATCACACACCGTTTTCCGCCAGTCCCTTTTCTTTCAGTATTCCTTTGAAAATTTGGTTGAGCAGCAAACTGAGTAGGTGGAACTGGCTGAAAAACTGGCTGAGGAGGAATGTACTATGGCATAACCGACTGTATGGGTGGTGCTTGCCCTACACCACTACTACTAGCTCCAGGTTCATTGAAACTCATGGAATATACTTTGTTATTCAATTGGGCAACCTCTTTGGAAAGAGATGCCTGCATATTCATAACATTCTCCATTTATTTACATAAAATGTCTAGTTGAAATTCTATCAGAGCTTTAGGGGCAACTATATTGCTAGAGATAGCCATAGTCGTAGGCATTGGCATGTCAGTTTGCCCTGCAATAGGTATCTCCCTAGGTTGAGAAGCATTTAGTTTTGCATACAAAAAGAGTAGAAGCAAAACTCTAATATGAATCAAGAATAACATTCACAACAATCTGCACAAGTGAACTATGAGGCAAGACTTTATCAACAGAAATCAACTCTTCCTTCAAATCTTTGATCTTTGTCAAAAAAATTTCCATGGAATCACCTTCATTCATGTGCTCACTCTCCAATTGTTTCCAAGGTAAGCAACACACGCCTCATTCCTTGCCTAGTATAAAGTGGTAAGTGTATCCCAAGCATCCTTAGTTGTTCTGCAAGAGCAAATGTGAGGAATAATAGCACATTTGACATACAAGGCTATCAATGCATGTGCATGAGCATCTCTACCATCCCAACAAATTTGCTCTACAGTAGGTGCAATAGAATCCAGACAACCAATAGGGATCTGCTGAATATCACCATCTTTGACACCATTTGCATCAGCTTCGGTACCTATATTTGTAGGTGTAATTGGACCTTTTTCAACACCCTACACAATATTCCACAGTCCTTTTGTGGCCAATATATGTCGTATCATATAAGCCCATAATGGGTAATTTGTAGTATCCAAATTATCCTCAACAACCAACATACGAAATACATCACTGCTTTCAACCATGGCCAGTGACTAAAATATCGTGATGCAGAAAATTGATTGTATCTCAAAAAGTTGAACAAAACTACCCTGTCAAGTTTTGCTAAACCTGTTGCAGACTTCAATACGCTTATATTGGTGAACCGAAACTTGTATCTATCTTTGGCACAAAAAGATGAAATAGCCTGCACAAGTGTTGCGATAGTGCGTTGGGAGTATGCTCACCAAATTTTGTGCAATTCATGAGACTGTGACCGGAGGGGTGACGACGACACCCTAGATGAAGTGGGGACCTGCTCTGATACCAATTGTTGCAGTTTTAAGTATGTAAAAACATGCAAACAACACAAGGAAGAAGAAGAAGCTTGGAGCACAACACACAACACTGAATGTATTACCACTTGAATGTAAAAAGATAAGTGTCCCATTAGGGTAATAGGCGTATATAGAATTCAGGGGAAAGAAACCTCCTAATGAGGGAAAAAAGTGCCCTGATGGTCCTAGTGTGTTCACGCACATCACTACCTAAATATACCAACAAAAGCAAAGATGCAAGAGTGTGGAGAATGCTCCAAGCAAGCACTTAGAAGGTCAACAAGGGAGAAAAGACAACCAGAAAGGTATGGATATGATTCCAAATTTAGCCCTACACTTGTGAATGAGACACCTTGGAGAGTCGGGTGGGGGGGGGGGGTTAGATTAGCCCTGCACTTGCGAATGAGACACCTTGGAGAGTTGGGGAGGGGGCTTAAATTAGCCCTACACTTGCGAATGGGACACCTTGGAGAGTGGGGGGGCTTAGAATAGCCCTACACTAGATAATGCAAGAGAGACACCTTGGAGGGGGCCCCTTAGGTTAGCCCAACACTTGGGCAAAACCAAGACAAGTCGACATGGAAGGAGGGCTTAGAGTAGACTGTTGCACACCAAATAGCCTTAGATCACAAACTCAAGAAACTTTGTGGGTGGGCTCATGGTGCACTCTTCTTCTCTCTAGATCAGGTGATAGCCTCCAAGGCTTGAGTGCTCTACTTGAAGCTCGATTTGAAAGTGGCACAACAGAGATCCAGTTCAGAGATGTCTTTTTCATATAGAGATTGTTTTCTCTCTCTTCTTCTTCTTCTTCTTCTTCTTCTCTCTCTCTCCCTCTCTCTCCGATTCTCTATTGAAAGTGGCACAAACTCGCAAGCTCTTCTTCTTCTTCTTCTTCTTCTTCTTCTCTCTCTCCCTCTCTCTCCGATTTTCTATTGAAAGTGGCACAAACTCGCAAGCTGATAGGGACGTCCATTCCTTGCTCTGACTAATTGCGTCAGCTATGCAACAGAGGATTGCTTGTTCTTTCTCCCTTTTTCTCTCTCGGTCTTGAGCAGTGCATTGCACACACAACTCTGTGCCAAAACAATGGTGAAAATGTAGTAGGAGAGGATACGTTTTGAGGGATATAACTCCACAAAGAACGTCAGCTAGAAGAGATTCTGCTCATGCTGAATTATCCTACTTCCTCCCTTTCATCTTTGCAACATAGCGCTTCCTCCCTTTTATCTCTGCAACAGAGAGTTGCGGTCGCTAGGTTCTTCTAGCAAGTGTTAAACGAGAGAAGCTCTCTCTCTCTCTCTCTGTGCAGAGGAGAGATGATGCATGGCAGACTAACTGACTAGAATCTGAATAGTATCTCTCTCTCTCTCTCATGCATAGGATTTATTGTCTATCTCTCTCTCACTCTCTCTTCATATTATTAGTCAACACTTTTTGCATCTCGATCGCGCACTCCAGTGATTTTGGCTTTTAACAAGTTCTTATATGAAGTTGAAGTTATCACTCTCAATCGATTCAATCGTAGCAAGAGCTCTCTCTTGATGAACTTCATCAATAGCTAAAGCTCCATCAGTGCGTCAAAACTGGTGTTTTCTCTCTATACCATATAGAGATGGGTGCTCTCTGTTCTCGATGGAGGCATGAGAACCGAGTTCTAGTTGTTGGAGTTTAGATGACATGTTATACTCGGACCTACTGTTGATGGATTAGAGTGATGATGATAGCCAGCAAATTAAGGAAACGACTAAAGAAGATTTCACTAACTCATTGACAAAAGGATCTCTTGGTCTCTATGCGATATAAGGATAGATGAGAAGAGAGATACATACAAATTCCTTAACTTGCAGGAGTTGACTTAGAAAGATATTTCAAGATCTCATGAACAAAATGCTCAAAAGTGTTGCTAAACACTACGAAGTCCGTATGCATCAAAACATCAAAATCCCACACAGTGTTTATAAACACTTTACAGATTCGAGATGCATTATCAATGCTTAAATAATAACTACTAATATAAAAAGCCAAAATGCATTGCAAACATGGGTGGGAGGGAGGGAAAATGATGAAGAAGGAAGGGTGGGAGAGTGGGAAAATGGGCAAGATGAGGCCCAAAAGTTGATGGCAAAAGACTTCCCCAATGAGGAAAGAGCACACCACCAAAGCTCAAGCACCATGTTGTTGTAGTATGCCTTTGGGAAGCCTAGACCCACACCACCTTGCATGGAAGCAAGAAGGAAGGCTCAAGAATGACTCTCCTTTCATCCACCCCAACCTCCAACATGTTCAAGCCATTGGCCATCAGCCCGCAGCTATGCCACATTCTTGAAAACATGGAGAGAAGGGAGTCAAGGTTCCTAGTCACATATATAAAATACAAGAAAGTTGCAACATTCTACCTACACACATAAGAAATACAAGCATGCACACACACCTCACTCTTTGACACTCTAAGACTAAATACACATATGCACAAAGCCTTAAGAGAAAAGAGAGTTCTTCCATTCAAAATATATATACATGAGAGCACGTCGAACCAAAAGCTCCCTTCCTTACAAAAATGAGCCTTTATATATAGGCTAAGCACATTTCCCCATGTGCTCCTTTTGAAAAGTCAAAAAGAGAACACATGTATAACTAACATATCTTTTTTGATAACTTGCAAATATTCTCAAATCTCAAGGAAATGGGAGCATGGGAATTTCAACATGGGATTTTTATATATGTGTAAAAAGGTGGATTTATTTAAGAGGCTTCCACTCTATAGCATAAGGAAAATATTAAAAAGTGCTTAGGAGAGTGTTCATATGGGCACATCTCCTTTATACAAAAAAATGATATTTTTAGTACTAGAAAGGTATCTATGCTCAAGAGGAAATATGAGAAACTCCAATAAGCCAACACACCACCGCCAAAATCACCACCAAAAAAGCACCACCAAGATCTCCACCTAGTGCTCTGATACCATGTAGAGAGTTCACGCGTGGAAGCAAAATGAAAAGATGCGTGTACTCACAAAAAAAAAGAGTGTGAGAGACTCAAAGTGAGTAGACTAAGAAATGGGTAAACTCACATGGATTAGAAATGATCTTGCAAAGAGCATGCAGTAGGTTCCTCAAGCTTCTAACCAAGTACAAATGGGGGGAGAGGCCCTCCTTATATAGATTTGGGAGGGGCTCTCCAAAGTACATCTCATGTGGGATAATTCCCCTTAAAAGGGAATAAATACAATGGTAGAAGCAAATGGAAAGGTACCCAAATACAAAAGGATATAATATAAAATGGAAATGGAATAGAAATAGAGTGACTCCAAGATACGAAAGGGAGATGCACTCTCATATTCTCAACACCTATATCTTTCATGACACAATTCCTAGATTGTTTCTTTCATGACTCAAGAACCTTGTAGGGATCTTTATCTTCAATGCCTTGAGCAATGAATTCGTGGTTGGAGATGTCTATCGTTTTGAATGGAGTATCATCAATTTTTTTTATTTTTATGAACATCTATGTTAGCTTTGATTGAAAGGAGATTCATGCATAGGTTTTAAACAAATGGTACCTTTGTTACGTGCTTTGATTGTTGCTAAGATATACTTGACTCATATATTCCTTAATTTTGTGAAAGGATTTGTGGGTTTTGTACATATGGAATGCGACACCAGTATGAAAGATCCAATCAAGTGATGAAACTGAGATTACTAAAGCATTTTATTTATTTGAAATGACTTGACCTTCCCTCAAATAGTGAGATCTATCGGAAGATGACTTAGTGTACTTCTCGGATTAGAAGTCTTGGCTTTCTTTTTATAACAAAATTTCTATAAGTGGCCATGTTTTGCACAAAGATTGCAACTAAATATCTTCGTTATTGTGAATGTTAAAGCTTGCTTTGGGTCCGTGCTATTAGGTTTAGATTTGTGAAAGGGACCGTTGACCTTCATAACGGATTCTTGACTAGATTGAGGCTTAGGCCTAGATTCATGTAAGAGTAAAAGGCACATAACTTCTTTCTATGTTGATTCTTTGCCTTGATTATACAGGGTCATTACAAAGGTTTCTTATATCTTAGGAAGCATGTCAAGTAGGCATATGGTCTTATGTTTATATCTTCACTTGATATCTCACGTCGACACAAAGATAATTTTTGTTGGTAATTTTCAAAGTGAGATATCACTCTAATGATTGGATCATGTCGATGAAGTGCTCGATTATGAAATTTGGGCTCTAAAGAATGGAAGGGATTTTCTTCCTTGATATAAGTTTTGAATGATTTCCTAAGCTTCATGGGATTTTTTACATGGTGTGGCATGAGCCTTGGTCATGTAATCACATGTTAAGAGGAGTTCTCCTAAGGCACATTTTTCTTTTCCATTCCATATATGTCAAGCATCAGGATCACTAAACCTATCAAGGAAAGTTTGGATACTTTTGCAACTTTATATGGGAGGTTTGTTAATCAATAGGCTTTCAGAGTATCATTGCAAATATTACAAGTCATTTCAAATATTAAAAGCCGTTATTGATATTTGGGAAGGTCTCAATTTTGTGGAAGAGTCTGAGCAAGACATAGTACTCCTTAAAATCGACTTCGACAAAGCCTATGACAGGCTAGAATGGGACTTTGTTCTCTAATCTATTAAAGACCTTGACTGTAGTTAGAAATTCACTAAGATGATCACTACTTTGCTGGGGAAGGCATCCATGCAAATAAATATCAATGGCAAGTTATCAAAGGCTATCAGATTGAAATGATCTATTAGACAAGGATGCCCATTGGCCCCTCTGCTCTTTGCTATTTCCATGGAAGGGCTCAGCCCTCTTGTGCAACATCACATGGAAATGGGCCATATTAAAGGTTTCTCTCTCTAACTCTAAACCATGGTTAGATGATCATGAGACATTGTGCAGATTACATGAATGCCTTTGTGCATAATGACTTGACCAGCATTGAAGCCTTTTGGGGGTGCCTTGACACTTTCTATGAGGCATCTAGTTCCAAAATCAAACACGCCAAAATCACTTTCTATGCTATCATTGGACGCCCACCCCAATTTCTAGTTGACCATGGTTGCCAAATTATCCCCAGTGGTCAAGTCTTCTCCCTACTCGGTATTCCGATAGGCCCCGGTGTCTTGATGGAGCATCAATGGAATTGGGTCCTTCCAAATTAGACAACAAGTTAGCATATTGGAAGGGCATGCAAATCAACCTCATGGGCCGTGCCATGGTAATTAATACCTTCCTCATCTCCTTGACCATTTACTTTCTCGCTTGTTAGAGACCGAAAGATCAACAGCTTAGCAAACTATAAAGAATCTGTAGAAAATTTCTTTCGATGGGGGACAAAAACAGAAGAAGGGTTCCCAAAATTAAATGGTCTACTTGCATCAGCCAAAAGGATTGTGGGGGTTTGGGCGTTATGGATATTGAAGGCATGGTTGACAAGTTGGTAGCAAAATGGATCATCAAGGGCTGTGGTAACTATGAGACCTCTTGGGCCAAGCTCATTTTTAGGAACAAGAACATTGGTGGGAGTCCCTAGTTGGAAGGACTTGGACTTCCTCACCCTTTTATTCTCCCCTATTCTGGTTTCCTCTAAAGGCTCAAATCCTGTGCGCTTGGGAACATTCAAAAACCCGATTCCTCATTGGGCAGGATCTACCATGCCATGAGGGTCTTATGTGGCACAATGGCAATCACCTATCCAAGATTCCTAGAATCAAGGTGAACACAGACTATCATATCATGCTTAACAAGAAGTGGTGCCTGACTTGGACAAGGCTGTACTAGGATTTGAAGTTCATGTCTATTTGGCATCCCCTCATTGAGATCAAAAAATATATTCTCATGTGGCAAATTCTCCACCGTGGTATCTAGATCAACCTAAAGGCTAACAAAATTTGTGGGGCTCTCCCATGGTGCAAGCGATGTCTTCATAGCCTCGAGGATTTGGGTAACATCTACTCTAGCAGATCCTTGGGAATATTTTGAGATTGTAGGCACAAATCACCTGGAAGCAAGCACTGCTAAGCAAAGTGGCTAGCTTTGTAGTGGCACTATGGAATGCTATAAGAGTGGAAACCCTCCGAAAAATTTGGACGGAGTGGTGTGCCAAAATTTTGGACACCCTCCTAAAGAGTGGTCAATCAAGAAGTCTTTATTCCTCCTTGGCAGAAGAATGTCCAATTGTCAAATGTCTCCACCTTTGAGGCATCATAAAGTGTTTCTCATCGAGGACAACAAGCTTAAACCCAAGTGGCTCCCCCATGAGGGGGATGGGAGGGTTTTTAACCTCTTTTGTAACACTCTCTAGGCCTTTAAGCTCTACCCCTGCTTTGTGGGATTTGGGGGATCCCAAGGGCACTAGTCCCATGCACTTGTAACTTGTTCTTTCTTTTCCTTTAATTAAAGTCTGGGTGAGTAGGCCAAGGCCGAGCTTCCTTTTGAAAAAAAAAATATTACAAGTCATTCCATTGAGTCATTCATACATGAGCATGGGCATAATGGAGGGCACATATGAGGAGGTTGATGATGAGGCATTTGAAAGTTTTCACATGTTTCTAGACTAAATTTCAATATATATAACTTATGAACTTTACAATGAAAAAAACCAAAATATTAAGAGTCACGACAAGTGAGAGATGAGCTTTATTATGAACAAACTTACCACAATGTCTGCAAGTGATATGGGGCCTCTTTAGCTGAGCATCCATCATCGTAGATTGAAGGGTTGGAGGTTTGGTAGGGTGTAAAGGGGTTGTCTTGGGTACTGGTGAGAAATTGGATTGAGGAAGGCATTGAAAAGTAGGTGGACGCTGAAAAGTAGGTGGGCATTGAGAAGTAGGAGAAGAAAAAGAAGAAAAAGGGCACTTGAAGGGAAAAGTGGGCTTGATTGGTTGTGGTCATTGAAGTGTTTGTTGTAAACAAATGGACTTGGTGATGGATTGAAACTCTTTCTCACCATCATGTACAAAAGAAATAGCTTCATAGAGGGTTGTCAGAGGTAGGGTGTTGAGCTTAGCTTGGATTCCCATCTCCAAAAAATCTTCATATTTCTATTGCAAAGTATCTTCAGGAATCTTTTCAAGTGAACAAATAAGTAATAGTGGTTGCCAAAAATGTTCAGTATAGGTAGACATAGTACCTCAATCTTTCCATCCCAAAATTGTCCATGATTGACATGCATGTAAGTGAAACTGAGGAGGAAGGACTCCTTGATCTTTTCTTGAAATGCTTGCCACATGGTGGGACAGTCGGTGCTACGATGCAAAACACTCCACCATAACTGGGTTTTACCCACCAAATAATTAGTTATAAATTTCACTTTTTCACTTTTAGAGTATGATTCATCAGAATAGAAGTCATCAAGCTGAGATAACCACGAAAGAACAAACTAGCCATCTTTTCGTCCATCAAAGCATGAAAATTGGATATTTTTAGCACCAATCTTGGACTGTGTGCCTTGTTCTTAAGAGGTGATAATGGCCTTCACTACCCTAACTAGGTTATTGTCATCACTTTGTAGTTGTTGGAATGTAGCATCATGTTGATTAATCTCGTTTTGGGCATGTTGGAGTTCATGCCACAAAATATCTAGTTGTTGCTCCATTGGTATCTTGGGTAGGGGTGATGAACCAAAATCGTCGGTATTATGGCTGGGGTCCATGGCCTTATGTAGAGAACCAAAACCTAGTTTTGGACCAGACAGTTGAGATGGATGCCGAATCATGAACGGAACAAATGTCGTAAATCACAATCAGATGTCAAAACCACCTCTACAGTCACCTTGGCTCTGATACCACTGTTGACCTTCAGATTCCCTAGACACACGAATGTAGAGGATAGTACAAAAACAAAATCTCACAAAAGTACCCAAAGAATAGAAAGAGACAAGAGACTTGACACATAAAGGCATGATTTTATAGTCTCGCTAGAATTTCTAAACTTGTAGGGCTCAAAAGTGATATGTGGAGGTGCATTAGGACCTAGGGCATCTCTAGCACTATTTCGTATATCCAAGAGCTCAACATTTTTGTCCCTCAAAAGAGTTTTTGAATTCCACATTATTTTTCAATTATAAGGCCCACAAAAGTGTGGATTTTTCCAAAACTTAAAAACAAAGTGGGCTTCTCTATTATTATTCGAATATGTGATTTGATGCATATGTGTTCTCTTGCACACGTGGATATCTTTGGGTATGTCTTTTTGTTGATCTTCTTCTAGTTTTCACATGTGTCATTAATGAAAGCACTTGACTATTGCAAACACATGTTTTTGCAAATGTTTTGCATGCAACACAGGGGAGTGCCAAATTTTTCTAAACTTGGTGGATAATGCACTTCCTTGCGGGGCAGTCAACTTTGATTTGAGGATATTTTGTTTCATCATGCACGAAACAACCAAAAATCAGAGAATTACCTTGTGGTTGAGATTGAGATTGGCAGTGCAAGTGTGAATGAGATTGTCATAGCTCGGGAGTGGTCGAGAGGTCGAGGCTTTGTCAGGAAGCTATTTCCTAAAATTATTGTGTCCAATTGATTCAAATCTATAATACCAAAACTTCTCTTTCTTTGCCTCATATCTTATCTACTATTCTCCTTGGATTTTCTCTTATCTTGTGCAAGTTCTATTCTTCTCTCTTCTATTATTCTTAAGTGATCAAAAGGTTGTGATTGGGGAGATCTTGGGATTGAGGAACTACACAAAGTGGTATCAGAGTAGAATCGATCCTCCACAAGGATGGAAAGTTTGACACAAAATATTTGTGAGCAAGAGGAGCATATTCAGAAGCTTCTTGGAGAATTATGTAAAGAACGAGGCGAAAAGCAGCCAGAAGGCATCACAAATGTGTTTGTGGATATAAATGATGAAGTGGATGAAGGCATAGGAACATCTAGTGTGCCTAGAGAAAGATAGAAAAATGCAATTATGAAAATATGGAGGTTCATGAGTTTACCCTCAACCAAGTTTTCAAGAAGGGAAGATTGAACAATTTTGATGGTGGGAAGAATAACAACGAATTTTTGAAGGCATAGATTGAAAAGCTGGAGCATTTCTTTGATCTTCAAAATTTTAGTGAGGATTCCAAGGAAAAATTTGGGATTCTACACCTACATGGCATCATAAAGCTATGGTGGAAGTCCTATATGCAGACTCAGATGCACCTCATTGAGTTTTATGGAAGGAATTTAGAGAGCAAGAAGAAAAACATTAGTATTCTCCAGACTTCCATATGGAGAAGAAGATGGAGTTCTACAATTTTTGACAACACAAGAGTGATAAGCATAGTTTGTCTATTGATGAGTACAAAGAAAATTTTCTATGTCTTCACAAATATGCATTGGAGGTTAGTAACTGAGAATAGATCGTCCTCACATGTCCAACAAGTGCACATAGTGGTGGTTTGATGCATGCATTAAATTATCAAACTATAATGAAGTGATAGGTAGGAGATGGTTGAACCACACCCTTGATAGATAGGAGATGGTTGAACCACACCCTTGATAGATAGGAGATGGCTGAACTACACCCTAAGAGAGAGGATTAGGAAGTAATCCTCAACCATGGCTTTTGGGGCAAGTGGTTAGTCCATCATATTCTTAACCAATGGGCTGTGAGTTCAATTCCTTACATTGGTATCATAGCCTATGAAGTAGGCTTGGGAAAAGTGGATTGACCTAATGGCCTCTAAGAAAGGTGTTTGGCCATCCTCTATATGAAAGGGTACAAAGTAGTGCACATCACTTTCACAAGTTAGTCGAACAAAGATTGAGGTGTATCTCTCAATCGGTAGGTTGGATTCAGGCATATAAGATACTGTTGGAAAGCTCTTAGAATAAGCTTTCCAAATCTAATGTGATAGCTAGAAAGTGCAAAGCCCTTGGGAAACCATCGATGGCACTTGATTGAGGGTTCAAGATACCTAACATGGGTGAGAACAAGGTTCAAGACACCAAGGTTGAGAGCAAGGATTCAAAATACCAATATTGTGAGCAAGGTTCAAGAAACTATGCAAGGTTGAGGACATCAATTCAAGAATACCTAGGGCATTCAATGGGCTAGTCACGGAGGCTAGAGGGATATAAGAGTAGATCATTGAGGACAATGATTGACCAAGGGGGGAAGAATGTAATACAGTGATAGGTAGGAGATGGTTGAACCACACCCTTGAGAGATAGGAGATGGTTGAACTACACCCTAAGATAGAGGATTAGGAAGTAATCCTCAACCATGGCTTTTGAGGAAAATGGTTACCCCATCACATTCCTAACGAAGAGGTTGTGAGTTCAACTCCTTACACAAACCGAGGGTACGACCCGATAAATTGCATGGAAACATGCACTTTAGTGATGGTAGATATGGGAAAGGAATAAGCAATGCATGCAACAGTGAGTATCCACCTCAAATGAAACCTTCTACATGTAGGTGCATGTCACGATACTTGGTATAGTAGTAGATACAAATCAAATGATATCTCCTAGCTTCCCCAAATATACTCAATAGGGGGTGCCTTTCAAAGCTCTCAACAAGATGCATCCCGACACTCATCTTGATCACACCTCTCTACTCCAAGATATACCCAAAAAAGCAATTGATGTGAATCACCTACTTACTCCTAAAGACTCCCTAGAGTTCACACACACACACATGATAGCAATGAAAATAAATGAGGAAGGGGTAGACAACAGCTCATGACACATATTCCATGACTCAAACACACATAGGAGCTCACGAAGAAGAAGATACACAAAAAAGAAGAGGCAAATTTGAATTTTAGAAGCGAGAACTCAATTATGGCCAAAACGTCTTTACAAATGAGTCACAAAGTGACTTATATACAGGTGCCCTAAATTTGTTCCTTTTATAAAAGAGACTGGAACTTTCTCTAGAAATCTCTACATTCCTACTAGTATACATGGATATTCTTAAAATCTTCAAGAAACTTAAATCTAGAGGACTCCTCTAGTGCATTTACAAGGTTTTTAGTGTTTCATGATGGAGTTTACAAAAAGAAAAAAGGATTTTTGTGGAAAAATTTTTGGGCCTCCTCTTCTTTTCTCTGTTTCTTCTTTTCTCTTGTCTTCAATCTTCTAAAACACTCCCCCTCTTAGTATTTGTCTTCCTTTGATAAGCTTTTTCAGTTGTTTTTCGATGCTCCATAAGTGGTTCACCTTGGGTACATCAGGTCTCTAATACAATCTTATTATGCTTTGCAAAGCTTGCACGCAACTTTCTTCTAGAGAAGGCTTGTTCCATTATTGTTGGCCTTGCATGCAACCTATGAATGACATTTCATCCATGATGATCGGATGAGGCTTGCTATCCTCCTCCCCTCTTGCCAACTCATTCCTCTACATTTGGTGCTTCAATTTCCCTTGTTTGTAATTTTTGAATTGCACACAACTAGTGGCCGAGGAAGCACTGATGACTTTGGTGGAATGGGATGTTGACCTCTTTGCCCCTTTTGAGTTTTTGTTCCTCTAGCTGATGCTTCAATTTCCCCATTTATAATTCTTTACTTAAATCCACCTGGATCTACTTCATTTATTTAGCCTGTGCCTTTTCCTTCCTTAAATCTCCTTTTATCTTGATTCGTTCCCGTTTGAGGCTCTAGGCAGAGTGTAAGATTACTTATTTATTACCTTTTTCTTTTATTTTCTTCATCTTTTTCTTTTGCTTGATTCTCCTCCACACATACTTGGTCGTCTTCCTTGTGGAGGTCTTAGAGGAAAGGATGGTCTATTCATCCTCAGCTCCCATTTGAGGGTTTAGCACTCTGGCATTACTTGGTGTAGAAAAATGAACATGATGTCTACATGGAACATTTTGCCAAATTTTTTCCCCTAGAATAAGGATTCCTTGGCTTTGTTGTTGACTTTGTGGATTTTTAGAAGGGGCTGCCTATTCTCTTGGAGGAAATACTAGCAAAACCAAATATTGGATTCTTGATCTCTTCATATCAATCACTTTCCAATATGTTCTCTTCTCTTGATCCAAGTATGTGACTCTTGATGAGTCTTCTTGATCATGTAGTTCATGAATGGTAGCAAGATTGACACTACTTCTCGCTAGAGGCATGATTGCTTGCAACAACTTATCCAATTTAATAACTAGTTAAAAGTCCATCATATCATTATCTTGAGAAATTTTGTCTCCTCTCAAGACATTCATTTACAACAAACTTTCCTCTTGGGGTAATCAATGTCTCTTGATTGACCAAACTGGTTGGGTTACGTGGTTCCTCGATTTCTCCCATTTCGTTGATTCTCTTTGGTTGGTCAACCACTAATACACGTGTCGTGGCTTATCTATATAGAAACCTCCTTCAAACTTCATAGTTAGTCTTTGGAAAATTTAGTGGTAAATGAATTTTTCAATCTTGCCACATATCTATTGAATCCATCTAGGCATATAAACACTCCATACAAGTTTGTAGAGACATACTACAAGGAAGTTCTATAGTTCCCCTTCTATCAAAGACATGACTTTTGAAGAGTAGATAGAACTGTGCATGTGTTTAGAGGCCAACATTAACTCAATGTTAGATTCAGTAGACGTTTTTGAGTACATGGAGTGGATGCTTGTCTGAGTCACAGTCCTTGCTGATGATATTACACTTCTTAGGATGCCTAAGACACGTCTTGATCTAAGGTTCATTCATAGTCTATGAAGCCTCACAATTTTCTAGACCTAAGTCCTTTTTTCTTGACTTTTTAATGTTTTCTAATGTTTGGATTTGGGTCAAAGTGGTGTTTTTGAACAAGGGATTCCTAAATATCACCTCTGAATCATTTGTGGTTTATTCAAGAAAACTCACAATACATGATACTTCAACTTACTTATGATACATGACACATGACACTCATGATATGATCTTGGCTAGATGACACACAATACATGGGCTAACAATACACAATCCCCCAAGTCATGGTACACAATCTGCAACCTTGAATGGATAACACACGATACTTGAGGGTATCAATGACACATGATACTTTAACTTCATGATACAAGGGAGGGTATCAATGACACATGATACTTGAACTTCATGATATGATACTTGGGCCACACGATACACAACACTTGGCTTGTATTCACGATACATGATACTCATCAAGGAAGACACATGATACTCAATACTTGATACTCAAGTACCATGTGATGATATTCAACTAGCCAGGATACATGATACCTAGGTATCATGATACTCGACTAGGAGCAAGGTGTCATGATACATGACACCTACCAAGTATCGATGATACATGGGAATTTGGGATCACGATACCAAACTCAACTGATCATAATACTTGTACTTTTCTTATTGTAAATCAGTTTTGGAGCTGATGTGGGAGTTCCATGTGCACTCCTCTCTTCCTCTATGTGTATGTACCATAAGACTTTGAGTTTCTCCTACAAATGCTTCTCATGACATGTCATACCTCCCCATGTGTGTGTAAGGATGAAAGTAATGTTTCCAAGGTGTAGGAATCACCTCAAGGAGCTTCTCTATCAACTTTTAGCAATGAATTCCCTCTCTAGGTCAAGATCTAAGCGATACAAGGCCATGTGATATCGATCGTTGTCTCTCACTCTCCCTGATACTTGCACTTTGCAAATGGGTTTTTGGACGTGGGTTTTGGTTTTAGACACAAATCAAGATCGGTTATCTCTAAGAAATGCGAATTTTGTATTTTTTGGGGGTTTTTGGTGTCTTATCCTACTCCAATGCTATTTCTTCAAACTCCCAAACCTAACTTCTCCACTCCCTAACCTAATATCAAAAAACTTGTTACACACACAATAGGTGAGTGAAAAAACAAGTGCATGTGATCAATGACTTTCCACGATACTGGATTCTTCATGTTCACTATCTTCACTACAACACTCTAACCATCATGTAGGAACCTTGACTTAGGTGCTACTCCTTGGAAATAGGGAAAAAATGTGTGCATTAGACTTACAAGGTTGTTGAAGCTCAAGGTCAAGGACAAAGCATGGAAGTGCATCAAGGAAGTGGACACACAAGAAGAAGGAGCAAGTAGGGAGCTCTAAGAAGCACCTGTCAAATTTTCAGAAGAAATCCCTACAAAAAAAGTGATTTTGATCACTAAAAACCATTGTAAATACCACTTCCCATTTTTGTAACTCCATTTTGTTCAAGTCGATGAGTCCTCGAGCTTGAGGAGTATTAGAACTACCATCCTACCAATCTTCATAATTTTTAGACTCCGTTTGAGCCCCCAAATAAGCCCTGGAACCTATTTTTTAACTAGGCCGGACACTAGGTCTGGATAGGGCCAAAACCACTCAAAAACTATAAAAAGGGCTGAAGAGCTCATTTTTGGGGTTGGCTTATTGTAGATTTCAGTTTTGTAAGAGAGCTCTTGTATAATGGAAGCTTTCCATTGTTCCACTCTTTGCTCTTACGTTGTGCGCGTGTGTGTGTATGTGTGTGCATGCTTGTGTGCTTTCACTCACGCACTTGTGCCATCACTTGCTCACGGTCTTCATACCGGTCCTCACGTCTCCACGGATTGACATTTATGAGGTGTATCTCCTCACGTTGGTACTCACCATTGTGCTAGAGTGACACCAAATTTTGGCACCGTTGCCGGGGAGAGAGCTTGGAGGACGAGCGTGTGACGGTAAGACGTAGAGTAGCGACGTTGGAAGGTAAAAAAAATCATCATTTTCAGTTCAGTTTTTGAATTTTCCTTCTTCTTCATCTTCATCACCATCACCATCTTCAGCAAGTTCAGCAGGTACAGAATTCTTCTGCACAGGCCCCGAGGCGTTGAGTTCGAGCTATCGCGACACTCCGAAAACTTCACCCAATCACGATTCGGAGTGCACCACGACACTGCGTAGGCCTAGAGCTCCCAGGATCACTAGACAGAACAGAGAAATTCACCATATCCCGAACTATCGCGACACCTCGAGGTATCGCGACACCTCACGACCTATCGCGACACCTCACGACCTATCACGACACCTCACGACCTATCGCGACAGCTCACGACCTATCGCGACACCTCACGAGCTATCGCGACACTCACGAGCTATCGCGACACTCACGAGCTATCGCGACACTTCGACCTATCGCGACACCTCGACCCGACCTATCGCGACACCTCACGAGCTATCGCGACACCTCACGAGCTATCGCGACACTCACGACCTATCGCGACACCTCACGAGCTATCGCGACACCTCACGAGCTATCGCGACACTCACGACCTATCGCGACACCTCACGAGCTATCGCGACACTCACGACCTATCGCGACACTTCACGAGCTATCGCGACACCTCACGACCTATCGTGACACTTCACGAGCTATCGCGACACTTCGACCCGACCTATCGCGATACATGGGCTTAACGCATGAAAATTTAGAGTAATTTAATTGACTGAATTAAGGTATCCTTGGGCTTAATCTTGGACACATTGGGAGGATATAAGAGCCTTAGGAGTGGGCAAAAGACCTAGAAACCAGGGAGGAATTTCCTGAACCCTGAGAGCCTGTTTGGACCCCTAAGTGCCTGAATGGTCATAACTTCACCATACGAACTCCAATTAATGAGATTTTGGTTTTAGAACATGTATTTTCAAGTTGGCCTTTAGGTGAGACTAGGTGGTCCTAAGATTGAGGGGGTACAGTGAGTTACTCCAGGGGGGGCTGAAAATATTGATGTGTGTCTTTCAAATACTTGTGGTAATAGAGCTATACTGACTGGTGAGCTTTTGCAGGAACATTGTGTGCACTCAAGGCAATCCAAAGCAAGCTAGCAAGGGTGAGTACCAAGCTTGGGAGAAGGCTTCCTGGGCTTGTGTAGCAGTTTGGTCAACCAGCTAATTGAGGTTGGAAGATCTCTCAACCCTCCTTTGTCAATTCCTAGCCTAGGCTAAGTACGACTTAGGTGTGGTAATTAATTAGGGCAACGTTAGGCATGAATCAAGTCCAAGAGTATTAATCAACCAAGTGCAAGAATTAAGTAGGTCTTAAGTGCGAAAACTCTAAGGGACAAAAGGTAAACTGGAGTCGATCACTCATGAAGTGCGGAAATTCACTTAAGTACTCCTGATGACGCGATTTCAGACAAGACCATAAACATAATATTCAACTCAAAAGAACAAAGTGATTGGTGCAAATTAACCTGCAACGAGATTGTGCTTAGGTCCAAGGGGGTAGATAAATCAGGCATATGAACCTTAGATCAGGCAGACACTTGGGGCGAGACAGACAAAGCCTCAGATCTTCTGAAGCTAGTGTCAATCACACTGCCAAGTCTTGGGCTCAACAGCTTAGTGGTTATCCTTACACACGAAGTTCAGAAACCAGTGACTCGGAAATGTCTTTTAGCATGGAAAGACCCACACGTAGCTCAGGCCCTGCCTGTTTACAGACACCAGAAGGTCCCTATAAGACCCAATTGGAGTATATCAGGACCAACCAATTAGGTGCTCGCATCTATGAGGATGGTCTAAGGCGATCAGTGGTTCAACTCAAAAATCCTGACCAACCCTTTGGACTTGAACACCCAGTGGTCAAGTTTGAAGAGGGTGCTTACATTGATAAGGAAGGAACAATGTATGTGGTTACCAACTTACCAGATAGGACAGATGAGTTTGGAAATATCATTCCTGAGAATGAGATAGGAGACAAAGAGAAAGGGAACCTAGGAGGAGAACCTAATACCCCTAGAGGTAAGTCAGTCTTAACCAGAGTGCTCACTCCAGAATGGATTCCTCAAGATAATAAAAGCATAGAACTATTCGTGAATAGAGAAACGGAGGAAGCCTTTTGGAGATCTAGGCCAGATCAACCCAGCCCAGTAGCCACCATCTATGAATTCAAGGATCCAAAGACACCAGGGAAAGTTGTCTATCTAGATCACACATCTCGAAAATTATTCTTGGTATCAGATCATGACAGACATGCTTACACCTGGCAAGGTGAATCAATTTTCCCTCCACCAAGATCTAATGTTTCCCAGGGCCTCCAGGGAGCCGGATCATCCAAGGCTCATGAAACCCAGAGGGAAAGAACTAGAGAGAGAGCGGAAGTAAGCTTTGCGGACACAATGGGCAGAGACAGATCAGGATATGGAACGGAAAGACCTGATAAGGAGAGACATAGAGTTTATAGGCATCAAAGAGATGATCATGATTTCCCATTGCCTAGACCACGAGAGCACTCAAGAACCCTTAGACCCTCTCAAGTGGTTAAGACAATGAAGAACTACTTTGATGGATTTGGAGATCCTTATGATCATGTGGCGGAGTTCAAACAAGTGCTAAGAGCCGAACAGGTTGAAGACTTATTCACCCAGTTCGAGGCATTTGGTTTGACTCTTAAGGGTACTGCCTTAGCTTGGTTTCAACCTCTAAACAGTCGCAACTATAGAGAGATAGGTCAGCTGCTAGAAGAATTCATTGTGGAATTTTCCAAAAGCGGTATCAGGCATAACACATCATCCTTGATCCACAGCTTCAAGCAGACACCCCAAGAAACAGTACGACTTGCAGGAAGAAGGTTTAGGCAGTACTTGGAAAGATGCCCTGTACCAGAATTACCCACATCAGCTAAACAGGTGGCACTGTTTTTAGATGGCCTATTGAGCACAAAATTAAGGTCATATGTATACTTGAAGGAGCCTAGATCCATAGAAGAGTGTATACGGATATGCATTGACATAGAAGACAACTTGGGTGAGGAGTTAGGACTATCCAACTCTATAAGGACTCTGATAGTTCTACAAGTCATACCTCTAGAGCCTCCACTGAGATAGATGAGATAGCTGAGCAAGTGGCCAAAAAGCTAGGAGTTCAAAATAGACAAATGCCAAGGGTCACCTCAGTGAAGCGATGTTATACATGTGGAGGAGATCACATGGCTAATGTTTGCCCGTTGACGACTCAACCCCAAGGAAACCCTAATGCTCTATATTGCACCATTGAGAGGAAATATACAAATCATACGACCCAAGATTGTCCCTATAACAGGCAGGCTGTTAGACAAAATTATCAGCAACCTTACCAGCAGGGTAGGTATCAGAATCAGTACCAACAGCCATATTATAGGCCACAACAATATCAACCTCAATACCAGCAGCAATATCAGGCACCATATAGGCCACAACCAGTCCTAGGAAACCAACCGTCAGCTCCTGCCAATGTGACCCTAATAGAGCATTGGTGCCACTAACCCCAATGGTCTCAGGAAATGATTCTCACGCTCATGGTTCAGACTACTTCCATGAAGATAGTCCACATGCTTATTATATAGAGTCACCTGAGCAAAGTGAGATTTCTCAGTGTCAATATGAGACACCACCTATGGAACAAAATTGGGAGCCAGAATACTCCAACGTCATGTATACGAATCCAAATCCTAGGCCCCAATTGAGACAAGTAAGACCACAAGCCCCTAGAGGATCATGCTTTAGATGTCAGGGCGACTATTTCATTCGTGAATGCCCCCACCAACCAGCTCTGGGGCAAGGGCAAAACATTACGATACAAGGCTTTTGTCCTGAGTGTGGCCAGGAACATCTTCCTAGAGAGTGTCCGAGAAACCCCTCTAGTGCACCCAAGGTTACACCCATCAACGTGGTTGGCTTAGTGGCAGATTCAAGTTCAAGTAGCAGTAATGTGGCTCCTGTACAGGCAGTTACTAGGGCACAGGCTGCACAACAAGCAAAACCATCCGAGCAATCGGAGTCAAGTGAGCCAGGAGAACCTAGTAAGAGGAAACCAAGAACATGGAAGGATACCAGAGAGAAGGCTAATCGCAAGTGGAACAAAAAGATATCTGAAATAGAAGAAAGTCTAAAAGATGCCAAAACAAAAATAGAAGACATTGCATCTCAAAGCCCCTCACATACCGAAGCTCCAGCCACTCCACCTCATTTCACCCCACCACCCATTGTAAATAACCCACAACCAGGGTCGGTTCTTGCAGATCCAACCCCAGAAGGCTTGGACATGATGTTCAAGGCCTACCAGGCTCGTCTTCAAGAAGGGCCAACAGTTGCAAACCTAGACAAGAGTTACCCTAGAGCAGATTTAGAGATTGAACGGATGAAAATGTGCATGAAAATGGTAGAACAAGCTCAAGTTATACTTGAGACTAGTCAAAAGTTCAATCAGACAACCTCTGTCAAACCGGATTTGCATTTCCAAGGCTTACTAGAAAGATTAGAGCAGTTGGTAAACAAACCACAAGTTTCTTTACCTCCACAGGCTCAACCAGTTATTGAAAGAGGAAGCCCTCCACCAATGGGAGCTTATGTTCCTAATTCCACAGATGCTGGAACACCTCCTTCAATTCAACAGTACTCTCAAGAGTTCTTGCGGGAAATACAGGAAGAGAAATGGGCCAAGGAGAAGGGTAATTCCCCTCTTATTCTTGAGATTGATGATCTTCATGATCAATTTCCCCAAGACATTCCGTCTATCTATGGAGACCAAGCAGAGCAACAAGAAGATGAAAGAGTATATTTTGAATCTAATTCTTTACAAGAGTTGCCTCATTTCACAGGCCCATGGGAATCTGAATCTCTCCAGATCAGAGCTCCCACAATATTGATAAGAAATGAAGACTCAGTGATTCCAAGAAACACTGATGTTGTGAAGAACACTAAGGTTCAATGTCATCTCACTGTAGAGGAGCTGCTCAAGGCAAAACCGTAGCTCTGGAATCATGTGAAGGATCAGGTTCCAGAACTTGAATCCAATATGCCAAAAGTAGGACCTAAGCAGAAAGTACCAGAGATACCTCTCGACAAGATAGGAGACATGAGCGAAGGTGAAGAAGGTAACACTTATCTTCCGATCACCTATCAAGGTCACACAACCAAAGCAATTGTAGATTCGGGTGCTGGTGTTGCTATTGCGACCACCTCCTTGTGGAAGCGATGGGGCAAACCCACATTAAGACCAACAAGAATGAAGCTTCAAATGGCAGATGGTCATTTTGAAAGACCTCTAGGACTGCTCGAAGGGATAACTCTAACCACTTGTGGTGTAGAGTTTGAACATACATTTGCTATATGTGACTTTGAAAAAAATAATGTCTACGAGATGATCCTAGGAAGACCCTTCCTACGACAATTGCAAATAGTACAGGATTGGGGGACCAACTCCTTGTACTTACAGCACTTAGGGGTCACCACCAAGGTCAATTTGAAGGATTACACCTTCCGAGATGTACCACCCCTACAGTGGAATCCTATCCACAAAGCAAAAGAAGATTCTATCTCTGTGCATTCTGGGAGTTCACCTGATCCATCCTGGCTGCATGAAGATACTCACTTGTGGATGTGCAAGGTCGCAGAGGAAGAGGAAAAGCGTCTAAAAGCAAGAGAAGATGGAACTTCCCCAGGAGATAGACCAATAAAAGACCCAGCCTATACATCGATGATATTTCCAGATGAGGAATTTGAGCCTCATGGTTGGGCAGAAATCTTAGCTACCATGGACATTGCAGTCAATGAAGAACAATGGACACCTCATTGTGATGAGGAGGGTTACGATATTTCAGTGTTCATGTGTCAGCCCCTGTTGGAAGAGTGTGATCCTAGTGAGTCCATAGAAGAAGAAGAGAATGCCGATGATCTAGAATCCATTGTGATGGATACTTACTTTGACTCAGAGGAACACTATTTAGAAGACATAGGAGTGTTAACCCAAAAAGAAGAAGAACCCCTCACAAGTATTAAAACAATAAATTCAAAGGAAGGAAGTGAAGGTAGTAAAAAGAAAATGAAAAGAAAAGCAGTGAAACAAGAAGAGGAAGAATCATTGTTTGAAGTACCAGAAAATTTCAAGAAATATGAAGTGGAAGACCGAAAAATTTTGGTACGGATGCCTAAGAGAGAGGCCATTATAGGAGAAGCATATGACAATAAAGAAAAGACCAAAAAAATTGTAGTGACCATTGAAGGGAACGAAGAACGATGTACGTACATAGGAGATGACCTAAGTGCAAAAGAAGAAGCAGAGCTTGTAGCTCTATTAAGGGAATATAGGGATGTGTTTGCATGGCACTATAGAGACTTGAAAGGAGTAGATCCAAAGATTTGCTCTCATACGATTCCGATGACCGCTGATGCCAAGCCCACCAAACAAAAGCCCTACACATATAATGACAATTATGCAGCCAAAATAAAGGAGGAAATTGACAGGCTGATTGAAGCTGGATTCATCTATGAGATTGAGCATACGGAAAGTTGCGAGTGTGTATTAACCTTAAAAAAGTTAATGCCGCTACGATCAGAGATAGCTATCCACTCCCAATCACTGAACATTTATTGGAGCGTGTTGCAGGCAAGGAAGTTTATAGCTTCCTTGATGGATTTTCAGGTTACAACCAAGTGGCCATTGCTCCTGAAGATCAACACAAAACGGCCTTTGCCACCGAGTGGGGAATCTTTGCATTTCGTGTGATGCCATTTGGGCTCACCAATGCAGCTGCAACATTCCAAAGGCTCATGTGTCATGTCTTCAAAGAGTTCTTGCGAAAGAGCTTAGAAGTATATGTGGATGATTTATGCGCTCACTCCCAAGAAAGAAGTTACCACATCCCTGAGCTCAGACAAGTCTTCAACAAGTGTAGAGATTATCGAGTTTGTCTGAACCTAGAAAAGTGTGTGTTCATGGTACGACAAGGTAAGATCTTAGGTCACATTGTTTCTAAGAATGGAATTTCAACAGATGAAGACAAGGTAAGAGCGATAGCAGAGTTGCCAAGACCAAGGAATGTTAAAGAGGTACAAGCCTTTATGGGTCATTGTGGATATTACCGTAGGTTTATCCACATGTATGCCATCATAGCTAAACCACTTTATGGGTTGTTAACAAATTTTGAGTGGAACGAGGAATGCGAGAATTCCTTCAACGAGCTGAAAAGACGTTTGTGCACAACACCAATATTGACTACTCCGGATTGGAGCAAACCCTTTCATGTCCATGTAGATGCCTCCAATCATGCAATTGGATGTGTGCTAGCACAACCCACACGTGAAGGAAACCTAGATTTGCCGATAGCATATGCTAGTAGGCAATTAAATGCAGCTGAACGAAATTATACCACAACGGAGAGAGAAGGCTTAGGCATGGTATACGCTGTGAAAAATTTTAGACACTATTTATTGGCCAATAAGTTCAAGTTTTTCACTGATCATCAAGCTTTATTATATTTGGTCAATAGACCTTGCAATACAGGCCGCTTAGTAAGATGGTTCCTCTTACTAATGGAATACGACTTTGAAGTTGTTGTCAGGAAAGGTAGAACCCATCTTAGGGCAGACCATCTTTCTCGCATCACTTCAGGAGAGCCACCGTAAGGAGTGTCTGATGAATTGCCCGATGCTTATCTGTTCAATTTAGAAGTTGTTCCTAAATGGGCAAATAAGTTGGTACCAGTCCTAACCTTTGGGCCTGCAAATAAAAATGTGAAAACAAGCAAAGAAGAAATTGTAAAATCACAAAAGTATCAAATATTTGCCGGAAGTATGTACATGCAAGATACTGAGGGCGTATTAGCTTGTTGTGTCGAGGACGATGAACATACTAGTTGGTTGCAACAAGCCCATGAGGGACTGCTAGGAAATCACTACCCTAAACAACGAACATTGCAGAATCTAAAACGTTTAGGAGTGTATTGGCCTAGCATGGACAAAGAAATACAGGAGTGGATCCAGAATTGTCCAGGGTGCCAGAAGAGACCCCCAGTGGAGCATGCCACTCTTTATCATGTGTCATTAATCCCAGATTGGAGTGCTCCATTGGTTGAGTTCATGAGATCGGGAACATTACCCAATCAAGCTAGTCTTGCAAGAAAACGGAGCATGGAGCAAGAGGCTCAAGATTATGCCTTAGTAGGAGACAACCTATATTGAAGAGGCAAGGATGGTTACCTAAGACTGTGCGTTCATGAATCAGACTATTTGAAAGTCTTAGAAACTGCACACAGCGGTGCTGCAGGTGGACACTTTGGGCCTGACAGAGTAGTTAAGACCATTCTATTCTCAGGACTTTGGTGGCCCACTCTTCATATGGATGCACATACTTATGTGAAGAAATGTGACACATGCCAACGTGCCCAATATCCGATAAGAAAAGACGAGATGCCTTTAAGGCCAATGATGGGAGGACGTGCATTTTCAAAGTGGGGTATAGACTTTGTAGGTCCCATCAACCCCCCAGCTAGAAACTCCCATGCAGAATACATTATTGTAGCCACAGATTACCTTACAAAGTGGGTGGAAGTAAAAGCCACGACAAAGAATGATGCTCAAACGACGGCTAAGTTCTTATTCGAAAATGTGCTCACTAGATATGGGTTACCAATAGAGTTGGTTAGTGATAGAGGTACGCACTTCTTGAATGAGGTCATTGAACATCTCCTTCAAGAATTCATGGTGATACACAAGAAGTCTGCCCCTTATCACCCACAAGCCAACGGACAGGCCGAGAGCACGAATAAGATCCTATGTAACGTATTAACAAAACTGGTGAATAATAAACGCTCTGATTGGGACAAACAACTTCATCATGCTGTTTGGGCATACCGAGTGGCCTACAAAACGGTACTCAATGCTACCCCATTTCAGCTGGTCTTTGGACAGAATGTCGTGCTACCATTGGACTTCCTAATCCCAGCCTTGAAAGTAGCACAAGAGCATGAGTGGAATGGACATGAGTTGTCTTCCAGGATCTTTGATCTAGAACGCTTAGGTGAGACGAGGCTACGGGCAGCAGCAGGCATTTATGCTGCAAAGAAAAGGCAAAAGGCATACTTTGATGCCCATGTAAGGGATAAAGGATTGAAGGAAGGAGATCTAGTGCTGGTTTATACGCTAAAGCAACATGCCCGCAAATTGGAGAAACGAGGATATGGACCCATGATCATTAATAGAATCTCCACTAGCGGTGCGGTTCAGTTGGCCACCTTAGAAGGTGATATCCTACCAAACTATATTAGTGGATGCCGAGTCAAGTTATATCAAGAACCTCTTACAGAGGAATTGCTCATGAGACTCAACACTACTAAAAAGCGAAAAGAAGAGGAGTTAAGGGTTAGAGAAGAAGCACAAGCAGAGGCTAGAGAGCGCATCAGAAGAAATAAGCTACGGCGGCTAGGCCTAGATGTCAACACAAAAGCTCCAAAATATCACATGGACATGTGCCAAAAGTCAGGCATCACTACTTCTCAAATAATTGATCGACGTCCCTTTGTGACCATAGAAGTAGGACAAGGAAAGAGTGTGAGGACTGTGAGAGCATTGGTTGACTCAGGAGCAGCAACTAGTGCAGTTAGACTTTCATACTGCCAAAACCTGCAATTGAACATCGAGCCCATAGAAGCCTATCTCATAGGTTTAGGAGGCGTGGAAACCCCTTGTTTAGGAGAGGTGGAACTTCCCATCTACCTTCAAGATGTTCCAATAAAAGTCAAAATGCTAGTGTGTCATGATGAGGACCTCATAGAACCACTTGTCTTGGGTCAAGATTGGATTTACGACCATGTTGTCAACTTGAACCTAAGAAGTCAACTTCTTCAAGTTTGGGTATATAATCAATGCATTACATTAGAATTGGAGAATCGCATGCCCACTGACACTGACACCACACACTCTCTTTGTTCCTCTAAGGCTAATCTTCTCGAACAAGATGTTGTAGATGTCAAAAGCTGTATGATCCAGACGGACGCAATCACGGAAGGACAATCGCAAAGGCAAGATGAACCTTCTTCTTGTTTTTCAAAGAGTAAAGCATCCACAGTAGTTCAACCTCAGAAGCAAGGAAAACAGTGCAAGACAGCCGGTCTATCAAATAGACAAAGAGCCTTCAAGAGGAAAGAAGTGTTGGGCATGACACAGATCTGGGTAACGAAAGGAGTGCAACCATCGACGTTGCCTCAAAGATTCCCACCCAACCAGATCGACCATGGAAAAAGAAGAACCAAGCACCTACGACAGGCTCAAGCACGACTAATCCAACAAATTTGGGTACCGAAGCTATCAAAGAAGGTCGACCACAATCATGTACAAATTTGGGTGCCTAAAAAATTAGCTATAGCTCAACACGGGCGATTACAGATGTGGGTACCCAAGAAGCTCTTACATACACAACGGCCTATGCTCCCCACCATGCAAAAGGTCTCAACAAAGAAGCCAAGGAAAGCAAAGGGTAAGAACAGAGCACAAAGACCAAAAGAAGATAAACTCAACCCTTCTACAAAAATAAGCAGGCACTCACCCAGGATATGGGTTTGGAAGCCAAAAGCACAAGCAACATCCACAGAACCAAGGGGCCACCCACACTGGATACCAAAGTTTGGACAGCATCCAAAGAAGAACTGGCCTGAGGTGATCTCTACAGGGTCAAATACTATTTGGAAATGGGTTCCCATTAGGAGGATTACATCATTTCGAGATCCAATCGACACCTCCAAACAAAGAATGCATCAACTATGCGAGTAACATCAAAAGCCTCGACGTGCAGCAACCATATGCCTTTGGCATAACCCAGTCGTTTGCACCATTCAGGTCATGCATTTCCAAAGTATGCATCAATATAGGGCCACCTTACATGGCCGTGCATAGACACAATTAAGAAATCCCAGGCACATGAGACACAATTTTCACATGCAAAATATGTTATTGATACTAACCTCTTTCTTCTTGTTGGATGCCATCGTGTGCAAAAAAAAAAAAAAAAAAAGGAAAAGAAGAGGACTGTGCTGGAAAATGATCATCAGCGGACTTTCAGCAAGGACATCCATCAACAAAAAGGACAAGACAAGGGTCAAACACCATGCTGGAACCACAACACGAAGAGATGAAGATCAACGGACCCTTCACCATGGTAAGCTGTGTATGCTTCAACAACACTATAACCATGATCGATTAAGAAACCTCTTCGTCAGCATACCCTTGAGCACTTAGCTCAAGACCCAATCTCTTGCACCATACTTCTTGCCATGCATTTTCCAAGTACGCATACGTAGGGCCACATTACAAGGCCATGCACAAGGCACATAATTTGTTCAACCCATGCACTAATGCACTTAACCATCATACATTATGGGTTACAAGTACGTGGAATGAAAACTATGAAAGCCATCATTGGAAGAATCAGAGGACATCACGGTGACCACTACAAGAGCAAGGAAGCCATCCACGATAGAGAGTTGCTCATAATCAACATTGATCACCTCCTTTGAGCAACTAGTCGTTTTGGACAGCTCGCAAATGCACCATCAAGATAGAATACAAGGAAGAGGTAAATACAAAGGAACTACAAACTGCAAGATCTAGCAGTGGCAAAGTAAGGAACTGGACAAACGACCAGGCTACATTGGGAAAATGGATCACCCCTGGTGGACGCAAAGGACGCTACCTCTCAACGTACTACATGGAACGACCAATACAACAAGGGTCTGTCAGGGACGACAGACTCAAGAGGGGGGGGAGTGTTGAAGCTCAAGGTCAAGGACAAAGCATGGAAGCGCATCAAGGAAGTGGACACACAAGAAGAAGGAGCAAGTAGGGAGCTCTAAGAAGCACCTGTCAAATTTTCAGAAGAAATCCCTACAAAAATAGTGATTTTGATCACTAAAAACCATTGTAAATACCACTTCCCATTTTTGTAACTCCATTTTGTTCAAGTCGATGAGTCCTCGAGCTTGAGGAGTATTAGAACTACCATCCTACCAATTTTCATAATTTTTAGACTCCGTTTGAGCCCCCAAATAAGCCCTGGAACCTATTTTTTAACTAGGCCGGACACTAGGTCTGGACAGGGCCAAAACCACTCAAAAACTATAAAAAGGGCTGGAGAGCTCATTTTTGGGGTTGGCTTATTGTAGATTTCAGTTTTGTAAGAGAGCTCTTGTATAATGGAAGCTTTCCATTGTTCCACTCTTTGCTCTTACGTTGTGCGCGTGTGTGTGTATGTGTGTGCATGCTTGTGTGCTTTCACTCACGCACTTGTGCCATCACTTGCTCACGGTCTTCATACCGGTCCTCACGTCTCCACGGATTGACATTTATGAGGTGTATCTCCTCACGTTGGTACTCACCATTGTGCTAGAGTGACAAAGGTCCTATGCACTCGTGACAAGTGAGACTAGCTAGCCCTCACACTTCCAACAAGTGCACATAGTGGTGGTTTGACACACACATTCAATTATCAAACTAAGAGAATGACCTAGTCAATTGCATGGAAACATTGCTCTAGTGATGGTGGATGTGGGAATGGGTCAAGTAATGCATGCACAAGTGGTTTTTCACCTCACACAACATCTCCTACACAAGGATGTGTGTGGTGGTACTTGGTGCAAGAAAAGACACAAAATCAAGGGTTTCTCCTAGCTCCAATAGTCAAGTATGGTCAATAAAGGATTCCTTTGAAAGCTCTTGACAAGCTTGTATTTTTAGCTCGATCACACTATCTTGCTCCAAGTTATGCCTAAAAAACTAAGTGTTAGGAATAACCTACCTACACCTAATGACTCCCTATAGTTCACACACACAAGATATCAACAAAAAGAGGTCGGGGAAGGGTAGAAAACTCCTCCAAGCATACATTCCATGCCTCAAACACACATAAGCTCTTAGAGAAGAAGATCCACAAGCAAGAAGAAGGACACATGAATTTCAGAACTTAGTCTCTATATTATGGCAAAAAGTCTTTACCATTGTGTCACTAAGTGACTTATATGCAATTTCCCTAAGTTTAGTCCTTTCAAAAAATCTAGAGGACTCCTCTAGTGAATTTACATGGCTTTCAAGTGTTTCATGATAGGATATATGAAAAGAAAAATGGCTATGCCTTTGAAGAATTTATGGGCCGACTCTTCACTTCTTCTCTCTACTTCTTTCCTTCTATCATCTTTGATTCTCCACAAGAACGTCAAATTGTAGGGCTTCCTTGCACACCAAAAGTAATGGTTTCACTACTACACTCTTGAAAGCCTTAAATATTGTGTTGTTGAGACCATCAAGACCCTATCCTTTACCACTAGGTAGATCATCAATAACTTCTTAAATCTCTGTGTCGATGATAGGCGAGTCGATAAGATGCACGATGTTTTCAAGAATTCTTTTTTGTCTAATTCTAGAGATGGCAGCCATGAAATCTAGCCTCTGAGAAGTGAGTGGAAAAGACACCATGATGATTTGAGTGAAGTGGTTGGTAATTAGCTCAATATTCTCTCTTGGTGAAGTGCATTCCACCCCATTGTTATCTATCATGTAGGAGACTTATTCCTTGTGTTGCTTCTTCTTAACATGCTTACACATCTCTTTTGTTAGTTTATCTTCTTTCCTTCCCCACCAATCTTTAAAATAAACCTACAAGTTCTTTCTTTGAATTTGCTCTTCATATCCTAGTTTGCATCTAATTTTCCAAAGTTCGGGCTTGAGGCAGGAATTACCATTATTTACTTCCGTATCAAGACACTAAATCCAACGATATAGATTTTCCCTTCTCACCTATTGAATGTTAAGAATCTCTTTTTGGGCCTTGTAAAGGAGAGCTTGGGACTAATTGATAGATATCTTTTAGAATTTAGTCGGAGAGGTGCAATAGCTAAAGGCTTTGATCTAGGTTGTGGAGATCACTTATTGAATAGAAGGAAGGGAGAGGATTGAGGGATCAACATGAAATGAGGGGGCCTTCTTATGTATAAGATGCAATTTGAAGGTGAGCATCATTGGATAGTGATCAGATAAGTCAGTCCAGACATTGAAAAAAAGGATGAGGGATCCTACTTGTCAATGATGTTTTTCTTGATATAACATCTATCAAGTCTAATTTTTTGCAATCTTTTGCCCATTGGAGGTTTGACCAAGAGAAATTATGCACATCTTTGACTTCACAAGATCTTGGTGTAGCTTAACCTAGTCCCAGGTGTCTTTCTCAATTTCATCAATAACATGCCCCGTTTGGTCCCATATATTAGACATAACTTCCACCATATTCAAGTGCCCACAAAGGATGACCTCAAAGGGTAGAGAGTCCAAAGAGTGACAAGTAGTCATTCTTTTCATGTCAAGATTAGGAGCACCCAAGGGTTTTCAAGGAATCTCTTTACTACTAAAGTCCAAGGACTTGTAAATGCTTTTTCTACCAAGAATTCCTTTGAGAATCGGTGAATTTAAGATTCACCTTCCATAGGCTTAAGTATTGGACATGATAGTTGTAGATAACATACTTGAAAATCAAACTTCTATCTTATATTTTTCACCTTTCTTAAAGAAGTATCCCCTTTGGCATGCCCTACTCAACCTTGTAGTTTCAACTATCTTTTCAAAATATTTTATGATCTTGATGGGATCTCAGTTTCCCTTGACTTCAACATGCCATGGAATTGCTTTTTGAGCAACTTCCTCTTTGCTCAACATCTAAAAGATGTTCTTTAACCACATCATCTACATTCGAAGTTTTTATTTATGGAATTAGTAATACCGATTCTTAACATCTTTTGTTACTTTCTTCCAGATTTGAAACGTTTTTTCCCTAAAAGCTGTAAAATATATGGCTTCATTCAAAACTAGAGAGTCATTGTAGTTCTGCTTTTCAATAAGCATCTTATGGAGGTAGCTCATTGATCACTTGTCCTACCACACTCGTGAACTTCTTCTTGAGATTGTTTGGGAATTCTTATGAATTCTCATGTTTCTAAAAAATGCAAGTTCATATCTATTTGTGTTAGCATACGTGACTTCATTTTTCAAGACTAATCAAAACATAAGAGTTTTGAAGGTACTATGTGTTGGAAGATGTTAGCAGCGGACAAGGGAGAGAAGGCACAAGCAGACAAGGGAGTCAACGAAGATCTGGCAAATAGGCCAACAAATTTCTTCAGGAAGAAGCACTTATGAACATTCACGCAGATTTAGCACTAAGGCAACCTTAATTTTTCAAAACCTCTACACCAATTAAAAGTGATTCTCATCACTAAACACCATTGTAAATATCATTTCATCTTCTTGTAGCTCCATTTTGTGCAAGCCAAGGAGTCCTTGAGCTTGAGGAGCTTTAGAAGTACCTACCTGCCAAATTTCGTATTTTTTAGATATCGTTTGAGCCCTCAAATAAGCCCTGGAACCTAATTTTTAACTAGGCCGGACACTAGGTCTGGACAGGGCCAAAACTTAGCCAAAAACTATAAAAAGAGCTAGAGAGCTCATTTTTGAGGTAGATTGTAATTGAAACGAACTTGTAAGAGCTTTTTGAAAGTAGTCTAAGAACTCCATTGCTTCTCACTCCTTGTCTTACCGTGTGTGCGCGTGTGTGTGTATGTGTGTGCATGTTTGTGTGCTTCTCACTCACACACTTGTGCTTCCACTTGCTCGAGGTCTTCATACCATCCTCACGTCTTCCCGGATTGACATTAAAGGAGGTGCTACTCATCACTGAGCTACACCAAATTTTGGCGCCGTTGCCGGGGATCGAGCTTTGAGGACGAGCGTGTGATGGTAAGACGTAGAGTTGACGCGTTGGAGTTGTAGGTATTTTCTTCACTCTCATCGATTTTCTTTTACTTTCTTCTCCATTTTCATTTCCATCATCATCATCACCATCGCCCACCTCCATCTCCATCATCGAAAAATTTCTGTTTTTTGATCATATCACCTTCCCCACCTCACTTCCCTCATTTCACTTGTGAGAGAGAGCGAGAGAGCGATATTGTGTGTGCGGATTTTGCATGTTTCTTGAGTTTCATTGCAGGATCTTGCTGTATCATCATCCCCAGCTTCCCGCGCAGGTACGAAACTCGACGCAACTGTCTCGCGGTCGCAGGCTTCTGTCGATCGCGACTGACAGAATTTTTTGGTATTTTACAAAACTGAGTGCACCACTAGAACAAGCACAAAGAGCACATCCTAAAACATTAAAAACAGTAGAAAAATTCCGAGGTTTTCTGTCAATCGCGACCGACAGACCCTGTCAATCGCGACCGACAGACCCTGTCAATCGCGACCGACAGACCTCACGACCGACAGACTGCCACGTAGGATCCTGTCAATCGCGATTGATACCGTCGATCGCGATCGACAGCCACGACCGACACCTCTGTCAATCGCGATTGACACCGTCAATCGCGATCGACTGAATTTCAACGATTGATTGACTTTTACGCGTAGCCACGTGTCCATCGCGACTGATAGGCCCCCGATTGACTGAAATTTCGGCGAAAAATCCGGAAAACGTGTCGATCGCGATTGATACCCGTCGATCGCGATTGACAGCCACGATCGACACTGTCGATCGCGATTGACACTGTCGATCGCGATTGACACTGTCGATCGCGACTGACAGCCCCGACGGACACCTCTGTCAATCGCGATTGACAGACCTGTCGATCGCGATTGACAGGCTTTTCGGCCAAAAATTAGGGTTTGTTTTTGTTCAAACTTTGGGGTAATTTTGGGGCAAACTAGTCAATCTATTAGCATTTTGGGAGGTTCCTACCCTTGTGATTGAGAGAAAGTCCTAGGATCTGTCGGCCAGATTGAATCTTGTTGTAATACCCTAAACCCTGAACGGTTGTAACTTCTTCATACGAAATCAATTTTTTGAGTTCTAGGGCTTGTTGGAAAGCTCGTGGCTTATACTACACGCCCTCAACTGTTTTTTATAAAAATAATGCATTGATTTTCAGATAGGGTATTTTGAAGTTGACCATACCCAGGGGGATCAAAGTCAGGGGTCCTTAGGATTGTTCTCTTGAAAATCACTATGCAAGTTTGTGTTTGTGCTACAGGAATGAAAATCATTGGTATTGTCTTTGGAATTTAAATCCTTGAGCTAACTTTGGAACTCTTACAGATCTATTGAGAGCATTGAAAGACGCTCTAAGCAAGAGTAAGTGCAAGATTGGGAACACACCTCCTGAGCACTCAAGGGCAACCAAGCAGGAAACGAAAGGTTGGAAACTTTTAACCCCCTCTGTCTATTCATAGCTTAGGCTAAGAACGACGAGAGGAAGGAGTAAGTCAGAGCAACGATAGGCAGGTATCAAGCTGAAGACTACCTAAAAACTCAAGTTCAAGCTAAAAACCTAGTCTCTGTACTGTCGATAGCATGAAGGAAAAGAACCTAACGTGGAACGATCAACCTGAAAGTACGAAGAACACTCAAGTATTCCGACGACGTAATATTAGACAAGACCTTCAACACGATAAATAACTAAAAAGAATTAAGTGACTGTTACCAATTGATCGGCAACGAGGTTGTACGCTGGGCCAAGAATTGGGCTACTTAGATAGGCATATGAACCTTAGATCAGGACGACATCTAGTAAGGGAGAGACAGAGCCTTAGATCTTCAGAGGCTAGTGTTAACCACACTGCTAGGTCTTGGGCCCAGCAGTTGAGCCACCACTCGTACTACCCTAGCTCTGAGACCAGTGAGTCTGAGATGTCTCAAGGCATGGACAGACCTACGGGAAGTTCAGGAGTGCCTTACTTGTACAGGGTAGAAGGCCCTTACAAAACACAACTGGAATACCTTAGGACTAACCGATTAGGTGCTAGCATCTATGAGGACGGCTTAGGAAGATCTGTGGTGCGGATTAAGAATCCTGATCAATCCATTGGACTAGAGCACCCAGCAGTCAAATTTGAAAACGGTGCATACCTGGACAAGGAAGGAACCATATACGTAGTCACCAGTCACCCAGATAGGACAGATGAATTTGGAAATGTAATCTCTGAAGCTGACTTAGGTGACTTGGAACAAGGAAACATGGGTGTGGAACCTAGAACCCCTCAAGGCAAATCAGTTCTCACTAGGATTATCACGCCTGAGTGGATTCCCCAAGACAACAAGAGCATAGGGTTGCTCCTCAATCGAGAAACTGACGAAGCCTTTTGGAGATATAAATCTAATCAGTCAACTGATATAGGAGCTATCATGATCTATGAGTTTAAGGATCCGGATAGCCCAGGTAGAGTGACCTACTTAGATCACACTTCGGAAAGGATCTTTGTGGTGACAGAAAATGATAGGCATGCTTACACTTGGAAGGGTGATTTCATTTTCCCCCAACCACGATCGAATGTATCCTATGGTCACCCTGGAGCTGGAACATCCCAAGCTCATGGAACTCAAAGAGACAGAAGTCGAGATAGACCAGAAGTAAGCTTTGCCAACCCAGTGGGTAGAGAAAGAACGAGAATGGAAACGAATAGAGCAGAGCCTGAGACACTTAGAGCTCACAGGAATCAAAGACATGCGGATGAGTTCCCTCTACCACGACCCAGAGAACACACAAGGACTTTGAGACCAACACAGCTAGTTAAGTCCATGAAAAATTACTTTGATGGCACAGGAGATCCATACGATCATGTGGCGGAGTTCAAGCAAGTCTTGAGAGCTGAACAAGTGGAGGATCTATTTACGCAGTACAATGCCTTCGGTCTGACCCTTAGGAACACAGCACTTACATGGTTTCAGCCATTGGATGAGCGACAATTCAGGTGTATAGACCAACTCCTAGAAGCCTTCATTGTAGAGTTCTCTAAGAGTGGCATAAGACACAATACCTCCTCACTGATTCACAGCTTCAAGCAAACCCCTCAAGAGACCGTGAGACTTGCAGGAAGAAGATTTAGGCAATACCTTGAAAGATGTCCTGTTTCGGAGCTACCCACATCTGCCAAACAAGTAGCCTTATTCCTTGATGGATTGCTGAGTACGAAATTGAGATCCTATGTGTATCTGAAGGACCCTAGGACTATAGAAGAGTGTGTACGCATGTGCATTGACATTGAAGATAACCTAGGGGAAGAACTAGAGCTTTCCAAAATCTACAAAGATGTAGATAGTGCGTCTAGTCACTCTTCCACGCAATCCACATCAATTGAGGAACTCGCAGAGAAAGTGGCCCAAAAACTAGGCGTCTCTAGCAAACAAATTCCGAGATCTGCCCCTGTGAAAAGGTGCTATACGTGTGGTGGTGACCACATGGCGAATGTCTGCCCCATTATGGCTCAGCCCCAAGTAAATCCTAGTAGCCAGTACTGCACCATAGAACGGAGATACACCAATCACACCGCACAAGATTGCCCATACAACAAGCAGGCAGTTAGGCAACCCTACCCTCAGCCATACCCGCAGCAAGGAAGATACCAGAACCAGTACCCTCCACAGCCATATGGCGGACCACAACAAAATTATCAACCACAATACCAAAACCAACAAAGACCTCAGCCAGTGTTAGCTCAACAACCCCCTGCCCCAGCTAATGTGATCCCTGTAAAGTATGCAGCAGCAGAAGAAAACCTAAACCGAGCCATAGTCCCCATAACACCATTGCTTTCAGAAAGTGATCCCAGTGACCATAGTTTCGATTCTACGCATGTTGAGAGTCCCCAGGCTTACTTCATGCAGTCTCTTGAACATGGTGAGTCCTACTATAGTGAAGAGCCAAATGAATCTAGTTGGGAATCGGATTACGCAAATGTCCGGTACGCAAACCCCAACTCTAGGCCTCAACCTAGGCAGGTAAGACCTTCATTCCCAAGAGGACCGTGCTACAGATGCCAAGGAGATCACTTTATTCGTGATTGTCCTTTACCTCCACCTACACAACCCCAGTCAGTGACGATCCAAGGCTTTTGCCAAGATTGTGGAAAAGAGCATCTCTTACGAGATTGCCCAAAGAACCCCAATAATATGCCAAAAATCACGCCTATCAACGTTATTGGATTAGTGGTAAACCCCGCAGGAAGTGTCACTTCCACTGCTCCGGTACAGGTAGTCACTAGAGCTCAAGCGTTGCAGCAAAACCAAGGGGCAGACCAAGAAAAGAGCCCAACAGCTAGTGAAACTGAGAGCATAACCAAGAAAAGGACTAGAGCGTGGAAAGATAGTCGAGAAAGAATGAAAAGACGATGGGCTAAAAAGATGAGTGAACTTGAGGAAAGCATAAGAGAAACCAAAGCCAAGATAACTGAACTCACATCTCAAACTCCCTCTCACACTACCCCACCACCACCTTTCCCATCGCCAGCCGACCAACCACCTCCCAACCCGCCTCACCTAAACCCACCACCCCCTAGAGTAGGATCAGTCCTAACAGATCCCACTCCCGAAGACCTTAATATGATGCTTAAAGCATATCAGGCCAGAATTCAAGAAGGGCCAACCATAACCGATCATGAAAAATGCTACCCTAGAGCCGAGCTAGAGCTTGAACGAACTAAAATTTGTGCCAAAATGGTGGAATTGGCTCAGACCATGTTTGAAGCTAGTCGCCTCTTTAACATCTCTAGCTCAGCGAAGACGCAGTTACATTTTGACGGACTGCTAGAAAGAATAGAGAGGCTAATTGCACAATCAGAAAAGGAACCTGCCCCCCAAAGAAAGGAAAGGGCAAGAGAACAGATAAGCCAGCCTCTTCAGGAAGCCCATGTACCTCCTCAAGAAGCTTATCCTTCCCCCCAAAAGGCAGATGAGCCTCCCTCGAAAGCTCACGTACCTCCACAGGTTGCCTACGTTCCTTCTCAGGGAGCATATGAGCCTGTTCGGAAAAGTAATAGAATAAGTAATCCTCCCCAGGAAGATTGTGCTCCAAACATCTATGAGAGCGAGGAAAGAGCCAACGATAGAATAAGCCCTCCTTCCCAGGTTGCTTATGTGCCTAATTTTACGGAGCCCGACACTTCTTCTTCTATGAATCGGTTTGCACCAGACTTCCTACGAGAGATTCAAGAAGACAAATGGGATAACGAAAGCGAAGTCGCCCCTCCCTTTGAACTTGTGGATGATGCACACGACCAATTCCCACAAGACATCCCATCTATTTACGGGGAACATGAGAGTACTCAGTCTCACGAGAGATTGGATTTTGAGTCTAATTCCATACAAGAGCTACCCCACTTCACAGGCCCATGGGAAGCTAAGTCCACCTGTATGAGAACACCTACAGTCATGGTAAGGAATGACGACTCAGTCATACCTAGGAACACGGAGGTAGTAAAGAACGCCAGGGAGCAGCGCAATCTCACTTTGGAAGAACTGCCTAAGGATAGACCAAAAGCACGGAAATATGTAGCTAGTCAAGTGACTGAAGTTGCAAAACCACGTTCCCGGGTAGGATCCCATAGAACAGTGCCAGAAATTCCCTTGGACAAGATAGGAGATATGTGTGAAGGTGAAGAGGGGAACACCTATCTTCCCATTACTTATCAGGAGTACACCACCAAGGCAATTTTGGATTCAGGTGCAGGAGTTGCAATTGCCACCACCTCCCTATGGAAGCGTTGGGGCAAGCCAGCACTCAGGCCCACGAGAATGAAATTGCAGATGGCCGATGGTCACATAGAGAGACCCCTAGGATTGCTAGAAGGAATAACTCTCACCACTTGCGGTGTCGAGTTTGAACATACCTTTGCTATATGTGACTTTAGCAAAAACCATGCCTATGAGATGATTTTGGGACGACCATTCATGCGACAGTTGCAAGTGGTACAGGATTGGGGGACCAATTCCTTGTATTTGCAACACTTGGGTGTTACGACCAAAGTCAATCTCAAGGATTATTCTCATAGAGATGTCCCTCCTATCCAATGGAATCCCATCCATAGAGCCAAAGATGATACAGACTCGGTGCATTCCATAGGGTCTGGATCCTCATGGATGCATGAAGACACCCACTTATGGATGTGCAAAGTGGCAGTAGAGGAAGAGAAGAGAGAAAAGGCCAGAGAAATAGGTGCAAATGAAACTCATAGACCCATTCAAGACCCAGCCTATGCACCTGTAGTCTTTCCTGATGAGGAATTCGAACCCCATGGCTGGGCAGAAATTTTAGCAACAATGGACGTAGCCATCAATGAAGAACAATGGACACCTCACTGTGATGAGGATGGCTATGATATTTCAGTCTTCTCCATAGAGCCAATCATGGGAGAGGCAGTTCTAGAAGAATGCGAACCTAGCCCTGATGCAATTGAGGAGGCAAGTGACTCCGATCTCGAGTCAATCATTATGGACCCACCATTTGCATCAGATGAAGAATACTTCCATGAAGTAGAATTTCAACCCCAGAGGCATGGAGAGGTTACAAATGATGTAAGATTAGCAACACATGTGACCCCAAAGGAAGAAGGAAAGAAACGGAAGAAGAGAGAAGTCTCACCAGAAGAGGAAGAATCTTTGTTTGAGGTCCCAGAAAATTTTAAGAAGTATGAGATAGACGACAGGAGAGTCATGATAAGAATGCCTAAACGAGAGGCACAAGCAGGAGAGGCCTATGATAACAAGGAAACCACTAAGAAAATAGTAGTGGCCCTAGAAGAAGGAGAGGAGAGATGCACATACATTGGCCATGACCTAACAGAGGAGGAAGAGCATGCGTTAATTGCCTTGCTAAGAGAATACAGAGATGTATTCGCTTGGAGTTACAAGGATTTGAAAGGTGTTGACCCCGATATATGCTCACACACTATCCCCATGACCTCAGATGCTAAACCCTCTAAGCAAAAGCCCTATACTTATAACGATAATTATGCTGCTAAGATCAAAGAAGAGATAGATAGATTGGTTGAAGCTGGATTTATCTATGAAATTGAGCACACTGAATGGGTATCCCCCATCGTAGTGGTGCCCAAGAAGAATGGCAAGCTGCGTGTGTGCATTAACTTGAAAAAGGTTAATGCAGCCACAATTCGAGATAACTATCCGCTTCCCATCACAGAACATCTCTTAGAAAGAGTGGCAGGCAAGGAAGTGTACAGCTTCCTTGATGGATTTTCAGGCTACAATCAAGTAGCCATAGCCCCAGAGGATCAGCATAAGACAGCCTTTGCCACAGAATGGGGCATTTTTGCTTTTAGAGTAATGCCATTTGGGCTTACCAATGCACCAGCTACCTTCCAGAGGCTGATGTGCCATGTGTTTAAGGAGTTCCTGAGGAAGAATTTAGAAGTCTACGTTGATGATCTTTGTGCTCATTCCAACATTAGACAAACCCATATCCCTGAACTCAGACAAATCTTTGACAAATGTAGAGAATATCAAGTTTGCCTGAACCCAGAAAAGTGCGTTTTTATGGTCAGGCAAGGCAAGATCCTAGGGCACATAGTGTCAAAGAATGGCATATCTACTGACGAAGAGAAAGTGAGAGCCATAGCAGAGCTACCTAGGCCAAGGAATGTCAAGGAAGTACAAGCTTTCATGGGGCATTGTGGTTACTACCGCCGGTTCATTCACATGTATGCCGTCATTGCAAAGCCCATGTACGGACTTCTGACTAACTTTGAGTGGACTGATGAATGTGAGAACTCCTTCCAGGAGCTTAAACAAAGATTATGTTCAGCACCAATCTTGACCACACCTGATTGGAATAAGCCATTCCATGTTCACGTGGATGCATCCAATTATGCTATTGGATGTGTACTTGCACAACCTACTGGTGAAGGTAATATGGATCTTCCAATTGCCTATGCCAGTAGACAGTTGAATGCAGCTGAACGAAATTACACCACTACGGAAAGAGAAGGCTTAGGCATGGTATATGCAGTCAAGAAATTTAGACACTATTTACTTGCAAATAAGTTTAAATTTTTTACTGACCATCAGGCATTGCTGTACCTTGTAAACAAGCCTTGTAATACAGGAAGATTAGTGAGATGGTTTCTCTTGCTAATGGAATATGATTTTGAGGTTGTGGTAAGAAAAGGTAGGACTCATTTAAGAGCAGATCATCTTTCTAGGCTCACATCTGGAGAAGCCCCACAAGGAGTATCAGACGACCTGCCTGATGCTTACTTGTTTAACTTAGAAGTAGTACCACAGTGGGCTAAGCCATTGGTACCAGTATTGACATACGGGCCTAACCATCCAGTAGTAAACACACGGAACAGAGAGGTTGTGAAAGCCCAAAAGTACCACATCATGGCAGGAAGCATGTACAAGCACACAGATCAAGGGATCTTGGCTTGTTGCGTAGAAGAGGATGAGTATGCTAAATGGTTGCAATTAGCACATGTAGGTGCATTAGAGCAACACTACTCAAAGCAACGAACTTTACAGACCCTAAAGAGACTCGGAGTACATTGGCCAACTATGGAAGCGGATGTCCAAAAGTTGTGCAAGGAATGCCCAATCTGTTGCACTAAACCACCTGTGGAACACGCCACTCTTTATCAAGTATCCATTGTGCCAGATTGGAGTGAACCTCTAGTATCATTCTTGAGGACAAACACATTCCCTCCAGACATGACTCTAGCTAGGAAAAGGAGTTTAGAACAAGAAGCCCAAGATTATTCACTCATTGGTGATAATCTATATAAGCGTGGTAAAGATGGTTACCTGAGGCTATGTGTCCATGAAAGTGAATATTTTAAGATCTTAGAAACTGCTCACCAAGGTGTAGCAGGAGGACACTTTGGACCGGATCGGGTGATCAAGGCAATACTATTTGCGGGCTTCTGGTGGCCTACCCTTCACATGGATGCACATACCTATGTGAAACGGTGTGATGTCTGTCAGAGGACTCAGTATCCTATACGCAAAGATGAGATGCCACTGAAACCTATGATGGGTGGACGTGCGTTCTCTAAGTGGGGAATAGACTTCGTAGGTCCTATTAATCCCCCAGCTAAGGGATCTCATGCAGAATACATCATTGTTGCGACAGACTATCTAACCAAGTGGGTAGAGGTAAAAGCCACAACGAAAAACGATGCTCAAACAACTGCCAAATTCTTGTTTGAGAATGTATTCACAAGATACGGGCTACCTATAGAGCTTGTAAGTGATAGAGGCACTCATTTCTTAAATGAAGTGATTGAAAATCTACTCCAAGAATTCCTGGTAATACACAAGAAATCTGCCCCCTATCACCCTCAAACTAATGGACAAGCGGAGAGCACAAACAAGTTCTTGTGCAATGTACTGACGAAACTAGTTAACACTAAACGCTCTGATTGGGACAAACAGCTACACCATGCTGTTTGGGCATATCGAGTCGCCTACAAAACGGTACTCCAAGCCACCCCCTTTCAGATGGTATTTGGCCAAAACGCGGTGCTACCCTTGGACTTCTTGATACCTACATTGAAGGTAGCACAAGAGCACGAATGGACAGGTCATGAACTCTCCTCTAGACTTTTTGACCTCGAACGATTAGGAGAAACAAGACTGAGAGCAGCTGCAGGGATATATGCAGCAAAGAAACGACAGAAGGCATACTTTGATGCCCATGTAAAGGATAAGGGCTTGAAAGCAGGAGATCTAGTTTTAGTCTACACATTGAAACAACATGCAAGGAAGCTAGAAAAGAGAGGCTATGGACCTATGACCATCAATAGGATCTCAACAAGTGGAGCAGTGCAACTAGCCACATTAGAAGGCGATGTTCTCCCAAATTATATTAGCGGATGCAGAGTCAAGCTGTATCAGGAACCTCTCACAGAGGAAATGCTAAGTCGACTCAACACTGCTAAGAAACGCAAAGAGGAAGAAAAGCGAATTCGAGAAGAAGCTCAAGCAGAAGCCCTAGAACGCATACGGAGAATGAAATTAAGAAGACAAGGTAGAGAGCACCCTAGGCAAGAGGCATATGCAGATCAAGGATATGACGTAGCGATGTGTGAAGTTTCAAGTGTTAGCTCTCATAGGATAACCGATCGACGTCCTTTCATAACTGTAGATATAGGACAAGGAAAGAGTGCAAGGACTGTAAGAGCCTTGATTGACTCAGGTGCAGCCACTAGTGCTGTTAAACTGTCTTACTGTCAAGAGTTGCAGTTAACTGTCCATCCTGTGGAAGCATATCTCATAGGATTGGGAGGCGTGGAAACCCCTTGCATGGGCGAGGTGGAACTTCCCCTCTACATTCATGATGAGGAAATGACTGTTAAAGTACTGGTGTGTCAAGACGATGATCTCACTGAACCTCTTGTCTTGGGTCAGGATTGGATTTATGACCAAGCAGTCAACTTAAACTTAAGAAGTGGACTTCTTCAGGTTTGGGTCAATCATAGTCGAATTACAGTAGAGTTAGATAAGGGAGCACTCAAGGAACTAGGAAAGGCACAAACTCCTGGTCCTTCCAGGAATACACATGAAGATGACCATGTTGTTCTTGTCCAAAACCATGTGTTGCAGAGGAATGATATTCGCAAAAAAGGAGTCAGGGATGCAACGGAACTCCCCTCTTTTCCAAAGGCCAGAAGGAGACAGCAACCCAAGGTGGATCAAAGGCAGAAGAAGCAGAGTACTACCTATGTCCGAGATCAAAAGTACCTGCGTAGCAGAATGTCCCAGAAAGTAAACCATGTGTGGGTGCGGAAAGGCGAACAACCGGTTACACCACCGTTTACTACACGGGCTAAGTTTCTTATTAATAACCAACAACACGACATTAATAAGAAGTCTTGCAGAAATTCTCCTGCAAACGTGAAATCTATTTGGGTGCCCAAGAAGTCGATGAAGGCTAGCCCACAATCAAGAGAAATTTGGGTGCCTAAGGCTTGCTTGCGAGCGCAAGTAGCGACGCCAAGGCCACAGTCTATACAGCTTAACCCATCGACTCGTACGGCCAGTATTCACTCATTCTCATCACGCAGGAACACACCAAGGCCCATGAGCTCGCGTATAATCAATTGTAAAGGGGTCCCGAAAAGGCCTCATTTTCAAACCCAGATGCCGATAAAGCTCTCTAGAGTCTCTACGAAACCGAAAGCAAAGCCCATCCACTGCATTTGGCAGCCTAAGACCTGTAATAAACCCCCCGACCCCACTTGTAAATTCATCCCCACTTACTAACTTCAGTAGTCTCCTAGGACTACCCAAGCATTAACTACACTCACGTGCACCGAACACATACTAACCCATTATTCACCCCCGACCCTCATGTTAATATTGTGATGGGAACAACGGTCCTCCCCTGTCCTGTACAATATTAACACATGGTTGTATATTCTCACAGAGACAGGTAGCAAGAGGTAAAATGGCAGACACGGTTGGAACTAGCTCCCAGGCCGGCACCAGCCCCCAAGTGGTGGACATCGAAAGCCTTCCGGTCGAGGAGGAATTAAAGGAAAGACCAGCGGCATTACGGGCCTTACATGCCATACCAATTCAGAATCCTCCACAGGGTCATACCATGCCGGTGGGAAAAACCTCACACTGGTTCAGTGACGTTGCTGGACCTCTGGGTGAAGGCACATACATGTGGGAGTCCGAGATAGAATTCAATGGACGTTGGGGCAGATACCATTTCTTTACCAGGGATTTTGAAAAGCTACAGAACAACGAAGGGCTGAAGCCGATATGGAAGAAGGCTGGGCTTTATGACTACTTCAAGTTCCAACTACCAAAGCCAGATTTCCTAAGATGCTCATATCTAATTAGTACTCTCACCCCCAGCAAAGACAAGAAAGGATACAGCTCCTTTGTGCTCCCATCACTTACTAGGGGCAACGAGCTGAAGCGTTTCCGCTTGACTATCAACCTGGTAAGAGAAGCACTCGACATGCCGGGTATGCACATTCCAACAGAGAAAGAGACTATGGTTCCAGACAACATGAAGAACAGGAATCTGACGAAGTTGAAGGACATGGTTGCAATGACACCCACGATCGCCATCCACTTACGCATGGTCATGCAACATTTCGCCTTCCCCGCGCAGGAGAGGTTCACAATGCCTCCCAAAAAGATCTAGTTTAGCCTCTACCTGGCGGATGCTTTTGAGCTGACCATCAATATGCCCCACTGGATTATCGACCAGATTCATATGGCCCATCAGAGATGGTATAAGAAGCAAAAATCTGTGTTGTATGGTTGCTGTGCACTCACAAGAATTGTATACAGATGTCTCGCATATGATGTACCGGTGCAGAGGGCTCTGATCTGGTCCAGAGCACAAGAATTTCAACGCAGATTGTCGGCCATAGGGCCTCCCTCAAAGAAGATGCGAGGCGCCGTCCAGATGCCTTGTGCACAAGCTCGCGGCGCAACCCTGACGCCTGAGACAACCCCAAGACTTCCCCGACGAGTGCAACCATTTACTATCAGGTTTCCCAGGCATAGCACAGATGGCCCTAATCTTGTGTTTCCACCAGTACCGACTGATCTGGAATTCCCGCATGGATTCACTCTGGAGGATCTAACGGACGAAGAAGTTGCAAGAATCATAGATGCTGTAAATGCGGAAGTTGAAGAAGAGCAAGCCGGTGGACAGCAAACTGCCCCAAACCAAACCCAGCCCAGCCAACCGGACGTAGTCAATGTGGACGATGAAGAAGAAGCTCATGAGGAGGCACAGGGTAGACAATCAGAAGCAGAAGAACAAGAGTATGATCAAGAAGCCCTACAAGTACTGGAAGGTGCCCCCGCCTATACTAACGCATTAAAGAAGCTCTACGATACGATGAACCGAGTCCAAGAGCAACACAGGCTGTCATTAGCTGCAGGTAAAGCTCTCATGAACCAGATTCTGGAGGAGGAAGGTGTGGACGAGCAATACCGTGCCACCCTGGAAATGATATCAGATGCTTTGGGAGTACCGGAAACGGTGCACACCGCACTAGCGCAATCACGAAGAACAGAGAGAAGATATGGAAGACGCCCCCCACGAACGGGAAAACGAATGAATGTATTAGGATCAGGACCACAAGGCACCCCCACAACCACTGGCACAGCACACATAGTTCACGACACCGAGGAAGCCCACACATCGAGTGCACCCCCATCACCTCCCTTGCCACCTTCTCCCCCACATCCACCTCACTCACCTCCCTCTACCACTGTAACCTCCACTGTCACCACTACACACACCAACGCACAAACCATCAGCCAACCCACACACTCCACTTCCACGGAAAACATAAGGCTAACTACAGCTACGGTACACCTCACTACCCCGAGCACACTTCCTAGGAGTTCACAACTACACACACCTCTATACACATTCACAACCCTCACCGCTACCACAATCCCCATGTTCACAGTCACCCCCACCACGACCCCCATCTTCATGGAGGTGTCACCCACCTCTGCACCTCTCCCATCCCCCATTTACCCACAATCTCCCCTTCCCCCACCTCCCCCCTCACCCATCCCCAGTACTGCATCCACAATCCCCTTTCCCTTTCCCTTCCCCTCTGCATTCAACACCATTCCTCTCAGTAACTTATTTAATAATATGCATCAATGCATGGCCCAACTTCAGCAACACTACCAACACCTGGACGACCAACAAACAAGGCTCTTCCGAAGCAACGAAGATCTCCAAGCACGATGTAGGGATCTTGAAGAGCAGAAGCAGCTACTAGAAAAGCAGCACCTGACATTACAGGAGCAATACGCACAATTAGAAGCCAACCCACCCCAAGCAGATGATGAAGAACGACGACATATGGGCGAACTGCTACATTCTCAGATCACGGAAAACCTGAAACTTCGACGGAACTTGGGCCTCCTCCGTAAGCATATGTCTACAACGCTAGAGGAGAATAAAAGATTACAGAAACAGAACGAAGAAAATCTGGAGGTAGCCATGGAGGGTTCCCCACAGGAGATTGACCCAGAACGATTCAAGGCAATTCCCTCAGAGAATATGCAGGTGGTGTTAGAAACTCATGCAGATCTAATGGAGGCCCATGCCGCTTTAGAAAAAGAGAGAGATGAGTTACGAAGACAGTTGGCCACCCGACAGACAGAACCCAGCCAGAGCATAACCGCAGAAGAAACAGCTGAAGAAGTCACTAAACTCCGGGCCGAACTTGAGGAATTACGCAGCAAGGTCATGCAATATGAGCGTCAGCCCTCACCTCTGGTAGAGCCCGAGCCTGACGATCTGGTGCCAATTGAAGTAGAAGAAATATTCGAGGATCCCTATGTCCCGATGCCAACACCCGGAGGTAAGCGCACAGAACAGGGCATGGACACAATTGAAATTGAGGCACCTGAATGGATGCAAAAGTTAGAGAAAATAGCCACGACGCATGATGACAGGGTAGCAGTCCAAATCGCATTGATGTCAAAATTGGAAGAGGTGGTAATAAAATCCGATTATTTTCAGAATCTCTCACACCATAGGTGGATCGGCCCATCGGATGATCTGTATGTGCCTTTTTGCGTACTAATGGCGGATTATAATGCGGAGATCAAGCGCCACACCTCAAGGGAACCCACCTCTGCCACCCAATTTGCACCTGATGACATCCCAGAAAGCGCCAAGCAAGGACATATTCGCCAACCAACGTGGAGAATTCGGCTGCTCGAAACCTACCCGGAAATGGTAAGAACATGGAACAACATGCCATTGTACATCAAATATAATCCATGTTATTGCCCTGTATTTCGAAGGAGATCATGGCCGGAGTACACACATACAGTGCTGACGATTAAAGGATGTGAGAAGTGGCTAAATTACGTGTACTTCGCACCCCCTAAGGGCGCACCTACAATTGGATATATGATTTCAACGATTCGACATTGGGGGGTCCGTTTCAAAAATGTACCTGATATCATGACTCAGATGTGCCTGAAAATTTTCGAACTTATGCTGGTCACCTTCAGGACCTTCAAAAATGTCAAGGAACCGCATCTCTCGGCAGTAGGATTTAATGAAGGGAACCAGGACCTTGTATACGACATGAGCACAACCCCATCGATCAATGTTGTGTATGCATGGCACGCTCGCATCAAATATCTACCGGCCTGCTTCAAACAAACGTTTGAAGAGATGTTTGTCACGGGATTCTGGGAATATCACTCCGAGATATTCATTCCCAGACCATCCCATCTCTTGCAGTTGTTTGCAGTGGAACAAGCTCTACATTCCGAAAAGCTACGTATACCACATCCAGAGGTTCCCGGGCCGGTAGACTGGGATGCTCTTCTGACACATTTGGCCAAAGGACGCGAGAGAGGGGGGGGTGTTAGCAGCGGACAAGGGAGAGAAGGCACAAGCAGACAAGGGAGTCAACGAAGATCTGGCAAATAGGCCAACAAATTTCTTCAGGAAGAAGCACTTATGAACATTCACGCAGATTTAGCACTAAGGCAACCTTAATTTTTCAAAACCTCTACACCAATTAAAAGTGATTCTCATCACTAAACACCATTGTAAATATCATTTCATCTTCTTGTAGCTCCATTTTGTGCAAGCCAAGGAGTCCTTGAGCTTGAGGAGCTTTAGAAGTACCTACCTGCCAAATTTCATATTTTTTAGATATCGTTTGAGCCCTCAAATAAGCCCTGGAACCTAATTTTTAACTAGGCCAGACACTAGGTCTGGACAGGGCCAAAACTTAGCCAAAAACTATAAAAAGAGCTAGAGAGCTCATTTTTGAGGTAGATTGTAATTGAAACGAACTTGTAAGAGCTTTTTGAAAGTAGTCTAAGAACTCCATTGCTTCTCACTCCTTGTCTTACCGTGTGTGCGCGTGTGTGTGTATGTGTGTGCATGTTTGTGTGCTTCTCACTCACACACTTGTGCTTCCACTTGCTCGAGGTCTTCATACCATCCTCACGTCTTCCCGGATTGACATTAAAGGAGGTGCTACTCATCACTGAGCTACAGAAGAGATGGATGGATACCTCAAGGAAGTGAGGTGGTACTGCTAAAACTTGCTTTGTAGCTACCCTAATACATTTTTTATTTTTGTAGTAGGCCCTTTTAGCTTGCAAATGACACCAAGAAAGTACCTACCTACTTTGGAGTTGATGCTTGAAACAATTGAATCGAAACAGACTACTTCAAGAATAGCTAGTGTCACAAAACTTGCTATTTTAGACCATACACTTGATCATTCTTTTGCTCAGAGCTCATAGTACAGTAACAATTGATGAAATTCCTTTTGTCAACGATCAAGGAATATAGAGGTTGCTGGTACTTCCCGGGAGGTCACCCATCTCAGTACTGTTCCCCCCAAAGCTCACTTAACCGTAGCAATCTCTTGCCACTAAGCTACACTCTTGTGGTGTCTCAAGAAGGGGAAAGACTAAGGTTGACATTACCTTGAACATGTTTTGGTCCCTCAAAGCTTCATCCTTTGCTTTCAAAGCCTATTTTGGAAGCATTTTTGGGGTGTCTTTTGGAGCCATTTTGGAGTACTTCTGCATATAGTTCTCTTCACACAAGTCCAAGAACATCAAGAAGAGTGTTCTTTGTACTTCTCCCACAATAAATATCAATCTTTGGGGCTGTTTTCAGCCACACTCATAAAACTACAGGTTTCTTGAAAGGTTTCAGTTTTGGTGGGAGCAGTTGTTGCAAAATTTATGCAGGTTTTTTGAGCCTAAAATAACAGAGTTGACAGACACTTGCAAGTGTTATTGGCTAGTTTTTGGGTTGTGTATTCAGCCTTTTAGTGTCATTTTACTACATAAATTGAACACATACACACCATGTACACTTCTGTGGATACCGCTTATGTACATCCATGTGGTCATTGATATAGCGGTTATGTTCCTTGCATAAAGCCTTTTACATTTGATAAAGAGGGTCATGGTGAGGTTTTCTTAACTGGGAGACACCCAGATGTCGGGATCTCTTTGGTGATGCAGGTGGAAGACTTACCCAGCCTCACCATAGGAGATGTATGATAGTTGTTGATAGGTGCTCGATAAGCCTAGTTGGCCTCTGTTGGGTAACTAGTCACATGCAGTGGAGTCAGTGATTCACTATGCAGGAAAACATGTCAGTACTTGCAGTTTTATGATATTTTGACTCGGGTCATATGCTCATTTTATAGAGGATACTTTGGCAAAATTTTTCCAGATTTTTGGTTTAGTCAACTATACAGTGGTCGATTTACTCCTTGATACACTTATTCGTTGGTGTTCGGACTCTTCTAGCTCCATTATCACTCTATTTAGTTCTCTACCATCATGGCATCAGAGGTCTCAGGCACATCTGGTGGATCAGGGTCTAGTGCTAGTGTTTCGAGGAGGAGCTATAACTTGCAGGGCAAAGACCATTTTGAGATCCGAAAATTTGATGGCACAAACTTTGCTCTATGGAAGAATCAGATTAAAGATGTGCTAATTCAAAGGAGGCAATGGAAGCCAGTAAATGGGATTTCAAAGAAGCCTGTTGACATGGATGAAGATGATTGGGATGAGTTAGATAAAATGGCTAGGTCTACCATTTGCTTGCACCTGGCAGATAATGTTTACTTTACAGTATTAGACTGTGAAAGTGCAGAGGAGCTTTGGAAGAAGTTATGCAATACATATGAAAAAGAGACGGCATCAAATAAAGTGTATTGGATGAGAAAATTATATGACAATAGCATGAAGGACACAGATAGTGTTGTTGCTCATCTAAATGATTTTGATGCTATATTCTCCCAATTACAGGCTTATAAAATGGATATGGATAATGAGATGAAAGCAGTATTGCTATTATGCACCCTGCCATCATTATGGGATACGTTCTGTACAGCTAGCAATAGTGCACCTGGTGGTAAACTCATCTATGATGACATATGTGGAGCACTCTTGAGTGAGGAGATTCGTAGAAAATCTATGGTTGGCACTCAGAGTGGAGATGCATATAATGTTTGTGATTCTTACCAAGGAAAGAATCAACAACATGGCAAGAGCAAGAACAATGAAAAGAATGGTCAACGGAATAAGACTAGAAGTAAATCAAGGAAGAGGGATACAGAATGCCATTATTTTCATAAGAAAAGACATATGAAGAAAGACTATTATGCATTAAAGAATGCTAAAGGTAAAGGACAGAATGTTGATGGGTATGTTAAGCAGTTACCTGCACCATCTACTTCGACTGTGAAGATTGAAGAAATTAATGCTATTTTTGATGATGTTGATGTGCTGACACTTGATAGTACTATGCCAACTGAGGCACTTATGGTTGATTCTCTTTCCCACACCTGGCTGCTAGATTCTGGTGATTCTTTCCATGTGACACCACATAGAGAATGGTTCTCTAATTATGAAGCAAAGTCTCTTGGTACCATGAGACTTGGTGATTCTTACCAGTGTGACGTTGTGGGGATTGGAGATGTGGTTCAAAATTTACTATGCATAATGTATGCCATGTACCTCAGTTATCATGTAGTTTGATGTCATTTGGTCAACTTGATGACCTTGGTTACCAGTCTTCTATGCTCAATCCTTTCGTATATCAAAGGGCAATATGGTTATTGCAAAAGGAAGCAAAGTTGGCTCACTTTATCCTTTATTTGTATCGCAGAAAGAACACTTTTTAGCTGTTACTGAACAGCCTATGGCTTGTATTTGGCATGGTCCTTTGGGCCATATATATCGTAGTGGAATGGAAAATCTTTCTCATTCTGGCTACTTATTGTGTTATCTTTCTCTGATTTTTCATTTTGTGAGCATTGTCAATAAGGAAAGCAAACCGGAAATGTGCATAGAATGCACATTGACTCTTCAATTCAGCCTTTCGATCTCGTCCATACAGATTTGTGTGGTCCTATGCCAACTAGGTCCTTAGGTGGTTCTCTTTACTTTGTCACTTTCATAGATGATGCTACTAGAAAAGTCTTGGCATATCCTATCAAATCGAAGGATGAGGTATTCCCTACTTTCAGAAAATGGCTTGCTTCAATTGAGATTGAAAAAGGAACTAAGCTTAAGGATTTACGTTCAGATAATGGGGGTGAGTATACCTCACATGAATTCAGCCTTTTTTGTCAATCTAGAGGGATTCGTAGAGAGTTTAGAGCTCCTTATACCCCAGTATACAATGGTGTAGCTGAGAGGATGAATAGAACTATTCAAGATAGAGTAGTCTCTATGTTGCACCATGCAAACCTCTCACAAGGCTTTTGGGCAGAAGCAGTATTGACTGCAGTTCATGTGATTAACCTTTCACCTAGTATTGCCAAAGGTCTGAAAGTGGCACAAGAGCTATGGACAGGGAAGCCACCATATTATGATCATCTTTGAGTTTTTGGGTGTGAAGCATATGTTCATATACCCAAGAATTTTAGACAAAAGTTCGACCATAAGCCAAAGAAATGCATTTTTCTTGGATATGGTCGAGAAGGACAATTTGGATATCTCTTATGTGATCCTGAAACACGAATAGTGATCAGAAGTAGTGATGTCATTTTCAATGAGTCTAAGATGCATAAACAACCCATTAAGGAGGTTGAAGTGAGAAGAGTGGTGTTTGAGGATACTACTCCCTCTGTTAGCATGCATAGAAATGTTGCACATAGGGATGTTCAAGAGAATGTCCATTTAGATCAGTCTGCACATGTTCCTGTTCAGCAACCATTGAGACGTTCTGCACGTGTCTCACATCCACCTGATAGATATGTTCCAGGTTTAGTTTTTGTTATGCTAACAGATGCCGCTGAGCCTTCTTGCTATAAAGAGGCTATGCAGGCAAAGGATCATGTCAAGTGGGAGCATGCCATGAAAGGTGAGTTGGATTCTATTCACAAGAATGGTACTTGGGATTTAGTACCTTTGCCAAATGGCAAGAAAGCTTTACCATGTAAATGGGTATATAAGTTGAAATTCACATCACATAGTGCTTCTTCAAAGAATAAAGCACGACCTGTTTTAAGCAAAAACATGGTGTTGATTTCGAGGAAATCTTCTCTCTAGTGGTCAAGATGACTAACCTGTGTATGTTGCTTGGATTCGTTGCAATGGAGGACTTAGAGTTAGTCCAAATGGATGTGAAAACTGCTTTCTTGCATGGAGATCTTACAGATGAGATCTATATGGAACAACTAGAGGGTTATGTAGTTCTTGGCAAGGAAAGTTTAGTTTGTAAGCTCAAGAAGAGCTTGTATGGACTTAAATAGTTCCCTAGACAATGGTACCAAAATTTTGATGCTTTTATTAAGTCTCAAGGCTATTCTCGAAGCAATGAGGATCATTGTCTCTACACAAAGAGATGCTCAGATGGCAGCTTGATATGTTTCATAATTTATGTCGATGATATGTTGATTGCCGGGAAGTCCTCTTATGACTTGTCAATTCTCAAAAAGAAGTTGAGTCAGACATTTGATATGAAGGATTTGGGGGATGCCAAACATATTCTTGGCATGCGCATTGTTCGTGATAGGAGTAAAAGATGCATATACTTGTCTCAAAGTGATTATATATCCAAAGTACTTCATAGGTTCAATATGCAGTGTGGAAAGGCATTGAGTACACCTTTACCCGCATTTGTGAAATTGAGCAAGGATGATTGCCCCAAATCAGATGAGGAAAAGGAATTCATGACCAAAATTCCCTATCAGTGTGCTGTTGGTAGTCTCATGTATGCTATGGTAGCTATGACACCAGACATTGCATTTGCAGTGGGAGTTGTGAGCAGATATATGTCTAATCCTAGCAAGAAACATTGGGAAGCGGTCAAGATGATTTTGAGATACCTGAGTGGCACTAAGGACAAGTGTCTATGCTTAGGTAGAGGGAAAGCATCCATTATTGGTTACATAGATTCTGACTATGCTGGTTGTGTAGACAATCGTAAGTCTATATCAGGGTACATTTTTCATTTTGCTGGAGGTGATATCTCTTGGAGATCTCGTCTTCGAGAATGTACAACTGTTTCCACCACAGAAGTAGAGTATGTTGCAACAAGTGAGGCATGTAAGGAAGCATTGTGGCTTTCTCGTCTTGTTTGTGATATGGGTTTACCTCAGCATGTACCTCACTTGCTCAGTGATAGTCAGAGTGCTATTGCTTTGGCTAACAATCCGGTCTATCATGCAAAGACCAAGCACATTGAGGTGAGGTATCACTTCATTAGAGATTGCTTAGCCACTGAGCACATTATTCTTGAGAAGGTTCACACTCGAGATAATGTTGCAGATGCTTTGACTAAAGCTCTACCACAGGATAGCTTTCGACATTGTTGTCACTTGATAGGGGTTACTTGATTCTTGATCTTACACAGTCACTTGTATACTGTGTAACATGTCCGTCAGGTGGGAGGAATAGTTTGTCTACTTTCACTCAGGTATTCTTTATCATTCTTTATTTTTCTCCCATAGTTACTTTGTCCATGTTGGCCTTTAGTGGGAGATTGTTACCATTAGTGTCCATGTGAAAGGCCAAATGGCCACTGGACACTTCTTTGTATATGTTCTTTAATAAAACATATAGTGGCCTGGTCAGTCACCGACTGTAAGTTCGATCGTCTGCTACTCTGACGGAGAAGGAGGATGTTGTTCTGGGAGAAGGAGGGTGTATGGGGGAGACTGGATGGATGGGAGGTGAAGGAGGAGCGGTTGGGGTGGTAGGTACTTCAACAACTGTGGTGGTATGTACAGTCGTAGTACGGGGTGGGGAGTCAATGATAATGGTGTCTTTTGCCCATGAGCCTTCAGGGATGAGGCGCGCTTCTCGTGCCTGTTCTGAAGATTGACCGCCGGTGGGTACCCGAATGTATTCACCAGGTTTGGTTAGTAAGCGAACTCTATGGGGGTCATACTGTGGTAACGATTTCCTGTGCAAATATTGTAAGGCTTCTGTGGATCCCACTGATTTGACAAGTTCTTGGAAGCCTCTGATGTATACTTCTTCGAATCTGCCTGAGACAAGTTCCTGTTCTATAAGTGCTTGACTCTTCTCCTCAATCAATTTCTTGCACGCCCAAACTTTCTCCATGGTGCGATACAATTTTTTGATGGCTAGCGTATACGCTTTTGCTTCAAAGGTTTCATCTTCATGCGTACTGGTATCTCCCTAGGTGTCGGTGTGCTCTCCTTGTTCATCTGTTTGTCCATGCTCTTGGGATTCGTGAGTGCCCTGGCTGGCTTTGTCATTGCCTTCATCTTCATTGGTTTCTGTTCTTTCATTCTCGGAACTAGATACTACTTGTCCTTGTGATTGGTCTCAGGGCGTGGTCGGGTAGCCTGGCCGCTCATATTCCTGAGAGAAAATCTGGCCTTCAAAAAACTGAAATTCATTGGAGAAAGCATCTTCCATTTCGAAATCAAACGTTGTATCTATGGGTTCCACTTCCAAGTTAGGTATCGGAAAAGAAAAAGCTTCCGCACCAATAGTGGTGGGAACTTTTGCTGTAGTGGTGGTCGGTTCTTGAACTCATGTTGCCTGTGAGGTAACTACACTGGTAGTGCCTTCCGTTACAACTGGTCTTGATAATCGTATGCGAATAGGTTGTACCGTTGGAGTGGCTTCTGTCGGAGACTGCTCTGGAGAGGGTTGTGGTGAGGGTGATTCTGGCACCTGAAGGCAGGGGATAGTTCCTCTCATTTGCTTTCCTGCTCTTCCTTTGTTGGCCTTCCTAGCTTTCTTTGTTGTTCCCTTGAATGCTTTCAGCTCCTCACTTGTCATTGCTCGCTCGATAGGTAAATCGTAGGCCAAACACATATATATGATGCACATGAGAGCCCAACATCCATTGATGACCTTCTTTCTTTCCCATCTGTGTTGTGCTAAGTAGAGTTGATCAATGATCCAGCTTGCTAGATCAACTGTCTGGGGTCCAGTACATGCTAAATACAAACCAAACCATATGCGCTTGTGAGGCATTGTGAATCTGTCCTGAGTGGGGAAAGCAAAATGCTGCATACATATCCGTAGTGGTTTTGAAAGCTCAGGTGTGATCACCGAAATCTCTTCCCATTCAGTAACATCTCCACGTTTCATTGGCTCTGGAACCAACCTTTCTCGTTCTGTTGGAGTGTGTGTACCATGGATCTTGATTGCAGCGCGAATCAGATCTTTAGAAAGATAAAACCTCTTATATGGCGGATCATTTACCAACGACAACAAGATGAATGTTCCTGGCAGATCTTTGTTCTCCAAAGCCGTCAAAGTGGCGATTAAGTAAAAGCATCTGTAGAAGTGAGGTTTATGCAAAGGGTCGCTGAAATACTCTGTAAACCCTGCTCTTGCCCAAACATGCGTTAGGTCTTCTGTGTTCTGTACTCCTTCAAAATCTTTGGAGAAGAACTGATATTTGCCCTAGGTACGGTCATCAAAAGTCAAATTAGCCTCAAAGATAAAATCAACATCCGCCAACGGTCCTGCTAGCCCTTGAAACCAGTGAGAATTGCGATGAATCTTCTCAGTATAACCCCTAGGGGGATCGTCAATAGCCATGGGTCCTGGAAACCCTTGAAACTCTGGTGGTTGAGCCATAGGATGGGGCTCTGCTAGTAGTTCTCCAATATTGGCCATTGGTGCACTAGGCCAGCTTCCGATGGTCCTTCTGCCTGCATGATGAATGATGCGATTGTGTAGCATATCTGCTACAAAAGATTAACACATTAGTATGGAAATTAATCATGATCCCATTAAAGTGAGATCGCAATCCCTTTCCATAACCGATGTGTAGCCCGTGCAGCCAAGTGTTGTGCTATGGTTTATGGAATGATTTCTTGCAAACTAATGAAGGTCTCTAGACACCTACATGCTTCAGATGATGCATACATTTCTTGATGAGGTGTTATTACACGTGACATTGGGTTATAGTGTGGATTTATACAAGGTTCAGTCTTGAATGAGTTATTACAAGGTTGTAGATTAATCGGGGTGGGAGTTATGTTAGATAAGGGAGTCGTAGAGGGCCTCTGGATACATTTCGGTACCCACTTCCTATGAGTTTGTGAGCGGGTGATAAGTTTCTTTTGAGGGACAAAAGTGGAGATCGGATGTGGTGGTATAGAAAGGTGAAGAGATTTCTGAGGGGTATATATTACATGGCTTGAGGGTTGAGCTATAATACATTGTTTGGGTACCCAAATTTGCGTGGGTCTGGGTCGATTTATAAGGTACTTCTTGGCGATCCAAAGTTGTCGATTGTTCGTACTCGTAGAAGAAGGTTGAGAGGGCTTTGGATACTGATTCTGCTTCTGCCTTGACTTCTTCGTATCAATGTCTGTGTTGTTGAAATCCCTCGGTGCTTTCTATCCTTTTGGCACCCATATTTGTCTCGTGTCGCTTGCTTTGTGATACTGATACTGTTGCTTTCTTTGTGTCATCTCATATTGTCGTCGGCCTGGGTTCCTTTGCCGTGGTTGACTCCTTTTTGGTTGAGGTTGAGAGGTCCGATGGACACTCTACTTTGGAAAAGAAGGGAGGTCCATCACTTGCGAAACCTGCCCATTAGGAAGTTCTCCATTTTGTACTATTAATCTAGGCCAGCCCGCAGTAAGTGTGGAAGGATGGGCACCGCAATTGATAATGTCCCTTTGGCCGCTGATGTAGCCCTCCTGACTGCTGATGGTGTCCATTTGACCAAGCAGTTGGGTGGTTGACCCTTCTAATTTGCAGGAAGCCCAAGGGAAAATCTCCTGACGTCCATCTGATTGACAATTGTCCCTTGCCAAGCCCGTGTGGGTTGGTGTAGATGTAACTTGATTCATCTGACCAAAGATCTTCCGGTCTTCCGTCGCATGTTGTTCATAGGGTCTAGGGTTACGTACTTCAGGCGGAGGTTTGTTAGGGAAGTCAAGTGGTATCACTCACTTCTGATCTAAGGTTCCAATCTGTAAGGAGCCTTGTCTAAGATTTAGGTCCCCTGAGTGATTGTATAACCAATCTTGGCCAAGGATTAGGGGTTTTGTCAGGTCGTCGTCATGGCAACTAGTAGTTTCACTGTCAAGGTCACTTCATTTATGAGGATAGGAAGGTCCACCTCACCCATGCAAGGGGTTTCCATGCCTCCTAGCCCTATGAGGTATGCTTCAATTGGCTGCATTTCTATTCTTGAGTCCTTATAGTGGGACCATCTAATTGCACTAGTCGCAGCACCTGAATCAATTAAAGCCCTGAGCTCTTGGCAAGGGTTGCCGTGCTCTAGCCTGACTGTAATGAATGGTCTCCTGTCCACTATGCTAGGGTGTGTACTTGACTTTGCTTGACACATGGCCATGGGGTATCTGGGTGATGTTTCTAAATGGTTATAATGTTCTCTCCCTAGTCCTTGTCTTCTTAACTTCATGCGCTTAATGTGTTCTATAGCTTCTGCCTGAGCTTCAACTCGTATTCTATTTTCTTCCTCCTTATGCTTCTTTGCCAACGTGAGTCTTCTAAGCATGTCCTCAGTAAGAGGTTCCTGGTATAACCTGACTCTACAGACACTAATGTAATTAGGCATTATGTCTTCTTCTAAGGTGGCTAATTGTACTGCTCCACTTGTTGAGAGTCTGTTAATGATCA